>CM062805.1:436884737-438084737 GCA_031772625.1 Pinus tabuliformis
ACTGCTGTAAAACAAATTTTTACATACACAGTAAAAATTTCATTACATTCACTTATATAAAAAAAACTGTGCGCTCTTTTCCTTTTGCATTTCAATGCAAATCCAATACATTAAAAAATGATCTATGCACTGCTGTGCATCTCCCTTGGTTTTTCACTGCTGCGAGCTTCACCACCACTCAGTAAAAAACATACCTTATACTTTTGCGCTCCCCTGTTCTTTTGTTGCTGCTAGCTTCTATTTTCATATCCCGTGTGCAAATATTACCACATGAGCACTGCTGTGCAAAAATACACACATAGTTTTTTTTCGCTGCTCCTCCTTCCTTTTACTCTGCCCCTGTTCTTTTTGTTATCTTGCACTGCTGTGCAATATCTCTGCTTCTGCTGTCGCACCTGCAATTAGCACTGTTGTGCGTAACAATACCTATGCATTTTGCATTACACATATATATATACTTTACATATTTTTACACACTCATATGTGCTTCACGTATTCCATTTTCTACGCACTTCCACACGTTTTTTTTTTTTTCATTGTAATACACTTAAAAATGAAAAATGGTCAACGCATTTATAAAGCATAACACATATATTATATGTGCCCATACCGCCGTGTGGTTGAAATTTAATGTTCTGCCAAACACTTATGAACCAGGTTTAATTTTCATTTAATTTCCTTTGCAGACAGGACGGCAGTCAAACTCAAACGTTTGATTCACTCCACGCAATGCATTAAATTCTGGCTCGTATGCAGGTTTGAATGGATCAACGGACGAGAATGCTGGAGCAGATCGGACGGCGGACAGAGATATCGGGAGGCATTTTGCTGCAGAACTTTAGCCTCCGAAATGTTGCGTAGGCTGACGTATGGGGAGAGCCACGCGTCAACACTAAATTTTATCGGAGTTGATCGCCGGAATATCCCTTCGCCGGAAAGCTGGTGCGAAATATTTCAGGAGGGTTGCTGAATGGTTTCGGGCGTTGTTCGCCTGCGTTGAAATTACAAATTCAACAGTGCAGACCTAAGGGACAGCGTGTGGCTGGTTAGGGTTCCAACATATTCTCTATCCAAAGTGATATTGAATGCATACACTCGTCTTCTGGCTCGGGAGCTGAAAGGAAAGGCATGTGTTAACAGCGTGCACCCTGGTTACGTCAGGACTTCCATGACATTCAATACCGGCGATATTTCATCTGTTCAAGGAGCAGAAAATGTGGTGAGAGTGGCCTTGCTCCCACCCGGTGGACCTACTGGCCAAAACTTTCTGGAAACACAAATTGCTCACTTCTAAATTCTTTTATGCTCTGTTAGATTGAGTGTAAGAGAATTTATCAGAAAAGTTTTCCTATGCTAGATTGAACTGAAGCTCATATTTGTCCTGAAATAATGAGATTTTGGTCTTTACGCGTATTCCAAAATTATAAACATATGAAAATAATTGATTGAATAGATTTACAGATAGCATATTATATTGAAAGAAAATAACTCTGTTAAATGTCACCCTGTATTTATTATTATGAAGTCATGCATGACATGCTTGGGACAAGTCGATTGGGTATTTTTGTTATAATTTTGCTGAGATGTTTCAGAATGTGAAATTTGGAGGGCAGAAAAGAGGAAATATTTAAGTATTTATGGTGGATATTTCTGCACCAGATTTGTAAAATTGGATATTTGTTGTGTAAATTTATGTTTGAGCAGAAACCAAAATAAATAAATTAAATTTTGGGAGAAATAGACTCGATGAAGGAAGAAGAAAAAGGTAGACCCAGTGAAGGCAGACAAAACTAGCAGACCTGGTTAAGGAAGTAGTAAATAAATTTAGTGAAAGAAGAAGCAACTAATAGACATTGTAGGTTTGTTCCTACAAATATTTGCAGTGAAATAGGTCGGTTCCTACAAATATTTGCAGTGATGGAGATTGGTGTCTACTACAAATGATGTAGCTTTGGTGATTGGTGTCTCTTGTAAATTGGTGCCTACAAAATCTTTCATATAAAAACATTTTGCCTTTTCTCTGATAAAAATTTCCAAATATACCTTATATTATTTGTTTAATTTATAAAACTTAGATATTTTATTATATTCTAATTTTAAATAATTAAAAATGTTCATTCTACCGATTCACCCCATCTCAATATAATTGTGAATCCAACGAAAAGAGAAGAAAGTGGCAAAAACCGTGTTGAAGAAATCAAACAATAACTATTATGCCTAATGTGACAAAGAATGGACATTGAATTTTGATTATAGTAACTATAATGTGATCAATGCATCATTTCTTAAGAATTGCCAAATATATTCACGGCTAGGGGATGCTCCGTAATGTGCTGATGTGTGCTAGCCTGCTAGGTATCAGAGAGAGAGAAAAAAAAAAAACATTCTGTAGAAACGTCCATGGTAATATTCGCATTACCATCATCTCAAAGGCTTTCGAGTGTGGCCTTGGGGTTCGAACTGATGACCAAGAGTCTTTCATTGACCAAGTTATGATCTTCTATTCCATATATCGTGTTGCTTGTGTCCTATGTGCAACCACTCAGGGTAACGGGTTCGAGGACTCAAGTCGTCCTTGTGGATGTATTGGATACCTCCACCAAGACTGCTAAACTTCTAGGTCTGAAGCTCCAAATGAAATACAACTTGGAGGGGATAGCGCCTTGAGTATTGAGAAATTCACAATGGAGTCTTCTTTTGGGTAATCGAATATGATATCTGGACTTGCATAATCTTACACACAAGGATAAGTGAGCCTACAAAATTACACTAGGCTCTTATCGTGGGTTAAGGTGAATTTGTGTATGTGTTTCAGTTATATTCATTACATTTTTTTCAAGAGGCATGGTCATTAGATAGGAAGGCAGAGCTGTGTTAGAAGCAAGAAACCCCACCTTAGCATTGCTTCAGGATGATGAGATCTTGACCAGTATTTCCCAAACCATTGGTGAGGTTTACGAAGTGTTAAAAGACGGTTCCTGTGTGAAAAGTAAACACTGTTACCGTGTGAAAAGTGGTGATGTTGAGGAGAAGGCCGTTTCGTAGACAACAACAAAGGAGGTTCAAACCTTATGCCAATTTGGTATTAAGCTTTGCACGGTGCAGGGCAGTGGTATTATTGTTATTGGAAGGGATTGAAATATAACTAGCATTTGCACCAGATGTTGCAAAGGAAACGTCGTAAGGCATAAATTGAAGAAAGCAAATAGAGAAAAAAAATACTTTGATAAAGAATAAAAATATATTGAACACTCAAATCAATGCCCCATTAACTGGAACCACTTAGTACACATTCCATACGAAATGGGCATATGATCCGAGAACATTGGTGCATAAGAGAGCCAATTAGTCAGGTAACATAAGTATAAATGGTTTCATATATTAAAATCCACAGGTCTAACAAATCTTGTTTAGCCATTTAAGATATAGAAGCTATCTTGTTTAGCCATTTAAAATATAGAAGCTTTGAAACCTTTGTATATGAGCTATTGTCAAAGGACTGCCCTTGTCCTCAGAAGCATTACCACTAGTACCAAGGAGATCAGGACCTTCAAGCTACGGAACCCCATGTATTTCATTGCCTGATCTTAATGATTTCATTTGGTTATGTAAAAGCCCCATGTATTTCATTGCTTGATCATTATGTAAAAGGTTACACCTTCTCTAGAAATTTAGAGTTGAAAATTTAAAGGCTATCATCATATTTTGGTCTTCAACGTTGATTGGCATGCCATGAATCTGTGGGGTTTTTTTGGGAGTTATCCCGGCGACCTTGCCCAATTTTTTTTTTGAAATCCGGTTAGTTTTTGTTGTTGGGGTTTCTGGTTTTTTATTTATTTTTTTGCTGGTGCACTCTTTAGGGTTTCTTGGCAGGCCTACCTGTTCTGCTCACTTGTTGGCCTCTTAGCCATTTTTCTGATTCATTGTGAGACATTAAATTTTCAGCCTAACTAACATAACAGGTAACCATGAATAAATTTACGAGGTAGTTTTTTTTTTTGGAAAAAAAATTAATGCATTCATTTGAGATATATATATATATTACTATAATGTTTTGTAATTATAATAATCATAATTTAATTTTAAAATTATGATTAAGTTAGTAATCAAATTCCTAACTTTATATATATATATATATATTATAATGTTTTGTATTTATAATAATTATAATTTAATTTTAAAATTATGGTTATGATATGTATAGACTTTTTGGTTTGTGAAATAAATATATTCTTTTGTGTAAGATTTGGTTACAAAAGTATATAAGAATATAAGTGTTTTTCATTTTAGATTGAAATATATAACCTCTTAAAAGATACATATTCTTAAACTAATAGTATTTTTTTGCTAAATAATTAATTATTAATTTAATTTATAAAATATAAATTAATTAATCATATAAATTTGATGGGTATTTGATGCCCATCAAAGTATTTGATAATGTTCAAATCTTATCAAGAAAAACTGAGAATGCAAATTAATTGTTAAAAACATCCAAACTGGATTTAGTTTTCACAACCTATATAATTCATGAGTCCTGGTATATTCGGCTGCCGACCACCATTACCAGGTTCCAGAGACTTTTCAGATCCCGTGATGGTAAGAGCAAGTCTAAGGAATATGTCATTCTGCTTCATCAGTGGCAGGGCCTGCTGTGTTGTCTTTCCCAATACTTTCCCATATAGTGCGATGGCAAGGCTTTCCATCATGGCACTAGTGCTAGCTGAATTTCACAGAATGGAGAGGAGAAGAAGCAAGTGGCTCCTCCTTTAAAAATATTTGAACAGCGGATTTTAGTGAAAGCTATTTTTTCAATGAAACAAAATGTAGGTAGAATGTGCAGATGCCTTTTTGGCTCCCTGTTTGTTATGGGTCCACTTCTCTCTGCTGCTTAAATGAAGATAAACTTTACCATGGAAGATAAGTAAAATTTAGATATAAATTGGCTTTGAACCAGGGTTTTGTATGATGTGGATGGAACATTTATATTCTGAGAAAGGGAAATTTGTCATCATTTATGTGTGCATATTTTGAACTGGGACATTCTGTAGTCTCTATATCCTCAGGGGCCTCGGTAACCAAAACAGGTTGATTATGCTGGGGAGGATAAGAAGAAGATGCATCAATTTCTAAATCTGATGCGCTGCATTCTGAGTGGTCATATCTCTCAGAGGCATCTGCAGTTTCCATGTCTTCTGTTGTTTTGTATCTTCGGAGAAAATGCAATGGAGAAGATCCATGGATTGGAGTTGTTTCTCCGCTTTGAAATCTCGAAAACACAGTTGATCTGCGTGTGAAACCAAGGGAAGAATGCTTTGACTTTCTATCTTGTTTTGTTTTTTTCTTAGCATTTTGTTGCCATCTGTTCAAAGCAATAGTTGTCTGTTCTTCAAATATTGCCTTCTTGTGAGATCCCATCTGCATAAAAATATCCCATCATATTTTAAGAGCATATTCCTTTATACATGATATTTAACCATAATAGAGTGTTTTTGAATGCTCCAAAAGTTCACTAAAACATTTGTACATATTGGAAAAACAAAATTTGCCCCAGAAATGGATGTTCTCTATCTATCAACAAACAGGGTAAAATGAATGTTCTCTATCTATCAACAAATAGGGTTATATCAAGAAATAAAATTAAAATGATTTAAAGAGAAATCATCATTTCTATTTCTCTGCTTTTCTGGAAGGCTCCAGACTGCAACAAAATTTAATTTAACAAACAAAAGGAAGCATATTTTAGAGTGGTCATACTTTTCATTCGAAAATCCTCTGAGGCTTTACTTGAAGCTCTCAATAGAGAGATAACTGTTGTACAAAAGAAAAATTAAACTCCACTGTTTTCTATCTCCTGATAAATTTGTCTACTATGAGTTTAACTATTTTTTAATGAGGTGATTACATCTTAAGCATAGTTCCTTCCCGGGAAGGACAATACATCCCTACTCAATAATTGCAAACAATTTGATGGACATTGTCTCTGATGTCAAGACTCAAACTACACCTACAATTAGTAAATCTTTGGTTTCTTCCTGTAGGTACCATTGGAATCGGAGGTGGAGGTAAACAAAAAATAACAGGGGTAGGCATGGAGATTTCAAAATAATCTACTTTCAAATTTTATGATTCAGTTTTCAATTTTCATTAATTTCAAATTTAATACAAAGCTTTCAATTTTCAATGGTTCCAAAATTTTAGTTTCCAATTTAATTTTTCATTTGCCATTTCTGTTTGTTTCCAATTTAATGGATAGGAACACTTTTTTGTTATGGAAATTAAAAAAGCACACACACAAAATGCCCGAATTGAAGTAGAAACAAAAGTTCTTTTATCTCTCGTTAAAACACTTTCTTTGTTCACATGGAGCAGTCTATATATACACAGTATTATATCAAACAGTGGACAAAGAAACGTACTGGATTAGATTTTTGGGAACAATATGCAACCAGTAGCGGCATTAAATGCACTACCACTGACTGCATATATGTTTTGGACTAGGGGGATTTGGGAAGATTTATATGGGTGTTCTCCCTAGCAGTGGCCAAGAAATCGCAGTGAAATGCATAACGAAAGTGTTCAGGGAGGGAATGACAGGGTTCGTGGGACGCATGTAGCACTGGAGCCCGGTTCAGCTGCGGGGATGAAACTATTCATTGTTTACGACCAGATGCCAAATGAAACGCCCAAACCATTTGGGCAACTAATTTGTAACCCCTTTGAATCAACGGCTGAAATTGTTGCAATTGTCTAACATATAATCGTGTGGCTTACAAGGATGACAGGTGGGCAGAGGGGGAGTTGATTTCAGAGGGAAACGCCTTACAGCGTAAATATATTACATCAATGAAAAACCAACCAATAATTTTTTTCCCATTTCATAAGGATGATGGTATTGTCACCTAATTTACCTGAAATTTATATACGGAAGAGTGACACATTTAAATATTCAAATTATAGAATGTGTCACCCTCAAGGTGGACAATGAAGGCCGGGTTTAATAAGGAAATTAAAGACTCAGTACAAACTGAGAGATAAGGTTCCATTTTTGCTGATGTCATTTGACATTGAAACTTTTGGGCCAAAAAGAATTCTGCGTAGACTTAGAAAGCTTCAAAACCGCGTGAGTCTTCCAAAAAGACTTTTCCATAAATTCAGGGCTGCAAAACCTTTTTCATGCTAGTTCTTACATTCATTCTGATCTTGGATACTTTTTTTAAACATATCAATATTTATTGTATGCATACATTGCTTTTAGTTCATGAAAAAATGGTTGCAGTCCTACTCTGCTTTCATTTGCAAAGCCATCATTCCAGGACTTGATGTAATGGCCATTTGATGATGTGGTAGAAAGTTAGAAGAGCAGTGTTGACACTGTAGCTAGTGGTTATATGCGCTGGTTATAATGGACAAATCTCACAATAATGGTCTTGTATTTCTATAACTCTGTTCTTGACATATTAAGGAACCTGCAGTTTCATGGCAATCTCCAAATTATTCTCTAGAATATAGGTGAACTGAAGTTGAACTAAGATCCATTGACCAATCAGCCTATAACTAACACAGTATATCCCAATTAGAATTGGCAGGTTGCCAACCAGTTATTACTTTTCAACTTAAAGAATCTCCAAAGAATGGAGTAAATAAGATTCCATAGCAACCCAGTTAAGGGAGAAGAAATAAAAGAACATCAACTCACCATTTGAAAACTCATAATCCAGAGTTTGTGATTCCCTTTCCCACTCTTTCCAACGCCTCATCTAGGCATCAAGAAGTAACTTGTAGATCTCAGTATTAACAGAGGATATAAATGCATGCAGAGGTCAAAATAGTAAAACCCAAGGCAGAATTTAACTTAACATTATTGGACAAAATAATTGATCTCCCCTTCCACCTACCTTTGCTCTTGCCAGTGCGACAGTTAAGATACTATATAACACATGGAGAACTACCAGCATAAAGATGAAGACGTGGAGTTGATGCATGCCGCTTTGGGAAACCAGAGGATACTTACCCTGAATCCAAAGCAGCAGAATTATCAAGTAAAATCCAACATAAAATAAATATTTGAAATTTGTATGGGAAGCTAATTTCAAGATGGTCTAAATCAACTTGATCTCGGTAGGAAAATCAATCAAAGAATCATAGGACCTGGATAAAGAAACCATGCGCATTAAGACTAAGAGAAGGGTTTGGCCTTTACATGTGCGGAGCTACAATGTTGGCTACCCTCAGAAGCAGCTAAGACGCGTCTCCATGGGACCTCCTGTTCAGTAGACATTGATTCCCATAGAATTTTTTTCATGCGCTCCTTTTCTTGGTCATTATCCCCTTCCACCTTTATATCTCTAGAATCAATTTCCTTCTTACATGGAAGCATTATATGAGCTATTTTTTTGGGTATACAAATCATGGAAATGGGCTTCTGTCCAACTGTCAATAGAAGCGATATGAAACCCAGAAGCATCAACTCTGCAACCCAAAAAGATGATTTTCAAAAATATTTGCTCAGAGGACATATTCAGAAATTCTAGCCAGCAGGTGCTAAAAGAAATCAGTGTAGTTGCCTGAAATTAAAGGCTGAAATTCAATTTAGAAAATCCAAAACAAGCTACCAATGCAATCTAAGCAGATCAGTTAAATACATAAAACATATATTGTCAAGTTCAACCAATGTAACCATTTTAGAAGGAGGTTCTATCTAAAACAGCATAAATTTGTTGTTCAAATTAGTTTCAGAGTATTTGGGGGATAGACTACAAGAAGCAACATGGTGGATATGAGTGGTTTCGAGTATCCGTTACTTGCTTTCAATTTTTCAAGCACTTCAGATAGAGCCTTTTTATTTCTTCTGGAGAGCCACTGTAAATATAATGACAAAAAAGGGCTTTATTAGTACAGCTGCAATAAGAAATCAAAACTTGTAATCCTGCAGATTTGTTTATCATGTCTTCCTCTATCAGCATCCTTTTCCTCTAATAACCAAAGCAATAATTCTACTTCTAATCACTGATGACATATGGAATATGAGCCATTCATATTGGGTTTTAAAAGTGTGTTTTGTTGGTGATTTCAGAAGCCAAAATTTATCAAATTTCTACCAGTCAAAACAAACTGAATGTAGAACTGAACCGAAGTAAGATCAATTCAACTAAACCAAAAAGTGCATAGTTGAAATCTAAGAAAAACCTTACATTGCTAGCATAATGAATACCATGTTCAAGAAGTAAAGAGATGGCCACAAATGCCAAACAAACAACTACTACTGCCCAAGTAGGAGTTTGCTCTAGAGAACAACCATTGCCACTGTCAGCTCCTGCCATATTCTTCTCAGAGGACTGGTAATGGCTTCTAAATTCACCAAAAAAAAAAATATATAGTATACATCTTAAACATAGTTCCTTCCCGAGAAGGACAATACATCCCTACTCAATAATTGCAAACAATTTGATGGACATTGTCTCTGATGTCAAGACTCAAACTACACCTACAATTAGTAAATCTTTGGTTTCTTCCTGTAGGTACCATTGGAATCGGAGGTGGAGGTAAACAAAAAATAACAGAGCTAGGCATGGAGATTTCAAAATAATCTACTTTCAAATTTTATGATTCAGTTCTCAATTTTCATTAATTTCAAATTTAATACAAAGCTTTCAATTTTCAATGATTCCAAAATTTTAGTTTCCAATTTAATTTTTCATTTGCCATTTCTGTTTGTTTCCAATTTAATGGACAGGAACACTTTTTTGTTATGGAAATTAAAAAAGCGCACACACAAAATGCCCGAATTGAAGTAGAAACAAAAGTTCTTTTATCTCCCGTTAAAACACTCTCTTTGTTCACATGGAGCAGTCTATATATACACAGTATTATATCAAACAGTGGACAAAGAAACGTACTGGATTAGATTTTGGGGAACAATATGCAACCAGTAGCGACATTAAATTCACTACCGTTGACTGCATATATGTTTTGGACCAAGGGATTTGGGAAGATTTATATGGGCGTTCTCCCTAGCAGTGGCCAAGAAATCGCAGTGAAATGCATAATGAAAGTGTTCAGGGAGGGAATGATAGGCTTTGTGGGACGCATGTAGCACTGGAGCCCGGTTCAGCTGCGGGGATGAAACTATTCATTGTTTACGACTAGATGCCAAATGAAATGCCCAAACCGTTTGGGCAACTAATTTGTAACCCCTTTGAATCAACAGTTGAAATTGTTGCAATCGTCTAACATATAATCGTGTGGCTTACAAGGATGACAGGTGGGCAAAGAGGGGAGTTGATTTCATAGGGAAACGCCTTACGACGTAAATATATTACATCAATGAAAAACCAACCAATAATTTTTTTCCCATTTCATAAGGATGATGGTATTGTCACCTAATTTACCTGAAATTTATATACGGAAGAGTGACACATTTAAATATTCAAATTACAGAATGTGTCACCCTCAAGGTGGACAATGAAGGTTGGGTTTAATAAGGAAATTAAAGACTTAGTACAAACTGGGAGATAAGGTTCCATTTTTGCCGATGTCGTTTGACATTGAAAGTTTTGGGCCGAAAAGAATTCTGAGTAGACTTAGAAAGCTTCAAAACCGCGTGAGTCTTCCAAAAATACTTTTCCATAAATTCAGGGCTGCAAAACCTTTTTCATGTTGGTTCTTACATTCATTCTGATCTTGCATACTGTTTTTAAACATATCAATATTTATTGTATGCATACATTGCTTTTAGTTCATGAAAAAATAATTGCAGTCCTACTCTGCTTTCATTTGCAAAGCCATCATTCCAGGACTTGATGTAATGGCCATTTGATGATGTGGTAGAAAGTTAGAAGAGCAGTGTTGACACTGTAGCTAGTGGTTATATGCGTTGGTTATAATGGACAAATCTCACAATAATGGTCTTGTATTTCTATAACTCTGTTCTTGACATATTTAGGAACCTGCAGTTTCATGGCAATCTCCAAATTATTCTCTAGACTAGAGGTGAACTGAAGTCCATCTTTCTATATTCTAAAGAAGGAGGTCCTATCCCAGCTCGGTCAGGGGGTGACGGCATTAGTTCAATGGTCAGGGTGGAAATCTGGGTAGAGTTATAGGCTCTTGGAATTGCCTGGAGGTGCAGAGGAAGAAAGCGACACAAAGAGAATCCTATAATTTGGGTTCAGAGAAAAGAGAGAACCACACAATTGGGCTGCAGAGAAAGAAGTGAAGGAAATGGCAGTCATTGTGTGCATTTGTGTGTTGTTTTTATTGTCATTTTTTCAGAATGGGGTTTCAACTTCACAGGATAACTACCTTATAGACTGTGGATCAAAAAGTAACACCACAGTGGGTGGACGGATCTTCACCACAGATAACCCCCTCCTCATATATGTCAATTGCCACCAATGAAGGCATCTTTGCTAACACTACAAATTCCAATCTACAAGTTCCTTCTGGTATCTATTTGACAGCTAGAGTATTTACTTAGAAGTCATCCTATACCTTCAGTATTGGGCACCAGGGCAGACACTGGGTACGTTTACATTTCTTTCCATTCTCTTATCAAATGTACAATCTTACAAGTGCCATATTTTCAGTAGCCACCCAAGACTTTGGTCTATTGTACAATTTCCAAATCCAGAATAGTTCAATTATGATGAAGAAATATCTCATCAATGTAAATGAACAAACATTGGTCCTGACATTTATTCCCTCCAATAATTCCTTTGCATTTGTCAATTCCATTGAACTTGTTTCTGTGTCGAACACTCTTGTTTCAGACACAGCTCAAGATGTGCCCCTGCCTAATACTTACAGTGGTCTATCTGAGCATGCTTTTGAAAAAATTTACAGACTTAATATGGGAGGACCATTGATTACCCCTGACAATGACACCCTTGGGAGATTTTGGGATCCTGATACAAGCTTCTTAGCTTCAAAATCGCCTGCCCAAAATTTCAACATCCCGATCAACAATATTGTGTACTACCAAGGACTAGTTACTAATGAAACCGCTCCCAATATTGTATATGCTACTGTTGAGGAGATGGCTGCAGCCAATGTCACAAACCCAACTTTCAACATTTCTTGGTTGTTTACTGTGGATCCAGATTACCAATACTTCATTCGGATGCATTTCTGCGATATTGTGAGCAAAGCATTGAACGAGTTATACTTCAATGTATATATTAACAATGATAATGTGATGGACGGTAATTTTGATATATCAGCTGCAACACAAAAAAACTTGGCAACAGCTTATTACAGCGATTTTGTAGTACTTAATACATCTACTGGATCGAAAAATCTTGCTGTCAAAGTAGGACCTACAATAAATATGGCAAGTGTTCTCCCCAACGCCATATTAAATGGGCTGGAGATTATGAAGATGAGCAACTCTAACAAAAGTCTGGATGGACCTTTCCCACAGAACAGTGCTATCAAATCAAACAGGTATAGCAAAGTTGGTCTAATAGTTGGATCCGTTGTAGGATTTTTTGTTGCTATTGGGCTATTAATGGTGATCTACTTCTTCTGTTGTCGTAGATCTCAAAAACTCTCTACTAAACCCTGGTTGCCTCTTCCACTACATGGAGGGCATTCTGAAACTAAAGGACGCAAGGGAAGTAAAGTGTCAGCTGGGAGTCCTGCTTCTCCTGGACCTTCAAGTCTAGGCCGGCATTTCACATTTTCAGAGATAGAAGAAGCTACCAAAAACTTTGATGAGAGTTTGGTTCTGGGTGTAGGTGGGTTTGGTAAAGTGTTCACAGGGATGCTTGCAGATGGAACCATAGTGGCTGTAAAACGGGGAAATCGAAGCTCTGCACAAGGCATGGCAGAATTTCGGACTGAAATTGAAATGTTGTCTAAGTTTCGCCACCATCATCTAGTTTCTCTTATTGGCTATTGTGAGGAGCATTCTGAGATGATTTTGGTTTATGAGTACATGGCCAATGGAACTCTTAGGAAACACTTGTATGGATCAGATCTTCCTCCTTTGTCATGGAAACAAAGACTTGATATATGCATAGGGGCCGCTAGGGGTCTTCATTACCTTCACACAGGAGCAGAGTAGGGAATCATTCACCGTGATGTAAAGACAACCAACATTTTGTTGGATGAAAATTTTGTGGCCAAGGTGGCAGACTTCGGGATTTCAAAGATTGGACTTGCTCTGGATCAAACCCATGTGAGTACTGCTGTCAAAGGTAGATTTGGGTATCTTGACCCTGAGTACTGCAGAAGGCAGCAATTGACAAAAAAATCCGATGTCTATTCCTTTGGAGTAGTGCTTATGGAGTTACTGTGTGCAAGGCTGGTCATTGATCCTTCTCTTCCCAGAGATAAAATCAATCTAGCGGAGTGGGCAATGCATTGGAAAAGTAGAGGCATGCTTGACCAAATTATTGATAGGCATCTTGTAGATAGCATCAACCCTAACTCCCTGAGAATGTTCGGATAGATGGCTGGAAAGTGTTTGGCTGATCAGGGTATTGACAGGCCCACCATGGGTGATGTGATGTGGAACTTAGAATATGCCCTTCAACTTCAGGAAACTGCGATGCTGGATGATCCAGATGAAAACAGTGCTAATCGCATTTCAGAGATTCCATTACGCTTTTCTCAGGAAGGGCATTTCAGTAGTAGCACTATAGAGAGGGATATTGTTGCTGCAGGTGAAAAAGGTTCGGAAGGTGTGAGTGCAAGTACATCTTAATATCTTTATAGGAGGGATTAAAGCAAGGTGGGAAAAATTGGTGAAACTATTCTAAGGGAATTGTCAGGGAGGAGAAGTAGGCCTACTGGCTTGTGGTTGATCGAGAATAGTGGTTTATTAAGAATAATAGAAACAATGATGCAAAGCTGCATCAAATGATCCAGAAATTTCCCTGAATATAAATACTCAATAAAGAATATAAAGAATAACGATGTTCAAACAATGTAGTGCAGAAAGAACATATAATTTGTTCACCTGAGACTTCATAAAGCCCTCATTAGTGCGCAGATTATCGGTACTAATATAAGTTGCCTCGGCAAATTCTGTATCTACTCTGTCTCTGTCTCTTCGCAGCTTGCGAGAGGTCTGCTCTGCGGAACGAATTCTGATGCCATTAATCTCAAGAACGGTTGACATGCTTCTAGCAGGAAACAAAATCGTAAAACAATCTGGTGCACTTTTAAGCAAACAGGAGTTCAATCTTAAGTATATCACTCTGACATCGAACCATGCATCTGTTACTGATTTCCCTTGAATCTCCATCGATACAGAATTGAAACAATTGAGGCTTTGTTCGATGGATTTACATTATATAAACATCTTAAGCGTGTATTCTAATTGCAGAGAGATAATTGAACAAAATATGATCATATTGAAAGAGATGTAATACATCTCTTTTATATAGGAAAACCCTTTTTTCAGAAAGAATAAAGGAATAAAAACCCTTACATCTTCTGCAATGATCAAACTGCGAATCTGCAGAGATTCTGGCTCCATAGCAAAGGCAATATGGCACTAGAGAAAAGATCGAAGAATGGGAGCAGGATTTTTGGCCCCATAGATTCATTTACAAGGAACTCCGCATCGCCACCAGTGGATTCAGGGACGAAAATGTTTTGTACCAGGGGGATTTGGGAAGATTTATATCGGCATTCTCCCTAGCAGTGGCCAAGAAATCGCAGTGAAATGGATAACGAAAGTGTTCAGGGAGGGAATGACAAGGTTAGTGGGACGCATGTAGCACTGGAGCCCGGTTCAGCTGCGGGGATGAAACTATTCATTGTTTACGACCAGATGCCAAATGAAACGCCCAAACCGTTTGGGCAACCCCTTTGAATCAATGGCTGAAATTGTTGCAATCGTCTAACATATAATCGTGTGGCTTACAAGGATGACAGGTGGGCAGAGAGAGGAGTTGATTTCAGAGGGAAACGCCTTACGGTGTAACTAGCATAGATTCATTTTAAATATGGATATAACATGAGTTTAGAAAGATTTAATTTCTTCACCTGTAAATCTTTTTATTAGTCGATATTATTTAAATGTTCTATATAGTTATTTAATTTTTTTTACTTTCAGATTTTTTTTTTAATTTGGTGGCTATGAGCAAAATTTCAACTTTGATGACAGAGGGACAGTTTTACACATCACATTGGGCTATATAATGAGTCTCTAGGCTCAATGACATGGAAGAGAAAGTTGTCATATTGTCCACATTATATCTACATGAAGGAGATGATGATCAACCATATTTTTGAAGGGTAAATTGCCAAATGGTGCTTGTAGTTGAAGGAATCATCATTGCCATGAAAGGCTTTTCTTACAGTTAGTGTGAGAAGCTATTTTTTTTTCTTATTGAAAGAAGAGCTATATATGTGAAGGTGTACACAATCATTGCCAACAATTGCTAACAAAGTTGTTGATGAAATGACCAAAGCTAAAGTGGATTGACACAAGTAGTATTTTTACTATTGAGAAAGTGCTTAATGTGTGCATGTGTTTTTACTATCGAGAAAGTGTTTAATGTGTGCAAGATGGTGAAAACTTATTATTTTTGTCTTTAAAATTTTAGATGAGTATATTGAGTCTAGGTATTTCAATATAGGTATAGTTTTTTCAATTGTGGTTCACGGTCACTGAGTGACCACTACATTCACGGGCAATACTCTGGGAAGATCCACCTGAAAGGGTAGTTCACGGCAATAATCTGGGGGTTCACAGGCAATAATCTGGGAAGATCTGCCTGAAGGGGTAGTTCACAGGCAATAATCCGGGAAGATCCACCTGAAGGGATCTACTCGCCAACCAATATGCCAGGCCTAACCCCAAGGGCATCGACAAGATTTGACCCCATGACCTCCCAATTGGCAAGGTACTTAGCAACAAGAACTTGACCAACTAAGCTATCCCTTAGAGGCTAGAGCTACTCAATATAGGTATAGTTATTTGTTAGAATTAGCTACTCTTACAAATGACAAGCAAAGTATTGGTATGCAAGATGAAAATTGAACAAAGATGCAAATTTTCTAAATGAAGAGGCCTAGTATATGAATAATTATGGAGGAAGATGACATTCCAATCATATATGTCATGTGTTATTAACTCTTGATGATGTATGTTACTATGTAGTAATGCTGCAATATTTTGTGACGTAAATGTCATTCCCTAGTCTGCATAGTAAGAAGTGTTGTAGTTGGAAGGGAGTTCTAGCTACATGGTTTACCCCATGTACTATTTGTTGAGTAGTGCACTTGTTCTTCGATTGGCATGTGCATAGAAAATGTAAGATTGAGATGAATATATCTTGTATATATAATACTTCCCTAGAGAACTGACAAATACAACAGATAGTACCCATGTATCTTAGTAGATGGAAGTAGGTCCATATGATGGTAAATCAATCAGTGTTCATGGTCAAATTGATGGTAGGCCTTGTAGTACAATAGGTTTTTGGCCAATTTGAGGTATCAGTGGTACATATTTTTTCCAATTGGTACGTGATGACAATTCTTCAGATGAAGGGAGGAGCATGGACACTTTTTGGGATGGAAGTGGGTTTCGTTGTTCTCGCTTGAGAAAACCAAGATTGGTTGTCTGCTAGATTTTTGGAGATAAATGAAAAAATTGCAGCAGGGAGGACAAAAAGGTCCTCGCTACAAAAAAAGATTCGTTGGATCTTTGTCCAAGTAAATTAAGTGGCAATACTTATAGCAGAGACATCAAAGACCATGCATTTAGAACCACTATGGAAACAAAGAATAATGGCTGTGGTAGTAGTAGAGATTAAACATTGGTGGACAAGATTGTGTGGTGTCTTGAATAATAACAAACCCATGTTCATATTTTAATGTGAGTCACACATTGTAGCAAGTCTATAGTTTCATGTTTGGCTTGATGTAGTGGTCCTTGAGATGTATGTACCTAGTATCTCCATGAATGGAGTTTTCCATTGAATGTACCTAAGTCAATTGTGATGTAAACCTAATGAAGCATGTGTAACCGGTTAGTTAATGGTAATTTGAAAACCACTTTGTAAGTGTATGTTTGTGGTAAGCTGAAACCACTTGATGTGTTGTTTATGGTAAGTAGAAACCACACAAGGATGTAGTTTCTTGGGATTGTGATGCAAGAGCATTGAGAGCATGGTTGAGTATAAGCTGATAAAACCTCAGGTATGGATGAGGGTAAGTCAACAAAAGCAAGAGCATGGTTACGACTGAGCCAAGAAAACCCAGGATGATGATGATGGAGATGTAGAGGGAGTTAAATGTACATGTACATGTATGAAGGTACGATGGTTAAATGAAACATCTACATGAAGGACATCCTAGTACAATGATGGTTGCAACAACTAGTTACCTGTACATTCTGTTGGATGGTTGTTCCTTTATATGCATGCCAACATTTTGATAATGCTTGAAAATGTTAGGTTGGAACATTGCTAGACTTTACTAATCAAAATTAAGACAAGCAGTTGTTAAGAGGGAGTGTTAGAGAATGTAACCCGATCTAGTTAAGTTGAAAGATATTCTCCAACTAAGTAGCATTTATATTGGTGTGTAGTTGAGAGATTTGTTCAACCAAGTTTTTTTTTTTTTTTTTTTTGGTGGTTCACAGACACTTGCAGTCACTGGGTGGCCGCTAAGTCCACGGAAATATCTAAGCTTGATTAAGGGTATCAAGCCCCGCAGCCAATAGCTAAGCCTAACCCCAAGGGCTTCGGGGAGAATTGACCCTGTGACCTCTCAAACGGTGAGGCACTTATTTGACCAGTTGAGCTAACCCTTGGCACTATTCAACCAAGTTGTTTGTGGGATCAAGATAATTTCTCTATGTCGAGAAAACATTCATGTATTTATATTGTAACATTCATGTATTTATATTGTAACATTATTCGAGGGGTTCATTGAAATCGCAAGTTTGACAAGGGAACTCTTTACAATAGAAGTGACAAAAAAGGTTTTTGAGGGTGCTGAATCTATATATCCAATCAAAAAACAATTTAAACAATACAATTCCAGATTTAGCCACACTTTTTTCACTAGATTCTGAAAAAAAGTCCATGAAAACTCCAAAAAATCACACTTAAAACTACTTTTTCTGATATTTCAATTTAAATAATTAAACTAATAAAAATTGATTAATTAATTTAATAAATAATATATAAATATTTTTATAAAAACTATTAAATATCCATATATAAAAATTGTTGAATCTGAAATGTTCCAGATCTAACCATCCAATGACATTTATAAATCTCCTCACACCAAAGGTCATTTATAATTCAAAAAAGGAAAAAGAAAAGCAGGGATGAACGGAAATCTCTTCCTATTTTCAAAAAACACAGCTAAAACTTATGAACCAGGACAAACGGAAAGTCTGCAGTCTAGAAGGTCAACTTACTCCGCCGCCATCTTGAGTCACCACAAATATAATAATAATAATAATGTTCTCGTACAACGAATATAGTGTTTCTCTTTTACTTTTCCTCTTTCCCCATTCCATTTCGTTGTTGTTGTTCTCTGTTTGCGACCCTCCCACTTCATTCCCCATAGGTGGTCAACACAGAAACCAAGACTGACTAGATTTGCATTTGCAATTGCATCCGCTGAGACTCACTCCTTCCTCCCTCCTTCACTTGCACTTCTAGAAGCATCGGGAAACCATTGACCGGCGATTCCCTTTTCCTTTCTTTCCACACACCAAAACGCAACGCAACGCCCGCCCGCCCACATGCCCAAATTCACACCCGTCCCCAACAACTCACTCCCACGCCAAACGTGAAGTGATTTCTTTTATCCAGTGGACAAATGATCCATGCCACAATCGCTCGCATTTCCACTCACGTAAACCATCGCATCGGACCCATTTGGTGCGCCCCATCTCCTCAAATCGAACCATCCGTGAAAGGCCGCGATCACGAATAGCGTCCACATGTTAACTCGCCTCCTGAATCAATCATATTTTAATCTAATCTAATCTAAGTATATGAAGTCTCGTGCATTTACTTCCTATTGACAAGTCAGTTATTTGTCGTTATTTTTATCTTTTAGAAAAATCTTAATCACGTGTATCATCAATTTTTCACATAAATGGCCAGGTTTTCACATTGGTGGAATGGATGTCTTTTCCTAGCTTTTAAGGGAATGGTTCAATGAGATTGACTTTTATCGGAATAACTCAATGACACGCCTCCCCAAAGATATTGTGGTCCAATTCTGGGAGGATTATATGATTGAGAGCTCATGTACCATCCAATCCAATGATATTTTGGAACTCCTTCAATCAAAAGTTATCAGACTATACGCACTATTAATTCCAATGCCAACCATCATTTTTTCAAAGGGCATAGTAGCTATCTTTCATTTTATACTGCTCCAGTCTCCTAATTTCTTTCTACCTCTAAGCATTTAGAAGATCTTCGCGAAACAAAAATGGTGAGTCCATGCTTTCGACAGAGAGTTGGTAGCTTATCATGTCGATTACATATATAACAAACTGTCTCCTAATTTCTTTCTATCTCTAAGCATTTAGAAGATCTTCGCGGAACAAAAATGGTGAGTTCATGCTCTCGGCAGAGAGTTAGTTGGTAGCTTATCATGTCGATTAGATATATAACAAACTGTTAATTTGTGATGATAGGATAAATCCTCGTGTGACGCAACAGATGAATGCTGGACGAAAGAGACAGTGGGTGTGGTAACAGGGGCCAACAGAGGAATAGGGTTAGAGATCGCTCGTTTACTTGCAGACAAAGGTATCACTGTTGTTCTCACTGCTCGTTGCAAGCAGCAGCAAGACTTGTCTCCACAATCTCGTGCTCTCGTGGAAGAAGGAAGAAAAAATGTGGTGTTTCATACACTCGATATACAGAGGGATGACAGTGTTACCGAATTTGCCCAATGGTTGAAGAATGAATTCGGTGGCCTTGATATTCTGGTATTCTTTCTTTTCTTCGTTTTGACTATAATTGATCTACTTCGTCCCCCATATACCAATGGAATGTATGCTCTTTCACAATGGCAGGGGCATTTTGGAATGGATAAACTAAGTAATTATGTTGCAGAGTTTAGTGGAGTTTACTGTCATTTCTCTGTTGTATAATTTCTATGACTCTGCTGTCTGTAATATGCTGTTTGCAATTTGACCAATTGAGTAGGTTGATGTGGTTTTGATCTTCTACTTTCTGATTTTAGCATGTGGATCTCTATTTCCTATTTTTCTGGTTCACTCTAAATCATTTTTGGTTTACCTTTCCAGCCAGAGTCATTTACTGAATACTTAGCCGATTGAAATTCTATATTCTATATATGATTGAAATTCTATACTGTATATATATGTTTTTTTCTTTCTTTATTTCTTTTCTTTTCCCTAGAGGAAATTGGTCTCTTTTTTTCTTCTTTTCTTTTAGCTCACAATTATACTCCCGGAATGCTTAGACTTGAAGCCATTACAACAATGCTCGTATCAGGCCAGCGCACAATTATACTCACAAAATGGTTAGATCAGTGTTTTTAAACTGGGCTGGTCTGAATCGGATTCACCCTACTAGACTGAGTCAAACCCCTGCCCAGGTCGGCTAGGTTGAAAAACCAGTTCAGCAGCTGGTCCATCACCGAACCGGTCGAGTCGGACACCGATTCGGCCGGTTCAGTCGAGCCCTTCTTAAACCGGCCGAGCTAGTCTGCCGGAAAAAAGGCGGCAACTCAGACTTCAAACTCAATTTTTTTGTTGTTGTTGTTGTTGTTTTTTTTTCTTAATGCCTCTACCCCTCTCCCAAGCCTATAAAAGTGACCCAACCCTTTCACATTTAATCACAACTATCTCATTGCATTTGTGTGAACATTTGTGGGGAGTTTGTGAAGAGTTGGAGTTGGTTTCTGGAGCAATAGTGAGGATGAGCGATGGGTTTGTCCGTTTGACTCTGATTCAGAGTCTGAGCCAGATAATCTTGCATTTTTTAGTAGTATGACTAGTGATATTTTGTTGTAGAGGCCATTTAGAGCCTCCTTGGTTATCTGTTTTTGCTTTGATCTCTATATATTACATGTATTGGACAATGCACTAGGTGTCATTTTGATATAATAGATATTTTCATGAGCATACTTTGATCATATGTTGTCTTCTTTCTATATTCTAATGCTTTGAGTTTGGAAACATGAATGAAAATCTTTAAAAATATGTTTTTTCATTAAAAAAAATAAAATATTTATTGTCTTTTTTACAACCACCGAGTCATTGAAATCAACTAGGCTGAGTCGATACCAAGTTGGAGTCAAAGTCGACCCTCGGCTGGTTCTGAATCTGAATCGGAGGTTTAAAACTATAGGTTAAAGTTGAACCCATTACAACAATGCTCGTATCAGGCCAGACCACAATTATACTCATAGAATAGATAGACTTGAAGTCATTACCACAATTATACTAACAAAATGCTTAGACTTAAAGCCATTACAATAATATTATTCAAGATGTCAAAATTCAACATGTTATTAGCTGAATTTGAACCTGGGTGGTAGGATAACAGTAATTCAACTTAGCCTTTTCATTCTTTCTGTATTGTACTATTGAGTAATTTGTGTCCATCCTTTTGATGCCGACTTCAAGAACCAGGAACCCAATGCTTTTAGGCTAGTTTTTGCTTTTAGACAACTTTTGATCTAGCAGCAAATGATATGAAAACCAGATATTTCATATGGAGGGTTTATTATACAGTAGCATTTCAAGGTGTGTTTTTTTAAATAAGAAGCATCTTTCGTAACTGGAGGACTTGATTTGAGGAGAACCCCCTAATATACTCGGTTAAAATGCAGGATAGAGGATAACCATGAGCATAATCGCTGCTCTGTGACGGTAACCATGAGACATAATCGCTGCTCTGTGAGAGTAACCATGGGGAATGTGAAGGTCAGGAGAAATTACTCCTCTGTTAGATTCGGAAAAATGATAAAACAACAATTATGAGATGATACCAGCATTCTCATGAGAGCTAAGCCAAGATTTCCAGCTTCCTATGCCAAAAGAATTTAGCAATTTGTTTTTCATTTGATCGAAAGATTATGTTTTCACCTCCCATTACCTACCTGTGAAGGTGATTGTTGTTTGCAAATTTAATCATTGTATGTTATAATATAAAATTCCTACAGCAATTTAATTACTTGTGTTTCCTTTGCTAAACATGGCTTAATTTTTAGGCAATTTTACTACCTCTTAACACTTTTTTGTTGAAGTTCTAATGTTTTCCTTTGTAATCCTTGTTTTGAGTTTTTGAAGTGTAGCTCTGGAAGTTAAATGATTTTGTTTTTAGAAGAACAATATATACATTTGTGTTTAAACCAATTTTGATATACTGCCATTTTGAAAACAGTTTTCCTTTACATTTAGTTATCTCCTATGTGTTTTCGCTGTTGATTTCACTATCATATAAAATAATTTCTAACACTTAAAATGTCAAATTATGTTTTTAGAATCTTCAACTCCATACTTCTGCAGTTTTACAGTTATTTTCAGCCCCTCTGTATCCGGCATTCAAAATATCACTAATTTTACACAGACAGAAATAATGACCTAAGCAATATTGTTATTAAACATTTTATCAACCAATGAATTATGAATGAAAGATGCAAACCTAACAATTTATACAAAAAAATCAGTCAATATATTCCTACATAGAGACTGGAATGATCTTTTATGCCAGTCAAATGTAGGACAACACCGAGCAAATGCAGTAGTTGCATACTATATGTTGGATGCCAATTTTTGGCTGGAGCTGAGTCCAAATTCTGAATCATGTCGTTGGGGATTTTCAAGTAAATCTGATATATAAATGTGCTGAGAATAGAACTACATGCACTACTGGACTACCGCCTAACTGACTAATTCCTCTTATTTTCAGCCCCTTTATATCCCGCCTTCAAAGTATCACTAATTTTGCGAAGTCTTAGAGATAATGACCTAAGAAATATTGTTATTAAAACATTTTATCCCTAATTGACTATAAGTATTATTGATATGAAGCAATACAGTATGACATCTAGACAGTGTGACAGAACATCAATGAAGAGTGGAAACCAGGAAACTATATTAGGCCGAGAGCTAGTTGTTTGGGCAGCTTATTTGTTAACCACATGCTCTGTTCGAATAATAAAAACTACTACTCAGAATAATTGAAGCCTTAGTGACAATAATTGGAAATCTTCCTGGGATATGCTAGGAAGCTTTTGGCATCTTGATGTTTTTTTTGAGTTAATATGAATTTTTTTTGAGTTAACATGAATTATTATTTTTTGTTGGCATTTTGATGTAATTTGCGCTAGGAAGCTTTTGGCATCTTGATGTTTTTTTGGGTTAATATGAATTATTATTTTTTTTGGTATTTTGATGTAATTTGCTTTTTTAAGTTAATATTTTTTAATTTTTAAATAATAATACAATACAATTGAATATGGTAAACAAATATTCAAAATAGCATTCTTTTAACTATTTTGTTTCGAATTTAAGAAGAATTTTAACTCAACAATGCTCAATAAATTTAGAAAATATTTCATTGCTCGAAATTTTGGCAATGAGGATGTATGGGAGGGGTTTGGTTTTTAATGGGCGTGTAGGTATTCAAAATTTGGCAATGATGATGTATCGGAGGGGTTTGGTTTTTTAATGAGTTTTTAAGTATTGAAAATATAATGGGTATTATCAAAGATATTCAAAAGTAAGATAACCTTACTATATTTGTATTATAAGGAAAATTTTTGGAATTTTGTATTATTATCTAATTTCAGTACAAGTTAAGCCAATATAACCTAATCTTATTATTAAGTCTAAATGATTTGTACTCAGTTTAGTTTTTTAAGATGTTTAATAAATTTGAGGTTATGAGGGATTTATGTCATATTCCTTTTTCCAATGAAATTTTTTTTTGGGATGTTTAATAAATTTGAAATTAGCATGAATTTATGTTATATTTTTTTTTCTAATGAATATTGTATTAAATTTTATTTTTGTTAATCTCTTTAAATGTTAGATCATATATTTTTTGTGATTTATATTGTAAATAATAATATTTTTCGGATTAATTACATTATTAGGATTTGGAACCAATTAATATAGTTCATCATTAGGGAAAGTTGGTTCCAAAGGTAAACTAAATCTTACTGATGTGATTAATCCGAAAGACATTATTAATCTCTTTAGATATTTAATAAATTTGAAAATAGACCAAATCTTAATAATGTGATTAATCCAAAAAAAACATTTTATTAATCTCTTTAAATATTTAATAAATTTGAAATTAAAATAGATTTATGCCATATTCCTTCTTCCAATCTTTTATTAGCTGTTTCTTCCGCATCAAATATCCTTCATTAGCAGTTTCTTCGGCATCAAATTTTCTCCCTTCTGGTTTCTCCATTTAGATGAGTATATTTACTCTGTAATTAGAATGAAAGGTCTTTCTCATTTGTTGCTCTAGGTCTTGAATTCACTTATGTATTTCCTTCAATTTCCTTATTCTTTGAAGCTTTAAATATTCCATTTTGATGTTGAGAGGGAGATGCATAGTCCAATTAAGGACAAACTCAAGTGAACAAGGATAGGTAGAGACATGAGAGAGTAAAGCAGGGATAAACTAGATTTGGGAGACTTGGATTAGAAACCCTAAAGAGATAGAGTCCATAAGAAATTGCAAGGGATGTTGACCAAGGATGTGTCAACTAGTAGAGTTAGCCAAAAATGGGAATAAAGTGAAACACTCAACCAAGGATCTTAACAAAAGCAAACCAAACACATTGCAAGGAAAATATACTAAAACAAGACATATATACTTTGAATTGGAAAAATGAAATTGCCAACTGCAATGAATATTCACCATGATTATAATCCAAATGCTCCATTTACCTACAAGAGGAATGATAACTAAAAGAGGTCAAGTTTAAGAGCATGTGGAGAAGGAGCAAGGGTCTTGTCAACTAACTCTCAACTTGGCTTTTATGAGGCATCATCTTATGGAAGATCCAATGAGACATGACAATATCTTAATTAAAGAACAAGGGAGTTCTAAGTATAGGTTGATCATATTTTTTAGAGTTAATGGGGTGAACTCTTGCATTTTCCTTAGTTGTTACATATTTATCTACTCTTTGGTTTTGGCCTCATGGAATTTGGAAGCAATACAAAATTTCCAATTTATCTTTTTTTCATTGTAATTCAAGTAACTATGAATGCTAGTTAAAGATATCCAGAAGTTTTACTTTGGAGAATGAGGTTGATAATTATCAATGAATCCCCAAGTGGTCAATCTCAAACCTTAATGAAATTGGTTGACATTAGACATTGAAGCAAATCATTAACTTTAATTACATTGTTTGAGGCTATATCGAGGCTCAATATAGATTTGAATACAATTATCCCCTAAAATTATAGAAAACTCCTTCAACACTTGCTACCTCATTTAATAATATAAAATATTAACTATAATAAATAATACCATTAGTAATATTAAATATATTCTTACATACAGACTGGCATTATCTTTTATGCAATTCAAATGTAGTACAGCACTGAGCAAATGCTGTAGCCTGTAGTGCATACTATATGTTGGATGCCCGTTTTGGGGTGCAGCTGAATCCAAATTCTGAAAGATGTCATTTGGGGGTTTTCAAGTAAATCTGATATATAATGTACAGAGAATCCAACTACATGCAATACTGGATCACCGCCTAACTGAGACTCCTATTATTAAGTATATATTTTGAACGACATGCTAACCGCCTAACTGAGACTCCTAAGTATATATTTTGAACGACATGCTAATAGTAAGAGCCTTGTATCTATGAAAAATAAACACAACTCTGAAGACACACTAAGTTTCTTAAAGTTGATCCTCGGTCACTGTCCTCTTTTGGACCAGATCTTTTAGAGGCATCCAAATCCTTTCAGATTTAGTCTCTAGCTCTTATTCCTGCCAACTGTTTATAAAAAAAAAGAAATTTCATTCAAGGCATCTCTATATTCAAACTTCCATAGCAGGATATAGCTCAGGGGAGAGAGATCATGAATTTTTTCTTTCTTTCTGCCCATTATTTAGAGATTAATGGGTCACCATTCAATTCTCTAGTTGGTGTCAATGGAATTAACAGAGATCCCTTTTCTAAATTACAGATCAACAATGCGGCAGTAGTGGGGACGAACTTTGACTGGGATCTGCTGGAGAAGAGCCAGATGGATTTTAGAAAGATAATTGTATGGCAACCTTATTGGAGTTTGATTTTTCTTCTGAACCCTACTAAAATCTGTAATTACTCTCTAAATGTTACTAGAACAACTAAGAATTAATTTCCGCAACCATACAATTGGTTCACAGGTAGATGGCTTGTGGGCAGAGGGGATGACAGAGGACGGCCAGACTGCCAAAGAATGCCTGGGTACAAATTACTTTGGTACAAAGAGAATAACCAAAGCTCTGATTCCACTTCTGAAGCCTTCTACTGCTGGACCACGTATAGTCAATGTGTCTTCTGTCGCGGGCCTACTTAGGGTATAACTAATTAATTAATGGTTTTTTTTGAAGTAAAAAGTCATTTTGTTCAATTAGTGATTTTGATGATTGCTGTGGTGTAAAGTATTATGTAAATTTTTAACAAATTAATGATTTGTTTTGTTTTCCTTAACAGTTTTTGAGAAGTGAAACATTGCAGAAGCAACTTTCAGACATTGAAAACATTAGTGAAGAGTTTATAGAATCCATTGTGAAGCAGTACATGGAGGATATTGAGGGAGGTGCAGACCTGAGGGACAGCGTGTGGCCGGTTAGGGTTCCAACATATTCTCTATCCAAAGTGATATTGAATGCATACACTCGTCTTCTGGCTCGGGAGCTGAAAGGAAAGGCATGTGTTAACAGCGTGCACCCTGGTTACGTCAGGACTTCCATGACATTCAACACCGGCGATATTTCATCTGTTCAAGGAGCAGAAAATGTGGTGAGAGTGGCCTTGCTCCCACCCGGTGGACCTACTGGCCAAAACTTTCTGCAAACACAAATTGCTCACTTCTAAATTCTTTTATGCTCTGTTAGATTGAGTGTAAGAGAATTTATCAGAAAAGTTTTCCTATGCTAGATTGAACTGAATCTCATATTTGTCCTGAAATAATGAGATCTTGGTCGTTATGCGTATTCCAAAATTATTAACATATTAAAATAATTGATTGAATAGATTTACAGATAGCATATTATATTGAAAAAAAATAACTCTGTTAAATGTCACTCTGTATTTATTATTATGAAGTCATGCATGACATGCTTGGGACAAGTCGATTGGGTATTTTTGTTATAATTTTTCTTGATGAGATGTTTCAGAATATGAAATTTGGAGGGCATAAAAGAGGAAATATTCAGGTATTTGGTAGATATTTCTGCACCAGATTTGTAAAATTGGATATTTATTGTGTAAATTTATGTTTGAGTAGAAACCAAAATAAATATAGACTTGATAAAGGAAGAAGTAAAAGATAGAACTAGCAGAAAAAATTAGTAGATTTGGTTAAGGAAGTAGTAAATAGATTTAGTGAAAGAAGAAGCAACTAATAGACATTGTAAAGAAGTAAGAAAATTTAGTGAAGTAGGTTGGTTCCTTCAAATATTTGCAGTAGTAGAGATTGGTGTCTGCTACAAATGGTGTTGCTGTGGTGATTGGTGTCTCTTGTAAGTTGGTGCTTACAAAATCTTTCATATAAAAAAATTTTGAGTTTTCTCTCATAAAAATTTTCAAATATATCTTATATTATTTGTTTAATTTATAAAATCTATATATTTTATTATATTCTAATATTTAAATAATTAAAAAAATTCATTCTACCAATTCACTCAATATAATTGTGAATCCAACGAGAAGACCAGATGAAAGTGGCAAAAACTGTGTTGACAAAGAATGGACATTGAATTTTGACTATAACAAGGCCTGCAAGCAGCGGTAGTCCTTGCTGGGTCAAAACTAAATTTTATATGGTTTGAAAATAAACTTGATATGGTCTGAAATCTGAAATTCAAGGGAAAGAGATACTCGTAGATTCAAACAAAGGTCTATGAACCTTGCATTGTGCTAGTCGAAAGAGGGAGATAATATGCTAATTAATGTGAATAGAGACTTCGTAGACAGTGCATGGTGTTAGAAAGTGCGATGAAGCTTTTAATGCATTGCTACCCAGATCAACACTGCTACCAGATCATATTAAAATTCCGGGTAAAGAATAAGACATTATATTAAAATTGATTTGACGAGCAGAAATTCAATATCTTTTTTGACGAGCACAATTTTTTCTTTAAATCCAACTTCGAGAAGTCCAATATCTTTTTTGACGAGCAGAGATTGTGACGAGGCCCAATATCTTTTTTGACGAGGAGAGATTTTGCTTTGGCCACCGCCTTTAGTTCCATTCCCGTATCATGTTTTTAATTATAAAATGTTTACGAAGGCATTAAACACTTGCGAGAACAAAGAGAAATCCAGGAGTAGTAGTAGTTAGCTTAAATTTTTTTTAACAATGTTTATTTAGGGATTTTGTTAGTTAAAATTATATTATTGGATGTGCTGGTTATTGTTATGTTTTTTAATGTTTTAATTATTTGTTTATTTAAAAGTGTATTTAGTGTAGAGTTTTTATATAGTTTTAGTGTATTTAATATTTAAAAATTATTTTTTTATACAAAACTATAAATTTAAATGCACACGGTTATATTATATATTATTTATTATATAAAGATTAATTATTATTATAATGGACTAACAATGAAGTTTTGAAAGTTTGATGGTAAATTTTTTTAGGTTTTGTCTAGTTGTAGCGTTTATGGTTTTCAATTTCGTTTTTTCTATGCAAAATGTCAGTGGAGGGAGCAACACTTCTTCCTATAGCAAGATAGTTGAAGGTAGTAGTAATTCTAAACAACCCTCTACTTTTGGCTCAATCCCCAATTCCAATGGAGCTCAATTCAATCTTCACCATCCTATTACCCAACTAGGGAAACTACATCCTAATAGTTGCTTACCAAATAGTACAATATAGCCCAAATTTGAGTTTGCTCAAATAATATGGGAGAATATACACATGATATGAGAGATCATGTACTCATCTAGAAATTTCTAGGGATATGGCCTTCAAAAAAATCCCACTCTCACTTGGTCCAAATCAAGTGGAAATGGAAAGGTCAAATCAAGCTTGAGTTCAATGCCAAAGGTTTCTTCACTGTTAGAGGATCAAACATGGCTATTTGAGAATGACCTATGTAAGCAATACAAGCTTTGTTTCTCACTATGAATATTTGAGAATGCTCTATGTGAGCAACAAAACACTATGAGAAACTATGTATGAACCACATTATTGGAGAATGCCGATGACGTATACTTTGTTTTATGTTTTTCACATTTTTCTTGCTTTTTTCTCTCTCCTCGTTTCTCGTTTCGTTTCCCGTTTCTCGTTTCTGGTAACATAGTTTTGGTAGTTTTGGAATGATGCAGAACCTGAGTTTGTAACTGCACCTACTTGATCGTTAGAAGAAAGTCAGAAAGTAAATAGTAGATGAAGTCTATCAACAATTTGCAGTTCACTTGAACCCCAAAGGACGGAACCCCAAAGGGCTTGTGGTTTCATCAATGTGTGCTACAACCTTTATCGAACACCATAAGAGGCATATCAAGCTACTGTTCCGAAAAGATTGGTTTCAACAATGTGCACTACAACCTTTATCAAGCACCATAAAAGGCATTTCAAGCTGCTGTTTCAGAAAATATCGGTTTCATCAATGCGCGCTACAATCGAGCACCATAAAAGGCATTTCAAGGTGTTGTTTCAGAAAAGATTGGTTTCATCAATGTGCGCTACAACCTTTATCGAGCACCATAAGAGGTATTTCAAACTGTTGTTTCAGAAAAAATCCAACCGAAAAGTAAGTATGGAGATTAATTAGGTGCCAAGACACTACCTAAAAGCACAACACCACCCTGGGCCCTTTTATCAACCATTTGTCCGTGCCTTCATCATACATACCATGCATGTTCACCCACATGCGTTAACATCCAGCGTCCCCTGTCTGAGAGAAAAAATGCATAATTAGAACAAAATTTTGTGAACAACATATGCGTAGCAGAGTCATGGGTATGGGAGCGATTGGGTCACTACCAGGTGACCTTCACACAGATGCGTAGGAAGACCTTTTATCTATGCATGCCAAGCAACCTTCACACAAATGGGTAGGTTAACCTTCTATTTATGCATACCAGGCGACCTTCACACAGACCAGTAAGAATAACTTTTATCTATGCGTACCGGGCGACCTTCACAGAGATGAGTAGGCTACCTTCACAGAGATGAGTAGGTAGAACTTCTATTTATGCATACCAGGAAGGTAGGGACGCCAACATGCAGATTGGCCAAGTGCACTATAGCTGACAGGATAGATGCACTAATGTAAAATTGAAACTATAGATGCATAAGGAAGGTGGGAAAGAACGAAGCATCTGAAAAACAAAGATAGAAGATCCCTTACTTGAATGGAGCTGATCTCTCTATCCAACCTAACGAATGATCAGGCTGGAAAGAGATCTCAGTGAATTATATTAAAAGAATACCATGGAGTTTGGGCCTCGATCCTGCCTGATAATAACAAAGTGACATGTCGCTGCCCTGCAAAAGACGACTACCTTCACAAGATTGCATCTTCTAAACCCAATATTCATCCATTGTATGCTCTAGTAAGCCATTCTATGACATTCTTAATAAAATAGATGTGGGATTGGACATAGAAGTTGAGGCAGTAATGCCACTTGATGTGCATGTATCTGTAGATGTGCATATATCTGTTATGTTATGTGTTCTATTAGGCTGTAAATACATTACAGTATGTTACACATCCATATATATGTTATGTAGATTTCTTACCCTTAAAATCCCATCTCAAATAAAGTTTTCCAACAGAAGATGTAGAATTAATCCATTGGACCAAGTTCTCCAGCACGATTGCACCGTGCACAACATTATGCTTAACCTCGCCAAAAATACGATACGTCCGTTGTTCATTCAGACCGATACCTGGTTGGGACAGTTTCTGCCCGACGGAACGCTGCTCCAGACTGGCAGGAACCTGGACGGCCGCCGGAAGTTAAGGAGAACCGCACCGTGTCTGGCAGCCGGAGCCTGCGTCTGGGTCGAGGATCCCAACACGGCGTTAGTCGAACCGCAGTGGTATGCGACCGAATATGAGAGAAGGAAGTTGCTCAATGCCATTTTTTAGAGCCACCAATGATGTACAGAAGGAAAACTATTATCAATACGTCCATCTTCTTCGCAATGCGAATCTTTATATATTCGCAAATAGATATTCTATTGAATTCAATTACAATACCCCGGTAGTTGTCCACAATTTCCCTACCATACCTGGGGAGCCAAGAAATTATCCTTCGGGGGAAGCTCCAAAGCAACTTCAAAATCCAAAACATGATAGTAAGCGCAACTCCAAATTCAAAACATGATAATAAGCGCAGCTCCAAAGCAACTCCAAATTCATAAGGAAAAGAAAATACAGGTAATGTACCATTTTAATATCTATGCAAGAGAAAATTCTCCATTTTAATGTCGAGTAATGTATCCCTGAGACATGATAGTAAGTGTAGCTCCAAAGCAATTCCAAATTCATAAGGGAAAAAAAATATAGGTAATATTTTAATGTCTACGCAAAAGAAAATATAGGTAATATTTTAATGTCTACGCAAGAGAAAATTCTCAATTTCCATTCTAATGTCTATGGAAGAGCAAATTCTCCGCAAATTCTGCTTTGACACATGACACTAAGTGCAGCTTAAGAAAGGAAACATAGTGGAGCTTGAGAAAGGAAACACAGGTAATGTCCTGATCACAATTCTAATCTTAATGTTTATGGAAGAGAGAATTATGTAATATGTACATCACATTTTGATATCTATTGATGAATCTATGTGAATAAGAGTGACTAAAGGAAAGTTGCAATGGCAAGACATGTGGAGGAGAGATTGCTTCTAGAAAAGTGTGAGCTTGACATGGGACATCACACTTGACATGGGGCATCACGTTGCATAAGCGGTCTAAACGTTTGGATATATATTTAGTTTCAAACTTTGCGGAGATGTTTGAAATTTGAACCTTGGATAAAATGTTACAAAAGGTGCATGTATGGGGGTCGGTGCATTAGTTTTTGGAAACTTTGGGTAAAAGTTTGTTAGCCATCTAAACCTTACTCGAGACACGTGAAGGTTCCAATAAGAGTCTCAAACCAAAAATTTGGATAAAATTTGGGTGAAGGAAATTGCAACCAGAGAGTTTGGTTAAATTTTGATAGAGTGGAGAAATTTTTGGTCAAAAAACGGATTAATGGCCAGTCAACACCCTAGCGATCACTAGAGTCCCTGCAGTGCCAAAGGCAGGGAAATTCTCAATTTCCATTATAATGTCTATGGAAGAGCAAATTCTCCGCAAATTCTCCTTTGAGACATGACACTAAGTGCAACGTCAGAAAGGAAACACAGTGGAGCTTCAGAAAGGAAATATAGGTAATGTCCTGATCACAATTCTAATATTAATGTTTATGGAAGAGAGAATTGTGTAACATGTACATCACATTTTGATATCTATTGATGAATCTATGTGAATAAGAGTGAATAAAGTAAAGTTGCAATGGCAGGACATGTGGAGGAGAGATTGCTTCTAGAAAAGTGTGAGCTTGACATGGGGCATCACATTGCATAAGCGGTCTAAACGTTTGGATATATATTTAGTTTCAAACTTTGCGGAGATGTTTGAAATTTGAACCTTGGATAAAATGTTACAAAAGGTGCATGTATGGCAGTGAGTGCATTAGTTTTTGGAAACTTTGGGTAAAAGTTTGTTAGCCATCTAAACCTTACTCGAGACACGTGAAGGTTCCAATAAGAGTCTCAAACCAAAACTTTGGATAAAATTTGGGTGAAGGAAATTGCAACCAGAGAGTTTTGTTAAATTTTGATAGAGCGGAGAAATTTTTGGTCAAAAAACAGATTAATAGCCAGTCAACGCCTTAGCGATGGCTAGAGTCCCTGTAGTGCCGAAGGCAGGGAAATTCTCAATTTCCATTCTAATGTCTATGGAAGAGCAAATTCTCCGCAAATTCTCCTTTGAGACATGACACTAAGTGCAGCTTCAGAAAGGAAACACAATGGAGCTTCAGAAAGGAAATACAGGTAATGTCCTAATCACAATTCTAATCTTAATGTTTATGGAAGAGAGAATTATGTAATATGTACATCACATTTTGATATCTATTGATGAATCTATGTGAATAAGAGTGACTAAAGGAAAGTTGAAATGACCGGATATGTGGAGGAGAGATTGCTTCTAGAAAAGTGTGAGCTTGACATGGGGCATCACGTTGCATAAGCAGTCTAAACATTTGGATATATATTTAGTTTCAAACTTTGCGGAGATGTTTGAAATTTGAACCTTGGGTAAAATGTTACAGAAGGTGCATGTATGGTTGTCGGTGCATTAGTTTTTGGAAACTTTGGGTAAAAGTTTGTTAGCCATCTAAACCTTACTCGAGACACGTGAAGGTTCCAATAAGAGTCTCAAACCAAAACTTTGGATAAAATTTGGGTGAAGGAAATTGCAATCAGAGAGTTTGGTTAAATTTTGATAGAGCGGAGAAATTTTGGTCAAAAAAACGGATTAATGGCCAGTCAATGCCCTAGCAATCGCTAGAGTCCCTGCAGTGCCGAAGGCAGGGACTAATAACTATAATGTGATCAATGCATCATTTCTTAAGAATTGCCAGATATATTCACGGTTAGGGGATATGTGCTGATGTGTGCTAGGTATCAGAGAAAAAAAAGCATTTTGTAGAAACCTCCATGGTAATATTCGCATTACCATTATCTCAAAGGCTTTCAAGTGTGGCCTTGGGGTTCGAACTGATGACCAGGAGTCTTTCATTGACCAAGTTATGCTCTTCTATTCCATATACCGTGTTGCCTGTGTCCTATGTGCAACCACTCAAGGTAACGGGTGCAAGGACTCGAGTCGTCCCTGTGGATGTATTGGAGTTTGATACCTCCACCAAGACTGTGCTAAACTTTTAGGTCTGAAGCTCTAAATAAAATACAACTTGGAGGGGATAGCGACATGAGTATTGAGAAATTCACAATGGAGTCTTCTTTTGGGTAATGGAATATGATATCTGGACTTGCATAATCTTACACACAAGGATAAGTAAGCCTACAAAATTACACTAGGCTCTTATCGTGGGTTAAGGTGAATCTTTGTATGTGTTTCAGTTATCTTCATTACATCTTTTTCAAGAGGCATGGTCATTAGATAGGAAGGCAGAGCTATGCTAGAAGCAAGAAACCCCACCTTAGCATTGCTTCAAGATGATGAGATCTTGACCAGTATTTCCCAAACCATTGGTGAGGTTTACGAAGTGCTAAAGACGATTCCTGTGTGAAAAGGAAAGAACCCCACCTTAGCATTGCTTCAGGATGATGAGATCTTGACCAGTATTTCCCAAACCATTAGTGAGGTTTACGAAGTGTTAAAAGACGGTTCCTGTGTGAAAAGTGGTGATGTTGAGGAGAAGGTCGTTTCGTAGACAACAACAAAGGAGTTTCAAACCTTATGCCAATTTGGTATTAAGCTTTGCATGGTGCAAGGATGTGGTATCACTGTTATTTGAAGGGATTGAAACATAACTAGCATAGATTCATTTTAAATATGGATCTAACATGAGCTTAGAGGGATTTAATTTCTTCACCTGATTGAAACATAACTAACATAGATTCATTTTAAATATGGATCTAACATGAGCTTAGAAGGATTTAATTTCTTCACCTACAAATTTTTTTATTAGTCGATATTATTTAAATGTTTTATATAGTTATTTTATTTTTTTAGATTTTTTTAAATTTTTTTATTTTGGTGGATATGAGCAAAATTTCAACTTTGATGACAGAGGGACAACTTTACACATCACGCTGCACTGTAGAATGAGTCTCTCGGCTCAATGACATGGAAGAGAGAGTTGTCATATTGTCCACATTATATCTACATGAAGGAGATGATGGTCAACCATATTTCTGAGGGGTAAATTGCCAAATAGTGCTTGTAGTTGAAGGAATCATCATTGCCATGAAAGGCTTTTCTTGCAGTTAGTGTGAGAAGCTATTTTTTTTCTTATTGAAAGAAGAGCTATATATGTGAAGGTGTACACAATCATTGCCAACAATTGCTAACAAAGTTGTTGATGAAAGGACCAAAGCTAAAGTGGATTGACACAAGTAGTATTTTTACTATTGAGAAAGTGCTTAATGTGTGCAGGTATTTTTACTATCGAGAAAGTGTTTAATGTGTGCAAGATGGTGAAAACTTATTATTTTTGTCTTTAAAATTTTAGATGAGTATATTGAGTCTAGGTATTTCAATATAGGTATAGTTTTTTCAAATGTGGTTCACAGTCGCTGAGTGACCACTACATTCACGGGCAATAATCTGGGAAGATCCACCTGAAGGGGTAGTTCATGAGCAATAATCCGAGAAGATCCACCTGAAGGGATCTACCAGCCAACCAATATGCCAAGCCTAACCCCAAGGGCGTCGACGAGATTTGACCCCGTGACCTCCCAATTGGCAAGGTACTTAGCAACAGGAACTTGACCAACGGAGCTATCCCTTAGAGGCTAGAGCTACTCAATATAGGTATAGTTATTTGTTAGAATTAGCTACTCTAACAAATGACAAGCAAAGTATTGGTATCCAAGATGAAAATTGAACAAAGATGCAAATTTTCTAAATGAAGAGACCTAGTATATGAATAATTATGGAGGAAGATGACATTCCAATCATATATGTCATGTGTTATTAACTCTTGATGTTGTATGTTACTATGTAGTAATGCTGCAATATTTTTTGATGTAAATGTCATTCCCTAGTCTGCATAGTAAGAAGTGTTGTAGTTGGAAGGGAGTTTTAGCTACATGGTTTACCCCATGTACTATTTGTTGAGTAATGCACTTAAGTCTTCGATCGGCATGTGCATAGAAAATGTAAGATTGAGATGAATATATCTTGTATATATGATACTTCCCTAGAGAACTGAAGAATACAACGGATGGTACCCATGTATCTTGGTAGACGGAAGTAGGTCCATATGATGGTAAATCAATCAGTCTTCATGGTCAAATTGATGGTAGGCCTTGCAGTACAATAGGTTTTTGGCCAATTTGAGGTATCAATGGTACATATGTTTTCCAATTGGTACGTGATGACAATTCTTCAGACGAAGGGAGGAGCATGGACACTTTTTGGGATGGAAGTGGGTTCCATTGTTCTCGCTTGAGAAAACCAAGATTGGTTGTAGGCTGGATTTTTGGAGATAAATGAAAAATTTGCAGCAGGGAGGACAAAAAGGTCCTTGCTACAAAAAAAAATTTGTTGGATCTTTGTCCAGGTAAATTAAGTGGCAATACTTATAGCAGAGACATCAAAGACCATGCATTTAGAACCACTATGGAAACAAAGGATAATGGTCGTGGTAGTAGCAAAGATTAAACATTGGTGGACAAGATTGTGTGGTGTCTTGAACAATAACAAACCCATGTTCATATTTTAATGTGAGTCACACATTGTAGCAAGTCTATAGTTTCATGTTTGGCTTGACGTAGTGTTCCTTGAGATGTATGTACCTAGTATCTCCATGAATGGAGTTTTCCATTGAATGTACCTAAGTCACTTGTGATGTAAACCTAATGAAGCATGTGTAACCCGTTAGTTAATGGTAATTTGAAAACCACTTTGTAAGTGTATGTTTGTGGTAAGCTGAAACCACTTGATGTGTTGTTTATGGTAAGTAGAAACCACACGAGGATGTAGTTCCTTGGGAGTGTGATGCAAGAGCATTGAGAGCATGGTTGAGGATAAGCCGATAAAACTTGGGGTATGGATGAGGGTAAGTCGATAAAAGCAAGAGCATGGTTACGACTGAGCCAAGAAAACCCAAGATGATGATGATGGAGATGTAGAGGGAGTTAAATGTACATGTACATGTATGAAGGTGCGATGGTTAAATGAAACATCTACATGAAGGACATCCTAGTACACTGATGGTTGCAACAACTAGTTACCTGTACATTCCGTTGGATAGTTGTTCCTTTATATGCATGCCGACATTTTGATAATGTTTGAAAATGCTAGGTTGGACCATTGCTAGACTTTACTAATCAAAATTAAGACTAGTCGTTAAGAGGGAGTGTTAGAGAATATAACCCCTACTCTTACGTGTGATGAATGGTTTGAGAAGGAGTTTGTTCCTAGGCTTTAGGAGGTCATTAGATCTAGTTAAGTTGAAAGATATTGTCCAACTAAGTAGCATTTATATTGGTGTGTAGTTGAGAGATTTGTTCAACCAAGTTTTTTTTTTCACGTGTGGTTCACGGATACCTGCGGTCACTAGGTGGCCGCTACATCCACGGAAATATCTGAGCTTGATCAAGGGTATCAAGCCCCGTGGCCAATAGCTAAGCCTAACCCCAAGGGCTTTGGGGAGAATTGACCATGTGACCTCCCAAATGACGAGGCACTTATTTGACCAGTTGAGCTAACCCTTGGGGTTGTTCAACCAAGTTGTTTGTGGGATCAAGATAATTTCTCTATGTTGAGAAAACATTCATGTATTTATATTGTAACATTATTTGATTAATACAAGTGTGTTTATGAAATTTTAATTTAAGCACCATGCAATGAACCAATGATTGGTTTATTGTGTTTTCATCTTGTCCATTAAATATTACATTATTCTAATTCAATTGATAAGACAAAAATGTAGTAAGCCACCTTTCTACATGGTGCTTAATATTTGTTAGGAGGTAGATGTGTAATTCTTCAGTGCTAAACATAGAGTTAACAAGTATCTTTTGAAAAAGATATTAATGAAAGAGACATGTAATACCTTTCATTTTTGAAGATGCAGTTGATGTGTGTCATTTAAAATATACATATATTCGTAACAACAATAAGAAGTGAAAAATGAAAAATAAAAATATTTCTGTGTAAAAGAAAAATTTAGGAAAAAATGCAGCAAAATTAATTAAAAGTAAAAACAATATACAATGAGTGTGATTGTGTACTTCATCGTTTAATATGGAGTTGATGCATAGAAATTTATGATGGATTTACAATGGTGATTATCTTTATATTTTGACTAGTATAAAAAAGAAAGTCAACATTACTAAAATAAGAACCCATTCTCATAAGTTTCATATCAACATTAGTTGTTCGATAACCTTAAGAATTTGTCATCTTTGTGATACTAAGAGGTGGGATAAATGAATCTGTTATTTTTGTGACACTAAAAAATGTGGAATATGAAAAACACTTTCTCTTACAATGCCTTGATTATATGGAAATTAAATCTCAATTTCAAAAGATTTATCACAACACTAACCTTTTTAACATTTTAACTCGTCAAAATTATGGTAATTTTGAAAGGCTTCTCTTAATGCTTTTAAAGTATATAAATAAAATTTAAAACCGTCCAAGTAATTTTTTACTTTTTCAAAGTTCTGATAAACCAATTTTAATTTTAATAGGCATTAACCACAACCACCATCATCATTACCAATTATTTAAAATTTTCAATATACAAATAAATATTTATTGTATTTTTCACCCAAATAATATTTATCAATTTTCAAACATGATATCATATTTCAAAATAATTAATTTAAAACATGGCAACTTCAAATATTACGCATTTTTTTGGAAAGTTTTTGCAGTTTATTTTCAAACCTAATTTGTCTAAAATTTGGTAGGGGTTCATTGAAATCACAAGTTTGACAGGGGAACTCTTCACAATAGAAGTGACACAAAGGTTTTTGAGGGTGCTGAATCTATATATCCAATCAAAAAACAATTTAAACAACACAATTCAAGATTGAGCCACACTTTTTCCACTAGATTCTGATAAAAAGTCCATGAAAACTCCAAAAAATCACACTTAAAACTACTTTTTCTGATATTTCAATTTAAATAATTAAACTAATAAAGATTGATTAATTAATTTAATAAATAATATATAAATATTTTTATAAAAAATATTAAATATCCATATATAAAAATTGTTGAATCTGAAATGTTCCAGATCTAACCATCCAATGACATTTATAAATCTCCTCACACCAAAGGTCATTTATAATTCAAAAAAGGAAAAAGAAAAGCAGGGATGAACGGAAATCTCTTCCTATATTCAAAAAACACAGCTAAAACTTATGAACCAGGACAAACGGAAAGTCTGCAGTCTAGAAGGTCAACTTACTCCGCCGCCATCTTGAGTCACCACAAATATAATAGTCTGCAGTCTAGAAGGTCAACTTACTCCGCCGCCATCTTGAGTCACCACAAATATAATAGTCTGCGGTCTAGAAGGTCAACTTACTCCGCCGCCATCTTGAGTCACCACAAATATAATAGTCTGCGGTCTAGAAGGTCAACTTACTCCGCCGCCATCTTGATTCACCACAAATATAATAATAATGTTCTAGTACAACGAATATAGTGTTTCTCTTTTACTTTTCCTCTTTCCCTGAGATTGACTTTTAGCAGAATAACTCAATGACACACCTCCCCATAGAGCTCATGTACCATCCGATGATATTTTGGAACTCCTTCAATCAAAAGTTATGAGAGCTATACGCACTATTAATTCCAATGCCAACCATCATTTTTTCAAAGGGCATAGTAGCTATCTTTCATTTTATACTGCTCGAGTCTCCTAATTTCTTTCTATCTCTAAGCATTTAGAAGATCTTCGCGGAACAAAAATGGTGAGTTCATGCTCTCGACAGAGAGTTAGTTGGTAGCTTATCATGTCGATTAGATATATAACAAACTGTTAATTTGTGATGATAGGATAAATCCTCGTGTGACGCAACAGATGAATGCTGGACGAAAGAGACAGTGGGTGTGGTAACAGGGGCCAACAGAGGAATAGGGTTGGAGATCGCTCGTTTACTTGCAGACAAAGGTATCACTGTTGTTCTCACTTGTCTCCACAATCTCGTGCTCTCATGGAAGAAGGAAGAAAAAATGTGGTGTTTCATACACTCGATATACAGAGGGATGACAGTGTTACCGAATTTGCCCAATGGTTGAAGAATGAATTCGGTGGCCTTGATATTCTGGTATTCTTTCTTTTCTTCGTTTTGACTATAATTGATCTACTTCGTCCCCCATATACCAATGGAATGTATGCTCTTTCACAATGGCAGGGGCATTTTGGATTGGATAAACTAAGTAATTATGTTGCAGAGTTTAGTAGAGTTTACTGTCATTTCTCTGCTGTATAATTTCTATGACTCTGTTGTCTGTAATATGCTGTTTGCAATTTGACCAATTGAGTAGGTTGATGTGGTTTTGATCTTCTACTTTCTGATTTTAGTATGTGGATCTCTATTTCCTATTTTTCTGGTTCACTCCAAATCATTTACGGTTTGGTTTACCTTTCCAGCGAGAGTCATTTACTGAGTACTTAGCCGATTGAAATTCTATGTTGTATATATGATTGAAATTCTATATTGTATATAAATGTTTTTTCTTTCTTTATTTCTTTTCTTTTTCCTACATGAAATTGGTCTTTTTTTCTTCTTTTTTTCCCTCATATCAGGCTAGCTCACAATTATACTCACAGAATGCTTAGACTTGAAGCCATTACAACAATGCTCGTATCGGGCCAGCCCATAATTATACTCACAAAATGGTTAGATCAGTGTTTTAAAACTAGGCTGGTCTGAATCAGATTCACCCTGGTAGACCCAGCCAGACCCTTGCCCGCGTCAGCTAGGTTAAAAACCAGTTCGGCAGCTGGTCCATTACCGAACTGGCCAAGTCGGACACCGATTCGGCCGGTTTAGTCGAGCCCTTCTTAAACCGGCCGAGCTAGTATGCCGGAAAAAATGCGGCAACTTGGACTTCAAACTCAATTTTTTTTGTTGTTGTTTTTTCTTTTCTTAATGCCTCTACCCCTCTCCCAAGCCTATAAAAGTGACCCAAATCCTTCACATTTACTCACAACTATCTCATTGCATTTGTGTGAACATTTGTGGGGAGTTTGTGGAGAGTTGGAGTTGGATTTTGGAGCAATAGTGAGGATGAGCGATGGGTTTTTCCGTTTGACTCTGATTCAGAGTCTGAGCCAGATAATCTTGCATTGTTTAGTAGTATGACTAGTGATATTTTGTTGTAGAGGCCATTTAGAGCCTCCTTGGTTATCTGTTTTTGTTTTGATCTCTATATATTACATGTATTGCACAGTGCACTGGGTGTCATTTTGATATAATAGATATTTTCATGAGCATACTTTGATCATATGTTGTCTTCTCTCTATATTCTAATGCTTTGAGTTTGGAAACATGAATGAAAATCTTTAAAAATATGTTTTTTTCATTAAAAAAATAAATTATTTAATATATTTTTTACAAGGACCGAGTCATTGAAATCAACTAGGCTGAGTCGATACCGAGTTGGAGTCAGAGTCGACCCTCGACCGGTTCTGAATCTAAATCGGAGGTTTAAAGCTATAGGTTAGAGTTGAAGCCATTACAACAATGCTCATATCAGGCCAGACCACAATTATACTTATAGAATAGTTAGACTTGAAGTCATTACCATAATTATACTAACAAAATGCTTAGACTTAAAGCCATTACAATAATATTATTCAAGATGTCAAAATTCAACATATAATTAGCTGAATTTGAACCTGGGTGGTAGGATAACAGTAATTCAACTTAGACTTTTCATTCTTTCTGTCTTGTACTATTGAGTAATTTGTGTCCATCCTTTTGATGGCGACTTCAAGAACCAGGAACCCAATGCTTTTAGGCTAGTTTCTGCTATTAGACAGATTTTGATCTAGCAGCAAATGAGATGGAAACTAGATATTTCATATGGAGGGTTTATTATACAGTAGCATTTCACGCTGTTTTTTTTAAATAAGAAGCATCTTTCGTAACTGGAGGACTTGATTTGAGGAGAACCCCCTAATATACTCGGTTAAAATGCAGGATAGAGGATAACCATGAGCATAATCGCTGCTCTGTGGGGGTAACCATGAGACAATCTCTGCTCTGTGAGAGTAACCATGGGGAATGTGAAGGTCAGGAGAAATTACTACTTTGTTAGATTCGGAAAAATGATAAAACAACAATTATGAGATGATACAAGCATTCTCGTTGAGAGCTAAGCCAAGATTTCCAGCTTCCTATGCCAAATGAATTTAGCAATTTGTTTTTCATTTGATTGAAAGATTATGTTTTCACCTTCCATAACCTACGTGTGAAGGTGATTGTTGTTTGCAAATTTAATCATTGTATGTTATAATATAAAATTCCTACGGCAATTCAACTACTTGTGTTGCCTTTGCTAAACATGGCTTAATTTTTAGGCAATTTTACTAACTCTTAACAGTTTTTTTGTTGAAGTTGTAATGTTTTCCTTTGTAATCCTTGTTTTGAGTTTTTGAAGTTAGCTCTGGAAGTTAAATGATTTTGTTTTTAGAAGAACAATATATACATTAGTGTTTAAATCAATTTTGATATACTGCCATTTTGAAAACAGTTTTCCTTTACATTTAGTTATCTCCTATGTTTTCGCTGTTGATTTCACTATCATATAAAATAAGTTCTAAGACTTAAAATGTCGAATTATGTTTTTTGAATCTTCAACTCCATACTTCTGCAGTTTTACAGTTATTTTCAGCCCCTCTGTATCCGGCATGCAAAATATCACTAATTTTACAAAGACAGAAATAATGACCTAAGCAATATTGTTGTTAAACATTTTTATCAACCAATGAATTATGAACGAAAGATCCAAACCTAACAATTTATATAAAAAAATCAGTCAATATATTCCTACATACAGACTGAAATGATCTTTTATGCCAGTCAAATGTAGGACAACACTGAGCAAATGCAATAGTTGCATACTATATGTTGGATGCCAATTTTTAGCTGCAGCTGAGTCCAAATTATGAATCATGTCGTTGGGGATTTTCAAGTAAATCTGATATATAAATGTGCTGAGAATAGAACTACATGCACTACTGGACTACCACCTAACTGACTAACTCTTATTAGTCCCTGCTGCAGGCTAGGCAGGGACTATAGTAATCAATATGATGCTTACTAACATTAATTGACCTGTTTAAGATTTTCAATAACCAAAGTTTTAAGACTCCCGACATATTTTTCATAGCGATTTTTTTTTTCGCCATCTTATTTGGCTTCTTCCCGAGGCAGGGAGGCCAAAACCATATGTTATTTTCATGTTTCTTTGATATGTTTCCTTGGCATTTTCAATTGTGAAACTAATGCTGGCATTAACTCATCTAACTCATTTCAATTAAATGTTTGGGTTATTTAGATATGTTAGTGATATATATGTTAGGGACACGCACACTGCATGCAACCAGACCATATACCACATGGAAACTGCATGTACTGCCCTCATGTCTGGTCATTGTCCTTCATTGGCACCTCATACTTCTTTTGTTGGCTGGCTGGCTTTTGCTGTTGCTGGCTTTTGTTGTGGGAAATTCGTAGAGACTGGCTATGATGTGGGATATAAGCAGAGACCGGCAATGGAAGATGGGCGAGAAATTGAGAGAAATTGAAAGGTTTACTTCTTTTGCTGGCTTTTATACTTCTTTTGTTGGCTAGCTGGCTTTTGCTGTGGAATATTCGCAGAGACCGGTAGCGGAAGATGGGCGAGAAATTGAGAGAAATTGAAAGGTTTACTTCTTTTGCTGGCTTTTATTGTTGCTGGGGAATAACACAACTATTTTCCTTTGGATATTTCAAGTCTCTGCTTGTGCGGTGCATGAATAGTGATACGCCTATGTTTGGGTGGGAATTTTTACCCTCCTAGCTTCCACCTATGCGAGGCAGGGAAACGTGCAAGACAGGGAAACATATATGGGAAAGCGGCTATGCGAGAATGATAATGGACCAAAACCAATTAAGGCACAAGAAGGATTTTCCGTTTACCTTCACATTCATCTAAGGTTCTGAGGGCTTCGCCGCATGCCCTGCTCTTTGGTTCCGAGGCTCTGCCCTTGTTTCGGTAAGTATAAAGGTAGGTGTGCTTCCCTTATTTTTGGAATGTGCCTACCTTTTGTTTGATTACGGAGGCTGCATCCATACATTCTCAATGCAGACATACACCATAAGAAAATGTTAGAATTGCATTTAACTCACTGGCATTATAAAATAGTGCCTGAGACTACATGAATGTAAGCAATCTAATCTTTTATTCTTAGAACAATAGCTCCAAAGATTATTTTGGTGACATTATCCTAAGCTCTACAATGCAATGCAACGTCGTTACAATGGATTGGCGACACTACAGTTAGGTTTTGGAGTTTACCTGAGCGTCCTTACAATGGATTTGCGATACTACAGTCCGGTTTTGGAGTTTACCTGAGCGGTTGAAGCCCTTACAATGGAATTGTGACGCACAGTCGGGTTTTGGAGTTTACCCATTTTCTCAATAGCCAGCGCACAAAGGTTTTGCACTTCGTTGCCAGAGGAAAGCCTACTGACAATGCCATAAGCCATCATTGAAGATACCCCATTTATAGGTCCCACCTTGTCTTCAAGTTTTCTTGCTGCCCTGAGCACAATGTCAGTAAAGATAGGTCCCAAAGACTTATGCCCAAGCCTCATTACCCTTCTCTTAAAAGCATCGGTTGGGACCTTGCTTTCACCCTTTACTTACTGCCTCTTCACCCAACGAAGTCTAGCATAATGTAGGCACTATTGCCGTGAACCTTCACCCCTGCCTTCCATTTCTAAAAGCGAGCAAGCAGTTGCTCAGCCTAAAAGCCATTGATCCCATCAAGCTGTAGCAGCAAGCCCAGACCATCAATTTGAGTAATCGTAGCTTTTTTATCCTCCCTATTTGCCTGTGTGAAACATCTTCAAAATGGGAAAATGTTGGGGCTGTGAGAAGGGTAATGAAGAATCAGTTGGAATTCTGAAAGCCAGTGGGGATAGAGGGGTGAAAGCCAGTTCATGGGGAAATAGATTGTATGGCCAGCACTATCAGCAAAAGGTCATAGTGGTACCCAGCAGTATCCTCAAGCAAGTGTGATTACCAGGCTTGTGAAAGTTGTTAGGCGATCCAACTGCACCATCAATCAAGGTAAAAGTTGTAGCTTTTGTGAAGGCAGGTGGGTTGTACAAATAACAATTAAGGCGAATAAGCAGGGTGTAGCGGCACGTGAGCCTTAGTGGCTAGGTTCGAGATAGCTATTACGCTCCACGACAACAGTAGCACCTTCTCTCGTATCCCACGTCTCGATTCGAGGTTGAGACAAGTCCTAGAGTGTGGAGAGGCGATACGTGGGCTACATGCAAGCCTTGCATTCCCACGTCCAAGTTTCCTTTTCGATATTTAATTTAATTTAATTTATATCTATTTTTTTTAATAATTTTTCTATATCAATGGCTCTGCAAATTTAATACCATGCTAGCTAGTTGAGTGGCAGAATCACTCACTTTATTGCTTATGTGTTTTATACTATGAGACCACCCACAACTAGGCATACTAACAAATCACCTTCATGAAAGTATTAGGATTTTCTATACTACGAATGAGAATAGCTATTCTGAGCGCTTTTCTTTTCTTTTTAGCTGGCCGGGGTATCTACTGAATCGCATAGAGGATCCAAACCATTATATTAGATCTACTATATTACCAAACAGTATCAACGCTTGTAGAACAACAACGCCCTTTTGTTGTTGCTTTTTGTGCAAAGATGATCTGGAAAAGTCCTTAGACGAAAAGAAAATTGCGTGCGGCTCTACAACTATACAAGCTGGTCTTTCTTTTATCTGCCGCTTGCTGTTCCTCCCACTCCTCCCCCTTAAGGCAGGGACTAGTTGCTGTGCAACCCTCCTTGTTAAGTATATATTTTGAACGACAAGCTAATAGTGAGAGTCTTATATCCATGAAAATAAACATAAACTCTGAAGACATTAAGTTTGTTAAAGTTGATCTTGGGTCAGTGTCCTCTTTTCAATAACGTCTTTTAGTGCTATTCAAAGAAAAATTCTTTATTCATTACAATTTTGTTGGAGTAATTGTTATACTCATCTCATTGGGAATTGATAACGAGACCAATTGTGACATTTGTATCCACCTTGAGAATATGGCATTAATTACCCATTCAAAATAATGGTAAAAGTTTATAAATTTATTATGACGGGGTTTTGGTGTTATTGAAAACTTCAACATGACAGCCTAGGGCCTTGGCCCAAATTCGATTACCCAAGTTGCGTGTTAGAATAATTGTCACATTTTTTTCTAACAAAAAACCTCAACAAACTCTATATTTAAATGTGTATAGCCGAATATAGATAGAGCTAAGGGGAGAGAGATCATGGGACTTTTTGTCTTTTTGATCTCTAGCCATTATTTATGGATTACTGGGTCACCATTCAATTCTCTGGTGGGCGTCAATGGAATTAACTGAGATCTCTTTTCTAAATTACAAATCAATAATGCAACAACAAGAGGAACGAACTTCGACTGGGATCTGCTGGAGAAGCACTAGATGGATTTTAGAAAGATAATTGTATCAGAGGATCTATTTTGTACCTAGTGCATAGATCCAGATTCAGTAGGAATTCACCAGATGTCAAATGATGCTTTACGGCCCATTACAATTTATGGTAAACATCTATTGCAGTTGGGGGAATCTCAGGAGTTGTTGATTCTAAATGGTCTCCCTTGTTTCCCAGACTCTCGCTTTTTCACATGCCAACCATATGGCGGGCGTGCGAGTGTAGTTGATTATGTACTCACTAACCATAACTTGCTCCCTTTTATTCATCATAACTTGCTCCCTTTTATTTGTCATAACTTGCTCCCTTTTATTCGTCATTTCTCAGTCTCCCCCATCCCCCTTGCTGATCATGCACTTCTTTCCTTCTCTCTTTGGTTTGACCCTCCCCTTGCACCCCATCCCTCCCCTTGAGGCCCACCCCAAACTACCTTCCGATTTGACGAAGGAGACCCTAACTTTTTCTCCTCTACCCTACGCAAGATGCTCCCATAAAAAACCTTGCTTCATTCTACTTCCACTAAATATACTTGTCTTTCCGCTGCCATTTGGGAAGCAACACTCAAATCCTTCCCCCACTACACTCGTTCCACTTCCATCTCCCCTAAAGTTGGATCTTGCCCCATGAACAAATGGTACGATGATGAATGCAAGACTCTACATCGAGAACTTTGATATGATTTCACCCACTCTCAACCCTTCAACTCTGACCTCAAAGCTTCTTATCGTCGTCTCCTTCGTCACAAGAAACGACTCTGTCTCCCATAGAAGACGAGAACTTTCTGCTCTCCTTGCTCACTCCTCTAAGCAATTCTGGCGTACCATCCTTCCTTGACACTCCCCTCTTCCACCTGACCTCGACCCTACATCCATGTTCTCTCACACTTCCAACCATTATGATATTTCCCGGCAGGCCCAAGTTCATGTTACCTCCCCACCTTCTTCTTGTTATCTATTCTCAGACAGATATTAGAGAGGCCATTTGGGTGATGAACAGCAGCAAAGCAGCCGATGAGGAAGGCTACCATTTGATTATTTCTGAAATATCAGCAAAACCATCTTTATTGCATGGTTGGCCAGTTCTGGTTTTAGTATGTGGATCTCTATTTCCTATATATTTACAGCAGAAATTGAAATTGGCTTCAGAGTGAGAGTTTAGATTTTGAAATCTTAAGAACAATATTTTTCAAGGTATCAAAGCTTAACATATTATTAAGCAAGTTCAATATGTTATTAGCCAAAATTTGAATCTAGGTAAATAAAATAACAATCATTCCACTTAACCACTCCCTATAACTCCAATTAACCTGTTTCTCTCTTTCTGTATTTGTACTTTCTGTACTGTACTATTGAGTAATTTGTGTCCATCCTTTTGATCCGGATTTCCAGAATCAGGAACCTAATGCTTTTAGTCTACTTTTGCTTTTAGACAGCTTTTGATCCAGCAGCTATCAAATGAGATGTCCCACTAGAATTTTCATATGGAGGGTTTATTATATAGTAGCATTTCAGGGTGATTTTTTAAAATCAGAAGCATCTTCGTACCTGGAGGACATGATTTGAGGAGAACCCTCTAATATATTTAGTTAAAATGCATGATACAGGATAACCATGAGACATAGTCGTTGATCTGTGACGGTAACCACCATGGAGGATGTGTGAGACATACTCATTTATCTGTGACGACAACCACCATGGGGAATGCGAATGTCAGAAGAAATTACTACCCTGTTGGAATCGCAAAAATGATACAAAAACAATTATGAGATAAGACCAGCACTCTCATTGAGAACTAAGCCAAGATTTCCAGCTTCCTATGCCAGATGAATTTAGCAATGTGCTTTTCATTTAATTGCAAGATTATGTTTTCAACTTCAATAACCTGTGAATGACATCGTTGGTTGCAAATTTAATCATTTTATACTATTACGCGTATTCCAAAATTATTAAAATAATTGATTGAATAGATTTACAGATAGCATATTATATTGAAAGAAAATAACTCTGTTAAATGTCACTCTGTATTTATTGTTATGAAGTCATGCATGACATGCTTGGGACAAGTCGATTGGGTATTTTTGTTATAATTTTTCTTGATGAGATGTTTCAGAATATGAAATTTGGAGGGCATGAAAGAGGAAATATTTAGGTATTTATGGTGGATATTTCTGCACCAGATTTGTAAAATTGGATATTTATTGTGCAAAATTATGTTTGAGCAGAAACCAAAATAAATAAATCTTGGGAGAAATAGACTCGATGAAGGAAGAAGTAAAAGGTTGACCTAGTGAAGGCAGAAAAAACTAGCAGACCTGCTTAAGGAAGTAGTAAATAGATTTAGTGAAAGACAAAGTAACTAATAGACATTGTAAAGAAGCAAGAAAATTTAGTGAAGTAGGTTGGTTCCTACATATTTGCAGTAGTGGAGATTGGTGTCTGCTACAAATGGTGTAGCTGTGGTGATTGGTGTTTCTTGTAAGTTGGTGCCTACAAAATCTTTCATATAAAAAAAAAATTGCATTTTCTCTCATAAAAATTTCCAAATATATCTTATATTATTTGTTTAATTTATAAAATCTATATATTTTATTATATTCTAATATTTAAATAATTAAAAATGTTCATTCTACCGATTCACCCCATCTCAATATAATTGGGAATCCGACGAGAAGAGAAAGTGGCAAAAACCGTGTTGAAGAAATCAAACAATAACTATTATGCCTAATGTGACAAAGAATGGACATTGAATTTTGATTATAATAACTATAATGTGATCAATGCATCATTTCTTAAGAATTTCCAAAATATATTCACGGCTAGGGGATGCTCCGTAATGGGCTGATGTGTGTTAGGTATCAGAAAAAAAAAAGGCATTCTGTAGAAACATCGATGGTAATATTCGCATTACCGTCATCTCAAAGGCTTTCGAGTGTGGCCTTGGGGTTCGAACTGATGACCAGGAGTCTTTCATTGACCAAGTTATGATCTTCTATTCCATATACCGTGTTGCCTGTGTCCTATGTGCAACCACTCAGGGTAACGGGTTCGAGGACTCGAGTCGTCCCTGTCGGTCTCCTAGATAGAGCACTGGCCACCACATTGTGCTTGCCCCGCACATACTTAATATCAAAGTCGTAGGTCTGCACCTTGCTAACCCATTTCTACTACCTGTCATTGAGGCCCTGCTGCCACATGAAATGTTGAAGACTATTGTGACCAGTCTTCACTCGGAATCGGTTGCCCACCAAGTACTGGCAGAACTTGGCCAATGCATGCATGATGGCCAGCATCTCCTTGTCATATATAGAATATGACAGCTCATGCAGTAGGAGCTTCCGACTCTCAAAAGATATGGGGTGCCCATCTCATGATAATACGGCTCCAACTCCTACCCTTGATGCATCACACTCCACCGTGAATGGCTGGGAAAAACCCGGGAGTGCCAAAACAGGGCAACTTCTCATCACCTCCTTGAGGCGATCAAAAGCGGCCTGTGCTCCCTCAATCCATGCGAAGGCCTCTTTCTTGGTCAAGTCAGTCAAGGGTGCTACCAGCTATGAGAACCCCTTGAAAAACTTCCTATAGTAAGTGCAAATGCCCAAGAAGCCTCTCAGCGTAGTCATGTCTCGGGGTACATGCAACAACAACAACAACATTCTGTAGAAACGTCCATGGTAATATTCGCATTACCGTCATCTCAAAGGCTTTCGAGTGTAGCCTTGGGCTTCGAATTGATGACCAGGAGTCTTTCATTGACCAAGTTATGATCTTCTATTCCATATACCGTGTTGCCTGTGTCCTATGTGCAACCACTCAGGGTAACGGGTTCGAGGACTGTGGTAAGATTTAATGACCTCCTAAAGACTAGGAACAAACTCCTTCTCAAACCATTCATCACACGTAAGAGTAGGGGTTATATTCTCCAACACTCCCTCTTAATGACTACTTGTCTTAATTTTGATTAGTAAAGTCTAGCAATGATCCAACCTAGCATTTTCAAACATTATCAAAATGTTGACATGCATATAAAGGAACAACCATCCAATGGAATGTAAAGGTAAATATTTGTTGCAACCATCAGTGTACTAGGATGTCCTTCATGTAGATGTTTCATTTAACCATCGTACCTTCATACATGTAGATGTACATTTAACTCCCTCTACATCTCCATCATCATCATCTTGGGTTTTCTTGGCTCAGTCGTAACCATCCTCTTTCTTTTGTCGACTTACCCTCATCCATACCCTAGGTTTTATTGGCTTATCCTCAACCATGCTCTCAATGCTCTTGCATCACACTCCCAAGGAACTACATCCTCGTGTGGTTTCTACTTACCATAAACAACACATCAAGTGGTTTCAGCTTACCACAAACATACACTTACAAAGTGGTTTTCAAATTACCATTAACTAATGGGTTACACATGCTTCATTAGGTTTACATCACAATTGACTTAGGTACATTCAATGGAAAGCTCCATTCATGGAGATACTAGGACCACTACGTCAAGCCAAACATGAAACTATAGACTTTCTACAATGTGTGATTCACATTAAAATATGAACATGGGTTTGTTATTATTCAAGACACCACACAATCTTGTCCACCAATGTTTAATCTCTGCTACTACCACGACCATTATTCTTTGCTTCCATAGTGGTTCTAAATGCATGGTCTTTGATGTCTATGCGATAAGTATTGCCCATTAATTTACTTGGACAAAGATCCAACGTATCTTTTTTTGTAGCGAGGACCTTTTTGTCCTCCTTGCTGCAAATTTTTCATTTATCTCCAAAAATCCAGCCTACAACCAATCTTGGTTTTCTCAAGTGAGAACAATGGAACCAACTTCCATCCCAAAAAGTGTCCATGCTCCTCCCTTCATCTGAAGAATTGTCATCACGTACTAATTGGAAAACATATGTACCACTGATACCTCAAATTGGCCAAAAACCTATTGCACTGCAAGGCCTACCATTAATTTGACCATGAAGACTATTTGATTTACCATCATATGGACCTACTTCCATCTACCAAGATACATGGGTACCATCTGTTGTATTCGTTAGTTCTCCAGGGAAGTATTATATATACAAGATAAATTCATCTCAACCTTATATTTTCTATGCACATGCCAATCGAAGACTTGAGTGCACTACTCAACAAATAGTACATGGGGTAAACCATGTAGCTAGAACTCCCTTCCAACTACAACACTTCTTACTATGCAGACTAGGAAATGACATTTACATCAGAAAATATTGCAGCGTTAATACATAGTAACATACATCATCAAGAGTTAATAACACGACATATATGATTGGAATGTCATCTTCCTCCATAATTATTCATATACTAGGCCTCTTCATTTAGAAAATTTGCATCTTTGTTCAATTTTCATCTTGGATACCAATACTTTGCATGTCATTTGTTAGAGTAGCTAATTCTAACAAATAACTATACCTATATTGAGTAGCTCTAGCCTCTAAGGGATAGCTCCGTTGGTCAAGTTCATGTTGCTAAGTACCTTTCCAATTGGGAGGTCACGGGGTCAAATCTTGTCGACACCCTTGGGGTTAGGCCTGGGATATTGGCTGGCGGGTAGATCCCTTTAGGTGGATCTTCCCGAATTATTGCCCATGAACTACCCTTTCAAGTGGATCTTCCCAGATTATTGCCCGTGAATGTAGTGGTCACTCAGTGACCGTGAACCACAATTGAAAAAACTATACCTATATTGAAATACCTAGACTCAATATACTCATCTAAAATTTTAAAGACAAAACTAATAAGTTTTCACCATCTTGCACACATTAAACACTTTCTCGATAGTAAAAATACCTACACACATTAAGCACTTTCTCAATAGTAAAAATACTGCTTGTGTCAATCCACTTTAGCTTTGGTCATTTCATCAGGAACTTTGTTAGCAATTGTTGGCAATGATTGTGTACACCTTCACATATATAGCTCTTCTTTCAATAAAAAAAAAAAAAATAGCTTCTCACACTAACTACAAGAAAAACCTTTCATGGCAATGATGATTCCTTCAACTACAAGCACGATTTGGCAATTTACCCCTCAAAAATATGGTTGATCATCATCTCCTTCATGTAGATATAATGTGCACAATATGACAACTCTCTCTTCCATGTCATTGAGCCGAGAGACTCATTCTACAACCAAGTGTGATGTGTAAAGCTGTCCGTTTGTCATTAAAGTTGAAATTTTGCTCATATCCACCAAAATAAAAAAAAAAAAATTAAAAAATCTGAAAGTAAAAAAAAAATTAAATAACTATATAAAACATTTAAATAATATCGACTAATAAAAAGTTTTACAGGTGAAGAAATTAAATCCCTCTAAGCTCATCTTATATCCATATTTAAAATGAATCTATGCTAGTTATGTTTCAATCCCTTCCAATAACAATAATACCACTGCCCTGCACCATACAAAGCTTAATACCAAATTGGCATAAGGTTTGAAACTCCTTTGTTGTTGTCTACGAAACAACCTTCTCCTACACCGCCAGTGGTTTCTAGATCATTCTAGATCTCCATCTGAATCACACACATGATTCTAGATCCTTCTTCTGCCTCTATAAATTTGTAATTTTTTTGGCGAAGGAAAGTAAGCCAAGGCCCAACCCTGTTATGTAATACAAAGTCATTTATGTTCTCCAGTGATTGTTTTATCTATTCCATTGTTTCTGACTAAGTAATCTTGTTGTTTCTCCATTTGTCTGTCTCTGTGAATTATTCTCTGCTATTTCCATCTAAGTCTCTGAGTATTGCTCTGGTCTAACAACTGGTATCAGAGCTAGGTTCAAATATCCACGGTGCAAGCCACTTAGTGCCATCGCCTTGCTCTAGCAGCGTTCGTTAAAACGTTGGTTGTTATTCCTGGAGCTGTTGAAGGATCTGTCTAGGAAATTGCTGAGGAACGATGGAACTAAAAGACAGTTGCTGTAAGTAAAAACAAGGTTGTGGACCTATGTTTAAACATGTTTCTGGAGTTTGAAAAGTGGAGATTGGAGTTGAAACATGGTGTTCGTAAGTTTTTTTTTACATCAAGCTTGCACGTATACGTCAAGTTTTTTTCTCAAACCAACATATGTATGTGTGAAATGTGAAAAGGTTAAAACATTATATATGTTTTTATATTTGTTATGAAGCATATATAATTATATGTTGGAATTTTGAAAAGTATATTTTAAAAAGGAGTAGGGATTTTGAAAAGGGTTTTTTAAAAGGAGGCAGGTCATTATTACTAAATTTTAAAGAGTAATAATTAAAGTTTTATTTTTAAGTGGAGTTTTTTGTGTTTTGGGGCGTGAATTTGATTGAAAATGGAGACAATAGTTACAGATATGGAGAAGTTGAGCAGGGCTAATTTTACCCTATGGAAATCACATATGGAGGATATACTGATTTTAAAGGATCAGTATTTACCGATTGAGAGCACAACAAAGAAACCCTCATCGATGACAAATGAAGAGTGGAATAAGTTAGATAGAAAAGTGATTGCAACAATCCACCAATATTTAGCAAAGACTGTTTATTTCAATGTGTCCGAAGAAAAGACGGCTGAAGGATTATGGAAGAAGCTCCATAATCTATATGAGAAGAACATAGCATTAAACAAAGTGTTCTTGATGAAGAAGCTTTATAATCTCAAAATGAAGAAGGGTGCTTCAGTTGCTGAGCACTTGAATGCATTTAATATTATTACTAATCAACTTGCCTCTATTAAAATCATTTTAGATGATGAAATTAGAGCTATTTTTCTAATGTGTTCTATGCCAGACAGCTGGGAAAATTTAATTGTAGCTATGAGCACTTCAACAACTACAGGACCCTGAAGTTTGATGATGTCAGTAGCAGCTTAATGAATGAGGAGCTGCGATGCAAGTCAATTGCGGAAAACCAGGGAGGAGAGGCTCTAGCTCTAGCTGATCGTGGTAGGAGAATGGATCGACGCCTGCAAGGTCGATCAAAATCAAGGAGAGGAAGGATCATCTGCTTTCATTGTGGCAAACCCAGGCACATGAAGAAAGAATGTCGATTCTGGAAGAAATGACAAAAGGATCAGAGATCATCTAGTACAAATCACAAGTCATCCAACACAAATGAAGGTGAGACTACTGCTGTAGCCACAGATGGTGATGTGTTGTTTACTGTTTCAGTAGAGGATGCATGTGTATATACATCTAGCAGTAGCTTTGATTGGATCCTTGACTCTGGGGCATCTCACCATGTAACCCCATGCAAAGATAGTTTTGTTTCATATAATCCTGGTGATTATGGTAGAGTGCATTGGGGGATTAATCATTTTTGCAGTATTGTTGGAGTGGGAGATGTCCAGATCAAGATGAAAGATGGACAAGGTATATTGTTGAAACAGGTCAGGCATGTACCAAAAATGCACATGAGTTTAATCTCTATGGGATGACTGGATGATGAAGGCTATTTGACAAGCTTTGGAAAAGGAGGCTGGAAAATTAGCAAATTGGTCGTGGCCAAAGGACCCAAGACAGGAACATTATACACATTGAAGACACTGATAGGAAAATCAGATTTGGTTGCTGTCACAAAAGAAGGAAATTCAGTAGATCTGTGGCATTAGCGTTTGGGTCACATGAGTGAGAAGGGCTAAAAATCCCTTGTTGGTAAAAATTTATTTCCAGGTTTGAAATCCTACAATATTGATCTTTGTGAGCATTGTATATATGGTAGACAAAGAAGGGTTTCATTCCTTAGAGGTGGCCATGACAGAAAGAAAAATGTGTTAGAATTGGTACACTCGGATGTGTTTGGGCCTGTTAACATCAAATCATTAGGAGGAGCATCATATTTTGTAACATTTATAGATGATGCATCCAGGAAAGTTTGGGCATATCCTATGAAAAATAAAAGTGAAGTGTTTGGAATATTTCAAAAATTCCATGTTGCTGTTGAAAGAGAGACTAACAAATTGCTGAAGTATTTAAGAACAGATAATGGTGGAGAATATTGCTCAAATGCATTTAAGGAATATTGTAACAGGTTTGGCATAAAGCATGAGAAGACTGTGCCTGGTACTCCTCAACAAAATGGTGTCGCAGAAAGGATGAATCACACCATTATGGAAAAGGTGCGAAGTATGTTGTCCAATTACGGTTTGGAGAAGAATTTTTGGGCTGAAGTAGTGAGGACCGCTTGCTACCTCATAAATAGATCTCCAACTACAGCCTTGGATGGCGGTATCCCTGAAGAAGTTTGGACTGGTAAGAATTTGAATTATTCTCACTTGAAAATCTTTGGATGTGAAGCATTCGTACATATTCTCAAAGAAAATAGAACTAAGCTAGATGATAAATCTATGAAATGCATTTTTTTGGGATATGTGGATGAAGATCTTGGTTATCGTCTATGGGATCCAGTGAAACATAAAATTATGAGAAGCAAGGATGTTAGATTTAATGAGTCAAAAATGTTCAAGAGGATTGTAAGTGAGTTGGAGGTCAAGAAGATTATTGACAGGTTTGAAGAGCAACAGGAAAACATACCACCAATACAAGAAAATGAACAGCAAATTCAGGAGCATGAAGAACAACAAGTGGAAAATAATGAACAACAAGCAGAAGGAAGCTTGCAGGAACCTTTACAAGAGATTCAACCTGATAATGCACCACCACAGTTGGTTCGCAGATCTTCTAGACCTCATAAACCTTCACAAAGGTATCCTCCTTCAAACTATATTTTGTTGACTGATGAAGGTGAACCTAATTGTTTTCAAGAACCTTGTAAAGTCGAGCACAGTGAAAAATGGAAGAAAGCAATGGAAAAAGAAATGAACTCTTTGCAGGAAAATAAAACTTGGGAGTTGGTAAACCTCCCAAAAGGTAGAAAGGCTCTACATAACAAATGGGTGTATAGGATTAAGCATGCAGACGACGAAAAGAAGGAGAGGTATAAGATCAATAGATTGAAGAAATATTTAGGTATCAAATTTGCAATGAAGGATTTAGGACTAGCACAACAGATATTGGGCATGCGGATTATGCGTGACAGGAAAAACAAAAGGTTGTGGTTGTCAGAGAAAAAATATATCAAGAAGGTGCTTGACATGTTTAATATGAAGGATGCCAAGCCAGTTAGTATACCCTTTGCAGCCCACTTCAAGCTGAGTACTAAATTATGTCCTAGTAATGACAGAGAAAGAAGAGATGAGTAGAATTCCTTATGCTTCAGCAGCTGGCAGTTTGATGTATGCCATGGTATGCACATGACCAGACATTGCATATTCAGTGGGAGTAGTGAGCAGGTTCCTTACCAATCCAGGCAAACAACATTGGCAAGCAGTAAAATGGATTTTAAGGTATCTCAAGGGTACTAGTCATTATTGTTTATGTTTTGGTCATGATGAGACCATGCTTGAAGGATTTACAGATGAGGATATGGCTGGAGATATGGATACCAGAAAGTCCACTACAAGTTATTTGTATACATTTGTAGGTGCAACAGTATCTTGGGTGTCAAGGCTACAAAGAATAGTAGCCCTCTCTACAACAGAAGTAGAGTACATAGCTGCAACAGAAGCTTGTAAAGAGATGTTGTGGATGCAACGATTCCTAGGAGAGATAGGAATAAAGCAGGACAAGTATGTGTTATATTGTGATAGTCAGAGTGCCATTCACTTGGCGAAAAACCCAGCATTTCATTCAAAAACCAAGCACATTGACTTAAGGTACCATTGGATCCGGCATGTGTTGGAGGAAGAACAGTTATCCTTGGAAAAGATCCATACAGATAGGAACCCTGCTGATATGCTCACTAAGATTCTACCACGAAATAAACATGAGTTATGTAGAGGCATGGTAGGACTCGATGTGACTTGATCACTCTTATTGGGCTTCAAGTGGGAGAATGTTAAGTGTGAAGCCAAATTCACGCAGTATTCTAGATCCTTCTAGATTAGATTTTTCTAGATCTCCAGGATTCTAGATCCTCCTACACCACCAGTGGTTTCTAGATCATTCCAGATCTCCATTTGAATCACACACAAGATTCTAGATCCTTTTTTTGCCTCTATAAATTTGTAATTTCTCTGGCCAAGGAAAGCAAGCCAAGGACCAAGCCTGTTATGTAATGCAAAGTTATTTTTGTTTTCTAGTGATTGTTTTATCTATTCCGTTGTTTCTAACTAAGTAATCTTGTTGTTTCTCCATTTGTCTGTCTCTGTGAATTATCCTCTGCTATTGCCATCTAAGTCGCTGAGTATAAATCCGTTGTGTGTTATGTATGCTCTGGTCTAACAGGCACCAACTTACAAGAGACAGCAATCACCACAGCTACACCATTTGTAGCAACAAGAGGCACCAATCACCACAGCTACACCATTTGTAGCAGACACCAATCTCCACTACTGCAAATATTTGTAGGAACCAACCTACTTCACTGAATTTTCTTGCCTCTTTACAATGTCTATTAGTTGCTTCTTCTTTCATTAAATTTATTTACTACTTCCTTAACCTGGTCTGCTAGTTTTTTCTGCCTTCACTAGGTCTACCTTTCACTTCTTCCTTCATCAAGTCTATTTCTCCCAAAATTTATTTATTTTGGTTTCTTCTCAAACATAAATTTACACAATAAATATCCAATTTTACAAATCTGGTGCAGAAATATCCACCATACATGCGTAAATCTTTCCTCTTTTATGCCCTCCAAATTTCATATTCTGAAACATCCATCAATAAAACTTATAACAAAAATACCCAATCGACTTGTCCCAAGCATGTCATGCATGACTTCATAATAATAAATACAGAGTGACATTTAACAGAGTTATTTTCTTTCAATATAATATGCTATCTGTAAATTTATTCAATCAATTATCTTAATATGTTTATAATTTTGGAATACGCATAAAGACCAAGATCTCATTATTTCAGGACAAATATAAGCTTCAGTTCAATCTAGCATAGGAAAAATTTTCTGATAAATTCTCTTACACTCAATCTAACAGAGCATAAAAGAATTTAGAAGTGAGCAATTTGTGTTTCCAGAAAGTTTTGGCCAGTAGGTCCATCGGGTGGGAGCAAGGCCACTCTCAACACATTTTCTGCTCCTTGAACAGATGAAATATCGCCGGTGTTGAATGTCATGGAAGTCCTGATGTAACCAGGGTGCATGCTGTTAACACATGCCTTTCCTTTCAGCTCCCGAGCCAGAAGACGAGTGTATGCATTCAATACCACTTTGGATAGAGAATATGTTGGAACCCTAACAGGCCACACGCTGTCCCTCAGGTCTGCCGCTCTCTCAATATCCTCCATGTACTGCTTCACAATGTAATCTATAAACTCTTCACTAATGTTTTCAATGTCTGAAAGTTGCTTCTGCAATGTTTCACTTCTCCAAAACTGTTAAGAAAAACAAAACAAATCATTAATTTGTTAAAAATTTACATAATACTTAACACCACAGCAACCATCAAAATCACTAATTGAACAATTGACTTTTTACTTCAAAAAAACCATTAATTTATTCTTCTGACATTCACATTCCCCATGGTGGTTACCGTCACAGATAAACGACTGTCTCACATATCCTCTATGGTGGTTACTGTCATAGATCCTCCATGGTGGTTATTCTGTATCATGCATTTTAACTAAATATATTAGAGGGTTCTCCTCAAATCATGTCCTCCAGGTACGAAGATGCTTCTGATTTCAAAAAATCACCCTGAAATGCTACTATAATAAACCCTCCATATGAAAAATCTAGTGTAACATCTCATTTGATAGTCGCTGGATCAAAAGCTGTCTAAAAGCAAAAGTAGCCTAAAAGCATTAGGTTCCTGATTCTGGAAGTCCGGATCAAAAGGATGGACACAAATTACTCAATAGTACAATACAGAAAGAGAGAAACAAGTTAATTGGAGTTATAGGGAATGGTCAAGTGGGATGGTTGTTATTTTATTTACCTAGATTCGAATTTTGGCTAATAACATATTGAACTTGCTTAATAATATGTTAAACTTTGATACCTTGAAAAATATTGTTCTTAAGATTTCAAAATCTAAACTCTCACTCTAAAGCCAATTTCAATTTCTGCTGTAAAGATATAGGAAATAGAGATCCACATACTAAAACTAGAACTGGCCAACCATGCAATAAAGATGGTTTTTCTGATATTTCAGAAATAATCAAATGGTAGCCTTCATCATCGGCTGCTTTGCTGCTGTTCATCACCCAAATGGCCTCTCTAATATCTCTGTCTGAGAATAGATAACAAGAAGAAGGTGGGGAGGTAACATGAACTTGGGCCTGCCTGGAAATATCATAAAGGTTGGAAGTGTGAGAGAACATGGATGTAGGGTCGAGGTCAGGTGGAAGAGGGTAGTGTCAGGGAAGGATGGTACGCCATAATTGTTTAGGGGAGTGGGCAAGGAGAGCAGAAAGTTCTCGTCTTCTATGGGAGACAAAGAGTCGTCTCTTTTGACGAAGGAGACGACGATAAGAAGCTTTGAGGTCGGAGTAGAAGGGTTGAGAGTGGGTGAAAGCATATCGAATTTCTCGATGCAGAGTCTTGCATTCATCATCGTACCATTTGTTCATGGGGCAAGATCCAACTTTAGGGAAGATGGAAGTGGAATGAGTGGAGTGGGGGAAGGATTTGAGTGTTGCTTCCCAAATGGCAGCTGAAAGACAGGTTTATTTAGTGTTAGCAGAATGAAGCAAGGAGAACTGGGTTTTCGATGGGAGCATCTTGCGTAGGGTAGAGGAGAAAATGTCACGGTCTCCTTCCTCAAATCAGAACGTAGTTTGGGGTGGGCCTCGAGGGGAGGGATGGGGTGGCAGGGGAGTGATGGGGTGGAAGGGGAGGGTCACACCAAAGAGAGAAGGAAAGAAATGCATGATCAACAAGGGAGATGGGGAAGACTGAGAAATGACGAATAAAAGGAGCAAGTTGTGGCTAGCGAGTACATAATCAACTACACTCGCACCCCCGCCATATGGCCGACATGTGAAAAAGAAAGAGTCTAGGAAACAGGGGAGACCATTTAGAATCAACAACTCCTGAAATTCCCCCAACTGCAATAGATGTTTACCATAAACTGTAATGGGCCGTAAAGCATCATTTGACATCCGGTGAAGCCCCACTGAATCTGGATCTATCGACTAGGTACAAAATACATCCTCTGATACAATTATCTTTCTAAAATCCATCTAGTGCTTCTCCAGCAGATCCCAGTCGAAGTTCGTTCCTCTTGTTGCTGCATTATTGATTTGTAATTTAGAAAAGAGATCTTTGTTAATTCCGTTGACGCCCACTAGGGAATTGAATGGTGACTGAGTAATCCATAAATAATGGCCAGAGATCAAAAAGATAGAAAGTATCATGATCTCTCTCCCCTTAGCTATATCTATAGTCGGCTATACACATTTAAATATAGAGTTTGTTGAGGTTTTTTGTTAGATAAAAATGTGACAATTATTCTAACACACAACTTGGGTAATTGAATTTGGGCCAAGGCCCCACGATGTCATGTTGAAGTTTTCAGTAACACCAAAACCCAGTCATAATAAATTTATAAACATTTACCATTATTTTGAATGGGTAATTAATGCCATATTCTCAAGGTGGATACAAATGTCACAATTGGTCTCGTTATCAATTCCCAATGAGATGAGTATAACAATTACTCCAACAAAATTGTAATGAATAAAGAATTTTTCTTTGAATAGCACTAAAAGACCTCATTGAAAACAGGACACTGACCCAGGATCAACTTTAAAAAACTTAATGTCTTCAGAGTTTGTGTTTATTTTGATGGATATAAGACTCTCACTATTAGCTTGTCGTTCGAAATATATACTTAACAAGGAGGGTTGCACAGCAGCTAGTCCCTGCCTTAAGGGGGAGGAGCGGGAGGAACAACAAGCGGCAGATAAAAGAAAGACCAGCTTGTATAGTTGCAGAGCCGCACGCAGTTTTCTTTTCGTCTAAGGACTTTTCCAGATCATCTCTGCACAAAAGGCAATAGTAAAAGGGTGTTGGTGTTCTACAAGCGTTGATATTGTTTGGTAATATAGTAGATCTAATATAATGGTTTGTATCCTCTACGCGATTCAACAGATACCCTAGCAAGCTAAAAAGAAAAGAAAAGCACTCAAAATAGCTATTTTCATTCGTAGCATAGAAAATCCTAATACTTTCATGAAGGTGATTCGTTAGTATGCCTAGTTGTGGGTGGTCTCATAGTATAAAACACATAAGCAATAAAGTGGGTGATTCTGCCACTCAACTAGCTAGCATGGTATTAAATTTGTAGAGCCATTGATATAGAAAAATTGTTTTAAAAAGTAGATATAAATTAAATTAAATTAAATATCAGAAAGGAAACTTGGACATGGGAATGTAAGGCTTGCATGTAGCCCACGTGTCGCCTCTCCACACTCTAGGACTTGTCTCAACCTTGAATCGAGACGTGGGATATGAGACACGATGCTACTATTGTCGTGGAGCATAATAGATATCTCGAACCTGGCCACTAAGGCTCACGTGCCGCTATGCCCTGCTTATTCGCCTTAATTGTTATCCGTACAACCCACCTGCCTTCACAGAAGCTACAACTTTCACCTTGACTGATGGTGCAGTTGGATCGCCAGACAACTTTCACAAACCTCGTAATCACACTTGCTTGAGGATACTACTAGGTACCACTACGACCTTCTGCTGATAGTGCTGGCTATACAATCTATTTCCCCATGAACTGGCTTTCGCCACTCTATCCCCACTGGCTTTCAGAATTCCAACCGATTCATCATTACCCTTCTCATGGCCCCAACATTTTCCCATTTTGAAGACGTTTCGCATAGGCAACTAGGGAGGACAAAAAAGCTACAATTGCTCAGATTGATGGTCTGGGCTGGCTGCTACAGCTTTATGTGATCAATGGCTTTTAGGCTGAGCGACTGCTTGCTTGCTTTTAGAAATGGAAGGCAGGGGTGAAAGGTTCACGGCGATAGTGCCTACATTATGCTAAACTCCATTGGGTAAAGAGGCAGTAAGTAAAGGGTGAAAGAAAGGTCCCGGCCGGTGCTTTTAAGAGAAGGGTAATGAGGCTTGGGCATAAGTCTCTCGGACCTGTCTTTACTGACATTGTGCTCAGGGTAGACATTGTGCTCAGGGTAGACATTGTGCTCAGGGCAACAAGAAAACTTGAAGAAGAGGTGGGACCTATAAATGGGGTATCTTCAATGATGGCTTGCGGCATTGTCAGTAGGCTTTCCTCTAGCAACGAAGTGCAAAACCTTTGTGTGTTGGCTATTGAGAAAATGGGTAAACTCCAAAACCTGACTGTGCATCACAATTCCGTTGTAAGGGCTTCAACCACTCGGGTGAACTCCAAAACCGGACTGTAGTATCGCAAATCCATTGTAAGGACGCTCATGTAAACTCCAAAACTTGACTGTAGTGTCGCCAATCCATTGTAAGGATGTTGCATTGCATTGTAAAGCTTAGGATAATGTCACCAAAATAATCTTTGAAGCTATTGTTCTAAGAATAAATGATTAGATTGCTTATATTTATGCAGTCTCTGGCACTATTTTATAATGCCGGTGAGTTAAATGCAATTCTAACATTTTCTTATGATGTATGTCTGCATTGTGAATGTATGGATGCAACCTCCGTAATCAAACAAAAGGTAGGCACATTCCAGAAATAAGGGAAGCACACCTACCTTCATACTGACTGGAACAAGGGCAGAGCAAGAGGCAAAGCCTTGGAACCAAAGAGCAGGGCATGCAGCGAAGCCCTCAGAACCTTAGATGAATGTGAAGGTACACAAAAAATCCTTCTTGCGCCTTAATGAGCTCTGGTTTTGGTCCATTATCATTCTCGCATAGCTGCTTTCTCGCATACGTATACCCGCCTCGCATAGGTGGAAGCTAGGAGGGTAAAAAATCCTGCCCAAACATAGGCGTATCACTATTCATGCACCACACAAGCAGAGACTTAAAATCAATAGCGAAAAACATAGGAGATAACTAAATGTAAAGGACAATTGTTTTCAAAATGGCAGTATATCAAAATTGATTTAAACACTAATGTATATATTGTTCTTCTAAAAACAAAATCATTTAACTTCCAGAGCTAACTTCAAAAACTCAAAACAAGGATTACAAAGGAAAACATTCGATCTTCAACAAAAAAGTGTTAAGAGTTAGTAAAATTGCCTAAAAATTAAGCCATGTTTAGCAAAGGCAACACAAGTAGTTGAATTGTCATAGGAATTTTATATTATAACATACAATGATTAAATTTGCAAACAACAATCACCTTCACAGGTAGGTTATGGAAGGTGAAAACATAATCTTTCAATCAAATGAAAAACAAATTGCTATATTCATTTGGCATAGGATGCTGGAAATCTTGGCTTAGCTCTCAACAAGAATGCTTGTATCATCTCATAATTGTTGTTTTATCATTCAAATCTAACAGAGTAGTAATTTCTCCTGACCTTCACATTCCCCATGGTTACTTGCACAGAGCAGTGATTATGTCTCATGGTTACCCTCACAGAGCAGTGATTATGCTCATGGTTATCCTCTATCTTGCATTTTAATCGAGTATATTAGGGGGTTCTCCTCAAATCAAGTCCTCCAGTTACAAAAGATGATTCTCATTTAAAAAAAAACACCTTGAAATGCTACTATATAATAAACCCTCCATATGAAATATCTAGTTTTCATCTCATTTGCTGCTAGATCAAAAGCTGTCTAAAAGTAAAAACTAGCCTAAAAGGATTGGGTTCCTGGTTCTTGAAGTCGGCATCAAAAGGATGGACACAAATTACTCAATAGTACAATACAGTAAGAATGAAAAGGCTAAGTTGAATTACTGTTATCCTACCACCTAGGTTCAAATTCAGCTAATAACATGTTGAATTTTGCAATCTTGAATAATATTATTGTAATGGCTTTAAGTCTAAGCATTTTGTTAGTATAATTGTGGTAATGACGATAAAGATAGTATTGGTGACGAGTTTGGGAGAGCAGCGGAGAAAGCGATGAGGGCTTCCAACTAGGGTTAGGGTTCCCGTACAGACCGCTTCTGGCAATCCTGTTCCTGGGATAGAGAACAGAGGAAGCTTGAAGCCACTTGAATCTGATTAGAGAGGCGAGAAGAGCAGAGGCAAGAAGCAGTGAGGGGAGTCGTAAAAAGGCAGGACTGACAGAGAAATGACAAATGGGGACGGGAGAGGAGAGATCCCCTCCTACAAAAATGTAGCAGCGAGTGAGACTAGTAGAGACGAGGGATACAAAGGTGCCGGTAGGAGTAATAAGGATATTTCTGTCATGGGAGCTCGCTGGAAGACAAGGTTGTGAAGTAGATGCCTGCCCAGAGCAACAAAAAAACCCAGGTACATAATTCCAAACAATAAATTGGAAGAATATAGAGAATACATGAAAGATCATGCCTTGATCTGTAAGTTTGTGGGGACCTGGCTGCCTGAGAAAGATTCGGCCAAATGGATACAACAACGATGGAAGCCCAAGGGACATATAGACTTAAAACTAGGGGCAAAGGGTTTTTTTACGGTCATTTTGGCTAGCCTGGAAGATAAGGAGAGGATCTTTGAGGGGGGACCATATTTCCTAAATAACGCCGGACTATTCATGAGGCACTGGGAGGAATTCTATAACCCAAATAAGGAGAAAATGTTGGTGGCGCCTATCTGGGTAAGATTGTTTGGACTCCCAATCGAGTTATGGGATCCAGAGATTCTGGAAGGGATAGGAAACACGATTGGGACATTTGTTAAAGTGGCAGAGACCACCAAAAGGGGAAAATACACGTCCTATGCCAGGGTATGTGTATACATGAATATCACAGAACCGCTACCAGAGTATATCGAAGTAGAGTACCGTGATGAGATCTGGCAGCAACCAGTGGATTACGAACACATCCCATTTAGATGTCGAAGATGCCACAAATACGGTCATCTTATTAGACAATGTCCCATGAATGCATCTGGAGAGGTAGCAGAGCAGGGGAAGGAGGAACAGAAAGAGACAGACCCAAATACGGAGGATGACGAAGGGTTCACAGAAGTGCTTACTAGAAGGAAATCTCAAAAAGGATCAGTCCATCTAAAATCATTTGTCAAAACAGTAATCAGAAAAACCAAAACAAGTTTGGAGTACTACAGGAGGAGGAAATGGATTTGGAGAAGGAAGCCAGTGAAGAGGAACCAGGGGAACCTATAAAAATGGCCGTAGAAAAAGACACGATGCAAACAATCGTAGAACAAGAGAAAGCAGGAGGAAACCTGGGAACTCCCCAAGACTTATCTGAAATGGAGATAGACCCACAAAAGGAAAAAGGAAGTGAAGAAGAACAAGTAATGAAGAGACTTCTGCAAGAATGGTGTCATCTGGATGAAAGATTCATCCCGGAAGAACAAAAACAATTATACAAGAAAATGTTCCAAAAATATAAGGCGAAAGGAGGAGCAGCCGTAGAAAATCAACCAAAACAACTAGGAACACAAGGAGGAAAAAGCATGGAAGTGTTAGGATATTCTGACAAATAGGAAATAGTTAAGTACAACTTGGTCTAGTATAGAGTTAGGTAAAGTGTGTTTCTTTACCGTTGTACATTTTGTAACTTACAATCCGACGGTCACGATATGTAGTAATCCGACGGTTCATTCTCTCCTCGGTATTACTGACACTTGATCCGTGGCTTGGAACCCGATTGGTCTATGATTTCTATTTAAAGTGCATGGAGGGTCATTTGTAGGGTAATCCGTGCATGAGAGAAGCATATGTAAATTTTCATTCTTTTATTAATAAATTGCCTGAAGTGGCCGCATTGGCTCACGCTGTGGACTGTTTCCCTCTTTGAGGGTTTTAACCACGTCAAAAATATTGGTGTATTGATCTGCGATCTGGTTGTGAGCGGTGTCCTTTGGTGTTCTGTCTGAGGAACTTACCCTGTAAATTCCTACATGGTATCAGAGCTATTTGAGGGCCGCGTCCGTTGGTGATCCAAATCTGAAGCCGGTAGAACTGCATCCGACTGTCGTTTCCTAGATCTACTGTTTCTGACTGCTTTTGGGCTGAGAGGATTGCTCTGTTGTGTTGGGAGCATCTGTTCCAGTGAGGAACCCCTTTTGTTTCACTCGAAAAGGTTTCTGATAGCCCTAGCTGCGTCATTTTTAAGATCTGGAGGTATACAGTGTTTATTTGCAGTTTACAGTTATTTTCTCTCTATTTATTTCGGTTTCGGTTTATTTAGCCTTTTTTATTACCGGATCTATACCTTTCATTTCTGCGTATGCTCTTTGCCCTGCGTCTCTGTGCGATCTGGGCAAATCAGAAACAGAAGGGAAGGATTTTTCTCACGCGTATGCTCTTTTCCCTGCACCTTAGTGTGATCTCGGAAAATCAGAAACATTGAGAAAAATATTTAGTTTCCAGCTAAAGCTAACTTTGAGCCGCAAGGTTCATTTTTTAAAAATATTTAGTTTTTCGGCTAAAACTAACTTCGAGCCGTAAGGTTCGTTTTCTTTGCATGTCCGTGTTGGGTTTTGTGTTTTTTGTTTTGTAGGGAAAAAGAGCTTTCTCAAGCAAGCACGCAACCCAAAGCACCCCCCCCCCTCTCTCTCTCTCAAATTTTGTGTATAGCTCAATTGGTTCAAAGCTATTTTAAGAGAGTAGAGGTCTTGGGTTCAAGTCTCCATTTTGTGGGGGTGAACTTTTTCATTTCTGCACATTCCCGCACTTCGTCGACAACTTCATCAACTTTTCTTCAAAAAGCCATAACTTCTTCATCCGGAAGCTGTTTTCAAAGCCGTTTTTTTGAAACCAGCCTAATTTCTCGAGATTTATCCATTAGAACACTTATTTTCAGCATCTTTAGCTTCAGTTTCCGTTGAAATGGAAAGTCAATACCAAGTTACCCTTGACAGCACCAACTACTTCCAATGGTTGTCCTACATTGAGGATTTACTTAGAAGTAAAGGTCTCTAAGCCTCAGGCCAAGAAAAGAAACCGAAGGATGAAGATAAAGCTGCTAAATGGGAAAATAGGCAAGATCAAGCACGTGGATTGATAGGGATGTCTATTTCTCCAGATCTTAAATTCCATATTGCAGAACTTGATACTCCTGATGAAGCAATGAAACAAATCAATAAAGTTTTTGGGATTAAAAATGAACTTAGAGCCCATCAACTTGAAAATGAGTTGCTTATATTGGACCCTAATAATTTTTCTTGCATTGAAGATTTCTTGTCTAAGTTCAAGACCCTTAGATATCTCTTGGAAGGTGTTAAAGTTAAGAAAGAAGATAGTAACCTTATCTATTCCATTCTTACAAAGTTAGGACCAGCCTACTCTGTGTTTGTTTCCACCTTCCATTCTACAAGAGAAGCATTCATTTCTCAAGGAATAGACTACAAGTCCCCTTCCTTTGACTCTTTTTGTGATTCTTTAATAAGAGAACAAGAAAAACTCTTACACCTTGGTCTTCTTAATCTTGGAAACTCTTCCAAGAAAGCGTTAGCCGCCCAGCAGCAACCAAATTCAAAGAATCCAAAGAAGTCATATCCTAAAAAGAATGGTCCTAAACCAAACAAGGGTCCTAAGCAATCTTAGCCTCAAAATGAAAAATCATTTCAACAAAATGATAAGACAAATAAAAACAAATGGAAGAAGACTGATAGACATTGCAACTTTTGTAATCGAGATGGCCACTTAGAATCCAAATGCTTTAAGAAGGTGGAAGCCTTGGAAGCAGCGATGAAGAAACATAACATCCATGTGGAGCATTCTTCAACTTCAACTTCATCTTCAGGAATGGCACTTTCTGCATGTGGTTGTCAATCATCTCAGTCTGGTTATGCATTAAATGTATCTTCTTCTTCTCATTCTCATGAGTGGCTCATTGATTCTGGAGCTTCTTATCACATGGCCAAAAACAAAGCCATGTTTTCTTCTTTAAATGATTGTAACACCAAAAATATATATGTTGGTGATGATAGATCTCTTAGTGTTGTAGGGACTGGAACTGTTCATCTAGACAATGGTCAGTTTAATGATGTATTATGTGTTCCAACCTTATCCTGTAACCTTCTATCTGTATATCAAATAACTCATTCAGGTGAAGGTAAAATCGTTGAATTTTCACCTCATGATGTTGTAATCAAGGACCTAAGAGATCCTAAAAAGATTTTAGCTACTGGCATTGCTGATGATTCTACAAGGTTGTATAAGTTTCACAACTTTGGGTCATCAAATATTCCCTCAGTATTTGTTGCTCATAACGATGAAGTGAGCAAACTTTGGCATGAGCGATTTGGTCACTTAAACTGTTGCTCCCTTCAGCATCTATGTAAAGAAAATATGGTGACAGGTATTCCTATGGTATCTTGCAGAGATGGTGTTTGTTCCAGATGTGTACTCGGAAAACATCATCGGGACAGTTTTGAAAAACGTGCCTCTTGGCACACCTCAGCCCCTTTACAGCTTGTGCATAGTGATTTATGTGGTCCACTTCCAGTTGTGTCATTCTTTGGCTGCAAGTATTTCTTAACTTTCATTGATGATTTCTCCAGACGCACTTGGGTATACTTCTTAAAACTCAAGAGTGAAGTATTTAACACATTTTTGGCCTTCAAGGCCTTTGTTGAAAAACAATCTGGACATCAAATTCTTAAGCTAAGATCTGATAATGGTGGAGAATATGTTAAAAACACATTCATCAACTATTTCACTGAGAATGGAATTCAAATGCAACATACTGTTCCATATACTCCACAACAAAATGGTGTAGCTGAAAGGAAGAATCGCACCTTAAAGGAAATGGCTAATTGTATGCTACAATCTAAAGGACTTGGTCTTAGTTTTTGGGCAAAAGCAATTAACTGTGCAAATTACATAATAAATCGCACTACTACTAAGGCTTTAAAGAATATCACTCCAGAAGAAGCATGGAGCTCAATCAAACCATATGTAAGTCACTTTCGTGTTTTTGGAAGTGAAGCATGGGCCCATATTCCAGATGAAAAACATAAAGCTTTTGAACCTAAGAGTAAAAAATGTACTTTTGTTGGATATTCTGAAGATGTCAAAGGCTATAGACTTATTCCATTTAAGTCCAAAAATGTTATCAGTAGAAGAGATGTAAAATTTGATGAAAATATATCGGCCTGCGAGCCTAGTCCGACGGATGTGCCACCTCTTCCTATCTCTTCTACTTTTGAAAACATTTCTTCTTCAGATGATGAAAGTGAGGATGACAATCCCCCCCCACCATCTCAGGATCCTCCTTCAGCTCCTCAGCTTCCAAAATGGGTTCGTGCTACTCGAGATGCAGCAGGTGATCTTGCCGGTGATCCTACAGATCAGCGACGCACACGTTCTCAGTTTGACAGAGCCTCTTCTTTACTGGCTCAAGCTCCAGTAAATTATGATCCTGACACCTTTGCAGAAGCTTCAGGCCATCTAGATTGGGAAGCAGCTATGAATGAAGAATATCATTCATTATTGGCAAATGATACATGGGATCTTGTTCCTCTACCAAAGGGACGAAAACTTGTTAGATGCAAATGGGTTTACAGAACCAAGTATGGAACAGATGGGAAAGTTGATAAACATAAATCTCGTCTTGTTGCTAAAGGTTTTTCACAGGTTGAAGGCATTGACTACACTGAAACCTTCTCCCCTGTTGCCAAAATGAACTCTATCCGTCTTGTTCTTTCCCTTACTGCCTCGTTCAAATGGGAAGTCCATCAGATGGATGTTAAATCTGCCTTCTTGCATGGGGACTTGCATGAAGAAATCTACATGGAACAACCCATTGGCTTCATAAAAACAGACTCCAGCCTTGTATGTTGGCTTAAGAAATCCCTTTATGGTCTCAAGCAAGCTCCTCGAGCTTGGTATGCCAAAATGGATAGCTTTCTTTTAGAATCTGGCTTTTCTAGGTGTCATTCTGACAATACTATCTACACCAAGCAAGTGGGCAAGTCTCTTATCATTCTTGTTCTTTATGTTGATGATCTTATCCTTACCGGTAGTGATCCCAACCTTATAAACCATGTGAAGTCTAGCCTTAAAAGGAAGTTTGAAATGACAGACTTAGGACACTTACATTATTTTCTCGGTCTTCAAGTCTTGCAATCCAAGGAAGGTATTTCCCTTTCTCAGTCCAAGTATGCCTGTGATATTCTACGCCACTTTCACATGGAAGACTGTAAGCCAGCCCCTTCTCCCTTTCAGTCTGGAGTCAAACTTTCAGTCACTTGTACTTCTCCTGAAGTTGATGCTACCTTATACCGTCAACTTGTAGGAAAACTTTTGTATCTAACCCATACTCGTCCTGACCTTTCCTTTGTTGTTTGCCTTGTTGCTCGGTTTATGCAAAACCCACGTGAAAGTCATTGGAAAGCAGCTAAAAGAATACTTCGTTATGTTCGAGGTACAGTTCAGTTTGGGATTCATTACAGTGCCGAAGCAACTCCTCTATTGGTTGGTTTCACTGATTCTGATTGGGCTGGTGACCCTGATGATCGGAAGTCTACTGCCGGTTATGTGTTCACTCTTGGTTCAGGACCTATTACATGGGCTTGTAAGAAACAAGCTGCCATTTCTCTTTCATCAGCAGAAGAGAGTATCGTGGTGCCGTAGAAGCTAGTAAGGAAGCCTTGTGGCTTTGTTAGATCCTGTCAGAGTTTGACTTTCAGCAACAGCATCCGACTACACTTTGGTGTGATAATCAAAGTGCCATTCAGCTATGCAAAGATCCAGTCCAACATCAGCGCAGCAAACACAATGAACTGCACATGCACTTCATCAGAAAGCTCATTCATGACCATGTTCTTGAAGTGCAATATTTTTCAACAGATGATCAAGTTGCAGACATCTTTACAAAGGCTCTCACAGAGGCGAAGTTCACTAAACTTCGATTTCTGGTTGGAGTTCAGGAAGTTGTCACTAAGGGGGGGTAGGCTCTAGTGCCTCCTTCCTTCTCCTATTGTGTCATATTTGTAAATCCTTCAATCCTATCCCAAGTTGTTCTTAAGGGGGGATGTTAGGATATTCCGACACATAGGAAATAGTTAAGTACAACTTGGTCTAGTATAGAGTTAGGTAAAGTGTGTTTCTTTACCGTTGTACATTTTGTAACTTACAATCCGACGGTCACGATATGTAGTGATCCGACGGTTCATTCTCTCCTCGATATTACCGACACTTGATCCGTGGCTTGACACCCGATTGGTCCATGATTTCTATTTAAAGCGCATGGAGGGTCATTTGTAGGGTAATCCGTGCATGAGAGAAGCATATGTAAATTTTCATTCTTTTATTAGTAAATTGCCTGAAGTGGCTGCGTTGGCTCAGGCCATGGACTGTTTCCCTCTTTGAGGGTTTTAACCACGTCAAAAATACTGGTGTATTGATCTGCGATCTGGTTGTGAGCGGTGTCCTTTGGTGTTCTGTCTGAGGAACTTACCCTGTAAATTCCTACAGGAAGCGGGAAACACTGGAAAAGCAGGGAGGAAAAGAGGAATAAGACCTATGAGTGAAACCATCCAAATAGTTGGAGAAATGTTAGTCAACTTAGGGCGGGTCATACCTCTATCAGAGGTATTCCAACAACCACTTAAATAAATGATAACTACAACGTGGAATATTAGAGGGTTAAACAATAAGGGGAAACAGAGATATCTAAAGGACAGGTTGAAAAGAGACAAACCTAGTATAATGATTATTCAGGAAACCAAAATAAGTGAACAGAAATTGAAAGAAATAATGTAGAGATATCAACCTCATTATGAAGTAATGGGACATGATGCTATAGGTAGTGCAGGAGGCTTGGCAATTCTTTGGAATATAGAGGAAGTTCAATTTGAAAATTGGGTGAGCTTGCCTCGAATCCTCTCAGGCAAATTCAAGAATATAGGTCCTCGAGAATGGGTCCTTCTCACTGGAGTGTACGGCCCCCATTTAACAGGAGAACGTAGAAGCTTCCTCCAGAAGGTAGGAACATTACGAAGTTTATTCCCAGATTTACCTTGGATAGTAGGGGGTGACTTTAACATGATTACTTCCCTAGAGGAAAAACAGGGGGGTTTGAGAAGAACAGATCCGGACATGGAAGCCTTTGGCGATATGATATCGGAACAAAGATTGATGGATATATCTACTACAAATGGGATATACACATGGAATAACATAAGAGGAGTTACAAACCAAATCACTTCAAGACTGGACAAATTCCTACTATCCGAACAAGTTCTAAGCAGGGACATATTTTTTGAAGCAAGGATCTTACCAGGAATGGGTTTAGATCATTGGCCGATCTGACTAGAGATTGACATTAAGGCATGCCCAAAAAAACACCCCTTCAGGTTCGAAGCTTTTTGGCTTAGGGATCAAAATTTCATGACAAAAGTGGAGGAGTGGTGGAACCAGAGCTAGCAAAAAGGCAGAAGCAGAATGCAGACCTTCCAATTAAAATTAAAAGAGCTTAAGGGGAAAATAAAAAAATGGAACAGGGAAGAATTTGGGAATATATTTAAAGAGCAGCAACTATTAGACTAGAAAATGGCAACCCTTCAACAAGAAATAATCTCAGAAGGACGAAGTGAGGAAAGAATTTAGGAGGAAGGGATATTAATAAGCCAAATAAAAGAAAGAAGAAAACAGGAGGAGATTCTATGGAAACAAAAATCAAGAGTGAACTGGCTTAGAGAAGGAGAAAGAAACACGAAATTTTTCCATCAAGCCATGATCCAGCACAGACAGAGAAATAGAATTTTTTCCATCACCAATGAAGAAGGAAGACGCTTAACCCAGCATGAGGAAATGGAGCAGAATCTAGTAGATCATTTCAAAGACCTCCTTATGGAACCCCAGGTCAACAGAAGAGCAGCTATAGAAAGGATTTGCAATGAAATCCCTGAACTGATCACTAGGGACCAGAACCTAGCCCTCATGAGAGCTGCAACCCTAGAAGAAGTGGAAGAGATTGTGAAAGGGATGAAGAAGAATAAAGCTCCAGGACCAGACGGATTCACTGTGGAATTCTACCAAGAAGGCTGGAAATTCTTGGGACAAGACATTTTGGAGGTAGTGGAAGAATCACACTGAAATCAGAAGGTATGTCCTGGTCTTAACTCAACCCTCTTGTCTCTCATTCCCAAAAATGCTAATTCGGATACTGCCCAGGGCTTTAGACCCATAGCTTTATGTAACGTAATTTATAAGATTATTGCCACATTGATAGCCAAGAGACTGAAGCCAATTCTGTCAAGTATTATCTCTCCGGAACAAACTGGGTTTGTGGAAGGAAGACAAGTACTGGACGGCCTAGTAGTTTCTCAAGAAGTAGTGCATTCATTGAAAACCAAAAAGGAAGCGGGAATGATGATTAAGTTGGATCTCTCAAAAGCTTATGACCATCTGAACTGGGATTATCTTAAATCGGTTCTAGTAGCATTCGGTTTCAACAATAGATGGATTCAATGGGTGCAAGATATGATCGCTACACCAAATTTCTCCATCCTCCTGAACGGAACGCCAACCTTGACGTTCAACGCCACAAGAGGGCTGAGGCAAGGGGATCCTCTGTCCCCTTTCTTGTTTATCATAGCAGCAGAAGGACTTGGCAGATATATCAAGAAAGATCTAAGAGAAAGGAAAATTAAAGGGTTAAGACTTTGGGGTAACAACCTGCCGATCACGCACTAGCAATTTGTAGATGATATCATGCTTTTCTGTGCAGTCTCTCTAAGAGAAGTAAAGAGAATGAAAAATATTCTTGATCTTTTCATGGAAGCTTTAGGTACTCAAATTAACAAGGATAAATCTTGCACATTCTTCTTCAACACACTGGGCAATGTTAAATCCTTTTTGACAAGAATATTGGGCTTCCGCTCTGGAGATTTACCCACAAAGTATTTAGGGACACAATTAGCCCTAAATCCACTCAGGATGGCAAATTGGCATCATACCATAGAAAAACTCTGGAATAGATTGGCAAATTGGTCCTTTCGAACCTTGAACATAGCAGGATGAGCAGTGCTTCTGAGATCAGTCCTACAAGCAATTCCCATTTACCCCCTGTTGGCAACGACGGTTCCAAAGGGGGCATGTACAAAAATGGTAGAGATATTCAAAAAATTCATCTGAGGAGGACCACAACAACAGAGGAAATGGGCCCTGATATCGTGGAAAGGCTTGACAAAAAATAAGGCGGAAGGGGGATTAGGGCTAAGAGATCCCTACATCTTGAATCAAGTAATGGGAGCGAAGCTGTGGTGGAGATGGATGAAGGGAGGAGGAGACCTATGGAAAAGAATCTGGATGCAAAAATACAACATGCCCACTAAAATTGAAGACCTCTTAAGACTGGAGGAATCTCCAAGAAGCTCTACAATCTGGAACTTAGCCAGTCAAAACAGAGATATGATCTCCAAACATGCATTTTGGGAAATCTGAAACTGGCAATCAGCTAAATTCTGGGATGAAGCTTGGCAGCAGAGAGAAAAACTGAGGAAATGGAGGGCCTCAGAAATACATGTCAGAGAGCTAAGGAGGAAGGACTGAATCATGTAAAAGATTACTGGCATGAAGGAAGACATGAGGAAACCTAGAGAATTTGGAAGGACCTAGAGGTGTGGGATAGAAACATAGATACCGAACAAAGAGAACTATACACAACAAAAATGAAGTCTAAGAGAATAATCATTCGAACAGGTCCATATATATTAAGATGGGGTAAATCTACGACAGGAGCCTTCACAATTAAAGAAGCCTACCATCTAACCATGCAGCAAGGGCAAGATGAAAATGCTTCCATATGGAAACAAATATGGCAGAGTCGCTGGTGGCCAAAGGTAACCATGTTCTTATGGTTGGTTGGGAAGAGTCGTATAATGACATGGGACCAGATTCAAAAGCATGGAATCCATGGACCCCCTAGATGCTGCTTATGCAAGCAAGCCCAGGAAACTCAGGAACATCTTCTAAACTCGTGCCCTTTTGCCTAGCAGCAATGGGATGAAATCAACAAGCTATTCGGGAAGACAAATAGAGATCCTCAAAGCATAAAAGAAAATATTAATTAGTGGGGACGTGGCCAATTCTTGATCCCGGTGGTAAGAAGAGCCTGGAGTTTAACGATGGGCTTAAATATATGGATGATATGGAAAGAGAGAAACCGAAGGATATTTCAAGATAAAGAAATGGCTCCTAAATTGATCTGGAAAAGAACCCAAACCCACATAAGGGAAACAATCTTAACGAAAAACTAGAATCAAGAAGACTAGGAAACAACTCTAGAGGAAGGTAAGATTATGACATACCTCAATCTAGAACAAGGAATGGTTCATCCCCAAAAACATAAGGATTTGGTAACGATTGTTAGTAGCCCTACCAACTTCAGACGCCCTCAAGACGGCTTCATCAAACTTAACTTTGATGGAGCCTCTAAAGGAAATCCAGGGCCAACAGGATTTGGAGGCATCTTCAGAGACCATCAAGGGAGGACAAGATGGGTGTACGTAGATCATGGAGGCATTATGAGCAACAACGAAGCGGAATTAACAACAATTCACCAAGGACTAAGAATAGCGATCAGAAATGGATACAATAATCTGGAAATAGAGGGGGACTCAAAGATAGTGATAGAGATGCTTAGAAAGCTGAATAATGGAAAGGACTGGGAAAAAGTAGTGCAGAGCTGGAGGACGACAGGCCTTATTCAAGACATGGAAACACTCATGAAAAGAATAAGCTACAAGATTATCAATCATACTAGAAGAGATGGCAATAAGGCAGCAGACTTCCTTGCTAACTGGGGATGTAATGAACAAAGGGGGAAAGTGGATAGTATATGGCCGATGCATACGGAAGATCAAAGGTGGGAGTCCCTCAAAGCAATTATCAACCATGACAATAATACGGACACGATCTCAAGGTAATAGTCATAAGTGGCCCCCGATTGGGATGAGAGATGGGAAGATGATGTGGGAATGGATCGTGGAGGGGAATGGATGGCAGTGCCGGCCTCCAAACATTCCCATAATAAAACAGGATGCGGGGATGGCATGCAGATGGGACAGTGCCCCGAGGAATAGAGCTGACAGGGGAATGGGGGAAGAAACAGCAGAAATCGGCGGGGACGGAATGATGAGACGTGGGACAGATGATAGAAGGAAAATAAGAGAGGAGAGGGTAATGAGGGTGGTCATTAAGAAGCGAAGGAGGAAGACAGCGGGAGCGAAGGACAAGCTGGTTTCACCTGAGGTGACGCACAGGTCCAGGTATGTTTTCATAAAGCCGAATCATGTAATTTTCTTAACTGTAGATAGTCTGATGGAAGAAGGGGGAGAGCTAGGAGTAGCAGAGAGAGGGAGAAGTATATTAGAGGGGGTAAAATCCTTTAAAGATGGCAGTAAGGAGGAGGAAGGAGGGTCGAAGGAAAATTCATGGGAAGGACACAGAATGGGAGGAAGCCGAGGAAACCAAGGCAAAGCCCCACTAGGTTTCTGCAAAGGAGATGATCAGGGATAGCTTGAGGAGGATAAAGAAACAATCTAGGAAATGGGGAAGACTATAAAGGTTACCCAATTATCTGGGATAAGGGGAGGAAAGACTGAGAGCAGCCCGACCATAGGGAGAAATTGGAGCGAGGAAGGCCAATTCAGGGGAATGGGTACTCAGGAAAGGAGAACAAAGGCAATGACAGAGAATCTAACCTTCATTGTTGGACATGATACACAGGACACTGTAAGGGGCTACAATGAGTGTGATTGTGTACTTCATCGTTTAATATGGAGTTGATGCATAGAAATTTAAGATGGATTTACAATGGTGATTATCTTTATATTTTGACTAGTATAAAAAAGAAAGTCAACATTACTAAAATAAGAACCCATTCTCATAAGTTTCATAGCAACATTAGTTGCTGGATAATTCCTTAAGAATTTGTCATCTTTGTGATACTAAGAGGTGGGATAAATGAATCTGTTATTTTGTGACACTAAAAGATGTTGAATATGAAAAACACTTTCTCTTACAATGCCTTGATTATATGAAAATTAAATCTCAATTTCAAAAGATTTATCACAACACTAACCTTTTTAACATTTTAACTCATCAAAATTATGGTAATTTTGAAAGGCTTTTCTTAATGCTTTTAAAGTACACAAATAAAATTTAAAACCGTCCAAGTAATTTTTTACATTTTTAAAGTTATGATAAACCAATTTTAATTTTAATAGACATTAACCACAACCACCACCATCATTACCAATTATTTAAAATTTTCAATATACAAATAAATATTTATTTTATTTTTCAATGAGTGTGATTGTGTACTTCATCGTTTAATATGGAGTTGATGCATAGAAATTTCAGATGGATTTACAATGGTGATTATCTTTATATTTTGACTAGTATAAAAAAGAAAGTCAACATTACTAAAATAAGAACCCATTCTCATAAGTTTCATAGCAACATTAGTTGTTGGATAATTCCTTAAGAATTTGTCATCTTTGTGATACTAAGAGGTGGGATAAATGAATTTGTTATTTTTGTGACACTAAAATATGTTGAATATGAAAAACTCTTTCTCTTACAATGCCTTGATTATACGGAAATTAAATTTCAATTTCAAAAGATTTATCACAACACTAACCTTTTTAACATTTTAACTCATCAAAATTATGGTAATTTTGAAAGGCTTCTCTTAATCCTTTTAAAGTATATAAATAAAATTTAAAACCGTCCAAGTAATTTTTTACATTTTTTAAGTTTTGATAAACCAATTTTAATTTTAATAGGCATTAACCACAACCACCATCATCATTACCAATTATTTAAAATTTTCAATATACAAATAAACATTTATTTTATTTTTCACCCAAATAATATTTCTCAATTTTTAAACACGATATCATATTTTAATATAATTAATTTAAAACATGGCAACTTCAAATACTTTTTAAGTGTTATTTTTTGGAAAGTTTTCCGGTTTATTTTCAGACCTAATTTGTCTAAAATCTGGTGGGGGTTCATTGAAATCACAAGTTTGAGAGAGGAACTCTTCACAATAGAAGTGACACAAGGGTTTTTTAAAGCACTGAATCTATATATCCAATCAAAAAACAATTTAAATAACACAATTCAAGATTTAGCCACACTTTTTTCACTAGATTTTGACAAAAAAATCCAAAAAAACTCCAAAAAATCATACTTAATACTACCTTTTCAAATATTTCAATAATTAAATAATAAAAATTAATTAATTAATGTAATAAATAATATATAAATCTTTTTATAAAAATTTTAAATATCCATATATAAAAATGATTGAATCTGAAATGTTCCAGATCCAACCATCCAATGACATTTATAAATCTCCTCACACCAAAGGTCGTTTATAAGTCTGCCACAAGGCAAACGACCCATTTGGTGTGCCCCATCTCCTCCTCAAATCGAACCATCCGTGAAAGGCCGCGATCACGAATAGCATCCGCATGTTAACTCGCCTCCTGAATCAATCATATTTTACATGAATGTGAGGTTCTTGTACCACAGGGGATAAATTTAATGAATAAGATTGTATATGAGTGGAGTTGTATATGTTTACTGTTAAATTTTAATGAGTGATGTAATTTAAGTATATAGAATTTTGTTAGATTCAATAGTCAGTTAACTAATCTAATCTAAGTATATAAAGTCTTGTGCATTTACTTCCTATTAACAAGCCACTTATTTGTTGTTATTTTTTATCTTCTAGAAAAATCGTAATCAATGTATCATCAATTTTTCACATAAATGGCCAGGTTTTCACATTGGTGGAATGGATTAGTCTTTTCCTAGCTTTTAAGAGAATGGTTCAATGACATTGTCTTTTAACAGAATAACTCAATGACACACCTCCTCATAGATACTGTTAACTCAATGACACACCTTGTCACGCCCCTACACCTACGGTAGTCTTCCAACCGCTTATAGCGAGGTGCGGCACCACCGAACGCGTTCTTTTCACCAATACTAACATTCGTGGACTACGCCTACTTTCGCATTAACATACTTAGCTTGTGTTTCGCAACTAAGTAAAAGCAATTATTCTTTATACTTAATGAAGCCCATACTCATTCATTATCATCATGCAATTAAACCGAGAACAACAATTGCAACAAGTATAAACGGGAGGGGCAAATCCCAAACAAGTCTTCCCGACAATATATTATATCAGTTTTTCAATAATACAATCATCAAGTATACTTGGCAAAACTCCAAGTCTATACTTAGAATATTTTACAATCGAGGCATAGAACAGCCTTTTACAATCATGTGCACCCTTGCACAAAGAGAAGTGCTCGCGCGAGCCACTTATACCTCTCTACCAAGTCCTGCACGAATCCGCATCCAAACTGTACTCTGGCACGTTTGCCTTCACCTCACCCGGCACAAGAATTCACCAAAACCGCACTCAGGTAGAGCGCATGAGCTATGCGCAGCTCCTTTTACCCCTTGCGCAGTTTTACCCCTTTACTAGTGCGTAGAAGTGATGAGCCAATTCATTGGTGAGTAAATGAGCTTCAAATCTCACTTACTTATATGAAACCTTGCGCAGGTTTCAAGGGGTGTGCAGCCCCTAGGCCGACCCCCAAATTTGCCAACGCACGCCCACAAGTAACACACACAAGTCGGCTTGTAAGCATCATTCAACATTGCATATATATATGGTAGTTCAACACTTAGTTGTTTTAGTGTTCCCCCATAACGTCGCATTTTTATGTCGCATAGTGTCGTAAGTTTGTCGCATTTCCTCCGCACTCTGTCGCACCCGTCGCACATCGTGGTTGAACGCGCCCGCACTCTTGCTCGTGCCCGTGCACGATCACCCACCGTCGCTCGCTGCACGAAGGCCTTACATCCTCCTCCACCTGAAATCATTGTTGTCCTCGACAACATATCATCCCGGTAGCCATCCACCAAGATCATCACTCATCCGTGATGTGAAATCCTCTTCGCAAGGTAAACATCCTTGCAACATATGTAGAGACTCTTCTCCACTATGTCCCGACTCAATGACCACTGCCACCAAGCTCACCATACCAAGGCATGCACCTCTACGGTATGCTCTCCATAAGATGTCATCTTGATCCAAATGTCACCATGTGAACCTCGTCATGATACTCCAGCATAATGCCAACACATCTCTGTACACTTCCGGACCTCATGTCTGAACTAGTTGGGTAGCTAATCCAACCATCACGCTCATTCCATGAGAGTGAACATCCTCATGCCATCATCAGCTGTTCCTCAAACATCTGCCACATCCTTGACTCCTCAAGAATCTATCTCCATAATCCATGCTCAGGTCCATGGAAACTCCATCCATCCCATCTACAACATGTCATGATGCTTGATGCCAAGCCATCCCTGCACCATCAGTCATACCTGCTCAAACATGTTTAAGGACTCACTGCCATGAGCAGCTAACAATGAACCCCATCTTCTTCATCCATCTAAGAAGATGTAGAGGGAGTAGAGCCTGAAGGCTCTCCCTCACTAATCAATTCGATCCACCTATCAGGATCTTTGGTCTCCATCCTTTGTAGATAAGCAACCCGATCTTCCTTCTGGACCTCCGGCCTCACATATACCTCCTCATCATCATCATCATCCTCCACCAACTCTAGCCTCCTTGTCAAATCCAAGATTCTATCTGAAAGTGTCTTGATGACTAATGACTGCTCCACAAGCTTTGTCTCAACACTAGACAATCGCTTGTTCATCTTCTCCTTATCCTCCATTTGCATCACTCCCAACTTACAATCAGGTCTAGTCACACCAATGGTTGGCACACCAATGGGTACATCTTCCCTTCCATCATAAATGTAGAGCTTCTTCAAATGTGGAATGATCATAGCATCAAACTGTTTCATGAATTCCATCCCCAATACAGCTTCATAGTCATCAATCCGCACTATAGTGAAGTCCACCTTCCCGGTCCATTCACCAAGTGTAGTGTCCACCCTCTCAGCTATACCAAGAATCTCAATAGGAGGAGAATTCACTGTCTTCATTTGTGCCTTTGCCGGTACAAACTTCAGCCCAATTCTTCTTACAGTATCTTTGCTCATGAAGTTGTGAGAAGCCCCACTATCCACCATAGTGAGCACATCAACACCTCCAACCTTCATTCGAACATACTCCAACTTGCTCCTTTCAGGATCCCTTCTAGAGGTCACTTCCGTAGTAGCAGAAGCACCAAGTATCTGCATCATCCCCACAGAAGCATCATCATTCTTTCCATCAGACTCAGCCTTCTTCTTCAAGGCTTTGAGATGCCTTACCTCAGGAGCTAGGCAATCCCACTTCTTCTGATTCAATTCATGTCTTATCTCTAGTTCCTTGAATTCTGCTTCAAGAAAGTCCATTTCCTTTGCAAGTTGAGAGGCTTCCTCCTCATTCTGGTCATAAACCCCTTCTTTAGCCAAGGCATGAAGAGCACTCCTTGTTTCAAACAACCTTTTGCCATATTCCGCAAATCCTTGTCTTATTTCCTCTGACTCTTCAAGTAGACTTCCTTCAAACTCTTCGAAGGTAGAAAAACCCAATCTCTGCCAGATAGACATCTTTACCAAGTCACCTGCAACCTGAACCAACCCTTGTTCCACTTCGTGTGAAACGGTTTCCTTCACCTGCAAGTACCTGTCACGAGCAAACCTTGCTCAACAGCTTCAAACCGAAGTCTTGTTCTCACCTATCAAGTGTACACCAGCTTCAATGCTTCAACACCTGAACCTGTTCACAAACTTCAATCTTCACGAGCTACCCTTGCTCTGATACAAACTGTCACGCCCCTACACCTGCGGTAGTCTTCCAACCGCTTATAGCGAGGTGCGACACCACAGAACGCATTCTTTTCACCAATACTAACATTCGTGGACTACGCCTACTTTCGCATTAACATACTTAGCTTGTGTTTCACAACTAAGTAAAAGCAATTATCTTTTATACTTAATTAAGCCCATACTCATTCATTATCATCATGCAATTAAACTGAGAACAACAATTGCAACAAGTATAAAGGGGAGGGGCAACTCCCGAACAAGTCTGCCCGACAATATATTATATCAGTTTTTCAATAATACAATCATCAAGTATACTTGGCAAAACTCCAAGTCTATACTTAGAATATTCTACAATCGAGGCATAGAACAACCTTTTACAATCATGTGCACCCTTGCACAAAGAGAAGTGCTCACCCGAGCCACTTATACCTCTCTACCAAGTCCTGCACGAATCCGCATCCAAACTGTACTCCGGCACGCTTGCCTTCACCTCACCCGGCACAAGAATTCACCAAAACCGCACTCAGGTAGAGCGCATGAGCTATGCGCAGCGCCTTTTACCCCTTGCGCAGTTTTACCCCTTTACTAGTGCGTAGAAGTGATGAGCCAATTCGTTGGTGAGTAAATGAGCTTCAAACCTCACTTACTTATATGAAACCTTGCGCAGGTTTCAAGGGGTGTGCAGCCCCAGGCCGACCCCCAAATTAGCCAACGCACGCCCACAAGTAACACACACAAGTCGGCTTGTAAGCATCGTTCAACATCGCATATATATATGGTAGTTCAACACTTAGTCGTTTTAGTGTTCCCCCATAATGTCGCATTTTTATGTCGCATAGTGTCGTAAGTTTGTCGCATTTCCTCCGCACTCCGTCGCACCCGTCGCACATCGTGGTTGAACGCGCCCGCGCGCCTGCCCGCGCTCTTGCCCGCGCCCGTGCACGATCGCCCGCCGTCGCCCGCTGCACGAAGGCCTTACACACCTCCTCATAGATATTGTGGTCCAATTCTGGGAGGACTATATATGATTGAGAGCTCATGTACAATTTTTTAAGTCGAAAATAACACTTAATGATATACTTAAATCTTGTGCTACAGAGTCTACTATTTTTATTTACATTTAATAAACAATAGACAAATTCCACAAACCTAACAAACATAGAAGGATTTTAGTTGTTTGATTGAAAATTTTATTTTTATTGGATTACAAATTTTGGGAATATTTTAAAAGGTGAAATAATAAGAAAAAATGGTTTTTTTTAAGAATATTTTAGGATTTCAGATTCAAATAGAAATGAGTTCTAAAAGATATTGACTTTTTTAATGGATTCTCAAATATTCCCAAAATTAAGAATAAGATTTAGCTAATGAAACCAGGTTGTTTTGCCTATCTGTGGATGGCTTCTTTCATTAATTTAGACACATTTAAGTGTCAACTAAAACTGGTTCTTCGAATAAATGGTTGAAACAACCCATCCGGCGACATAACTGAAACTGGGAGCACACAAATATTTTGGAACTCCTTCAATCAAAAGTTATGAGAGCTATACGCACTCTTAATTCCAATAACAACCATCATTTTTTCAAAGGGCATAGTAGCTATCTTTCATTTTATACTGCTCGAGTCTCCTAATTTCTTTCTATCTCTAAGCATTTAGAAGATCTTCGCGGAACAAAAATGGTGAGTTCATGCTTTCGACAGAGAGTTAGTTGGTAGCTTATCATGTCGATTAGATATATAACAAACTGCTAATTTGTGATGATAGGATAAATCCTCATGTGACGCAACAGACGAATGGTGGACGAAAGAGACAGTGGGTGTGGTAACAGGGGCCAACAGAGGAATATGGTTGGAGATCGCACGTTTACTTGCAGACAAAGGTATCACTGTTGTTCTCACTGCTCGTTGCAGGCAGCAGCAAGACTTGTCTCCACAATCTTGTGCTCTCATGGAAGAAGGAAGAAAAAGTGTGGTGTTTCATACACTCGATATACAGAGGGATGACAGTGTTACCGAATTTGCCCAATGGTTGAAGAATGAATTCGGTGGCCTTGATACTCTGGTATTCTTTCTTTTCTTCATTTTGACTATAATTGGTCTACTTCGTCCCCCATATACCAATGGAATGTATGCTCTTTCAAAATGGCAGGGGCATTTTGGAATGGATAAACTAAGTAATTATGTTGCAGAGTTTAGTAGAGTTTACTGTCATTTCTCTGTTGTATAATTTCTATGACTCTGCTGTCTGTAATATACTGTTTGCAATTTGACCAATTGAGTAGGTTGATGTGGTTTTGATCTTCTACTTTCTAATTTTAGTATGTGGATCTCTATTTCCTATTTTTCTGGTTCACTCTAAATCATTTACGGTTTGGTTTACCTTTCCAGCCAGAGTCATTCACTGAATACTTAGCCGATTGAAATTCTATATTGTATATATATGTTTTTTTCTTTATTTATTTCTTTTCTTTTTCCTATAGGAAATTGGTCTCTTTTTTCTGTTTTTCTTTTTCCCTCATATCAGGCTAGCTCACAATTATACTCATAGAATGCTTAGACTTGAAGCCATTACAACAATGCTCGCATCAGGCCAGCCCACAATTATACTCACAAAATGGTTAGATCAGTGTTTTAAAACTGGGCTGGTCTGAATCGGATTCACCCTGGTAGACCGAGCCAGAGCCCTGCCCAGGTCGGCTAGGTTGAAAAACCAGTTCAGCCGCTGGTCCATTACCAAACCGGTCGAGTTGGACACCGATTCGGCCAGTTCAATCGAGCCCTTCTTAAACTGGCCGAGCTAGTCTGCCGGAAAAAGGGCAGCAACTCAAACTTCAAACTCAATTTTTGTTGTTGTTGTTGTTGTTTTTTTTCTTAATGCCTCTACCCCTCTCCCAAGCCTATAAAAGTGACCCAACCCCTTCACATTTACTCACAACTATCTCATTGCATTTGTGTGAACATTTGTGCGGAGTTTGTGAAGAGTTGGAGTTGGTTTTTGGAGCAATAGTGAAGATGAGCGATGGGTTTGTCTGTTTGACTCTGATTCAGAGTCTGAGCTAGATAATCTTGCATTGTTTAGTAGTATGACTAGTGATATTTTGTTGTAGAGGCCATTTAGAGCCTCCTTGGTTATCTGTTTTTGTTTTGATGTTTATATATTACATGTATTGGATAGTGCACTGGGTGTCATTTTGATATAATAGATATTTTCATGAGCATACTTTGATCATATGTTGTCTTCTCTCTATATTCTAATGCTTTGAGTTTGGAAACATGAATGAAAATCTTTAAAAATATGTTTTTTTCATTAGAAAAATAAAATATCTAATGTATTTTTTACAACGACTGAGTCATTGAAATCAACTAGGCTGAGTTGATACCGAGTTGGAGTCAGAGTCGACCCTCGGCCGGTTCTGAATCTAAATCAAAGGTTTAAAACTATAGGTTAGAGTTGAAGCCATTACAACAATGCTCATATTAGGCCAGACCACAATTATACTCATAGAATAGTTAGACTTGAAGTCATTACCACAATTATACTAACAAAATGCTTAGACTTAAAGCCATTACAATAATATTATTCAAGATTGCAAAATTCAACATATTATTAGCTGAATTTGAACCTGGGTGGTAGGATAACAGTACTTCAAATTAGCCTTTTCATTCTTTCTGTATTGTAATATTGAGTAATTTGTGTCCATCCTTTTGATGCCGACTTCAAGAACCAGGAACCCAATGCTTTTAGGCTAGTTTTTGCTTTTATACAGCTTTTGATCTAGCAGCAAATGAGATGAAAACTAGATATTTCATAAGGAGGGTTTATTATACAGTAGCATTTCAAGGTGTTTTTTTTTTTTAAATAAGAAGCATCTTTCGTAACTGGAGGACTTGATTTGTGGAGAACCCCCTAATATACTCAGTTAAAATGCAGGATAGAGGATAACCATGAGCATAATCACTGCTCTGTGAGGGTAACCATGAGACATAATCTCTGCTCCGTGAGAGTAACCATGGGGAATGTGAAGGTCAGGAGAAATTACTACTTTGTTAGATTCGTTAAAATGATAAAACAACAATTATGAGATGATACAAGCATTCTCGTTGAGAGCTAAGCCAAGATTTCCAGCTTCCTATGCCAAATGAATTTAGCAATTTGTTTTTCATTTGATTGAAAGATATGTTTTCACCTTCCATAACCTACCTGTGAAGGTGATTGTTGTTTGCAAATTTAATCATTGTATGTTATAACATAAATTCCTACGGCAATTCAACTACTTGTGTTGCCTTTGCTGAACATGGCTTAATTTTTAGGCAATTTTACTAACTCTTAACACTTTTTTGTTGAAGTACTAATGTTTTCCTTTGTAATCCTTGTTTTGAGTTTTTGAAGTTGGCTCTGGAAGTGAAATGATTTTGTTTTTAGAAGAACAATATATACATTAGTGTTTAAATCAATTTTGATATACTGCCATTTTGAAAACATATTTCCTTTACATTTAGTTATTTCCTATGTTTTCGCTGTTGATTTCACTATCATATAAAATAAGTTCTAACACTTAAAATGTCAAATTATGTTTTTAGAATCGTCAACTCCATACTTCTGCAGTATCCGGCATTCAAAATATCACTAATTTTAAAAAGACACAAATAATGACCTAAGCAATGTTGTTATTAAACATTTTATCAACCAATGAATTATGAATGAAAGATCCAAACCTAACAATTTATATAAAAAAATCAGTCAATATATTCCTACATATAGACTGGAATGATCTTTTATGCCAGTCAGATGTAGGACAACACTGAGCAAATGCAGTAGTTGCATACTATATGTTGGATGCCAATTTTTGGCTGCAACTGATTCCAAATTCTGAATCATGTCGTTGGGGATTTTCAAGCAAATCTGATATATAAATGCGCTGAGAATAGAACTACATGCACTACTGGACTACCGCCTAACTGACTAACTCCTCTTATTAGTCCCTGATGTAGACTAGGCAGGGACTATAGTAATCGATATGATGCTCACTAACATTAATTGACCTGTTTAAGATTTTCAATAACCAAAGTTTTAAGACTTTTGACATAATTTTCATAGCAAAATTTTTTTCGCCATATTATTTGGCCTCTTCTCAAGGCAGGGAGGCCAGAACCATATGTTATTTTCATGTTTCTTTGATATGTTTCCTTGGAATTTTCAATTGTGAAACTACTGCTAGCATTAACTCATCTAACTCATTTCAATTAAATGTTTGGGTTATTTAGATATGTTAGTGATATATATTTTAGGGACACGCACACTACATGCAACCAGACCAGATACCATATGGCTACTGCATGTACTGCCCTCGTGTTTGGTCATTGTCCTTCATTGGCACCTCCTACTTCTTTTGTTGGCTGGATGGCTTTTGCTGTTGCTGGCTTTTGTTGTTGGAAATTCGCAGAGACTGGCTATGATGTGGGATATTCGCAGGGACCGGCAACGAAAGATGGGCGAGAAATTGAAAGGTTTACTTCTTTTGCTGGCTTTTATACTTCTTTTGTTGGCTGGCTGGCTTTTGCTGTGGGATATTCGCAGAGACTGGCAGCGGAAGATGGGCGAGAAATTGAGAGAAATTGAAAGGTTTACTTCTTTTGTTGGCTTTTATTGTTGCTGGGGAATAACACAACTAATTTCCTTTGGATATTTCAAGTCTCTGATTGTGCATTCCATGAATAGTGATACGCCTATGTTTGGGCGGGATTTTTTACCCTCTTAGCTTCCACCTATGCGAGGCAGGGAAACGTGCAAGACAGGGAAACATATATGGGAAAGTAGCTATGCGAGAATGATATGGACCAAAACCAGAGCTCATTAAGGCACAAGAAGGATTTTCCATGTACCTTCACATTCATCTAAGGTTCTGAGGGCTTTGCCACATGCCCTGCTCTTTGGTTCCGAGGCTCTGCCTCTTGCTCTGCCCTTGTTATGGTAGGTATAAAGGTAGGTGTGCTTCCCTTATTTTTGGAATGTGCCTACCTTTTGTTTGATTATGGAGGCTGCATCCATACATTCACAATGCAGACATACATCATAAGAAAATGTTAGAATTGCATTTAACTCACCGGCATTATAAAATGATGCCAGACTACATAAATGTAAGCAATCTAATCGTTTATTCTTAGAACAATAGCTTCAAAGATTATTTTGGTGACATTATCCTAAGCTCTACAATGCAATGCAACGTCCTTACAATGGATTGGCAACTCTACAGTCAGGTTTTGGAGTTTACCTGAGCGTCCTTACAATGGATTTGCAATGCTACAATCCGGTTTTGGAGTTTACCTCAGCAGTTGAAGCCCTTACAATGGAATTGTGATGCACAGTCAGGTTTTGGAGTTTACCCATTTTCTCAATAGCCAGCGCACAAAGGTTTTGCACTTCATTGCCAGAGGAAAGCCTACTGACAATGCCGCAAGCCATCATTGAAGATACCCCATTTATAGGTCCCACCTTGTCTTCAAATTTTCTTGCTGCCCTGAGCACAATGTCAATAAAGACAGGTCCCCGAGACTTATGCCCAAGCCTCATTACCCTTCTCTTAAAAGCACCGGTGGGACCTTGCTTTCACCCTTTACTTACTACCTCTTCACCCAAAGGAGTCTAGCATAACATAGGCACTATCGCCGTGAACCTTTCACCCCTACCTTCCATTTCTAAAAGCGAGCAAGCAGTCACTCAGCCTAAAAGCCATTGATCCCATCAAGCTGTAGCAGCCAACCCAGACCATCAATTCGAGCAATTGTAGCTTTTTTATCCTCCCTAGTTGCCTGTGTGAAACGTCTTCAAAATGGGAAAATGTTGGGGCCGTGAGAAGGGTAATGATGAATTATTTGGAATTTTGAAAGCCAGTGGGGGTAGAGGGGCGAAAGCCAGTTCATGGGGAGATAGATTGTATGGCTAGCACTATCAGCAGAAGGTCGTAGTGGTACCTAGCAGTATCCTCAAGCAAGTGTGATTACCAGGCTTGTGAAAGTTGTCTGGCGATCCAACTGCACCATTAGTCAAGGTGAAAGCTGTAGCTTCTGTGAAGTAGGTGGGTTATACGGATAACAATTAAGGCGAATAAGCAGAGCGTAGTGGCACGTGAGCCTTAGTGGCCAGGTTTGAGATAGCTATTACGCTCCACGACAACAGTAGCACCGTCTCTGGTATCCCACGTCTTGATTCGAGGTTGAGACAAGTCCTAGAGTGTGGAGAGGCGATACGTGGGCTACATGCAAGCCTTGCATTCCCACATCCAAGTTTCCTTTCCGATATTTAATTTAATTTAATTTGTATCTATTTTTTTTAATAATTTTTCTATATCAATGGCTCTGCAAATTTAATACCATGCTAGCTAGTTGAGTGGCAGAATCACCCACTTTATTGCATATGTGTTTTATACTATGAGACCACCCACAACAAGGCATACTAACAAATCACCTTCATGAAAGTATTAGGATTTTCTATACTATGAATGAGAATAGCTATTCTGAGCGCTTTTCTTTTCCTTTTAGCTGGCTGGGGTATCTGCTGAATTGCGTAGAGGATGCATACTATTATATTAGATCTACTATATTACCAAACAGTATCAACGCTTGTAGAACAGCAACACCCTTTTGCTGTTGATTTTTGTCCAGAGATGATCTGGAAAAGTCCTTAGACGAAAAGAAAACTGCGTGCAGCTCTGCAACTATACAAGCTGGTCTTTCTTTTATCTGCCGCTCATTGTTCCTCCCACTCCTCCCCCTTAAGGCAGGGACTAGCTGCCGTGCAACCCTCCTTGTTAAGTATATATTTCGAACAACAAGCTAATAGTGAGAGTTTTATATCCATGAAAATAAACACAAACTCTGAAGACATTAATTTTGTTAAAATTGATCCTGGGTCAGTGTCCTCTTTTCAATGACGTCTTTTAGTGCTATTCAAAGAAAAATTATTTATTCATTACAATTTTGTTGGAGTAATTGTTATACTCATCTCATTGGGAATTGATAACGAGACCAATTGTGACATTTGTATCCACCTTGAGAATATGGCATTAATTACCCATTCAAAATAATGGTAAAAGTTTATAAATTTATTATGACTGGGTTTTGGTGTTACTGAAAACTTCAACATGACATCCTGGGGTTGTTTTCAACATGACATCCTGGGGCCTTGGCCTAAATTCAATTACCCAAGTTGCATTTTAGAATAATTGTCACCTTTTTGTCTAACAAAAAACCTCAACAAACTCTATATTTAAATGTGTATAGCCGAATATAGATAGCTAAGGGGAGAGAGATCATGGTACCTTTTGTCTTTTTGATCTCTAGCCATTATTTATGGATTACTGGGTCACCATTCAATTCTCTAATGGGTGTCAATGGAATTAACATAGATCTCTTTTCTAAATTACAAATCAATAATGCAGCAACAAGAGGAACAAACTTCGACTGGGATCTGTTGGAGAAGCACTAGATGGATTTTAGAAAGATAATTGTATCAGAGGATGTATTTTGTACCTAGTGGATAGATCTAGATTCAGTAGGGCTTCACCGGATGTCAAATGATGCTTTACGGCCTATTACAGTTTATGGTAAACATCTATCGCAGTTGGGGGAATCTCAGGAGTTGTTGATTCTAAATGGTCTCCCCTGTTTTCCCAGACTCTCGCTTTTTCACATGCCGGCCATATGGTGGGGGTGCAAGTGTAGTTGATTATGTACTCGCTAGCCATAACTTGCTCCCTTTTATTCGTCATTTCTCAGTTTCCTCCATCCCCCTTGCTGATCATGCACTTCTTTCCTTCTCTCTTTGGTTTGACCCTCCCCTCCCACCCCATCCCTCCCCTCAAGGCCCACCCCAAACTACCTTCCGATTTGATGAAGGAGACCTTGACATTTTCTCCTCTACCCTATGCAAGATGCTCCCATCGAAAACCCAATTCTCCTTGCTTCATTCTGCTTCCACTAAATACACTTGTCTTTCAGCTGCCATTTTGGAAGCAACACTCATGCAAGACTCTACATCGAGAACTTCGATATGCTTTCACCCACTCTCAACCCTTCTACTCCGACCTCAAAGCTTCTTATCGTCGTCTCCTTCGTCACAAGAAACGACTCTTTGTCTCCCATAGAAGACGAGAACTTTCTGCTCTCCTTGCCCACTCCCCTAAACAATTTTGGCGTACCATCCTTCCCTGACACTCCCCTCTTCCACCTGACCTCGACCCTACATCCATGTTCTCTCACACTTCCAACCTTTATGGTATTTCCGGGCAGGCCCAAGTTCATGTTACCTCCCCACCTTCTTCTTGTTATCTATTCTCAGACAAAGATATTAGAGAGGCCATTTGGGTGATGAACAGCAGCAAAGCAGCCGATGAGGAAGGCTACCATTTGATTATTTCTGAAATATCAGCAAAACCATCTTTATTGCATGGTTGGCCAGTTTTGGTTTTAGTATGTGGATCTCTATTTCCTATATCTTTATAGCAGAAATTGAAATTGGCTTCAGAGTGAGAGTTTAGATTTTGAAATCTTAAGAACAATATTTTTCAAGGTATCAAAGTTTAACATATTATTAAGCAAGTTCAATATGTTATTAGCCAAAATTTGAATCTAGGTAAATAAAATAACAAACATTCCACCTAACCACTCTCTATAACTCCAATTAACTTGTTTCTCTCTTTCTATATTTGTACTTTTTGTATTGTACTATTGAGTAATTTGTGTCCATCCTTTTGATCCGGACTTCCAGAATCAGGAACCTAATGCTTTTAGGCTACTTTTGCTTTTAGATAGCTTTTGATCCAGCAACTATCAAATGAGATGTCACACTATATTTTTCATATGGAGGGTTTATTATATAGTAGCATTTCAGGGTGATTTTTTAAAACCAGAAGCATCTTCGTACCTGGAGGACATGATTTGAGGAGAACCCTCTAATTTATTTAGTTAAAATGCATGATACAGGATAACCATGAGACATAGTCGTTGATCTGTGACGGTAACCACCATGGAGGATGTGTGAGACACAGTCGTTTATCTGTGACGGTAACCACCATGAGGAATGTGAATGTCAGAAGAAATTACTACCCTGTTGGAATCGCAAAAATGATACAAAAACAATTATGAGATAAGACCAGCACTCTCATTGAGAACGAAGCCAAGATTTCCAGCTTCCTATGCCAGATGAATTTAGCAATGTGCTTTTCATTTAATTGCAAGATTATGTTTTCACCTTCAATAACCTGTGAATGACATCGTTGGTTGCAAATTTAATCATTTTATACTATTATAAAATTCCTGCCATTGCTTAACATGAATTAAATTTTAAGTAATTTTATTACTTTTGAAGGTTTTTTTTGGGGTAAGTTTTATTTATTGTTGTGGATGAAGATATTGGGATAAAAGTGTGTTAGTGATCACAGGTTTGTCCAATGTTTTGGGTTAACCCTTTACCCATTTTCAAAAACTTGAAGTTTAACGGATTACAACACATAATCCTCTAAAAATCTTCATCAACAACAATTCATTAACTGTGGAAATATCCATATTAAAAGTTATATTTATGTTTTCCTTTGTAATCTTTGTTTTGAGTCTTTGAATCTGCTCGGGAAACTAAATGATTTTGTTTTTAGAAAAACCATATATGTATTTATGTTTAAATATATATTGATATACAGTCATTTAGAAAACAGTTTTCCTTATATGTACTTATGTTTAAATAAATATTGATATACTGTCATTCAGAAAACAGCTTTCCTTTTTATTTAGTTATCTTCCTTTTTATTTAGTTATCTTCTCTGTTTTGGTTTTTATTTCCTTATCATATAAAACAAGTTTTGAGTCTTGACACCTAAATCTAAAATGTAAAGTTATGTTTTTAGAGTCTTCAAATCTATATTTTCAGCCCCTTTATATCCCGCCTTGAAAGTATCACTAGTTTTGCGAAGTCTTAGAGATAATGACCTAAGAAATATTGTTATTAAATATTAGGCCGACAGCTAGTTGTTTGGGCAGCTTATTTGTTAACCACATGCTCTGTTCGAATAATAAAAACTGCTTCTTATTTGTTAACCACATGCTCTGTTCGAATAATAAAAACTACTCCATCGAAGCCTTAGTGACAGTAATTTTGGCATCTTGATGTTTTTTTGAGTTAATATGAATTATTATTTTTTTTTTTTTTTTTTTGGCATTGTGATGTAATTTGCTTTTTTAAGTTAATAACTTTTTAATTTTTAAATAATAATACAATACAAGTGAATATGGTAAACAAATATTCAAAATAGCATTCTTTTAACTATTTTGTTTCGAATTTAAGAAGAATTTTAACTCAACAATGCTCATTAAATTTAGAAAATATTTCATTGCTCGAAATTTTGGCAATGAGGATGTATGGGAGGGGTTTGGTTTTTTTTAATGGGCCAATAGGTATTGAAAATTTGGCAATGATGATGTATTGGAGGGGTTTGATTTTTTAATGAGTTTTTAAGTATTGAAAATATAATGGGTATTATCAAAGATATTCAAAAGCAAGATAACCTTACTATATTTGTATTATAAGGAAAATTTTTGGAATTTTGTATTACTATCTAATTTCAGTACAAGTTAAGCCAATATAAACCAATCTTATTATTAAGTCTAAATGATTTGTACTCAGTTTAGTTTTTTAAGATGTTTAATAAATTTGAGGTTATGAGGGATTTATGTCATATTCCTTTTTCCAATGAAAATTATATCATTTTTTTTTTTGGATGTTTAGTAAATTTGAAATTAGCAGGAATTTATGTTATATTTTTTTTCTAATGAATATTGTATTAAATTTTATTTTTGTTAATCTCTTTAAATGTTAGATTATATATTTTTTGTGATTTATATTGTAAATAATAATATTTTTCTGATTAATTACATTATTAGGATTTGGAACCAATTAATATGGTTCATCCTTAGGGAAAGTTGGTTCCAAAGGTAAACTAAATCTTACTGATGTGATTAATCCGAAAGACATTATTAATCTCTTTAGATATTTAATAAATTTGAAAATAGACCAAATCTTAATAATGTGATTAATCCAAAAAAACATTTTATTAATCTCTTTAAATATTTAATAAATTTAAAATTAAAATGACACTCTTTAAATATTTAATAAATTTGAAATTAAAATAGATTTATGTCATATTCCTTCTTCCAATCTTTTATCAGCTGTTTCTTCCGCATCAAATATCCTTCATTAGCAGTTTCTTCGGCATCAAATTTTCTCCCTTCTTGTTTCTCCATTTAGATGAAAGTATATTTACTCTATAATTAGAATGAAAGGTCTTTCTCATTTGTTGCTCTAGGTCTTGAATCCACTTATGTATTTCCTTCAATTTCCTTATTCTTTGAAGCTTTAAATATTCCATTTTGATGTTGAGAGGGAGATGCATAGTCCAATTAAGGACAAAATCAAGTGAACAGGGATAGGTAGAGACTTGAGAGAGTAAAGCAGGGATAAACTAGATTTGGGAGACTTGGATTAGAAACCCTAAAGAGATAGAGTCCATAAGAAATTGCAAGGGATGTTGACCAAGGATGTGTCAACTAGTAGAGTTGGCCAAAAATGGGAATAAAGTGAAACACTCAACCAAGGATCTTAATAAAAGCAAACCAAACACATTGCAAGGAAAATATACTAAAATAAGACATATATACTTTGAATTGGAAAAATGAAATTGCCAACTGCAATGAATATTCACCACGATTATAATCCAAATGCTACAAGAGGAATGATAACTAAAAGAGATCAAGTTTAAGAGCATGTGGAGAAGGAGCAAGGGTCTTGTCAACTAACTCTCCACTTGGCTTTTATGAGGCGTCATCTTATGGAAGATCCAATGAGACATGACAATATCTTAATTAAAGAACAAGGGAGTTCTAAGTATAGGTTGATCATATTTTTTAGAGTTAATGGGGTGAACTCTTGCATTTTCCTTAGTTGTTACATATTTATCTACTCTTTGGTTTTGGCCTCATGGAATTTGGAAGCAATACAAAATTTCCAATTTATCTTTTTTCCATTCTAATTCAAGTAACTATGGATGCTAGTTAAAGATATCTAGGAGTTTTACTTTGGAGAATGAGGTTGATAATTATCAATGAATCCCCAAGTGGTCAATCTCAAACCTTAATGAAATTGGTTGACATACATTGAAGCAAATCATTAACTTCAATTACATTGTTTGAAGCTATGTCGAGACTCAATATAGATTTGAATACAATTATCCCCTAAAATTATAGAAAACTCCTTCAACACTTGCGAACTCATTTAATAATATAAAATATTAACTATAATAAATAATACCATTAATAATATGAAATATATTCTTACATACAGACTGGCATTATCTTTTATGCAATTCAAATGTAGTACAGCACTGAGCAAATCCTGTGGCCTGTAGTGCATACTATATGTTGGATGCCCGTTTTTGGGTGCAGCTGAATCCAAATTATGAAAGATGTCATTTGGGGGTTTTCAAGTAAATCTGATATATAAATGTACAGAGAATCCAACTACATGCAATACTGGATCACCGCCTAACTGAGACTCCTATTATTAAGTATATATTTTGAACGACATGCTAACCGCCTAACTGAGACTCCTATTATTAAGTATATATTTTGAACGACATGCTAATAGTAAGAGCCTTGTATCTATGAAAAATAAACACAACTCTGAAGACACACTAAGTTTCTTAAAGTTGATCCTCCGTCACTGTCCTCTTTTCCACCAGATCTTTTAGAGCCATCCAAATCCGTTCAGATTTAGTCTCTAGCTCTTATTCCTGTCAACTGTTTATAAAAAAAAAGAAATTTCATTCAAGGCATCTCTATATTCAAACTTCCATAGCAGGATATAGCTCAGGGGAGAGAGATCATGAATTTTTTCTTTCTTTCTGCCCATTATTTAGAGATTAATGGGTCACCATTCAATTCTCTAGTTGGTGTCAATGGAATTAACAGAGATCTCTTTGCTAAATTACAGATCAACAATGCGGCAGTAGTGGGGACGAACTTTGACTGGGATCTGCTGGAGAAGAGCCAGATGGATTTTAGAAAGATAATTGTATTGCAACCTTATTGGAGTTTGATTTTTCTTCTGAACCCTATTAAAATCTGTAATTACTCTCTAAATGGTACTAGAACAAGTAAGAATTAATTTCCCCAACCATACAATTGGTTCACAGGTAGATGGCTTGTGGGCAGAGGGGATTACAGAGGACGGCCAGACTGCCAAAGAAGGACTGGGTACAAATTACTTTGGTACAAAGAGAATAAGCAAAGCTCTGATTCCACTTCTGAAGCCTTCTACTGCTGGACCACGTATAGTCAATGTGTCTTCTGTCGCGGGCCTACTTAGGGTATAACTAATTAATTAATGGTTTTTTTTTGAAGTAATTAGGGTTCAATTAGTGATTTTGATGATTGCTGTGGTGTAAAGTATTATATAAATTTTTAACAAATTAATGATTTGTTTTGTTTTCCTTAACAGTTTTTGAGAAGTGAAACATTGCAGAAGCAACTTTCAGACATTGAAAACATTAGTGAAGAGTTTATAGATTACATTGTGAAGCAGTACATGGAGGATATTGAGAGAGTTGCAGACCTGAGGGACAGCGTGTGGCCGGTTAGGGTTCCAACATATTCTCTATCCAAAGTGGTATTGAATGCATACACTCGTCTTCTGGCTCGGGAGCTGAAAGGAAAGGCATGTGTTAACACCGTGCACCCTGGTTACGTCAGGACTTCCATGACATTCAACACCGGCGATATTTCATCTGTTCAAGGAGCAGAAAATGTGGTGAGAGTGGCCTTGCTCCCACCCGGTGGACCTACTGGCCAAAACTTTCTGCAAACACAAATTGCTCACTTCTAAATTCTTTTATGCTCTGTTAGATTGAGTGTAAGAGAATTTATCAGAAAAGTTTTCCTATGCTAGATTGAACTGAATCTCATATTTGTCCTGAAATAATGAGATCTTGGTCGTTATGCGTACTCCAAAATTATAAACATATTAAAATAATTGTTTGAATAGATTTACAGATAGCATATTATATTGAAAGAAAATAACTCTGTTAAATGTCACTCTGTATTTATTATTATGACAAGTCGATTGGGTATTTTTGTTATAATTTTTCTTGATGAGATGTTTCAGAATATGAAATTTGGAGGGCATAAAAGAGGAAATATTCAGGTATTTGGTAGATATTTCTGCACCAGATTTGTAAAATTGGATATTTATTGTGTAAATTTATGTTTCAGTAGAAACCAAAATAAATAAATTTTGAGAGAAATAGACTCGATGAAGGAAGAAGTAAAAGATATACCTAGTGAAGGCAGAAAAAATTAGCAGATTTGGTTAAGTAATAAATAGATTTAATAAAAGAAGAAGCAACTAATAGACATTGTAAAGAAGCAAGAAAATTTAGTGAAGTAGGTTGGTTCCTTCAAATATTTGCAGTAGTGGAGATTGGTGTCTGCTACAAATGGTGTAGCTGTGGTGATTGGTGTCTCTTGTAAGTTGGTGCTTACAAAATCTTTCATATAAAAAAGTTTTGAGTTTTCTCTCATAAAAATTTCCAAATATATCTTATATTATTTGTTTAATTTATAAAATTTATATATTTTATTATATGCTAATAATTATAATATATCTTATATTATTTGATTAATTTATAAAATCTGTATATTTTATTATATTTTAATATTTAAATAATTAAAAAAATTCATTCTACCGATTCGCCCCTCAATATAATTGTGAATCCAACGAGAAGACCAGAAGAAAGTGGCAAAAACCGTGTTGAAGAAATCAAACAATAACTATTATGCCTAATGTGACAAAGAATGGACATTGAATTTTGATTATAACAAGGCCTGCAAGCAGCGGTATTCCCTGCTGGGTCAAAACTAAACTTTATATGGTTTGAAACTAAACTTTATATGGTTTGAAATTAAACTTTATATGACATTGGGTGTTGGACAATTCCTAGATAATTTGTTATTTTTGTGGCACTAAGGGGTGGAATAAGTGATCTGTAATTTTTGTGACACTAAAAGAGTTGAAAATGAAAAGCACTTTCTCTTATAATACCTTGCTAATGCCAAAATTAAATCTCAATTTCAAAAGATTTATCACAACACTAACCTTTTTAATTTTTTAACTCACCAAAATTATGGTAATTTTGAAATGCTTCTCTTAACGCTTTTCAAGTACACAAAGAAAGAAGAAATAAATAAATTATTTTAGCATCCACAAGGCTAAATATAGCCTATGGGACATATTTTTTTTTCATCTAGTTGATGCATTCAACAATTTTCCTGTGAAGCCTCACAATAAACGCTCCGAACTTCTCAACAAACCCCTCGTTGAATAGATTATCCCAAGAGCTAGTTACCAGAATATCTGCATAACTTTCCCCATTGTCTTTTAAGGTCTCGCATTGTAAAATGAAACGTTTTTTTGTTTCTACTTTTCTGGAAGAATAAAAAATACATACTCTTTCCTCCCACACTTCTTTTGGCATTTTCTAGCGCCCTGTTTCACAACAGAGTTTATGAGAATTAATCCTTAACTGAGTAATAAGAATTTTGGTTCTCCGAGAAATATTGGCCTCTATGTATGTTTTTTGTTGATAATTATGAGTGGGATTAAACACTTCAATATAGTACTTTTTCTTTCTCATTGACTCCTTATCCCTAGTACACTTTTGGAACTTATCCATAACAAAAGCTTTTATCTCTTTACTATTTATGGGACACATATTCAAGCAATTACCACATTTACTAAACCATTTGTTGTTATGATGCATCCAATTCTTCTTTCTTTTGCACAATATGTCATTAAAGACAACCTTAGGTCATATGTCCTCTTTCATTTACTCAAATTTTTTTAAATACCTTATGACTCGCACCATAGAAATTGCTTCAATAGGAGCGGCCCCTATTTCACTTAACAAGATAACATAAGGAACTATATTTTTAATTTTTAATTTGTTTGTAATCAAATGCTTCTGAATTTTCTCAATTTGTTTCCATTGCATGTCGGATGTACTGCTGGCTCATGGTTCACAACCATAGAGAACCACCAGAATCACTAGAAGCCCAAAAAGAGTTTGAGTGGTTTTCCAGTGATCTGAAATGGAGCAAATTAGTAATGTTGTCCTAATTCCCCATTCAGAATAAAACCCAAGATGCTTATCCATTTGCTTATAAAGTGCTTGAGAATTCACCATGTTTTCTTAATTAACTGATTCCCATGAGAGTTTCTTATGTAAATGTTATAAACAATTTAACATAAAACATATGTTGAACATTAGAAAAATAACAACAAAGAACATCAAAATACAACACACAACACAAAGATTTGATGAGGAGTTCACCCCTCCTGGACTATGTCTCCTTGGTCCAGCTTCCAATGCTTGGGCCACTCTATTATGCTCAAAATTACAATAAAAAATGTGTTTACAATTCTCAAATGCCTATGAAACCTGTCTCAATGAGTTTAGAATGCTCAAAAATGGCTATCCAATCTCTTTTTGCATCCAATTTGGAGAAGAACTGAAGAATTTATGACTTCTCCTAGTTCTCCCACTATTTGTTCCACAAATTGCTCCAAAAGCGACATAATCTCACAAATTTGCTCAAAAATTCACTAACTGAACGATAATTTGGCTATGTCGCGGGCCATAACCTAATGGCCATATCGCAAATCGCAATCGACAAGGACCAACGGCTTAAAGTCTGTGAACACGACGCAAATGTGTGATTATGCGATGTGATATCGGTGGACCCAATGATAACTTAGATTGTGGCTCATAAACGTATCGCGTCCGGGAACTATCGCATTTCACAATCGGTGAAGAACTAGCTGCAGTCTTAAGCGGAACTTGTGTTTCCTGCGATATGCGATTGCAATATCGCATCACAACCCAACCTGCCAAGGGCCGATTTCTGTAATACTCATCCATCTGCGATATGCGATTGCAATTAGATTGCATCACAACTTGTCTGCACCAGGGCCGGTTCTTAACACCTTTTGCCTACAACTGCGATATGCGATATGCGAGGGCCAATGACAACCTATCACTTGGAACCTCCTCATTCGCTGGAACCTTTGCCACGTCATCCAATACTTCCATGTAGACAAGTCAAACTTAAACTTTGACTTGCTCCAACTTTTGCATACGAGCTTGACTTTGAGTGTCATTCACATCGTTGAATTCAGAATGATGAGCTCTTTGACCTGAAGCTAAGTTTGACAAAATTTTGACACTTTGATTTTTGAGCATAAACTTGAGCACCTAATCACTCCTCTCCACTGGAAGCCTTTAGGACCCCAAAAGATTATATTCAGTTATTGAACAGATGAGGGTATTGTTCCCTCACCTTCCCCTCTTCGATCCATTTTTCCTTTGATGGATTTGTATCTTTGAGACCCACTCAAAGATAATCAAAATTTCCCCACTTTGATGACCCCGTTCTTCTATCAAGTATAGTGTCTTGCTGAAGCTCATCAAGAAATTATGGAGAAAAAACTTCAATTGATGGAATCTATAAACTTTCTCCTTGATCTTCAATCAAAGTAGGCTCATACAATCTCAAATTTTCAACATTAACAACGGAATAAATTTGCATATATGAAGGCAAATCATGCTTGAAAGCATTATTACCAATCTTTTCCATAATTTTAAATGGTCCATAACGGATTGGTTTCATCTTTTTACCTTCACCTTGAACCCTTTCCTTGCTAGTGTATAGCCAAACTTCATCACCTACTTGAAACTGACGATCCACAAGATGCTTATCATTCCTTGCCTTATACTTACTTTCCTTGACTCTTTTCTAGTTGTTCTTAAACTGTTTGGTGAATCAACTGAATTTTCTCAATGAATTTCTTTGCTCTGTTTATGTCTCTATGTCCATCTACAGCTACACCTTTCTCAAAGATGAAATCCAAAGGTGATTTAGGCAAATAACCAAGACATGCCTCAAAAGGCGAAGTTAGAGTAAAAAAGCATTTTGCTCAGTTGTAAGCATGTTGAATATAATGCAACTGTTCATCCCACAACTTAGGATGTTTGCTATGATGATGTAGGAGCATCTGGACTTAGCCAGCAATGTGAAAGATTGTTCACATGTTGTGGCTAAACAAGTTGAAATTCATTGACCTGGTGGGTCAAAAGGCAGTTTTACTAAGAGGGTTTGATCCCTCAAGAAATGAGTTGTATTTCATTATTGTAATAAGTTAGAAATTGTCTTATTTTAGGCTAAAAGATGAGTTGTTAGCATAGGTGTGAGATAGAGCTAGGAATTAGAAGATTTGTTGTTAGATTTATTAAAAATAGGGTTGATTTGTTAGGCACAGTGAGAGAGATATTCGATTGATAAAATGAAGGAAAAATGTAATGAAACAGAGAGAGGATTGAGGAGTGGATTTAGTAGAGTGAGGGCAAGATCGTGTGTGGATTGTGTTTTGAGACAGAGGTCTTCATTTGTGTAATCAGGCCCAAGGCCGAGACTCTGTAATTTTATTATGAATGGATTGATGTTGTGCGCATATTTATATTTATGCAGCCCGTGGAGATCCTCGAATGATAGTTTTCTCTGTATTTTGTTGATATTGATGCTTGCTCTGCTTTCCATGCTTTACAATAGATAGACACTGATTTAAAAGAGTAATCAATGAGTTAAATGTATCGTTTTGGTTCCGCAAGCAGAAAAGCCAAAATACACTAGAAATCGTCGCAAAACACCTTTGGATTTAGAATCCAGACTTCAAATTTTATAGATGGAAGTTTTGAAGGTTATCGAGTCCGTGGAACCTAATCGCATCGCTTAAGTGGAGAGGAATGGCTTGTGGAATCGCTGATTTCCGATATCGCAACAATACCGAATCCGAAAAGTTATAGAGCAGAGTTGATAATCTATCGGGTCCACAAAGGGTCATCGCATCGACATATTGAAGCATAAGGAGTCCAACCGATTGAACATTGCGATCTCGATTGTGCGATTTAATCACAACCATTGGATCGCGATCTATTGCAGTCATTGGATCGCCAAGCGGTTCTTGCTACAATGGATGGTTATCAGGCACATTGAAAACTGTATGCGGTTTTAAGTGGTCCAGCGCCAATTCCATTAAGGAAGTGCCACGTAGCAAGGCAGAATAGAACGAAACCATATTTCAGGCGATTAAACCCCGATATATTGAACCACCCGAAATCTTTGACAACTGTCAGATGTCGCGGTTCCAAATCGACGGCTATTAGCGCTCGATGCTTTGACTTTCACGTACGATAAACACGTCAATTCAAAAAAAAAAATCAATGTTTTGTGTTGTTTTTCAGTGTATTTCAGTTTAAAAGGAAAACAGTCGGGTTTAGTTAAAGAGGGTGATCCGGGGAGTGATTTGGGGTTTTTGTGAGTCCCACTTCCGCGCTACATCATTTGTGGTATCAGAGCAAAAGGAATGGTTGTTTGCAGCGAAAATGCCGCCAAGGAGAGGCATTGGTCGAGGAAGACCTGACCCAAATGCAATTCTACTGGAAGAGGTATAGAGTCTGCGTACGCGAATGGAGTCAATTGAGACTGCCCAGAGAAGAGCACTTGATGGAGGTGATGAGAGTTCTTGAGATGAATCTCCTGAGGAGGTAGTAGAAGAAGACAATGAAACTGCCAAAGTCCTCAAGATGTTGGCGAAAGTAGGGGGAAAACCTAAGGTGGAAATCCCTATGTATGAAGGGAGTCTAAACGCAGAAGAGCTAACGGATTGGATCAGATCCTTAGACCAGTACTTTGATTATGAAGAGGTTGATGAGGGGAAGAGAGTGAAGTTTGCAGTTACTAGATTGAAGGGTCATGCAACTATCTGGTGGAACGAGGAAAGGGAAGTCCAAGATCAAGCTATGGGACAAAATGGTAAGTAAAATGAAAGCCAAGTTTTTTCCTAAAGACTATCATTTGAATCTTTTTAAGCAATTGCAAAATTTAAGGCAAAAAGGAATGTCTATTAAAGAATATACAGAAGAATTTTATAGATTGAATATCAGAGCAGGGCATGTAGAGGATGATGTGGAAAGGTAGCTAGATATATCAATGGTTTAAGGTATGACATACAAGATGAAATTAGTTTGTTAAGTCTGAAAACTGTTGAGGAACCCTATCAAGAAAGTTTGAAGGCAGAGGAGAAGATATTGAGGAAACAAAGTCAAAGGAATAGAGGAAAAAGCTCAGTAAGAGGTAGAGGAACTACAAGACCAAGGGGACAACAGCATCAGCCTGAAGCAGGAAGCTCAAGTAGCAAACCACCACAGAGGGGAGGCTCTAACAGACGAAGATTTGTGCCCAAAGGAAGAGGGTGAGGAAGAAATGTTCGGTGTTATACATGTGGAGAATGGGGACATATGTCATGGGACTATCCTCATAATAAACCAGCAAGTCAGAGGAATGCGAATGTGGCTAAGGCAAAGCCAGAACCACCTCGACTAGTGGAAAATGAAGAACCCCTTGAAGAAGGTGAATCACTGTTATTGAGAAGGACTTTGCTTAGGGAAAAGCCGGAGATTGGAGAACCAGCATAGAGGAAGAATTTGTTCAGAACTACTTGTAAGTCAAAAGGTAAGTGTTGCAAAGTGATAATTGACAGTGGAAGCACTAACAATCTTGTTTCTACAAAGATGGTGGACAAGCTCAGACTACCTAAGACCATGCACCCTACTCCTTACAAGGTATCATGGTTACAGAAGGGACATCAGATTATTGTGACTGAACAATGCAAGGTGGAGATACAAATTGGTACGTATAAAGATGTGATATTATGTGATGTAATGCCCATGGATGTATGCCATGTATTATTGGGAAGACCATGACAATTTGATCGGAGGAGAAACACTTATACTCTGGAGAAGGATGGAACCAAACACACATTGCTGCCATTGAAGGACGATGCTAACAAAGGAACACCTGGAAGTAGTATTATGCTGATAAGTGGAAAAGAGCTGCTGTAGGAAGTAGTGAAGAATGAGGAGTTGCATTTTTCTATTGTGGGAAGACCAAAGGTAATTTTGACTTCCACAAACTTAGATGATTTGCCTGAAGAAGTTAAAATGTTGTTAGATGATTTTGCTGATATTATTGTGGATGAGTTGCCGAATACATTGCCGTCGATTAGGAGTATTCATCATCATATTGACCTAATACCAGGAGCAAGTTTTCCAAATAAAGCAGCATACAGATTAACTCCTCAAGAGAACGCAGAAGTTGGAAGACAAGTGCAGGAGCTAATGGATAAGGGGTTGATCAGAGAAAGTCTTAGCCCATGTGCTGTTCCAACAGTACTCAGTCCAAAGAGAGGAGGAGAATGGCGCATGTGCACAAATTCAAAATCCATCAACAAGATCACAATCAGGTACAGATTTCCTTTGCCACGCATGGATGATTTAATGGATTGTTTGAGTGGATCAAAATACTTTACTAAAATAGATTTAAAGAGTGGATATCATCAAATAAGAATCTAAGAAGGTGATGAGTGGAAGACTGCATTTAAAACAAACAGTGGGTTGTATGAGTGGTTCGTGATGCCTTTTGGTCTCACTAATGCACCTAGCACATTCATGAGATTAATGAATGGAGTCTTGAAGGAGTATGCAGGCAAGTTTGTTATTTTTTATCTTGATGATATTCTAGTTTTTAGTAAAAGTAAAGAAGAACATTTAGAGCATCTTAAGTTGGTTCTAAGAACTTTGCAGAAAGAGAAACTACTAATAAATCTGAAGAAGTGTAGTTTCATGAAGGAAGAACTAGTTTACTTGGGATTTGTAGTTTCTAAAGAAGGCTTGAAGATAGATCCAGAGAAAGTCCAAGAAATTTGGAACTGGCCTACTCCTAGAAATATATCTGAGGTAAGAAGCTTCCATGGACTTGCAAGTTTTTACAGAAAGTTTATCAAAGGCTTTAGTTAGATTTGTGCACCTATTCTTGAAACAATCAAGGAGATCAATCAGCCATTCAAGTGGACAGAAGCAGTAGACAGGAATTTCAATTGGCTAAAGAAGAAGATCACAGAGGAACCAATTTTGGCTTTACCTGATTTTGAGAAAGTCTTTCAAGTAGAAACAGATGCTAGTGGAGTTGCAGTTGGAGCAGTTCTGAGTCAGGAGCAAAGACCGATAGCATACTTCAGTGAGAAATTGAATGATGCAAAGAAGAAATACTCTTCTTATGATAAATAGTTTTATGCTATTGTGCAGGCCTTAAAGAAATGGAGACATTATTTTCTGCCAAAAGAATTCATATTGTATTCAGACAATCATGCCTTACAGTTCATCAATAACCAGCCGAAGCTGAATCAGAAACATGCCAAGTGGGTAGAATTTATACAAAGCTTTACTTTTGTAATAAAGCACAAGAGTGGTAAGTCAAATAAAGTAGCAAATGCATTGAGCAGGGTAAGTTTTATTATGCAAGAATTCAAAGTTGGTGTTGTAGGATTTGAGGAAATGATTGAAATGTACAAGGATGATGCAGATTTTAAAGATATCTACACAATAGTTCAAAATCCAATGAGTCATAACAGAAGTAAATGGTTGGACTATCTCATTCAAGGAGGCCTATTGTTTAAAAGCAACAAATTGTGTATTCCCAAATGTTCCATGAGGGAAAACATAATAAAGGAGAAACATAGTGGAGGATTATCTGGTCACTTTGGATAGGATAAAACCTTTGCTCAGGTGAATGCTTTTTATTATTGGCCAAAAATGCAGACTGATGTTAAGAAGTTTGTTGATAAATGCAGGATATGTCAGCATGCAAAAGGAAGGAGTCAGAATACAGGATTGTATCAGCCATTGCTAGTACTAGACCGACCATGGGATGCAGTTAGCATGGATTTTGTTCTGGGATTACCAAAAATCTAGAGAGGGAATGATTCTATTTATGTTGTAGTAGATAGATTTTCCAAAATGGCACATTTCATTGCATATAGGAAAACTAGTGATGCAACACACATAGGTAATTTATTCTTTTTAGAAATTGTAAGATTACATGGTTTACCTATAAGTATTGTGTTTGACATAGATATAAAGTTTGTATGGAATTTTTGGAGAACTATTTGGAAGAAACTGGGAGCTAACCTCAGTTTTAGTTCAGCGTACCATCCTCAAACAGATGGACAGACCGAAGTAGTAAACAGGAGCTTGGTGAATATATTGAGGAGTTTAGTGTATCAAAATCCTAAGCAATGGGATTTAGCACTAGCTCAAGCTGAGTTTGCTTATAATGATACTACAAACCAAAGTACTAGAATGAGTCCATTTTAGATTGTTTTTGGAATGAACCCAAGAGGTGTGTATGAGCTCAAAGATTTGGGAAAGCAGGAGACCAGAAGTGAAAAAGTTGAAGAGTTTGCAGAACAGATGCAGAAACTACAGGAAGAAGTCAAAGGCAAATTGCAGGAAAGTAGCAACAAGTACAAACAGAGGGTAGATCTGAAAAGAAGAGAGAAGGAGTTCCAGGTGGGAGATTTAGTGATGGTGCATTTAAGAAAAGAAAGATTTCCTACTACAACTTACAATAAACTGAAAATGAAAAAGATAAGGCCTTGTAAAATTGTAAGAAAATTTTTAGCCAATGCATATGAAATTGAGTTGCCAAAAGGGATTGGAATATCCCCCATCTTTAATGTTGTAGATTTGTATCCATACAAAGAGGCAAAGACAAAGCTACAAGGGGAAATTACAGGAGATGAATTTCAAATTGTGAACTGGGAAGAACAGATTCCAAAGACAGCTAAGAAGAAAGTGGACGCTGTTTTGGAGAAAAGAGTATCCAAGAGAACCAGAGGACGGACTTATTTCCAATATCTAGTCAAATGAAAGGACAGCCAGTGGAGGATGCTAGCTGGTTGACAACAGCAAAATACAGAAGTATGGAGTAAGTCCTGAAAGTTTGAAGGATGATTTTTTTCTTCCCCGGGAGTCTAATGCAGGAGCATCCAGACTTAGCCAGCAATGTGAAAGATTGTTCACATGTTGTGGCTAAACAAGTTGAAATTCATTGACCTAATGGGTGAAAAGGCAGCTTTACTGAGAGGGTTTGATCCCTCAAGAAATGAGTTGTATTTCATTATTGTAATAAGTTAGAAATTGTCTTATTTTAGGCTAAAAGATGAGTTATTAGCATAGGTGTGAGATAGAGCTAGGAATTAGAAGATTTGTTGTTAGATTTATTAAAAATAGGGTTGATTTGTTAGGCACAGTTAGAGAGATATTCGATTGATAAAAGGAAGGAAAAATGTAATGAAATAGAGAGAGGATTGAGGAGTGGATTTAGTAGAGCGAGAGCAAGATCATGTGTGGATTGTGTTTTGAGACAGAGGTCTTCATTTGTGTAATCAGGCCCAAGGCTGAGACTCTGTAATTTTATTATGAATGGATTGATGTTGTGCACATAATTATATATATGCAGCCCATGGAGATCCTCGAATGATAGTTTTCTCTGTATTTGGTTGATATTGATGCTTGCTCTGCTTTCCATGCTTTACAATAGATAGACACTGATTTAAAAGAGTAATCAGTGAGATAAATGTATTGTTTTGGTTCCGCAAGTAGAAAACACAAAATACACTAGAAATCATCGCAAAATGCCTTCGGATTTAGAATCCGGACTTCAAATTTTATAGACAGAGGTTTTGAAGGTTATCGGGTCTGTGTAACCCAATCATATTGATTAAGTGGAGAGGAACAGCTTGTGGAATCGCCGATTTCTGATATCGCGACAATATCGGATTCGAAAAGTTATAGAGCAGAGTTGATAATCTATCAGGTCCGCAAAGGGTCATCGCATTGGCATATTAAAGCATAAGGAGTCCGGCCGATTGAACATTGCGATCGTGATTGTGCGATTTAATCACAACCGTTGGATCGCGATCTATTGCAGTCGTTGGATCGCCAAGCGGTTCTTGCTACAGTGGATGGTTATCGGGCGCGTTGAAAACAATAAGCGGTTTTAAGTGGTCCAGCCCCGATTCCATTGAGGAAGTGCCACATAGCAAGGTGGAATAGAAAGAAACCATATATCGGGCGGTTAAACCCCGATATATTGAACCACCTGAAATCTTTGACAACCGTCAGATCTCGCAGTTCTAGATTGACGGCCATTAGTGCTCGGTGCTTTGACTTTCGCGTACGATAAGTGCGTCGATTAAAAAAAAATCAATGTTTTGCGTTGTTTTTTAGTTTATTTTAGTTTAAAAGGAAAACAGTCAGGTTTAGTTAAAGATGGTGATTGGCAAGGTGATTTGGGGTTTTTGTGTGTCCCACTTCCGCGCTACGTCATACAATATCCTCTTAGCAAATGAATAACTATCTTGTTAACCACTTCAGTTTGACAATCTGTTTGCGGATGGAAGGCTGTACTTTTCTTCAACTTGGTGTCCATCAAGTTCCATAAACTTGACAAAAAATTCCCAACAAATTGGGAATCACGATCACATACAATAGAAGTAGGTAATCCAAATTGAACCCATACGTTTTGAAAGAAAAGTTGAGTTGTTTGTTCAGTTGTAATTTGTTTTTTACAAGGCATTAGTATGCACAACTTGCTAAACCTATCCAAAACTACATACAGAAAATCATGACCTTTTCTTGATAAAGGAAGACATCCTACAAAATCCATAGAAACACTCTCCCATGGATGTGAAGGCACTGGAAGTGGTGTATACAATCCTAGTTTCTTATTACTAAGCGTACTGACTGCACACAATGAACAACCTCTAATAAAATGTGACACACTTTCAATCATATGAGGCCCGTAAAAATACCTTTGAAGATTTGCCATTGTTTTACTTACACCGAAATGTCTAGCAATAAGAGAAGTGTGCGCTTCCCTTGTGACATTTACTCTCTCTCCCTGTGGAACACAAAGTTTTCCCAAATGATACAACAAATTATCATGTACATGGTAGTCTAATTACTCAACTTGGTGGCCTTGACTCAAATTTGAATATACCTCTTGAAAGTCAATATCATGTGTGTATTGTTCAACATGACTTTCAGGCAAAACATAATTATTCTTGAGTAAAATGGCTACATAATAACCGGTCTAGAAAGCATATTAGAAACTTTGTTATAAATACATTTCTTGTACCTGATTACCAAGTGGAATTGTTGTAAGAATCCCATCCAACGAAAATGCCTTGATTGCTGCAATTTTGTTTGAGATTGCAGATATTGCAAAGTTTGATGATCCGTGTGAATAATGGTTTCTTTACCCATCAATTAATGCTTCCATTGATTCACACTTTGTACCAATGCATAAATCTCTTTATCATATGTAGGATAGTTAATAACAACACCATTAAAAATCTCATAATGAACTGAAATGGGCTTACCATGATGTAAAAGAACTGCACCCATGGTGTAGTTACTTGCATCTGTTTGTATTTCAAATGGTTGTTTCAAATCCGGCAATGCTAAAACTGGGGCTGAACTGATCTTTGTTTTAAAGCATCAAATGATTTTTGTTGTTTGCCTCCCCACTGGAAGACAAACTTCACGCTGGTCAAAGCATGTAGTGGAGTTGCTATGGAAGAGAAATTGACAATGAACTTCCTCCAATACTGCGCTACTCCTAGAAAACTCCTTACTTCTGTGATTGATTTGGGTATTGGCCAATTCAAAATGACTGAAAATTTAGAGGGGTCAATATTCAGCTCACCTCCTCCAACTATGTGGCCCAACTACACTAAGGAAGTTTTCCCGAATTCAAATTTAGACATCTTCAGAAATAATTGTTCTTTTCTCAAGACATCCAACACTTTCCTCACATGCTTGACATGCTCTTCTCGTGATTTGCTTAATATCAAAATATCATCTAAATAGACAATTACAAACTCATCAAGAAAGGATCTTAAAACATCATTCATAACTCTCATGAATGTAGCTGGAGTGTTGCAAAGACCGAAAGGCATAACCAACCACTCAAACAATCCCCGTTTGGTTTTAAAAGCAGTCTTCCAAATATCCTCCTCAGTTATTCTAACTTGATGATATCCACTTCTCAAGTCTAATTTAGTGAAATATTTTTCATTCTTCAATTGATATAGCAAATCATCTATTCTGGGCAGCAGGGAAAATTTTAAGAACCCCCCCTAAATTTATATGTATAATAAATGGGCGAATCCCCATGGTATATAGGAAAAATGGAAGGCGATTTTATCAATAATATAATATGTATATATAATTTTTTTGGCGAATCTCTCACCAGATTATATTATCTTGTAAAATCATGGCGAATCTTTTACTGAATTATAAAATCTTGTAAGATTAGGCGAATCTTTCACTGAATAATAAAACTTTGTAAAGTCCTGGTGAATCTTAACATTGTGAACTCTTAATGGCCCCGCACTTTTTTTCATTAATAGTTTATGAGCTTAGTACCGAGACTATTGATTTTCCTAAAGGATCGAGGCAAATGGACGAAGAGGATCTCGATATGTTTGCTATCATCAATGAAGTAGCTAACAGATTGGATAAGCAAGGCCAAGCAACAAGATAATGAGGGAAATTATGTTCACTTCCAAGGGAAATGGAGAGATAAATTGGGAAAATACACTATGTCATGTTAGCCATAGAAAAATTGGCTTTGAATTTGGAGCTACTAGGAAATGGCCTATGACAATGAAAGGCCACAAACAAAAAAAATCTCAGTTCTAGGGAACATAAGAAAGGGAAATTGTGGGACTTTATTTAGAATGTTAAGTTTAACCAGTCAATAACATAGTTTATTTCCATAAACCATCAATGGTCCTTTCCCTATCGTAGGGCTTAAAGTGGAGCACTTGGATGTTGCATGTTTTCATGGATGCTTAATATCTCACTGCAAGAGGTTTGAGATGTAGTGAAATATGTGCAATTTATTTTGTCACTAGACACACATGATACATGGCTTAGTTAACAAGTCTTAGTTTTACAAATTAGGCCATTTTGTAAAACTTCACCTTATTCTATCATTGAGGCTTTTTTCTATGAACAACCCTTTATAAATTGATATAGTATGATATTTTCCCCTACAACTGTGATTATGAAACTAAGAAATGTACGCAAATCCTTTTATTCATTGAAAAATGGTAATGATTATTAACTTACTATGATTGCAAATGTGATTCTTACGTAAAGGCATTGAAGAAACTTATTGTCCATCGGGCTCCTAATATTCTTACAATTGCACTTAAACGATTCCAGGTTCTATTTTCCACCATAACTTAATCCATGTTTTCACATTTTCCTAATGTTATCCTGGTTCATATAGTCTGTGACCTTTTTATGGACTTTACTCTTTAGTTCTTACAAGAACATTTTATGAATATTCAGACTGGGAGGTTTGGCAAGTTAAACAAGAGGGTAACATTCCTTGAAACACTGGATCTGTCACCTTAGGTGTGTGGAAAGGGAAATGGTTTACATATATACAAGCTTTATGTTGTTGTTGTGCACTTCGAGATGTTAAATGCCTCCTTTTTTGGGCATTATGCCTGTTATGTAAAGGACATGCATGGATCATGGTATAGAATAGATGGGGTTATTTTTTAATTAAAAAGTCACTATAAAACTCCATCTAATTATCAGATCACATGACTATCTCTCTTTTAGTCAATGTGTATGAAATTAGTGTTGATGATACTACTTTGGTTGGAAAGCCACAAAGAGGATGAAGGTCAAGTAAGTGTTTAAAGTTATCATCTAACTTTAAACTACTTGATTACTCTTACGATTTTCATAGGAGCATGTGGAAAAAATACAATGATTTTTTGTTTTGTTTTGTTTTGTTGACATTATGAAAACTTTTGACATTGTGCCTAACATATGAAAGATAATGGAAGATCTAAAGTTTCTTTTTGGATTAGGATTGTTTGTAGTAAGGTTGTATTCTAATTTTAAGAATAGTGGATTTTTATTAATAGAAACCTATTGTAATCTAGAGGTTAATCAAGGATGTCATTTATGCCTTACTCTATTTGGCCTCAATATTGACGAGTTAGAAGTGTATTTAGAGAAATCAAGTTGTGTTGGAGCTACCTTCAATAGAATAATCATCATTGTTTTTTATGCATATGTGATTATTCATTTAGAAAGGATCCCCTCCAATTTTGAAAAACAACTAAGAATTCTTAAATATTTTTTAAGCTAGTTTTGTAATGTTAGTGAATTGACAAGATGATCAACAAATCTATGCACATCCTCTACCCTAATTTTTTGTATAGCAATAAAATCAAGGAGGAAATTATTTTGTACAAATATATTGAAGTTCACCTATATGACAAGCTCAATTTGAGCTATAATATGGAAAGAATGATTAATGGAGATTGAAATCTATAATTTGGCCTTGAGAACAATTGTGGGAAAATAAATCTATGGTTTTTGGAAAAAATAATATCCTCTTTAATATGCTTGTTATGATATTTATATTATATCATTATAACGTTAGAAGTTGTCACATTTTCAAAGAAATTTGGAGAAAATCAATCAAATCTAGACGTTTTTTTATAATTAATAAAATCTTAAATATAAAACAATATTCCATATCCAAATATTCTTTTAGAGGTTGGCCTTTCATCCATTGATCTTATATCATTATAACGTTGGAAGTTGTCATGATTTTAAACGAATTTAGATAAAATCAATCAAATCTAGAAGTTTTTTATAATTAATAAAATCTTAAATTATAAAACAATATTCCATACCCAAATATTCTCTTAGAGTATGGGCTTTCATCTATTAATAATAAGGCTATGTTTAGCTAATTAATTACAAGCACAAAATAATCAACATAAACACAAAGGATTCCTAGCATTGTTTCAAATAGCAATGAAAATCAACAAGACATAAGAGAGGGTGATGTAGGGGCATTGATTCTTGGCTTAGTCATTAAATGATAGCCATGGGAGGTCTCTTTAAACTATTGAGACTACCAAAAGTACTATAATAATTAAAATTAATGCGAAGTTGTAGTGTAATTGATAGTTTGAGAATCGAACAAAGTTAGTGTACTACAAGAACTTCATAAGATCCATTTTAGAAGATTAAAATTAACTTTATGTTTAGGCATCTTAAAAAAAAAAAATCATATTCAGTTTTTTAAAGAACAAGAAATGTTGCGGAGCAACAAGTCCCTGCCAGAGATTCTAAAAAGATATAGAATCCTCTCCAGATGCAGTGTTAATACAAGGGATATATATATATATGAAGCAATAACATAGAAAAAAACCTTTAGGCCAGGAAAATAGTATGAATAGTATCACATAGCCTATCAATTATGAAACTATAAAATAATTACAAATAATGAATGGTTAAGTTCCTTCATGATGTAAAGTAGAACTAAAACTACGAGTGCAAGAAAAGACAATTGTGACTACAAACAACATTTAATCAATATGCTAGTCCACCTATATAGTCTCTGGGAAAACTTTAGGCCAAGAAAATAGTATGAATAGTATCACGTAGCCTATCAATTATGAAACTATAAAATAATTACATATAATGAATGGTTAAGTTCCTTCATGATGTAAAGTAGAACTAAAACTACGAGTGCAAGAAAAGACAATTGTGACTACAAGCAACATTTAATCAATATGCTAGTCCACCTATATAGTCTCTAGTAGCTTTGTCTCCTCTTCGAGTCTATAAATTCTAGATCAACTAGTTTTTCTACTGACATTGATGCCTTATTGTCAAATCTCTTAAAGCTATGCATGATTTCTTGTTGAGCTTTTGAATGTTCATGAAAATTTTTCCTTTCATTGTTTTAAGCTGTCACTATATTTCTTTATTGTACACATATATTTTTTATGGGTTCTTTTGCTCCTTGGTAAAGGAAATTTTGTAGCTCGAGGCACTAGCCAAGACCAGCTTCCTCTCCAGATGCACTGTTAATACAAAGGTAAAGGAAATTTTCTAGCTCAAGGCACTAGCCCGGACCAGCTTTGGTATATGTGACCTCTTTGTGGGGATGCACCCACCCTGCTCCCTTAGGTTTCCTCTTGGTCACGTAGTTGAAGGATCACCAAACTTGCCCATCTACCTACTACCTTAGACACACTTTATATGCTAGACATAGTGAATGAAAAAGAAACAATATAGAACACATAACTACACATAAGGAAGAAACATTTAGATTGTCATAGTACCTGGCAAGAAATGACTACATCATTACAAGATCACTTGGATGTCAATACATAATCTAAATAATGGCACCAGTTGGAGTGTTTGTTTGCATTAACAACATGGAAAAGAAACACTAGTGTTTCAAAGCATGCTTATAGGAAAATTGTAACATTCCAAGATTATTTGCTGACAGCATCTGAACCTCATATAGTGTTCCAAGATTATTTTATCACAACATCTGAACCTCATAGCAATGGTGGGGTAACCAAGGGACCCAAATCTTGAAATCAATCTCATACCAAATTTGAGAAAAAAATGAAAAAGGAAAAAATCAAAATCTGTAAATTGGAATAGTTGCGAAAATGCACAATTGCACTTCTGAACAGTGATAAAATAGAAGCTACTTTCTCCTGGGTGAAGCAAGTGATCAGTAAGGGCCAGTATTCCATCCATAAATAAGGTTTTTTGGTGAAGGCTAAGTAAATAAAGGTAATGTCTGGCTGGTCTAACATGTAGCATAAGGGGTAAGGTAAAAGGTTAATATATGTCATCTACCCTACCGATCAGATTCATGGCTTTAGCAACAGGTTGGGCCTCTAAACTGCTGCACCGAAATAGAAATAATAACCATATTTCCAAACTATCCTATTCAATCCTTATATAAGTCAAACTCTAATGAGGGATTGGTCTAGAGAGTTAGCTATTGTGATATCTATCGATAACTTTACCATGAACTATGAAGTGAGATAGAAGCAATATCGATAAATAGATCTACAAGCCTCTATTCCTCATAGGAAAATTCACTGAAAAGACAAATTTACTGAATTTTTTGAACAACAATACCATAAGAAGTGTAATTAAAAGGATATTGAAGCTCTATAAAGAGTGACAATATATACAGAATAATCTGCAGTTTGTATTGACAGTTTGAAAAAACAATTCAGAGTTGCTGCAAAAATGTGTTGAGTTTGTCAATGTGAGTTTGGTTGATTGGTAAATTGGGGGTGTTAAAATCCCTCCCACCACGGTTCAAATCCCCCAAGAGACATGCTCATCTCTCATGAGCTGGCATGCATGTGTTTGAGGGCTGTTTGTTGCAGTTGATCCCAGGTGCAACTTCCGGGTGACTTTGGAGAAACAGATAATCCCTAGCTGCTCTTTGTCAAAGAATACCTGACTAAGCATGTGAGACATAAGTGTTTCATTGTACTGAATTCTCATAATGGGAAAAGTGTTGCTTGCCTGTGTTGGGTTGTGGTTGATAAAGTGAGGGCATTGTAATGCCTCCCACCAAGGTTCAAATCCTCCCAGAGACATGCTCACCCCACGTGGGTTGGTGTGCTTGTGTTTGAGGGTTGTTTTTTGCAGTTGATCTTAGGTGCAAGTCCTGGGTGAATTTGGAGAAATGGATAACCCCCAGTCACTACCCTTTTTTAGAGAATGGCTGACTAACCATGTTAAACATAAGCGTTTCATTGTACTAAATTCTCATACTTGGAAAGGTGTTTCTTTCTTGTGTTGACCCATACATCAAAAAAATGTGGAGTTCGACAACTTTGAAGATCCATCTGAATTGAACTAAACAGGTGGTACAAGGAAGGTTTCAGTCAAGTTTCCAGATTTATGTTTACTAGAACAAATCATATTTTAGGAAATTGGCATACAACTATAACCCTATTGCACCAGACTTAGAAGCCAACATAACTCTATAACAAGGAGTAGAGGAAAAACATATGAAAGGGGAAAAATCATATGGATGGGGTAAAGGAAAATCTTGCTCAATTAAAATTATGGAAATTGAGAACCTGTTTAACAGAGACTCGGCCCATAACATCTATATTTAGTACATATAATATTTTTCTTGTTTTTTTGGGTAACTTGGACCATTACAGAATTCCAGCTACAAAGGACATGCTTATTCTATACACAGCAAGTATAAAACAGGTTCTAAACTTTTAGCCAATGTTAGCAGGGTTTATGACAAAGAGGGATAAAGTTTAATCATTCTTCTGCCAGATCACTTTTGTGTTGAACTCTAGGGCAAGAATACATCTTAGATATCTTCAATCCCTTGAGACCCTGAAATTTTTTCAAAGAAACCTTAGATGAGATTATCCCCAAACCAGTTTTGTCAGACTCTCCCAAGTCCAAGTTGACTCCTGACTTTGAATATATCTCAGATATCTTCAATCCCTTGAGACCCTGAAATTTTTTCAATGAACCCCTTAGATGAGATTATCCCCAAACCAGTTTTATCATACTCTCCCGAGTCCAATTTGACTCCTGACTTTGACTCTCTTTGAGGAAATGGAATCACCTTAGCACGTCTGAGTCTATACTCACAATTTTGATCCCTGAATATGATTCAAAATCCCAAATCAAACAAGTCAGATTGACTTAATGAGTCTAAGTCAATTGTATTTCTATAACAGATACAGAAAACAAAAAGGAATACTTGTTTGTTTGTTTTCCTGGCCCAAGTTTATAACAGGCAACCAACAGACTTGTCAGCTATCCAGAGCCCATGGTGTTTGTTGTATGCAATGTCACCTTTGAACTTTGAAACAAGTTATTATTAAAATTTTGCATTATGTGCAAATTTAGATCTTTCATATTAATGAAAATATCATTTTCTCTGAAATTTAGTGTATCATTAATTGTTTTAGTTCTGAAGTCATCTCTTGAGTTTTTCCCAAGTCCAAGTCAAATCTTATGCTTGGACCTACCTAAATCATTCTGAGAGATGAGTCTGGTTACTTTGCACCAACATTTCTTTCTACCTGGACCATTTTCCATATTTCCAATTTTTCACTGCTTTTATGTTCTCCAGTCTTCCATCCTTTCTATCTTCCTCTATTCTAGAATTTATATTAGATCTATATATCCCTAAAACCTAATTCAACTAGGTCAGATGCTTAGATTTCATATTCCTTTGAAACAAGGAAGGAATCCTTTCTTCAATTCTTCTGTTATTTTGACAGGAATGACGAACTAAGATTTTGATATTGCGAACCTTTCTTGATAAGACTCAGAATTAATGCCACTTGTAAATGAGAGAATACAAACTTTCCATAGAGATATGGTTGGCTTCTAGAATAGAAAGTCCAGTTATGCAAAAGCCTTTGAATGGCTTACCTATCCCCTAGAATGAGGCTTTCACATTATACATAGATATAATCAGTTCCTATAGATGAAGCAACCACTTTATTATTAAAGCTCTCTAGAACCAATATTGCTAATATGGATTTCTAGAAAAAACTTAAATTTTCATATTACATTTGCATTTGATCAGGTCTAATATGTGAAGCTGGAAATAACCAAAATATACCTATACCGGTTGCACTTTTTCTAGGATAAACATGTATGACCAACAAAGTTAAAACTAACTATAATGCAGGAACATATTTTCAATGTCAGTATTTGTGCATCCAAGAATTAGCAGAACTGATGAAAACTCACAAAACAACTCTGTATAAAATAAGTTCATAATTGTAACAGAAAATCTAACGTTTTACAGAGAAAATCTAATATTTCATTCAACAAAATTCCCAATAACAAATGGACAGAGAAAACTCTTACAGAGGTTTTCTCTCAATGCTCTTCTACAATAAAATAATATTCTCCTTATGTGTATCAAGTTTCAACTAGTTCTTAGCATGGTTCTAGTGTACTTTGCAAGAGGGGTCTCTCATTTGTGTACATTTGAATATGCATATCTAAGTGCAAATGTGGGGCAGGGCGGGGCAGGGCAGGGGGGGAAGGAAATAATCCACCCACATGAGTTAATGGGCTACTAGACAATGCATAATGAATAAAGTGTCACCTCAAGGATATTATCTTGCCCACTCTACACACTCTCAACCTTCAAGCAACGACATCAACATAAAGTAAGTCGAGTTGCAAGAGAATATCAAGAGAAGCAAAGGCATTGACCCCCAACAAGATCCCCAAAGTGGTCTGTCACTTTGACAAATTTCTAACTATTCCTCTGGCCATCATGATTAACCAACTCATGACAATGATGGATAGCTGATCCTAAGCCCACAACTGAAGGTTTGGGGCTTCCTTCCAAGGATGAATACTCTCCTCCTCGAATGGGTTTAATTCTTGCAACATCATGGTATATCCACTGACTCTTGCACAATGACCTGGTTGTTTATATGTTTGTTTCTTTATGATTTGGGCTTTATGGAACTTTAGTTTTGGAGACCTTGCATGGCATTTTTTAACTATATAGGCCTTTTTCCTTACAATTTTAGCTTTAGGTGTGTCAAAACATCTCATCACTTGAGAATTGTATGAAAACAGAAAATGATTCAAACATTGAGAAAGATTGTGAAATGGAGCCAAAACCTGAGTATTGTATTAGAACAAAGATCTTTGAGAAAAAGACAAAAATCTAAGGCTGGTCTGGCCTTTGAGGATCAGTCTGGTAATGATAAAGAAATTGAACTTAAGCCAAAATGTGTAAATGAGACCAAAATTACAAAGCAAATTTTCCAGCAAGGGTCTTCAAGAAGGTGTAAGGCTAAAGTAGGTATGGATACCGAAGAATCAGATTTATCCTCGATTGGGAATATTATAGGTCTCAAAAATGGGGATATTGAAGTGATGTGGGCAAATGGAATGATTTCAAAAGTAAGTGCTCTCTTGTTTTTGCTTGGATCTATTCTTTGTTACATTGATGTTTACTAACAATAGATGGCAAATAATTTCAAATGATCAGTCATATTTGACAACCGTAAACAACTTAATTTCCAAATAAAGTTTTGTTCAATAGTCTTGAAGAACTAGAACCACCACAATCCAGCTACACCAATGGTGCAAATCCTTAGCAAAAGTGGCAAAATAATTTTTTTTAAACATGGTAAACTTGATCATGTTACTTATACAGGTTTCCATCTATTTTACTAGTCTCCAAAGAGAAACTCACTAGTGAGATGATGCAGGCTATGCTACAACAGGACAATAATCTTTTTATCCCCACAACCAATATACGGGTCAGGGTACAAAACCTAGATCTTTGAAATACTCGTGCTCCTGAGCACTACGAGCAGTGATGTGTCTACTGGGCTCCAGGCACAACATTTTATGGGAGGGAACACGATGGCATAAAAACAAAGAAACAAACAACAAAGTTATCAGCATTAAGAAAAATTGTTACCAGACATCCTTTGATCATATTCCAAAGAAAAAAGATAATGTTTGTCCTCACCGAGAGAAGATCAATTCCTGTTGGCTCAAGACCTGGAACATGCACCTAACCACAAAGAAACTAAGAGGGTCAACGATGTTAAAACTTCACAAAACTTGATCATAACCAAAAAAAATTTAGCAAGAAGACATGTCAATCACCAATGAAACAATGTAAGAACCTAAATTCAGGCATAATTTCTTACACAAACAAGAGAATGCTACATCTATGGTGGAAAAACAATGATCAACTACTTAGCCAACCTCTTCTGAAGAAGCACAGGATCACATGAAGCAACGAGTAGGGATCATCTCCATCATCAATCCAAAGAGATCAAAAATGTAGTGCTACCCATGAGCAAACAACACCAACAATGAGCTATCCATGTAGATCAAGATAATCACAGAGTTACTTCATCATCAATGCAAACATATGGTGCATGAAATCCATTGAAGAAAAGACATCAATATCATAGAATATACCCTTATTCTCAACAAGGCACCCCTAGCATTAATTCAACAAGGATACAATGTCACTAAAAGCCTTTGTAAAACGATCAAGAACAAGCAGGTTTAAATTTCGAAATATAACTGGAAAAAAACTATGCCTCATAATAAAAAAACGTGCTTCAAAAACAGAGTCACTAGTATATATCATATTGCAAATTTTAGCAAGATTTCTTGCTCAGAACAAACATCATTTATATACAACATTTCACCATCACATTTGGATAACACTGCTTCAAATACAAGACCCAGTAGGGTAGACTGAACGCATGAACTCATGCACCCAACACACTTAGAAAACTGCACCATTCACAAAATAGACATTCATGCATGCCCTCCCCTAGATGGGTAACTGTGCCTTCCTAATTGAAGACAATGCATTCATACATGTGCCTCATCCAGTGATCCTACTAAACTATTGCACCTCCATTAGAGGGTCTCTTATGGGCCCTCTACTAAACATCAACTTTCCTATGTACAAGCTGGAATGTATTTGTTGAAGGATGATGTTGTTGCCGAAGGAGAACAACTACTGAGAAATAGGTAAAATCTAAGACTACCTCCACTCTTATATCAGATAAAAGTAAAATTGTTGTCAAATTAAGCAATATTGTTAAGCAATTTTCTCTTTGTATATTCAGCGAGCCAAAAATGAAAAATATTATATCATATGTGGGTACATGGAGCAGTTAGAAATCAGTCTACTACCATAGACTGAAATGGAGTACAACCCTTTTACAAGGCCTATGGTACCAAGTGCAACATCTAGTTTAATCACAATAATATTCATTGGCTTGTAGCAATCTTCTTCTGGAAAAAAACTAAAAGACCTTTATTACGCTTTGAATTTCAAATGCTTGTTAAAGGATCAAGTGGTAGCTGCAAAGAACAACTCAAACTAGGTGATATCAAAACAAAATAATTTAGTATTTCCAAGACAAAATAACATTACTGATGTATCTCTGAATTCCATGAAAACAAAAAAATTTGATGTATTTAAATGATATTAGGAAATTAGTAAAGAGGATCAAATTAAGTGATGTTATGGCCATACCATTGTATCCATTTACGCTTCGAGCGAAGAGACTCAGCAACACCAAGAACATCGAGTGCCCTCCAAGACAATGTAGTCCTTGTGGTTTGTAGAGAGTATTCTCACTCTAACATCGGGCTCTTCAAACCAACTCTGCACAAGGTCATTACAAATGTAAAAAATCAGCAAGACACAAATTTGGTAGTAAATATGACCAAAAGAAGAACTAGTGCAAACAATTTTCACAATCAGGCTTTTGAAACCAACATTATAATCTCCTTAGCATTACGATTAGCTGTTAGTGTTCTTCCCAAGTCAGCGAACTCAGCTCCACCTTGACAAAGTGTAATTGCATAAAAGGAATGTCGGTCTCATGCCAATAGGTCTCCTATGATGAATACGCAGGAACCTAGTACATAGACCATTTTTCTCTTCGCTTAGCTACCTAGGGCTTATTTCCCTTTCCAAATATCAATAATTCTTTTCCAAGAAAACATAAAATAAGAATAATATTTTACTATATTCTAAAAGGTGAAGATGCTGAAATCATGCCACAAAGTGAAAGGAAATCAAATATCTTTCCTCAAACCACCAAATATATAAAGAAAACAATAATAATTATAAAAATAAAACTAGATCTGTCGATCTATGCATGAAATGAGTCAAGCGACTAAAAAAATCTAACCAAAACAAACCAAAAATTTCAAACTTGACAAAATCCTCTAAACAAGCAGCAAACAAACTGCTAAAATTTTCTAAGATATCAGAGCTAGACATCAACGCAATTTCATGTACTTTAATAAGCCCATTGTTGCTTAGCGTTAGACTTCTTAAATTAGTTATTTATCATTTAATACTAGGACACTGTCTATGTGAAAAGAAATAGGTCCCAGCTTCATCAAATATGACTTCATTTCCAATCAAAGATCAAATCCAAAGGACACTAACTCGTTACTCTTGGATGGTGCTAAAGTTAAATACACAAAATAACAAAAAATAAAGATATGATAAAAAAATAGACCTACAAGATTGTATTGGTCGAGTGTGACAGGGACACCAATAACTGAGACTAGAGAGATTTATAGAATGCGGTAGTTACTACTGTGTGTCTATTGTGCGATTAGTGGTATGGTGGAGAGGCCTACCAAGAAGGGACGTTGGTCTCGGGAAAGTATAGTAGGGAGATCCATAGAGAATTTATGTAAAAGGAAGATGAGAAGTGTTGTCTTCAAGTTGGTTTATGTTATGGTAGAATTTTGTTGGTGATAAGTGGTAACAAAACACTTACATCAATAGGTAAAAAGTAAATTCGGGGCATGAGTTGGACTGACTCATGTTATCTCATCCCTTAATGGTCCTAAGGACATGTGGGGACCCGAACAACTTAGTACCTGAAAGACTTGAAAACATGGCTGACAAATTACTGACAAGAAATGGCTAACAAATGACTTGAAAGTCTTGTTAAATTTGTTATTTATCATTTAATAATAGTTAGACACTATCTATGTGAAAAGAAATAGGTCCCAACCTCACCAAATCCAGCTTTATTTCCTGTCACAGATACGAAACAAACAATGTAATGATTAAATATGAAACATCAATCTTAAAATAACACACATCAAAGTAATGTCGTTGTAATGTTATAATGAAAAATACAAATATAGAACCTATTTTTACCTGAAGTTGACATATAGGAATCTTGCATGATCAATGGAACATGTATACCCAAAATAATAGTCCTAGGGTATTTCAATTTCTCAGTTCTCATCTTAGTCCTCATTTTCTAAATTATGAACATGATCTTCTCTAAATGAACTATCATTATGAGCCTCCAAAACATTATGTTCTATATCAAGTTCATTAGAGAGATTTGTTATATTGTTTTCTCCCCTTTTATCACAATTTGATCGCCACAGAGTTAGCGCTCTTTCATATGGAATATTGTCAATGTCATACTTTGTTACATATAATCTTAAACATGTATCCACGTGTTTATCAAGCTTGTTCCTCACCTTTGACTTCAAGAATGATAATGCACTAAACATTCTCTCATCCTCCACTGATCCCAAAATCATGGTTTGACAAAAATCTGCTAATTTGAAATATTCTGATATGTTTTCTTGCAGGTATTGGCTAGCACTTCAAGTAGTCCATAATCTTGTTATAGCACCATTTTCATTAGGATTCTCTAAAAAATGATATTGCTTCCACATTTTTTCAGCAAAGCGTCCACCTTGTTGATACAATTTTGATGAATCTAAAATACCTTCAATTTGTTCTCCATGTATCGAGACTTTCTTGCAAAAATGGTCTACTAAACATTTTAATCTTTTTTGAAAATCAGCTTTTAAAGTTCTTGGACATTGACAATTGTTCCAATATTGAGGGTATACCACACACATGGCCTCCAACAATTCATCTCGAGGAAATCGTTCTCTTATCTCTAATGATAGTGATCTTGCAATTTCTATCAAATTTTGTCTCACTGAAATCACAATATTATCAAATTGGTCTCTTGACACTGGGCAATCTTTGGTCTTACAAATATAATGAAAGGGAACCATATACCCACACATTGTGATACATAGTATCCCTTTTTCATCAAACATAAAAAAGATTTCAGTATTTTCTATATTGATGATCTCAGTCCAACTTTTAAACTCTGGACCAGTAAAAGAGTCTGGCATCATATACAAATTATCCAATGCAAGACATGCTAACTTTCTTGCATTTGTGTATTCCGCAATATACATTGTGCGATTTTGAGATATTTTCATGAGGACATTCATTTTATGTAGCATAGGAAGAATTCCAGCCAATGTCAATAATGTCTCTATATCAGTTAGTTGAGAAAGAAGATCTTGAGCTTTGTCTACATTATATCGATTTTCATACATCAACCCTACCAAAGATTTGAATTCACTAAATAGTCTTTGAGCTGGTCCATTTAATGAGATCCATCTTGTATCAACATCTTTCAGTAGTTTTTTTCCATCCGTAATACCATCTGCAAATTGTTGAAACTCTAAATATCGTTTGGGACTACGAGAAAAGTATGCATGAGTCTTACGTACAAGATCTTCAACTTTTGAAACTGATGGAAACTTGCTTACTATTTTAAATGCAAGATTCATCCTATGAGTCATACAAGGAATATTAAGCATATATGGTGAAGTTGATAGTTGTAGCCTAATACAAAGGCCATTCCTTTGTCCTTGCATTACTGCTGCTCCATCTGCTCCAACACATACCAACTTTTTTACAATCATTAATTGATCCATACCACTTTCCTTCAATCCATTAAGAACAAGTTCATAAATATTTTCAGCTGTATAAGTCTCTCTCATCTTATTAATCCCAAGTAGATAGGAATGCCTAATATGGTCATTAACCATATAAATGCTCATGAAAATCCATGAAGTATTATCTATAGCCGTAACCTCATCTAAAAACAATGCCAAAAACCTAGCATTTGCAATCTTCTCTTTCAAATCATCCTTTTCTACTTGAGCTAGATATCCTTCCCATCCCCAACCACTGGTTATAGACCAATGAGAAGATGGAAATTTTAGCACTTGAAGAAAAGATAGAAATTTCATGTGATCTGTATAATCTGTCATAGGACGACCTTTAGATAAGATGTGAAATACAATGCTCAATTGTATCGTCTTGGATAACAAACTTCTTTCCATCGTCTTTTCAAATAGAGATATGATGGTTCCTCTGCCTGCCTCAAGTTTCCTCTTACTTATTAAATATTTTTTATATTCTTATGCATGTTCAACATGTCGACATTCCTCAAAAGATTTCCATCTAACAATAGATTTCTCTTTACCATTTACAATTTTATTTTCATACACCTTTCTTGCATGCTTTTGTATTGTATCTAGCTTCATCTGAAATTTCACTACCTTTTGAGTTTTCCAACTACATGCAATACATCTAACTTGTCGGAAAACCTCGTTCTCATTTGTAGGAGGTATTTCTTCAATAAATGGAAAACTTGAGACCCAATTTTCTTGGAATTGTCTCCCTATGGTCCACTGGCCTCTTTTCCTTTTCTGCGAATGGATTGTGTCACTTTCCAAGGAAAATTATTTAGCATTTTCATCACCAATTTATGTTGAAACTGCATTTATCTCACCCTGACCACTTGAGGAACCTATCATTTCATCCATCGTATGGATATCAAATGCATTTCCACAAGAGTTAACCTCTCTCTCCGTAACAGATTGTTCAAAGGAGCTTGAATCATGAAGAGAATGTGTATTTTTGGATGGAGCCTTTTGAAAGTATGATAGTACATTTGTTTGTCTTGATGGTTTCTTCCCATGATTATCTTTTGACATCTCACTGAATATTCCACAAGTAAAATTTCAAATCGATCTGCAAACCTGCATCAACAGTTTCCAAGCATTGAGATATGCTTCATATAAATTCACTTATTCATAGAAAATAGAATTGTACTTTGCAAAAGAATTGTTGAGTCAACATTGAAAGAACATATATCAAAAATTTAATTTTGAGGAAAAATGGAATTTCACAAAAATTATTTAAAAATGATAATGGGAAACTATTAAATTTGAAGACATAAAATATAATAATTCACTTGTATAACATTGAAACAACATCACTTGTGCGATTGGAACGAAAAATGTCTCAGGACGGAGAATGAAATAGGTTTTTTCTCCCTAGCTTCTGCTCGAATGGCGCTGCTATGAGGCTGGGGTTCCTTGCCGCGACATGCAGGGACGGTGGCCAAGGCAAAAATCCTTTCGGAGTGGACCGACTAACGGATGGGGCAATATTGTGCCATTTCAAGAGGATTTTGCTCTATCTTTACCTCAATGGAAGACTAGGGAGCTCCTCGGTGACGGGGGTTTTGGTCCTGTTGCAGAAACACTTGTTTCTTCTCCCTGGACAAATTCCTGGATCATTAATGGTGTAGAGTTAGGGTTCTTGTTCTTGGTCCACGATGTTTTTCTGTAGAATGGGCATCTTGGGGTTGTTGCCTCTACTTCCCACAGGGGAGTGCGGGCCTGGGTTGCTCTTGTTCCGGCAGCAGTTTTTGTTAAAGGCATATGCAGGGTCATTTCTGGGTGGGTTTCTCTAGGCAGGCAAATCTGTCTCGGCTCAGCCGTGGCCAAGTCACAGGCTCCCTACCTCTGGTTCAATCAAAGCTCCAGGAAAGGCATACTCGAAACAATCTTGCCCTGCGGTTTCAAGGATGGTACTGGAACTAAGAGGCTAGTAAGTACCCGCTGCTTTCAAATTTTCATAAAGCCCCCTGTTGGGACATCACTTATATTCTGGGTAAATAAAGCAGACAGTGTGATGATTATGAAACAATGCATCACATAAAAAACTAGATAAACTATGAACAAACAAAATTTGTTATACAGAGGTAGTATATTACAGGACCAACGGCTTTGCATAAATGATTCACTCATTAATTTGAACCTTTACCGAGATATTAGAAGTTGCTGTAGTGTCTGGGCTCTGAACCATTGTCGCCAACTTACTAAATTCCCAAAGGAATCCCTCTTGACAGGAGCCCCAACAACCCAAAATGTAAAGAGGTTATTCTGCATGGTTTCCAGATTTCTTAATTAAACCCAATAACCTAACATCCACCAATCCATTTGGGGTTCTAAAGGACTTGAAGAGAGAGAATATGAATGTGGAAATCTTCTCCATTTCATGCTCAAGAAATTTTGATCCTAGAACTTAGAGGGTGGACAGACGCTTGAAAAAAACTGTATAGTTAGAAGAATTAGTAGTCTATCTCCCTTTGGTGATATTATTTGTTTACAAGAAATAAAAGTAACAGGTTCACAGATTGTTATTTTATTTATTTGACCAAATGCAAATCCTTTCTGTACTTTCCTGGAGGTGGGTAAAGTTGGTATTGCCATCCTTCCTTCACCCAAATTTCATTTTTTTGTTATAATTTGGGATGATGATCCCACACAGTGACCACGATGAATTTTGTTAAGCCTACATCGCAATACTCTAGGGATAGCTAGCATTTATACCATAAAAAATGAAGCTACGAAGGAAGAATTTTAGCAATGCATAATTGAATATCTACCTAAAGCCCACCAGCTTATTTCCAAAGAATCAAACACAATCTAATAAAATTAATGTTGCTCACATGGTGTGTTAGCAAAAGAGGACCAGTATATTCTGAGACCTTGGAATAGGTTATACAACCCAAATATTTATCAAATCTTATCCAGCATTAAGAAAATGGAGATAGCTTGGTCTCATCAATGAATATCCAAAATAGCATTGCACTCAAGATGAAAAACTTACAACATACACAACTATGTACACCATAGTCAAAGACAAGGCAATGCTTAGAGCCTTAGAAATTATAAGCAGAATACATCCAGAACTATTGATAACCTCATACTATGGCACAAATGAAAACAATAATCATCCACATTGAACCTAGATGATCCAGGCAATTAGAACCAAGAATCCAATCCCAGAAAATGGTGATGATGCAGATCTATAATAGAAATATCTAAAGAAAGCTTGTACCTTAGCCAAAAAACCCTAAGCATAAAAATTAAACACAACGTATTTACCATGTATCATGGTTTCCAAAGAGCAAGATTATCCAGAATATTTTCCTAACACCATATGCATCTTGCAAGGATGCTTTATAGAATTATAGGAACCAAATTTGTGATAGAGATATTGTTATCACTTACACACTTCCTAAGGAAAAGTCCTAACTTCATTTCAATGGAAATGGTTAAGGAAACTATCAAGTGGGTCACTATCTGTCACTTAGTGATTCACTCCACTCTTTAGGCTTTAGAAAATCCCAGCCAAGGGGATTCCCTGAACTAATCCCAAGTCTACCGTTGGTATAGGGGAGAAGTTGGAAAAGGATTAGTTTACTCAACAACTTAACTCAACCTACAGATGCCAGTCCTAAAGTCTTTGACAATGAGAACAATCTCCAAGGGTGGGTCCAAACCGAAATGGTGACTTGGATGCAATTTGATGATCAAAGACTTAAAACCCTTACTCAAGTTTAAAACGGATTAGACTGATTCAAGAGATAATTTGAAAATTGTTACAGAAGCAAGGAAATGATATCATCCTCATGTAAAATGCTAACCATTAGAGCACTGTTGAAATGCATGTGACTTCGTTATAGCAGCAAGAGGATAAAATTATTTCATATGCTTTCTGAGTTATTTGAACATCTATTCATGAAGATAAAACCATATGCGAGATCCAATTCATCTTTCTGTTGTAACAATATGAACAGTTTATTGGAACATTAGGATGGAAAGTCATTCAGCATAGATGCCCATAATTACAACCTTAAAGAAAGAAAGCCACAGGTGTAATGTGCCTCCAAATTCGAGTGAAGTTCAATAAGAGAGCATGAATTGTGAAGAAAGTTTACTCAAAATCAATCTAAGCATTCACTTGTTAAAACCATATGACAGTGCTTGAGTGGCAAGGAAAAGATCTAACAAGTTCATCTATGCATGAATAGAATTAAAGCTGTCATACAAGATCAAATCTCATGCTATGAAAGTGAACCAATTTAAACTTCATTGATTGCAAATGTATTCAATAAGGTTTTATGCCATAAATAGGAGCAAATTTTGAACCATCATACATGTGTTAACACATTAGTACAAGAAGTTCTCTCGAGTCTCTAGTCTAATGGACTGACCCAAATTAAGAGTGTTGCTAGTCTCGGAACCACGAGATAAAAACAAATTTTTATTGATTCAGTTATCCATTTCTGAACATGTTAATGTATATTTTTTATTATAAATTCCATTGTACCATCAAAATAAGAAAATGAATTTTTCCGGCAAATTTTGAAAGAAATAATCCAAAAACAGAATCTATACGAACTCATACGCGTGCCTTGGAAAATCAATACATATACAGGGAAGAGTGGCAACAAATTTGAAGAAAAACAAGGAATATGAAGCCAACTTACCCTGATTCAAAAGCCGACTACAGATAGGTAGGACCTGCATAAAGGGGCCTAATTTCTGGCGCTCAACCAACAATTTTGTCAAGTACTGGCTGTTGTTGCTGCTACTGCAGTGGCATGAGACGTTCAAATCCAAGAAACCATGGATACCAAAACAAGAGAAGAATCAGTGGATTGAAAATGCAATAATATTACAGTCAAAATAGAAACTGCTGCTGCTCGCACCGAAAATAGCACTACCAATATAGAAACTGCTGCCGCTCGCACCGAAAATAGCACTACCAATATAGAAACTATTGTTGCTCACACTGAAACTAGAAAATTAGGATTTGTGAACTATGATCAAAAACCCTATTTCAAAACAATTTTATACAGGATGAATTCATGAAAACAGGGAGCCATATACACCATGAATCCATGAAAACAGGGAGCCATATACACGATGAATCCGGAATTCGTGAAAACAGGGGGCTGAATCCGTGAAAATAGGGAGCCACCTTCTATTTGAAAACAAATTAACCTCCGCCCTCCATTTCAAAACAAATCTAACCTCCCAAGACCAAATCGACCCTCACAAACCACTCCCAAACCAGAAAAAACCAAACCGTAAATCAGAAATGTGGCAATTTTAATCTCCCAAACCAGGGGCAAATATCAAAATTCGGCGATTTTAAGGGAATACGATTTCCCAAAACCAGCGAATCGGGCCAAATGAAGGTTCGGTTATTTTATCCACCCATTTTTTATTTTGGGCTAAAATCAAAGAATTAATTATTTTTTAAATAAAATTGGGGCTAACTATATGAAAAGGGTTTTTAATAAAAAATTCGCCCTCTTAAAATGTAAAAACCCTCAAATTTCGCCTTTGGGCTATAATTCGCCCCTAAAATTTACCATGTTGGGCAGTGGGTATCAATTCTTTATAGTAATTTTATTCAAAGCTCAATAATCTACACACATCCACCAGGTTCCATCTTTCTTGGGTACCAAAACAATTGGTGAACCACATGGTGAAGTAGAGGGATGAATTACTCCTTTATCTAACAATTCGTGGACTTCTTTGTTAATTTCTAAACTTTCCAGAATTGACATTCAATACATACCAATGTTTGGGAGTGGAAAGTCTTGTTGTAGCTGAATTTCATGTTGAATTCCCCTTTTTGGTGGCAATCCCTTTGGTTCTTGAAACACATCTCCATATTGATTGACGACATCAACCAATTCAGATTTCAGCTTCTCGTCACAGCCTGCAAAGGATTCATGCTCCGTGTCATTCTTCTACTTGATCATAAGGAGCATGAGACTCATGCTGGAATTGACCAGTCATTTCATTTACCCTGCGCTTGCCAAAGACAGATTAAGATTCCTACGATGGGCTCTCACAATATACTCCACTTTGTCTTTGAACAAATGATATTTGTTCTCAAATCTATGGAAAACAGCTTTCATGTCATATAGATACGGGCTTCCCAACACAATTACTTAAATATCCAACGGCACCACATCTAATTCGACTTCATCAATGAAATTGGAAGTAATAGAAAACTTGAAAACGTGTTTCCTTATGACCTGAAGATTTGCATCCTTGGTTATCCAACCCAACAGATACGGTTTATGATGAGGCACGATTTCCAAATTCAATTTCTTGACCAAGTCTGTACAAATTAAATTTTCTTGAGATCCACTGTCAAACAACGTATCAATCTTGGTGCGTTTGGAAATAACTCGGATATGGAACAACTCAATTTTGTTTTCCTCATTTGAAGCATTATTGGAGTTATTTGCTGCACTGGTGCTTGCCACGGCTTCCTCTTTGCTTTCTTTTGCTGCAACTTTTCCCTCAGGGACTGTGGCTGCAATATTTGATTCATCACCTGAGTCAGAACCCAAGTCTTGTTGTACAACAGCGTTTGTCTTATGTTTCCCTTTATTGTTAAATTTCTTTGGTCGTAATTCAGGATGAAGCTTCCAAAAATGTGATTCACCCCTCCTCTTTCCAATGCCACCAGTCTGATCCAAAATGGATTCTCCATGGAAGAGTTATGCCAAATCTCCCACACTGACCTGATTATAGACTAGTTCAGTAGAGCGAACTTGTACGACATGCCACGTGTCCCTGTTTTGACCTTTGGCTTTGAAAAATATATAAAAGAAACTACAGTCCGTCCTCTTTCTGTACCTTCTTACGAAACTTCAATCTGATGCTCAGAGAGAAAGTTATGACGATTTTCCCCAGGTCACTTGTTTGGAATGTAATTCAGGAGTCTGCAAAAAGACCAACTTCCTCAGATCATATCGCCACAAATATAGCACTAAAATCTCTGAAATTTGGATCCAAGGTTCAGTGCGATTTCGTCTCAAATGGGTTTTTTTCGCTTCTGAAACGTCGCAGAAAAGAAGTTATAGCGAAAATGCCACGATGACCTATTTAGAGCAGCGAAACCCTAGAATCCAAAGCTCTAATACCAAATGTTATGAAACCAGCTCACAAAAAGATAAAAAAGATAGTTCAACGCCTTAGAATTCAGCCTCTTCGAGGGGGAAACCTCCTTTACAATACACAAATGAATGATTCTTTGATGATTCAAATGAAAAAACCTCCTTTCTATATATAGTAATCTAAGGAGTCACAATATAACCCAGCCGACCTAACAATAATAATATAAAGGCACAAAAATAACAATAGAGGGATTCTATGGGGCACAGTAATAAAAATACGGGGACAATAGGGGCACAACAATATTAATAATGGATACAACTACAATAGTAATGGGGTAATCACTAGTATTATAGGGACCCAACAAAAATGGAGTAGATTAGTAATTTTGTGCTAATTCCCCATTCAGAATAAAACCCAAGATGCTTATCCATTCGCTTATAAAGTGCTTAAGAATTCACCACGCCTGCTTAATTAACTGATTCCCATGAGAGTTTCTTATGTAATTGTTACAAACAATTTAACATAAAACATATGTTGAACAAAAATGGAATAACAACAAATACATCAAAATACAACACACAACATAGAGATTTGATGAGGAGTTCACCCCTCCTGGGCTACATCTCCTTGGTCCAGCTTCCAATGCTTGGGCCTCTCTATTATGCTCAAAATTACAACAAAAGTTTGTTTACAATGCTCAAATGCCTCAGAAACCTATCTCAATGAGTTCAGAATGCTCAAAAATGGCTATCCAACCTCTTTTTACATCCAATTTGGATAAGAAATGAAGAAGTTATGACTTCTCCTAGTTCTCCCACTATTTGTTCCACAAATTGCTCCAAAACTGACATAATCCAACAAATTCGCTCCAAAATCCGCTAACTGAGCGAGAATTTGGCCGCACCGCGGGCCATAATATATTATCCATATCACAAATCGCAATCGGCAAGGACTGATGGCTTAAAGTTTGTGAACACAATGGAAATGTGCGATTGTGCGATGCGATATCAGCGGACGCGACGAGAACTTAAACTATGGCTCATAAACGTATCACGTCCGGGAACTATCTCATTTCGCAATCAACGAAGAGCCAATGACAGTCTTAAGTTGAACTTATGTTTCCTACGATATGCGATTGCAATATTGCATCGCAACCCAACCTGTCGAGGGTCGATTTCCGTATTACTTGTCGATTTGCGATATGTGATTGCGATTAGATCGCATCGCCACCTATCTGTGTCGGGGCCGATTCTTAACACCTTTTTGCCTGTGATTGCGATATGTGATATGCGAGGGCCAATGGTAGCCTGCCACTTGGCGCCTCCTCATTCGCTGGGACCTTTGCCACATCATCCAATCCTGCCATGTGGATAAGTCAAACTTGAACTTTGACTTGCTCATACGAGCTTGGATTTGAGTGTCATTCACACCGTTGGATTCAGAATGATGAGCTCTTTGATCTGAAGCTGAGTTTGACAAAATTCTGACACTTTGATTTTTGAGCATAAACTTGAGCACCTGATCATCCAATCCCATAACTCTGCCTCTCTACACCTATTTTGAAAAACATAAAATGATTTCCAACCCCCCAAAGTTCTTTTCTTTCTACAAACATCCCATCTTAGATTTTTGTTGAAGCCAATTCTGAGGTATTTGAAATCCACAACTTCTTCCAAAGTGTTGCCTTCAAAGTAGAACGTATGTTGGTTATGCTTTCTTCTTTTAGAGAAAACCACTACTTTCATTTTTCTAATATTGACTTGCATCCCCACCCTTCTACAAAAATGATCAAGGGATAGTAAGTGCTCTTTCAAACCAAGAGCATATTTAACAATCAGAATAAGGTCATTTGCATACAAAAGAAGCCTTATAACAAACTTGCCCAAATGGATACCATCTCCCCCTTGTGAATTTAACCACTCCTCAAGATTGTCGATATATAAACCAAAAAGGGTAGGAGACAATAGGAAACCTTGCTTTACCCCAATATCGCTTCTAAAACTTTCGGAAATGCCTACTGAAGTTCTAATTTTGGCTTTCACCTCTTCCATTCAACCTATGCACAGTTTCTCTCAAATGTCTAGGAACCCCAAGTTCCTCCATTCTGTGTCAAAGCTTATCCCTTGGAACCATGTCAAACGCTTTTATGAAATCAATAAAGCAACAAAAGTCTTCTTCCTTTTTCTCCCAAGATTTTTCAATGATGTGCCTTAAAGTTATACAATGATCAACAATGGAATGTTTAGGTCTAAAACCTGCTTGCCCTTTAGCATGTTTATCTCTTTCTTCTGCCCACTTGTTGATTTTATTTTCTAGCATGCTTCCAAATAACTTTGCAAACAAGGGGTTTATCTTTATGGTCCTATAATTTGAGGGATTATTGACATCACCACTCTTGAAAAGAGGTATTGCCAAACTAGTTGTCGAATTTGTGGGGAACCCATGTTGTATGATGCTGTTGAAATTTTTTGTAATGTGAGGTTGTAGATTTTTGAAACTGTTGGACACCTAATCCTCAATGGGTTAGTGTGGAAGCCGAATGGACAAAAGGAGTCCAAGAGACCTTGGGATGTGGAACCCAACGGTCAGATATTGTACTATAAATGTAAATCATTTGTTAATAAAAATTGTACTCTCCTGATTATCTTTCATATCTCTCTTGTTGTCCATGTGTGTTTAACATGGTATCAGAGCAGGCGTATTCCTGCCCTGCATAATTATTTTGAGCCACTTGTTTTATGGCCTTTATGCGCAGATCATTTCTGCCATCAATTCTGCATCTCATAAATATTTTCTCATGAATATTTTATCAGCTAAATTTTAGCTGTGACCTGTCATTTCTCCAGCGCCATTTTATGCACTGCTCCTGCTTTGCTCTGACCGTTTTTTATAATCACCTGCATGTAACGCTACGCTGCCCCTGACGTTGTTTCATATAATCAGTTGTTCATTAATATTCCTGTATTGTCCTTTGCGCTGCTCATCTCTGCATAACCTTTGTCTGACACTGCCTGTGCCTGTCTGCCATATTCCTTACCTGCCTTCTTTGTCTGCCTGATGAACGTTTGCTCTTCTGCCATATTCCATTAAACCGTCGCCTGACATTCACCTTACGTTCTGTTCATCTGGATGCGTTGAGAGTGTCGTTGCGGTTCGAGCTGCAGAAACCGGGTCTCGCAGCGCGGTTTGGCAGTCAGGGTCCCTGTCGATTAGGCATCCTCTGCGCCACGGAGTTTGCATTCCGCTGGATCATTGATTATCCTGCGTTGAGGAATATGTTCTGTGTATAGAAGCAACCACATCGTTCTAAGGATGGAGCAAAGGCAACAGTGAAATCTTGTGGATTTAGGTGTGAAGCACTGATCCAACCGTAACAATATAGATCAAAAAATGACATGGTAGGACCTCAGCAAAAATAGTGTGCGGTCCAAATCCATGCGGTACAGCGATAGCATAAGGTCGTCAGTTCCACTCTCGGCAAAGGCTTCGATAGCCTCTTCCAGCAATTGTATTTGCTCTCTAGAGCGCTGAACCAGGTCATTCTGGAAGGTAAGAATTTCTGGAGCAGCTTTCTCATTTCTCCAGGCCCGTTTTAGAAGCTCGACATCCGTAGCAGCCCCGGATACGTCTGCGGTGTCTTCTTGCATCCAAAATGCTTGAGAGGAGTTATTAGCTGGCCCGGGGGAAGAGGTTGTGCCTTCCCCGTTCTCCATTATTGTGTGGGCGTCTGTATCAATTCGAGCTACGCTGGTGCTGTAAACTCTCATTCCTCTACTCAATCAATCAGGTGTTTACAGTTGTGGTTTGAAAAAGGTACGAATGGCAAGGGTTTATGGTTTGTAATGCGAACGATGGACAGTTAACAGAATTGTCGAATGGTAAATCAATTGTTTAAATCGCTAACATAGTTTAGATCTTCCATTTAGATTCTGAAATCATTGTTACTGCTCCTAAGAAATGCACGTAAATGAGGTCGTTGGTTCTTGTCAGTATACATAAGGCCATCGTGGGCATAAAGGGAAGGATCCATCCCTGTTCAGCCTGGTCCATTACATTTCTCCATTCTAGTTTAAAAATAGAGCAAATGAAGTTGGAGGACTGTTGAGTTGTATATGAAACGATTCACTGTTGAAGCGTGGGGATCCGAGCAAGAAAACAGTGTTTTCGATTGTTTACTTCCGAGCTCGTTTGCGCCTCCTGGGGCGTATGACTGCCGATTGTAGTTGCAAATAACCTTGTCTCAATGTATATGCAAATAACCTTGTGCGTATAGCGTATCTCTCTGCATTTTGATGGTCGTAGCATGTCCTTTTTTAAGGTTGGTTTGATAGATTGAAAGACTATTAACTACAGATTGATATATTGTATGACTGCCATTGCTGGGAATTGGAGAAGAGTTGTGGGTGATGCACACCATAAAAAGGATTTTCTGTATCTTGGTTTTGACGCGGCAAGCACTCCGTCTGTGGGAATAATGAAGAAAAGAGGGCACCACTGATCTGGGACTGAGAGGGTGCCACGAATGCGTCCATTCATTTGACGCGGCAAGCACTCCACGCTGGTAAAAAACGCTGCTCCTGCTCTTGTTTTTGAAAAATACAGAGATTCTTCGAACAGTTCTCAACCCATTGTCCTGGTCTGAGAAGATTCTAGGGTACAAATTATAGAAATCTGTGACTGCTTTCGTGTATAAATCCAGCGGGAGACCACGCCTGGTTCTGTGCTTCTTGACCAGTGACTCTATTCCAAATATCGGATTTCTATCGATTTTCATCACCTCAGGGGATGAATTACCCCCGTTGGATGTCACGATATTTTTGGACTCAGATGGCGATTTCTGAGGGAGGCTCACTGGAGGAGGTCTGTTGATGTGAGGAATTGAAGTGTAGTTTCTGCAACAGCCGAGACAGGACATGATAACCTCTAGAATTTAACAAACTTGCGATGCATTCAATCATATCTCGTTCAGTTTAATTCGCGTGGGTGATTGCCCATATAATTACAGATGCAGAGATGGGATTCAAGTAAATTGGGTTCAAGCTAATGCGCTCTCTCTGCCTGTGTGCCACTGAGACTAGTATATTGGTATACTGTGGAGTTGCTGACTTGTGAATTTCTAGGAGGTTATCAGATTCTCTTATCATTGTGTAATTTTTGTTATCTCCACTTTGCGTTATCTCAGATTTCCCTCGTTCGATCCTCACCGGTCACGGGTGCTTTGTCAGCGGTTTGCAATTATGTATACAATGATGATGAAGATTGAAGGTGTAATATCAAGTCTATGGTGACTGAAATGGAATGAAATTCTTTATGTTCTTGACTTCAAGCTTTGAGCAGACTCAAAGCAATGTTAGAATTTCACACTGGTCTTCCTATTTGAAGGGGTTTTGAAATTCAAGTCTGGCGGCTGAAATACATAGATATTCAAGTTATAAGACAAGTGTTATGACTTCTGCAAATGTTTGGGTTGTCATATATTGATTTAGATTTTTGAAGAGATCTCATTGTGTAACCAGGTTCTCTACTTCCCAGCTACTTCTTTATTACAATTTGTTGACTAAGATGTTTTTCTGTGTAATTTTGCGCAGAATATGTTCATGAAAATATATACATATATACATATATATATATATATATATATATATATATATATATCATATGGTATGAAATTGCATGGTATATGGAAGTATATTGAGAAGCTACATACTTGAAGATTTTTTGAAGACAAAGTAGTACACCAATCAATTTTTTTTGCAGTGATATTATTGTGAAATGGATAGAATGGGTGTTGTATTAGAATTACTGAATACTCTAATACATTCTACCATGGACAATACAATTATGATTGATAAAGCCATTGTCTCAAACATTCAAATCTGTTTGAAAAATGTACAAGAAAACATTGAATTTTTGCAGCTGGAGTCTCAGCTTCAGCAAGAAGAATTAAAACAGAAGAGTCATCATTCTGAACATGTTTCTGTTCAGAACATTGAGACTGCAACCCATCAGAAGCAAGTCAATAATGTTACAGTTGGTTCAGATTTAGTTCCCAATAAAGCAGCAGTTGTACTTGCAGATGCAGAAACTCAGTCTGCACTTCCCAAGCCCATCGTTAGACCTTGGGAACAACTTGTCCACAACAAGCACAAAACTAGTCTTGGATATGAGAAGGACTTGTCCTTTCATATTCCAGACTACTCCAAGCCCATTCAGTTTCATAGTGTTGGATTCATTCATGACAGTTCAGCTGTTCCAGACTCTGCCCTTCTTCCACAGCAACAACAAAAACACATTGTGAAATGCCAACACTGTGACCAAGTTGGCCATTTGAAAGATCACTGTTTTGATCTTCATCCATGTAAGCACTCTCATAAAACCAGCCATTCTTCACACAGATGCTTCAGAAACAAACGTCCTGCAAGAAAAAAGATTCATCTTGGATGGATCGCTTCTTGGCAATGGGCATCAACAGCCAAGAAGATATTCCAAACACATGTTAGAACTTGTTCCAGAATATTGAACAGTCTTGCAGTTGAGTTTTCTCCATCATCTCACCTTGTATCTGACAGGGGGGAAATGATGGTCATCTACAAGCTTCAAAGCCACATCAAGCGAGCCTGAGCCACAACCTGCCACACCAATTTCAGAGTTGTAGCAAGAGACAAAGATGCCCCTGAACATGCCTTCAGTTGGCAATCACTTCCTCTAGCAGAAGACTTCAGCTTCTTGCAAGCTTTGGAAGAATTCCAGGAACAAAATTGGGGACACTTCCTCTAGCAGAAGACTCCAGCTTCTTGCCAGTTTTGGAAGAGTTCCAGGAATTGCATTAAGCATTCCAGAGTTGTTGGTCATCCTTAAACCATCACAGGTTGAGACTTCCCTTTTCAGGTTGAAGTTTTCCCTTTTATGCGGGGTGAGACCTCCCTTTATTGGTTGAAGGTTTCCCTCTTCAAAACAATAGGAGCACTTCCTCTAGCAGATGACTTCAGCTTCTTGCCAGTTTTGGAAGAGTTCCAGGAACTGCACTAAGCGTTCCAGTGTTGGTGGTCATCCTTAAACCACCGCTCTTTATACCAACATTTCATAGAGCACATTCAGCCTAGTGCTGCCATGCATATTTGCACATTTTGTATTACAGCTCTCTTCTTGGACTCATACATAACCCTTCGGATTAAGGGGGGGAATGTTGGACACCTAATCCTCTATGGGTTAGTGTGGAAGCCGAATGGACAAAAGGAGTCCAAGAGACCTTGGGATGTGGAACCCAACGGTCAGATATTGTACTATAAATGTAAATCATTTGTTAATAAAAATTGTACTCTCCTGATTATCTTTCATATCTCTCTTGCTGTCCATGTGTGTTTAACAGAAACTTGTAGTGCAAAATAGCATGTTGCAATTCTGATGTGATTTCCATTTTATGATATTTTAAACCAAATGAATTGTTTATTTGAGTCTTCTTTTTCTAACTGAATGAGATGATGTTGGCTTGATGGGGCCTGACCCAAGTTTGGAGTTAATTAGCCAAACAAATCCCTACACTACTGTCCCTTTTGGCATCAGCCCGTGATGCGCGGACTGAAGTCTCACCCAAAGCACTATGGGGGGATGCTGGAACCAAGTTTCCGCACCCTGGAGATGTCTGAGGGGTCAATTTAATTCAACTGTGCCTACCTTTGCATGGGTCGCTTTGCAAACTGTCCTAACCGGAGATACCTTCGCGATCTGTTAGGATTGCCTTTTGCACAGCCCTAACCAAGGGCTGAGATGCTTTCATGCTACTAGGGTAGTGATCTGCGCTATTTCCCCAAGTTACACCGTGTATCTTACTTATGTTCTTACGATTGTTATTAATTTCGCTTAAACAAATACCTTATCTCACATTTACTTAATCAACACAATCAGATATGTTCGCGCACCATATAGACAACATAAATGCACTTTATACCCAATATATTCGATACAGAAAATAGGAAATAAATACATAGAATTGATGTAAAACTTCTCTTTATTAATGCTTCAATAGTTACAGACTCGACTCTCCCTGCACACTCAGCTGCAAGGGTCCACGCACTCAGTTGCGGACTACTAGGTCTCTGCGCACTCAGTTGCAGAGCCTTCTCCCACTCTACAACCCAAAGACTCGACTCTACACTTAGATCTTCCGCTATCCTTCTATTCCATCATCATTCCTTAAATTGGATTCTATTATCTTTCAACTACTTAGAGCCTCGCTCTATTTATACAATCCCATGGTCCACGAACCATGGGTAGATCTCTAATGCCGACATTTCATTACAAAATTGAGGGTGGACAACCCTATGTCTCATTTACAACTTCGCGCTTTGTGCCCACAAAATGCGGAGTCTTTACATCATATTTACACCTTTTAGCCAAAATCTGGGCTTTAAGCCCCAAAAATTTCCTTGGGGGATCCCATGCCCAACAGACCCCCAACACAAACATCGTGACTCACCCTCTAGTCACTCTGTCGGTGCAGAGATCTTCACGCAGAGACTGCCCAACTCTGTTGGAACCGCTGCAAGATCGGCAGCGCACTGAGCAGCTACCTACTGCACTTCCTGGACGCTTTGTTTAGAGACTGTTGTAGCTGAACTACTGCCCTGCACCTATTTATAGTCCCACGCCTCCTTTCAGCTGCCTAGAGCGCTAAGACTGTGCTTCTGTCAGCTAGTTAGATAGCCGGGCCACCAGTGTATGGCTTCAACCGACTGCCATTCACTTTTCTTGGGAAAGGTTCTCCATTTAACTTTACCAACTGCACCGCACCTCCATCTATGACCTCCTTAATAACATACCATCCTAGCCAATGCATTTTGAGCTTTCTCGGGAATATATCAAACTTACTATCATACAGTAACACCAAATCGTTCACCTTGAAGGTGTGCAACTTAATATGTCAATCGTGCCAGGCCTTTTCGCGCTGCTTTTGTACTTGCTGGTGGAATCCAGCCAAAAACCGTTCTTCTTCGAGCTCCTCCAACTGCGTGAGCCTCTCCTCCAAGGCGCTGTGATCTGTCATACCTGTGAGAGTCGCTATGCGCAGACTAGGCATAATGTATTCCATAGGCATTACAGCTTCCACTAAATAGACCATTTGGAAAGGTGTTTGTCCCTTGGTCAGCGCAGTCTCCAGTACTTTGTTAAAATACAATGTGCTTGTTTGATGATACACCTGAAACTCTTATGTTAGTGTGTTGATTGTCTCGTTTAGGAAATGTGTACCGTGATCTCTCATCAAGATCTTTGGACATCTGAATTGCGTCAAGACGTGTTAAAACAGAAACTTCGCAGTCATCGCGACCGTGTAATCTTTTACTGGTTGTGCTTCTGCCCAACGAGTCAAGTACTCTGTTGCAATGATAATATATTTCGCGCCTATCTTTCCTTGAGGTTTGATAGGTCCTACAAAGTCGATCGCCCACTTTTCAAAGGGCTGCAACATCATTTGCGGATTCAAAGGCATCTCGTCCCTCCGCGATGGTCAAATCATCACTTTTACCCTTGGATATGTTCGCTGGATCCTCCCCTTTGCAAGTGAGCCGAGTAATTCTCACCCAACAATGGAACCATTTGTTGGCTTGATGGGGCCTGACCCAGGTTCGGAGTTAATTAGCCAAACAAATCCCTACACTACTGGCCCTTTCGGCATCAGCCTGCAGTGCGTGGACTGAAGTCTCACCTGAAGCAGTATGGGGGGATGCTGGAACCAAGTTTCCACACCCTGGTGATGTCTGAGGGGTCGATTTAATCCAACTATGCCTACCTTCACACAGGTTGCTTCGCGCACTGTCCTGACCTGCGATACCTTCGTGATCTGTTAGGATCGCCTTTCACGCAGCCCTAACCAGGGGCTAATATGCTTTCGCGCTACTAGGGCAGTGATCTGTGCTATTTCCCCAAGTTACACCATGTATCTTACTTATCTTCTTACAATTGTTAGTTAACTTCGCGTAAATAAATACCTTATCTCACATTTACTTAATCAACACAATCAGATATGTTCGCGCACCATATAAACAACAGAAATTCACTTTATACCCAATATATTCGATATAGAAAACAAGAAATAAATACACAGAATTAATGTATAACTTCTCTTTATTAATGCTTCAACAGTAACAGTTACAGACTCGACTCACCCTGCGCACTCAGCTGCAGGCGTCCGTGCACTCAGCTGCAGACTACTAGGCCTCTGCACACTCAGCTGCAGAGCCTTCTCCTACTCTATGACCCAAAGACTCGACTCTACACTTAGATCTTCCGCTATCCTTTTATTCCATCATCATTCCTTAAATTGGATTCTATTATCTTTCAACTACTTAGAGCCTCGCTCTATTTATACAATCCCATGGTCCGCAGACCATGGATAAATCTCTAAAGCCAACATTTCATTACAAAATTGAGGGCGGACGACCCTGTGACTCATTTACAACTTTGTGCTCTGCGCCCACAAAATGCGAAGTCTTTACATCAGATTTACACTTTTTAGCCAAAATCTAGGCTTTAAGCCCCAAAAATTTCCTTGGGGGATCCTGCACCCAACAGAAGACCTTCTTTTTCCCTCACTTATACCATGATGCCCCTGTGTCCTTTTCCATTCGCTGCTGCCTCGTTCCACACTACCATCTTCCAGTATCCTTCAAACAAATGTGTCTTGCACCCTTCATGCTCATGTGTTTTTGTGAGGCAAATTATGTTTCTATCTTCCGCAATAGGCCCTAATGTAGGTCCTCGTATCCATGGGTAGCCTTTGTAGTTCCAACAAAATAATCTTAAGGAAACTTGGGTATGACTTGCTTGCTATTTATTTTGACATGCAAGACTCACATTTGAGTCTTTGTCCCTTCTTTCCCATACTAACCTTGCTTCCTGATTTTCTGTTGAAGAGTTTGTTGCCTCTTCTTTATTACCATCGTGTTGCTCTGTTTTGGAAGGAGTTACGAATCACACTATCACAACCTTACCTTTATAAATCCATGCTCTCTTGTTTCCCTAAGATTTGACATTTCCTCCCACCTTTCCTCTTATTTTCTTATAGTTAAATCTTCTTCTAGAAAAAAGTGAGAACCCCTCAAGAAATGCTTCTTTCTTAGAATGATATATTTATCATGCAAGCTAGGCATGATGAATTTTATGGGCCTAGCTCCCTCACCATTAAACTTACCCACTCTCCATGCTTGGCATATTTATCCTTGCCATAACAACTTATCTTTCAGGAAGTCCCTTGCAATGTCAAGAGTATATTCATTTTTCCCATAGTCTTTCACCCTTTTAATAATTATGTTTGATGCTTTATCTTTCCTTTCCTTTCTTTCTCTATCTTACATGTTTCCAACCTGAATGCTTATTTCTCCTTCCCTATTAGCAGAATTGCTAATAAATTGAGCCCAAGTTTTGGAAACTTTTGTGGAATCTCCTTTCCTTTCTTCTTTTACTTTCTCTTCATGGTTGTCTATTTGGGCAACTGTTTTCCCTTTATCCTGGGATGGTTTTGCATTCACCACCTTTGTACTTTCCACTATAGATTTCTTTATGTTTTTCACATCCGCCTTCATGCATTGTCATTATGACTTCCCTATCAAGAGAGCTTCTTGTAGCAATGCCACTTTCTCTTTCAAAACTTTATTTCTTTATGTTAAAGCTTTGTTTTCAGTTGTTATTATATGAATTTTATGATCTCTTTCCTGCTCTTTAGCTTCTGAAACTTCCAACCTTTGTTTTGCATTTAACAATTCTTTCACATAATGATCAAATGACCAGGTCAGAGGTGTGGATGAGGGATTATAGAAGGCAGAATCATCAATGACTTTTTCATTGGGCTTGTTGTTGCCACATGATTGTAGAGGGTACTTGTATGAATATTTCTTATTGCGAAGGGCTCGAGTACTTTCCCTTTGAGACAGTTTTTTCCTTGTTTTCTCCCATTTTTGATGGGCTAATCTACATTTTAAAATGCCCCGATATTGTTTGGCATTGACCCAAACCCACTTCCTAGTTTTGGCAGATTAGGAAAATTTCACTTGTCCTAGATCATTTGTTTCCACAGGTTCTAAAATTTCTTGTCTCGTTGTCATGTTTGAATGCATTTATAATGCAAGAAACTATATAAATACCTTGCTAAGTGGATCAAGGGATCGGGGACCGTGGAATCGATTGAATTGGAGTAGAATTTGGGCCCTTCGTAGTATCAAACTCTTTACCCTTTGCAAAAGACAACTAACAATGAATCTAATCCTTGGTTGAATCGAACGCCATTTCTAAAAAATCCTTAGGATTTAATGCTAGCCATCCATGCAATCCCCATGGCTCTGTTATGCAACCAGCTCACAAAATAGAAGAAAGAGATAGATCAACAACTTCAAAAGTAGCCTCTTAAAGGGGTCAACCTCCTTTACATTACATAAATGAACAATCCTTGGATGATTCAAATGACAAAACCTCCTTTCTATATATAGGAGTTTAAGGGGTTACAATATAATCAGAGCTGACATAACAATAATAATGCAAGGGCACAACAATAACAATAGTGAGCTTCTATGGGGCACAATAATAACAATATGGGGACAACATGGGCACAACAATAATAATAAGGGCTACAATGACAATAATAACGGGGGAATACACTAGTATTATAGGGACCTGACATGCCCCTCTCCTTCAAAAAAGTGTTGTCCTCAACTCTTGAGTAGTTTTGGATGCTTCTGTATAAAATTCTCATCCTCCCATGTGGAATCTTTAGCAGGTAAGTTCTTCCACTTGATGAGATACTATGAAATTGATTGATTTCGTAGCCGTCGAGTTCTTGTTTCTATGACTGATTCAGGTTCCAATATGATATTTCCTTCCTCATGAAGTTCTGGCAATATTGTTTGAACCGAAAGCTTTTCACCTATAACCTTCTTTAATCATGAAACATGGAAAACTGGGTGCACTCAGGAAGATGCAAGAAGTTCCAATTTGTATGCCATAGTACCAATGTTTTGAAACGCCTTGTATGAACCATAATATTTTGGTGATAATTTATTATCCTTCTTATCTTGCTTGAGGGAAATTTGTTTGTATGGTTGTAGTCGTAGAAATACCCAGTCACCTACATCAAAACTTCTTTTGTTGTGAAGTTGATCTGCTTGTTGTTTCATTCTATTATGCGCCAAAGTGAGGTTATCCTTTAAGATTTGGAGAACTTTTTGTTGATGCTCGATGTGATCTTCCACTGCTTTAACCTTATAATTTTCTCTTAAATATGATGTGATGGACGGTGGATGATATCCATAAAGTGCCATAAATGGGGTAATTTTTGTTGTAGTATGGAAGGAAGTGTTATACCACCATTCAGTCAGAGGCAACCATTTGACCCATTGTGTTTGTTTATCAGATACAAAGCAATGAATATATCCTTCCAAACATTTGTTCACTATCTCAGTTTGCCCATCCGATTGAGGATGATAATATGATTTATGAGCTAACTGGGTACCCAGACAAGAAAATAATTTTGTCCAAAAATTTCCAGTGAAAATAGGATATTTGTCGCTTACAATAATATTTGGGTTTCCATGTTGCTTTTGAAATGCTTCCATAAATGGAGTAGCAATAGTATTGGCTTTAAATGGATGAGATCATGCACAAAAGTGTGCATACTTGGTAAGTCTATCAACTAACACCATGATGACACTTTTTCCTTTGGACTTGGGTGAACCTGTGATAAAATCCATTGAAACCTCCTCCCAATGTTGACTTGGAATGGACAAACGTTGTAATAGACCTGGGGTATTAATTGTCTCAACTTTATTTTGTTGGAAAACCAAACATTCCGCCACAAAAATTTTGAATATCAAATTTAATGCCATCCCAAAAAAATCCTTCTTAACCCTGTGGTAAGTTTCTAAAAATCCTGAATATCCTCCTAAGGGAGAGGTGTGCAATTCCAAAAGAATATTTTGTTTGAGTTGGGAATTCTTACAAAGGTATAAGCAATCTGTGTACCATAACGAATCATTTTTCCAACTAAATGTATCATATGTACTGGGATCTTGCTGCAATTTTTGAATGAGTACCCACACTTCTTTGTCATTCTTCCATTCATCCCTTGCTTCATTTATCCAATCTGTTTGGATAATACAAATGAAACAAAGCAATGCTTCCACATCCTCATCCTTTCTTGAGAGTGCATCTGCAACAACATTTGGCTTCCCTTTTTTGTAGATGATTTCAAAGTCATAACCCAACATATTTGTGACCCATTTTTGTTGCTCTTCTGAAGATAATCTTTGTTCTAAGAAGTATTTAAGACTATCATGATCCGTTTTTACCTTGAAGTGTCTTCCCATTAGGTAAGGTCATCATTTCTTAAGTGCATATAGTATTTCCAATATTTCCTTCTCATAAATAGCTTTGTGTAAATACTTTCCTTTGATTGGATGACTTTCAAAAACAATGAGTCTTTCTTCTTGCGTTAAAACAACACCAATTCCATTTCCTGAGGAATCACATTCCACAATAAAGGTGTTTGTGAAGTCTGGCGTAGCTAAGATCGGTGCTTGGCACATTGCCTTTTTAAGATGTTCAAAGGCCTTCGTTTATTTTGGAGTCCAAGAAAATGCATCTTTCTTCAGTAATGTTGTTAGAGGTGTTGTTATTCTCCCATAGTTCTTAACAAACTTGTGATAATACCCTGTCAACCCAAGAAATCCTCACAGATGCTTTATAGATGTGGGGATTTTCCATTCCTTAATGGCTTTAATTTTGCTAGGGTCTACCTTAACACTTGTTGAAAATAGCAACAAGAAATGCTAAAAATAGAAATGCTATAAATAGCATTTCAGGTAACAGTGTTGGAAATAGCAACAAGGAATGATAAAATAGAAATGCTAAAAAATAGCATTTCGAGATACATTCAATTTTAGTTAGTCCCTGAACTAAAATTGAGAATTAAAATTTGAATTTGATCTTAGCAGCTGTTTGAAAAATAATTAATTAATTCATCTTGAGTTAATTAGTTGGAGAAAATCAAACATGAAGTCTATGTGAAGACATGCAATAGTTTTCCCTTTGATTGAGGAAGTTATCTCTTAATTAAGGAGATCAGGATGAGTTGTACTTTGAGTTGTAATTAGTTAGCTCAATTAACTGAGTTAAGTCTGGTTCGATTAGTTCCAACAGTTTGTGGAACTGATTGTGAGCTTATTTAGTTAATGCATGTAACTAGCGTACTTCAAATAACTGAATATTCTCTCATAAACAACTCATGCATGTCAGTTCAGTGAGAGACCCAGTTGAGATCAGAGGAAGGGACAATGTACTATCAGTTGGAGGAATTTTCCTATATAGGAAACTCATCTATGCAGAAGGAATTATCTCCTTCAGGATTGTGCAGTTATTTTAGAGGTCAGTGTTGTGTGTGAGGTGAGAATCACACTGGTTGTAGCTAGAGGACCCAGGAGAAACTGCGCAAGGAAATAGGAGGCTTGGAGGACAGAAGGAAGCCATATGTGTTGTCTATTATATCTATGAGTAGCAGTGAAGGATTGTACTAAGAGCTGGATAGCTTGTGAGCTAAAGCTTTGTGTAATCCTGAGATATTTCCACTTGTATGATAATACAGATAGCGGGGTTTTTTAGCTGAGGCTTTCCCCTGAGTATTTTCTGTGTTTCATGTGCATTGATTCTTCTTCTCTGTTATATGTGTTCTACTTGATCTTGCTCAAATCTGTTAAGCTTCCGCAAGTTTGATTGTAGAAGTAGATTAAGTATTTTTCTTTAGTACGTTGCATAATCAGTTTAATCTACAGTGGGAATTTCTACAACACTTTCATGAGATACAATATGACCCAAATATTCAACCTCTTGTACTCCAAAGAAACATTTGGAGGTTTTTGCATACAATTGTTTCTCCTCCAATAATTTGAGCACTCTGTTAACATGTTGAACATGATCCTTCCAAGACTTGCTATAGATTAGTATATCATCAAAAAATACTAACAAAAAGTTTCTAAGGAAGGGTTTGAAAATGGAATTCATCAAACCTTGAAATGTAGAAGGTGCATTGGTAAGGCCAAATGGCATGACCAAAAATTCATAATGACCCTCATGAGTTCTAAATGTTGTTTTCAGAATGTCTTCAGGCTTCATTCTAATTTGATGATATCCTGAGAGAAGGTCCAACTTGGTGAAGTAAATTGCTCCATGCAATTCATACAATAATTCATCATTGATAGGAATGGGAAATTTATCTTTATAGTGATCTTGTTGAGCTCCCTATAATCCGGCCACATGCGCCATGATCCATCCAAATCCATTCTTCTTGTGCACCAATACTACTAGAGCAAAGAAATAACTTTCACTAGGTTGAATTATATCTACCTCTAACATTTCTGCAACCATACGTTCAATTTCACTCTTTTGGGCATAGGGATATCTGTAAGGCTTGATGTTTGGAGGAACACTTCTTGGAATCAAATGAATAGCATGATCATGATCACAAATATGTGGGATGCCTTTGGGAGTCTCAAATACCTTGGAATGATTGTCCACGACTTTTTGGAGATCTGGAGAAATAGATGATTTTGATGTGGGAACCTCTAGCGAACATAATTGTGCAATTACGCCTCGTTATTATTTCTTTAGAATCTTTGTCATGTCATTCATTAGGGGATTTTTGAGGTCTAAAATAGGCCTCCTAAGGAAATTATAAAATAATAGTGGAAATAATAAAATAAGATTAGATTACATCATCAAATTTTAGAGGGAAGAAAGACAAAACTATTTTTTCAACTCATATTTTCAACTTATCTCCGTATAGGTTTATTCAAATTTCGAGTGGAAACATTCATTGGATGCAGAATTTGATTCCTCATCCAAATCAATGGACCCTGCTACAGAAAAAATGAGAAATACATGAAAAACGTGATTGCAATCACGTTTTTTCATGTATTTCTAGTTTTTCGTGTAGTAGGGTCCATCGAAAGTATGCAACATGGGTACTCCTAGGATGAGGAATTAAATTTTGCATCCAATGAGTACTCTTGATCTAAATTTGAGTAAAAAATTAAGGAAATAAGTTGAAAATACGAGTTGAAAAAGTAGTTTTATTATTTTTTAAAATTTGTACTTTTTAACTCCAAAAATGGTGAATCATCCCCCATGGTTGACATCATCATCTTGAATCCTATTAGTTCTTATAAAGTTTATTTTAGTTGTACATTTTTCTTAGGAGGCCCATTTTAGACCTCAAAAATCTCCTAATGAGAGCTGGTTACCTTTCCTGGTTTTCCTGCGATACCCCTTAATTCAACTTCTTTTCCTTCCGAAAAAAATTCAAGAAAAGTTCTTGAAAATTAAAAGCTATCGTACCCAAATATCGTAGCCATTGTACTCCTAATACAACATTAGCACCACCCATTGGAATGGAAAACATTGGACTATTTAACACATATCCTCCCATGGATGGCTTGATATTATGGCACTTTCCAGAGAAATTTATGGTTCCTCCATTTGCAACCATCACTTGACACTCTGGTGCTAGATATAAGAAGCAATTCAAATCCTTGGCTATCTTACAATGAATAAAATTATGGGCACTCATTGAATCAATCAACACTATTACCTTTTTCTTCTTGATATGTCCTTCTATCTTGATAGTTTGAGGAGTGGTAATTCCGGACAATTCATTACAAGATATGGTCAGATTCATTTCTTCTTTCTTTAGGGTTTGTTCCTTGTATGTATCCTCTTCTTTTAATGTTTCTTGTTCCTTTTCTTCCTCCTCTTCACAATCTATGTAAAATAATTTCTTCTCGATACACTTATGACCTTTAGTGTATTTTCTATCACAACTGTAACAAAGCCATTTTTCTTTTTTTTCTTCCAATTGTGGTGGTGTCAACCTTGTATTTTGTGGAAAGCTAGGGGCAACAACACTTCCATCTTTATAGTTGTGATTGGTAGGATTCCTTGTTTCCATAATTTTGCTTTCAATTTTTCTTGCCAACTTGAATGCCTTCTCCAATGAATTAGGTTCCCAAAGGCGAACCTCATGTTGGATGTTATCCTTTAAAGTCTCTTTGAACACATCAATCCTATGCTCCTCTAGAATATCTTTTACCCTTATATTCAATTTTTGGAAGTCCTCAATGTGCTCCACCAATGAACCCTTTTGTTTGACATTTATCAATTGGCTAAAAAAGGTGTTTCTTTTTGTATCCTCATAATGTGATATCATTTCTTCCATAAAAATTTTCCAAGTGACAATTTTTTACTGAGAGTAAAGCCATTGATACCATACAAACTTATTGGGTTCCAAATATAAAGTTGCAATGTGTACCTTTTGTTTGTTTTGCACATTATGGAGATCGAAATATTGCTCCATCGGTAGTATCCATGTTATGGGATCCTTGCCATCAAACTTCCTCATATCGATCTTTGGAACATGGCGGCCTTCAATCCAACGTTAGAGTCTATGAAATCATGTCTAACATTTCTTTTGTTTTCATCATGTGTTTCCTTTACTACCCTTTCGACATTAATAAGCATTTCTTGTAGCAACTTTGTCAAATCTATCTTCAAATCTTCCATGTTGCCTTTAAGTTTTGCTTCTATACCATCCATCTTAGCTTCCATGCCATCCATCTTAGCTTCCATTCCATTCTTTAAACCATCCATCTTAGCTTCAATTACTTTTTGTGAGAGTGAAATTTGTTGCATTTGGTCTCGTAATTTTGATAAATCGAGTTGCATTTCTTCCTGTTCTTCATGTGTCATAGTAGATATTTTAGGTTGCTTACTAGGTGTTTCCATTTTCTTTCTTTGGGTCATCAATGAATGATAATTATGCTTCAAAATGCCTTTTGAATCACTTCAAACTACTTTCTCAAAGAAAACTTATGCAAATTTTAAAAACACTACACACCTTCTTTTGTTTTTTGTATGAACTCGATCTTGAAATGACTGTAGCTCTATAATTGAGGATCTCCAAGTTCTGAAATTTCAACTTGTGATAGCCCTCTTAGTCCACTTTCCAACCCCACAAGTCTGATTGCGATTGGATTCTCCAAGAAAGCGTTATGCCTAATCCCCTGCGATGGCATAATTATAGACTAGTTTAGTAGAAAAAACTTGTCCGACATGCCACGTGTCACTGTTTCAATATTTGGCTCTAAAACCGATAACCAACAAACTACAGTCCATCCTCTTTCTGTCACTTCTTACGAAATTTGAATCTGATGTTCAGAGAGAAAGTTATGACGATTTTCCCAAGGTGACCTGTTTGAGATCGAATTTAGGAGCACACAAAAACCCTAACTTCCTCAGTTCATATATCCAAAAATATAGCGAGACAAGATATGAAATTCGATTACTAGGTTCATCACGATTTTGGATCAAATGGGATTTAATTTTAGCTTCTGAAGCTTCGTAGAAAAAAATTATAGCGAAAATTCCACAATGGCCTATTTGAAGGAGCGAAACCCTAGAATCCAAAGCTCTGATACCAATTGTTATGCAACCAGCTCACAAAACAGAAGAAAGAGATAGATCAAAAAATTCAAAAGTACCCTCTTCGAGGGGGCAACCTCGTTTACATTACATAAATGAGCATTTCTTGGATGATTCAAATGACAAAACCTCCTTTCTATATATAGGAGTCTAAGGGGTCACAATATAATTAGAGTCGACATAACAATAATAATGTAAGCACACAACAATAACAATAAGGGCTACAATGATAATAATAATGGGGGAATACACTAGTATCATAGGGACCTAACAAGCTCCATTTTCCCCCTTGCCTCTCCATGTCGCTATATCCCATGCCACATAATCTCGCATCAAACTCGTCAACCGCATAGAGAGAAACCATGAAATTAAATTTTGGGATTTTGTTTCGGCCCTCCGAATGTCGTTTGTTCTAGTACAGGAAAAAACCGCACTATCATTAATCAATCACAACAACTTTAAATAGGTTGGTGTCTTATGAAATAACCAAACAAAATCTCACGCTCAATCAGAACCCTCTTCCTCGGATCAGATCCCTCGTCGCCCATAAGACATGAAGTTGGGTGTTTTCCAACTTATCATAACTTTCAAATTAGCCATGAGATCGAGCCTTGCTCTATGTTGTGTTTCTATGTTGAAAAACATCTAAATATTTTTTACATTTTTTAAATCCTGATAAACCAATTTTAATTTTAATAAACATTAACCATTATTATCATCAACATCATTACGAATTATTTAAGATATTCAATAATATATAAATAAATGTTTATTCTAACTTTCAAGCAAAAAGTATTTCTCCATTTTTAAACAGTATCATATGTTAAAATAATCAATTCAAAACAGGGGAATTTAAAATATTTTAGATATTCCACTTTAACTAGTTAAACTCATAAAAATGACGGTAGTTTAATAATTTATTTAATAAGTAACTTATAAATATTTGATGAAAGAATTTTAAATGTCGATACAAAATGCATAAAAGTTGTTGAATTTGAAATCCTCCAAATCCAGTAACCAAACGACATTTATGAGTTTAGCTAAGGCTAAATGGCATTTATAAATGCACACATGGCCTAATTGAAGACCAATCATGGTCAATCATGGTCAATATGAAAATAAACCATGGTCAAACATCATCAACCATGGTCAAGCGTGGTTAATCATTGCCAACCATGGTCAACTATGGCCCAATGTCGCATTGTGACATTGTCTCAATTTGAAAATCAAACATGATCAACCACTATCAATCATGGTCAATGATGGTTATAACCATGGTCACATTATGACAAACACTATTTGATTGTTCAACATCACATTGTGTCAACCGCAGTCTAACGTCTCATTGTGACAAATATTCTCAATACGAAAATCAACCATGGTAAACAATGTTGGAAATAACACTGGGGGGGGGTGAATCAGTATTATCAAATTCTTTTCAATATATCTTCCAGATTTATACTTTAATTTATTCTTCAGATATTGATCATTAATTTGTATGTTAGTACCATATAATAATGAGCAAGAACAAGAAAAACAAATAGTCACACCAAAGAACACCAGATATAAGGTGGAAACCAAATGTGGGTGAAAACCACCTGCTGCAATATGTCTCTATCTTCTTTCAATTAAAAACTTCTTTTACAATGATTTTGTACTGGTGTAGTCCTTTACCAGTACGTAGGCTGCAACCTGCTGAGAGCTACAACCCTCTCTCATTTTCTAGTTTCTCCTGGAAGGGAGCTACAACCCCCTTAGCTCTTGTACTAGTTGAACTACTAGTACGTAGGTGCTGACCTACTTCTTTTCTTCCAAGGACCACTTTTCATAAATTTTCAAACTGGATCCATGAACATCAAATAATCATCAAGTACATGTGAATCAACCAATCTCCTTTTACAATCACCCAATGAATCAACCAATAACTTCTCAGAATGCAGTAACCAGAAAAGCAATACCAGTAGTCTAAACCCAGAACTATGTAGCAATAGATAAAAGGCAGCCAACAAATATTTTAAGAAAAGTCCGCAACTTCACCAATAGAAACCTACGAATATCTGCAGTTCTTCTGTGTCTTGACTGCGTAGCTCCGCACCTGCACTGTCTACCCGACAACATACCTCCGCACCTGCGCCTTCTGTTGCTCTGCGTACCTCTGCACCTGCGCCTTCTGCTGCGCTGCGGACCCCTGCACCTGCGCCTTCAGCTGCGCTGCGGACCCCTGCACCTGCGCCTTCTGCTGCGCTGCAGACCCCCACACCTGCGCCTTCTGCTGCGCTGCGTACCCCCGCACCTACGCTATGGATCGCCTGCGGACCTCCGAATAGAGCCAAATTAATAGTCCTTCAATGTGCCATAGACAGTCAGATCCACAGATCTGATCATGCGCCAGAGAGATCACAACCTATCAATAGATTTATAGATTTCACCTTGATTTAGATCTAGCTTTTCAAACCGATCGCCCAAAATTTCAGATCTTAAGATATTCAAATTTCTCAAGTGACTAGCCAAATGATCTCCTTTCCTTTTTATAGGCAAGCCCTTACTCAAACCATGGATCAAAACAATAGAAAACCAATACAAGGGACCCAAAACCGGGGTTCAATAATTTATATGCTATACCACGAACCAAAACCATATGATCATACGTTGGACTAAATACCATGGACCACCATAGGATTTCCCACGAGCGTGCGGTTTTATTTGCATGAAAGTGCGTGTACTGGGGTCCGCACCTTCTGTTCAGATAACCTGTGGACATGATCGCACTTTGTGAATGGTGTGCCTGCGGGTCCGCACCTTTTGAATGGAGTACCTGTGAACCCCTTATTTTCTATCATTTTGAGAGCCTGAACAGAGATTTGCCACTTGAGTGAGTTGCCATCAAGTACAACACCTGTGCCATAGCGCCAAACCTGAATCATAATGCCAACAATCTCCCCCTTTGGACTTCATGGCAACCCCAAGATCCTCAAAGTCATTCTCCCCCTTTGTCATCAAGGGCAAAGGGTTATGCTCCCCTTGAGAACATGCTGAAAACTCTACTCTGCTGAGTTGATCATGCTCCCCCTGACTATAGGCCAGATCTGCAAAAGAAAATTTCTTCAAGAAGAACCATAATCCACCATACACCATAAATGACCTTGACAAAAGAGATATAAGACATAGAGACAAAACATTAGCAGCAATATTCAGATCAGCATCCTTCTGAAGATGCCAACAATGTATTTTTAGAAGAATAAATGCTCCCCCTGAACCTGTGCCAAATGGTCTTTGACCAATCCATAAACCAACGAATGTACGCGTATACCCCATATGAAACTCGCGTACAACCAACATCTCTGAAACAGATAAGATTCAACAACAAGATGATGCATCAACTACCCCCAGCTTTTGCCTGAGGTATTCAAAGGTCTCCCTGGGCAGTGGTTTGGTGAGTATATCAGCAACTTGTTCCTTAGAAGGATCATACTCCAACTTGACTTTTTGTTCAAGCACTTGTTCCCGAAGAAAATGATATTTGATAGGTATATGCTTGGTCTTTGAATGCATGACTGGGTTCTTTGAAATGTTGATAGCACTTGTATTATCACATACGATGGAGATAGGTGGAGTACAAGTGATTTGAAAGTCCTGCAAGGTTTGCATCATCCAAAGAAGTTGTGTGCAACAAGATGCAGCAGCCACATACTCTGCTTCAACTGTAGATAAAGCAATTGAACTCTGTTTCTTGCTAAACCAAGATACTAATCTGGAACCCATGAAGAATGCACCCCCACTAGTGCTTTTCCTATCATCCACGTTTCTGGCCCAATCTGCATCTGTATAAGCATGAAGTGTGAGATGTGTATCTCTAGGATACCATAAGCCATAGTTTTGAATTCCTTGAAGGTACTTGAAGATTCTCTTAACTGCCTGAAGATGAGTTTCCTTTGGATTTGCTTGAAATCTTCCAACTATTCCCACTGCGTGCATGATATCTGGTTGGGTACCTGTCAAATAAAGCAGACTTCGAATCATGGATCTATAGGTTGGTTGATGCACTGCTGCAGATTCATCATTTGCACTGAGGTTGCATCCTGTAACCATAGGTGTACATACTGGTTTTGAATCTTCCATGCCATACTTCTTCAAAATCTGCTTGAGGTACTTGGTTTGAGACAAAAAGATACCGCCTTCATTTTGTTGGATTTGCAATCCAAGAAAATATGTCAGTTCTCCAAGAAAAGACATTTCAAATTCTTTTTGCATCACCAAGGCAAAGCTTTGACTCATAGCTTCTTCATTGCTGCCAAAGATAATATCATCTACATACACAACAAGTATTAGCAATTTGTCATTTTCAATTTTTATATAAAGATTTCTATCTGCTGATCCTTTTGAAAAACCTTGTTGATGAAGATATTTGTCCAAACGGTAGTACCAAGCCCTTGGAGCCTGTTTAAGACCATAGAGAGAATTTTTTAGTCTGCATACAAGATTTGGATCATTCCCAAGAATGAAACCATTTGGTTGCTCAATGTACACTTCTTCTTCTAAGTCTCCATTCTGAAAGGCTGATTTCACGTCCATTTGAAATACTTTGAACTTCTGAAAGCTTGAGAGAGCAAGGAACATTTGGATGGCCTCAAGTCTAGCAACGGGAGCAAAAGTTTCTTCAAAGTCTATTCCTTCTTGTTGAGCATACCCTTTACAAACAAGTCTGGCCTTGTTTCTAATCACTTCCCCATTTTCATTCAACTTGTTTTTAAAGATCCATTTTGTCCCTATAACATTCTTATCTTTTGTTCTAGGAACCAACTCCCAAGTGTTATTCTTTTTTATCTGCTCAAGTTCTTCATCCATTGCCTTGACCCAACATTCATCTTTGCATGCCTCTTTTACATTTTGTGGTTCAGTGGAGGAGAGCAATGCCAAATAGCTTGAGGCTTCTGCAATTGTTCTTCTTGTTTGTATACCTGCCTCTTTCTGCCCCAAAATTTGAGATTCTGGATGATTCTTCTGAACGTACCTGGATGGAGTCTTCTCTTCTATCCTTATCTGTTCCTCTGGTGCCTCTTGAGTTTCTTTTTCATCATCAATCTGATTTGAAGGATGGACTTCATCCTCTTCGATATTTTCATAATTTACTTGCCTAGGAATGTTTCCTTCTTCATCAACCACTACATCAATGCTGTCAACAATTCTTCCAAGTCTTTTATTGTAACACTTGTATGCATTGTTGTGGGCAGAATAACCAAGGAGAATGCCTTCATCTGCTCTAGGTTCAAATTTGCCAAGATGTTCATTATTATTCTTAATATAGCATTTGCTTCCAAAATTTTTGAAATGTTTTACCGAAGGAGTCTCACCATACCAGAGCTCATGAGGAGTTTGAGTGTTGTTCACCTGGACATTTGTTTTGTTGAGAATAACAACCACAGCAAATGCAGCTTCACCCCAGAAGGTTGCGGGAGTTCCAGACTCATCAAGCATAGCACGAGCCATTTGTTGAATCGTTCTGTTCATCCTTTCCACTACTCCATTTTGCTGAGGAGTCCTAGCTATAGAGAATTCCCTTCTTATTCCATGTTCTTCACAGAAGTCGAAAAATTTATTCGAGGTAAACTCCCCACCTCTATCAGACCTAAGGCATTTGATTTTGTGATCTGATTCGTTCTCCACCAAGGCTATGAATGATTTGAACTTTTCAAAGGCTTCATCTTTGTGCTTCATAATTCCTATCCAACACATCTTGGAAAAGTCATCAATGAATAATATGAAATATTCTTCTCCTCGAGGTGACCTTTTCCTAGATGGGCCACATACATCAGTATGGACAAGTTCAAGTGGCCTTCTAGCTGATCCTTCCTTCTTAGGGAAGTTAGTTCTGGTTTGCTTACCAAACTGACATGATTTGCATATTGTGTTGTCTGGAATTCTGATGTCTGGAAGACCACGAACTGCCTGGTACTTGCATGATTTCCTTATCTGTGAAAAGCTTAGATGCCCCAACCTCCGGTGCCATAACCAGTGTTCATCATTTTTGCTCAAATAGCATTGTTGTTTTCCTTCTTCAAATATGTATAAATTATTTGGAGTTCTTATGCCTTTGATCACTGTTTTTCCTGTATCAAGATCACGAACACTACATCCATTTGATCGAAATATTACCTCAGTTCCTTGATCGCACATCTGACTGACACTCAGTAGATTATGCTTCAAGCCATCAACATACAAAACATTTCCAGCTTTGACTTTTTCTTTCAACTGAACAGTGCCTTTTCCTTTTATGACTGCAGGGGTATCATTTCCAAAAGAAACTTTCTTTCCCTTTTCTAAAGCACTATATGATTGAAGTTTTTCTTTATCACCTGTCATATGCTTCGAACATCCACTGTCGATGTACCATTGATTTTCCTGTCCTTCTGCATATAAAGCTATCCCACATCTTTCTGGTTGTGGTTCCTTCATTCTCCATGTTCTGGCATTTGAGGTTTGTTCCTTCTGAGTTGTCTTCTGAAACCTGCTCCTGCATTCAGAATCTTCATGACCAAAGTTATTACAAATAGAATGTTCAATTTCACTTTCAAGGGCGTAAAAGTTGTTATAGGTCCTTTTTGTGATTCCATTCATACTTCTTTGTTTTTGAGCTTCTCTAGTCATGATTGTCTTATAGGCAACACATTGAGCTGCTTTGTGACCAAAGTTATGGCAAGAGAAACATTGGCCATTGAAGAAACTCCTGTGATTTTCAAATCTATCAACCAACCGATTGTAGTTTCTACTGACATCCATTCTTGAGGCAAATTGGGAAGCTTTTACCTGTGGCTGGTTGTGGCTTCTGTTTGTCCTTAAGGTAGATTGCCCCCGATTTTCTTGATAGTCTTTGTTCATTCTTGAGGTAAACTGTCCCTGATGATTTCTATTAGGCCTTTGCTCACTCCTTCTTGCTGCATCAAGATAGCATTTGGAGGTGGATTCTTGAGATGCTTCTCCATTATATCCCAGACCTGTCTTGATTAGTGGAGAACGCTGCACATTGATAATCTCATCCAGAGTTTCAGATCCTTTAACAAATTTAAGATTAAGAGCTTTTGTTTTCTCAATCTCTTTTCTAAGACCAACAATTTCACATTCCAATTTTTCATGATGTTTTTCCCTTTCAGCCAGTTGACATTGCAGAGAATCAATAATCACATTTTTCTCTTCTAAACAAATTTTGAGTTTATAAATCTCTTCATAAAGACCTTCTTCATCTATAGCATCCATGTAATCATCATCTTCAAAAGCCATTAAAAGTTTATAATTACCTCGTTCATCTTCGTCACTATTTGAAAGTCCATCACTATCTTCATGAGTGTAATAGCTTTTCTTATTTGCATTTTGTTTCTTGTTCCATATAACAGGTTCCTTCCCCTTGTCAATCTTATCCTTATGAGGACATTTGGCAGCATAGTGACCGACTCTTCCACAAGCAAAGCATTTGAAAGGTAACTTACCTCGGAATTGTCCAGCACCCCGTTGAAGGTTTTTGACAAAATTTGATTCTTCTTCTTCTTTTGACATGTATCCTGACTCATAGTAATCTCCTTTGCCTGAAGCCTTGAAGGCAACTTCTCTCCTGTCTGATGGTCCTCCTTTCCTCATTTCATAGGCAGTCAGAATTCCGTGCAGCTGTGACATGGTAAGGTTTCATAGATTCTCTTTTTCTTCTATTGCAGAAACTTTAGATTCAAACCTAGGGGACAAAGATCTTAGAACCTTTTCAACCACAACAACCTTTTTTATTTCTTCACCCAAAATTTTCATACAATTAACAATCTCATCTACACGAAGGAAATAGTTAGCCACAATTTCGTCATTGTGCATTCTGAGATTTTCATACTGAATTCTGAGGGTTTGAATTTTTGCTCGTTTTACCTGTTCATCTCCTTCATAGCTCAGAACAATCTTGTCCCATATTTCTTTTGCGGATTTATACTGCATAACCTTCACGAATTCTGATTGAGATAGACATCCTAATAGCGTATTGACAGCCTTTGCATTTGTTTCATATTTCTTCTTCTCAGCCGGATCTGTAGGAGTAGCTGATGGAAAAGTGTACCATATATCTATGATGTCCCAGACTTCTGTACCAAGAGATTGAAGATAGGCAGTAACTCTTACCTTCCAATAAACGAAGTTTGTCCCGTCAAAAATTGGTGCCCTGATAGATGCTTCTCTCTCGTAGTTGCTCATGATGATGGATCTTCCTTCAAGCGATCAAGCTTCTTCAGAAGAACCTGGCTCTGATTCCAATTGTTGGAAATAATACTGAGAGGGGGGGTGAATCAGTATTATCAAATTCTTTTCAATATATCTTCCAGATTTATACTTTAATTTATTCTTTAGATATTGATCATTAATTTGTATGTCAGTACCATATAATAATGAGCAAGAACAAGAAAAACAGATAGTCACACCAAAGAACACCAGATATAAGGTGGAAACCCAATGTGGGTGAAAACCACCTGCTGCAATATGTCTCTATCTTTTTTCAATTAGAAACTTCTTTTACAATGATTTTGTACTGGTGCAGTCCTTTACCAGTACGCAGGCTGCAACCTGCTGAGAGCTATAACCCTCTCTTGTTTTCCAGTCCCTCCTGGAAGGGAGCTACAACCCCCTTAGCTCTTGTACTAGCTGAACTACTAGTACGTAGGTGCTGACCTACTTCTTTTCTTCCAAGGACCACTTTTCATAAATTTTCAAACTGGATCCATGAACATCAAATAATCATCAAGTACATGTGAATCAACCAATCTCCTTTTATAATCACCCAATGAATCAACCAATAACTTCTCAGAATGCAGTAACCAGAAAAGCAATACCAGTAGTCTAAACCCAAAACTCTGTAGCAATAGATAAAAGGCAGCCAACAAATATTTTAAGAAAAGTTCGCAACTTCACCAATAGAAACCTGCGAATATCCGCAGTTCTTCTGTGTCTGGACTGTGTAGCTCCGCACCTGCTCTGTCTACCCGACAGCATACCTCCGCACCTGTGCCTTCTACTGCTCTGCGTACCTCCGCACCTGCGCCTTCTGCTGCGCTGTGGACCCCCACACCTGCGCCTTCAGCTGCGCTGCGGACCCCCGTACCTGCGCCTTCTGCTACGCTGCGGACCCCTGCACCTGCGCTGTGGATCACCTACGGACCTCCGAATAGAGCCAAATTAACAGTCCTTCAATGTGCCACAGACAGTCAGATCCACAGATCTGATCATGCGCCAAAGAGATCACAACCTATCAATAGATTTATAGATTTCACCTTGATTTAGATCTAGCTTTTCAAACCGGTCGCCCAAAATTTCAGATCTTAAGATATTCAAATTTCTCAAGTGACTAGCCAAATGATCTCCTTTCCTTTTTATAGGCAAGCCCTTACTCAAACCATGGATCAAAACCATAGAAAACCAATACAAGGGACCCAAAACCGGGGTTCAATAAATTAGATGCTATACCACAGACCAAAACCATATGATCATATACGTCGGACTAAATACCATGGACCACCATAGGATTTCCCACGAGCGTGCGGTTTTCTCTGCATGAAAGTGCGTGTATTGGGGTCCACACCTTCTGTTCAGATAACCTGCGGACATGACCACACTTTGTGAATGGCGTGCCTGCGGGTCCGCACCTTTTGAACGGAGTACCTGCGAACCCCTTATTTTCTATCATTTTGAGAGCCTGAACAGAGATTTGCCACTTGAGTGAGTTGCCATCAAGTACAACACCTCTGCCATAGCGCCAAACCTGAATCATAATGCCAACAAACAATGGTCCAACGTCACATTATGACAAAGATTCTCTCAATATGAAAATCAATCATGGTCAACCATGGGCCAACATCGCATTGTGACAAAGATTATCTCACTATGAAAGTCAACCATGGTCAATCGTGGTCAACCGTCTTCCAACATCGCATTTGGACAACAAATGTCTCAATATCAACCATGGTCAACCATAATATATATGATATCAATCCCTTGGGTTTATGAATCTAAGGGTTTATATTCCCTTGGTTTTTAGTATTAATCCATTGGGTTTATATTATCAATCCCTTCGGTATATTAATCTAAGGGTTCATATTCCTAGGGTATAATATTATTCATAGGTTTACAATATTAATCCCTCAGTTTAAATATAAATCATGGTCAACCAAGGGTTTATATACCTTGGATTTATAATATTAGCCCCTTGGATTTATAATATTAGCCCCTTGGGTTTAATAATATTAGTCCTTTCGGTTTATAATACCTTGGGGTTTTAGTATTAACGTGTTGGGTTTATTATTCACTTGGGTTTATAATATCAATCAATTAGGTCTATTAATCTAAGGGTTCATATTCCTAGGGTATAATACTAAAACCCTAAGGGATTATAAACCCAAGGGAATAATATTAAATCCTATGGATTATTATTATAAACCCAAGGTATATAAACCCTAAGATAAATATTATAAACCCTAAAATAAGCATGGTTGACCATGGTTGACAATGGTTGATTTTCATTTTGAGACAGTCGTTGTCACAATGCGATGTTGGACCATGGTTGACCATGGTCAACCATCTTTATACGAGGGTATTTCATATTTATCTTAGGGTTTATATATCTTGGGTTTATAATATTAATTCCTTGGGTTTAATTTTATTCTTTTCGGTTTATAATCCCTTAGGTTTAATACTAAAAACCCAAGGAATTAAACCATAGGGAATAATATTAAACCATAGGAATTAATATTAATTACAAACCCTATGAATAATATTATACCCTGGGAATATGAACACTTAGATTAATAAACCCAAGGGATTGATATTATAAACCCAAGGGAATTTAATATATCCAATGGGTTAATACTAAAACCTCAAGAGATTATAAACCCAAGGGAATAATATTAATCTAAGGGATTAATACTAAAAACCCTAGAGTTTATATTCTTTTGGGTTTTTAGTATTAATCCCTTGGGTTTCTTATTCCCTTGGGTATAATATTATTCATAGGGTTTATAAACCTAAGGGGCTAATATTATAATTCCAAGGGATTGATGTTATAAACCCAAGGGATTAACGCTAAAAACCTAAGGGAATATAAACCCTAGAGTTTTTAGGGTTAATCCCTTGGATTAATATTATTCCCTTGGATTTATAATCCCTTGGGGTTTAAATATTAACCCCTTGAGTTTACAATATTTGTTCCTTGGATTTATTAATCTAAGGATTCATATTTATATTACATAATTTAAAATTAAATAATAATAAATAACATTTAATATTAAATAATAATTATTATAAAGAAATTATTATTATTAATTATAAGGATAATAATAATATTTTTATTGTAATAGTTTTTTGTATTATTATTTTTGTTGTTACATATTTATTAAAGGTAGATACAAATGAGGTCTTAGATTATATCAACCATATTAATATTTTTAATGTGGTTGTATTAGTAAATATTTGATGAAAAATATTAAATGTTGCTGCAAAATACATAAAGCTTGTTATATTTGAAATGCTCTAAATCCAATAACCAAATGACATTCATGAATTTAGCTAAGGTCAAATGGCATTTATAAAAATCCTAAAAATTTGAAATCTAATAATAATATGTCTATATATATATATATATATATATATATATATATATATACACACTACCGCAGTCTAAAAGTTATGCTTTTTTGCTTGAAAGTTACGGAAATTCTGGTTATATTTTTATAAATAGCATTTATAAAAATCCTAAAAATTTAAAATCTTTATTGATTTAGTTATTATTATTTTATTTTATTTTTATTTATTTATTTATTATTTTTATTCTGATTTTTAATTTATTTATATTATGTTTTTTTCTTATTTTTTATTTCATTTTTATTTATTTTATCCATTTATTTATTTATTTTATTGTTGTAAGATAATCTTCGGCAAAATCACATAGCGAATCTTTTGTTGACGCGTTTCGAACCAACTAGTGTGGTTCATCGTCAGGACAAGTTGAAGAACCAATCTAGCTTAGCGTGAATAAATAGAGTGTGCAGAGATCCCAACGGCTACATTTCTAACGGCTAATTTGACCAAGAGACCCTGGTCAAACTACTAAAAATTTATTATTCAATTAATATTTCTCTAAAAAGCTAAATATAGGAAAATATTTGGTAAATTTTAAAATAATTAGGTAAATCTACTGGTAAATTTAAAATAATTAGGTGTATTATTCTTATTATGTACCTATTTTAATTAAGATGGTTATTATATCCCTTAATATATCATATTTAAATATTATTCCAAGTAAAGGTACCAAACCCTATTTTTCTACTAGATAGTTGTGTGATAATTAATTCAAGGTCTCTGGTAAGTTAGATCTATACCAAATTTAATATTTTAATTAGATTGGTCATTAAGTCAATCAGCTAAATAACTAAATAATAATCTAAATCTTCTATTATTATTATTAGAGAATTAGCTATATTAGGTGAAAAATATAACTAATATTATGGAAAATCATAATTACCTAATAATAGTTATTCCAAGGTGAACTATTATTACTAATAATTTAAGGTCGATAGTTTATTATTAAAACTAATGTTATTGGTACCTAAAACATTAAAAATATTTTTATTCCAAATTTATTAAGGTTAATAGTGTCATTATTATCTAATATACGTTAGGTCTATATCATATTTATTATTTAAATAGATTGGTCAATAGATTAAAAGTTTATTACATAATCTAAATCATCTTGATAGATCTAAACAGTTTGTTCAACTATAATTCCTAGAATCATAATCCAAATTGATGAGTTTATTACTAAACTACTATTCTGGTATCTTTAAATCTACAGGTTAAACCACTATTTATTAAAAAGAATATTTATTCCAAATTTTTATTAAGGATAATCATATCAATACTGATAATAATTGATATTTATAAGGTTTAATTTTTTTTTTTTTTTTTTTTTTTAATAAGAATTCGTTTAAGGGAAACTTAATTTTTAAGGTTAACCTAGGGATACTTAAATAATATAATACTAATAAGCCCCATATATACAATAATAGCTCGAAACAAACTCAACCGTTCCAAGATCGTAGGACAAAACCGACAAAAGAAATTAAAGGAGGTGGAAGACAAAAACCCTAAGACCTAACAAAAGGAAAAGAGAAGGCTAAGAAGACAAGGCTGGGACCCAGCAACTGCTAATCTTCCAGCCATCATCCCTATTAAGGTTGACCGGCCTTTTTTCGATCTCCAGGGCCTCCCTAAATTTGCGATGGTGAAAGTGCGCAATTTTGGCAATGACTTGAGCCTCCTCTATACACACATGATGCATAGTCTTTCCCGCATGCTCAGCCAGGGCCGAGGACTTGGTCCTTCCATGTCTTAAGTCAGCCGAATGCTCGCTAATCCGTTGATTAATAGAGCGACCAGTCTCACCAATATAAGGGGTCCCACAGGAACAGGGAATGACATAGACGCCCTTCATGTCCTTAGGGTCAATCGGGTCTTTCACCGACCTGAGGGAACCACGGATAGTGTTGAGAGGTCTAAAGGTCGCGGCCACATCGTACTTCCTCAGAATCCTTGCAATCCTGTCCGTGGTTCCTTGGATGTACGGAAGGTTCACACCCATGATATGATCCTTGGAAACTTTACGAGTGGACGGCTCCTTCTTAGCCTTGAGGAAGGCTTTTTGACCGAGGCGTCTATCATAACCATTCTTCTCAAAGACATCCAGGAGGTGAGCCTTCTCCTTTTCTAGGCTCTCCTCATCCGAAATTCTAACAGCACGGGTGGCAAGCGTGCTAAGAACACCTAACTTTTGCGCAGGGAAATGGTGGGAAGAAGCATGCAAGTATTGCTCAGTATGCGTCTTCTTCCTATACACCTGATGAGAAAAGGAACCATCCACCTTTTTAGAGATGAGAACATCCAAGAACGGAAGACAACCATTCTCTTCTTTTTCCATCGTGAATTTTATGGCGGCGGATTGGTTATTAAGGTGACAGAAGAAGCGATCGAGTTCATCCGGACCATGAGACCAGACAACACCAGTGTCATCAACGAATCTCCTCCAAAGCTTTGGTAAGAGACGAGAGGAGGCCAAAGCCTTCGACTCAAAATCCTCCATGAAGAGATTCGCGACAACAGGGGACAAGGGGGAGCCCATGGCAACTCCGCAAGTTTGCTCATAGAATTCTCCCTCGAAGCTGAAAAAGGTAGAGGTAAGGCACAGCTCAACTAACTTGGCCGTGTCAGGGTCAGTTAGCTTATTAATAACCATCATGGCCTCACTGATAGGAATGCAGGTATAGAGAGAGACCACGTCAAAACTAACCAAGATGTCCTCTGGATCAATATTAATATTCTTGAGATCCTCAATAAAAGCAGCCGAGTCTTTGACAAAGGACTCAGTCTGCCCGACCAAGGGTCTCAATTTTGCCGCGAGGAACTTGGCCAGGAGGTAAGTCGGACCACCTATGGTATTGACAATGGGTCTCAGGGGGACCCCCTCCTTATGGATTTTAGGAAGACCATAAATCCTGGGAGTGATGGGGTTACCCTCAATAAGTTTCTGAGCTAGAGGAATCGTGGAATTGCACGACTTGATCGCAAGAGCGACTGCTCTGGAAACCTTTTTGAGGGGATTCTTCGAAAGCTTCTTATAACTCCCGCTATTACTAAGATGGTCCAACAACTTATTCCTGTAATCCTTTCTATCCAAGATCACAGCAGCCCCACCCTTATCAGCTTTTAAGACCACGACGTCACGATTATTGTTCAGGCTTTTTAAAGCCTCGAACTCGGCCTTGCTGATATTGCTGCGGGGAGGCTTAGCCCTCCTCAGGGTAACGGCACAATCCTGCCTAATCGTGTCTTTAATCTTATCAGGAAGGTTCTTAATGCCATACTCCACATCGCAAATGATGTCTTCAATCGGGATCTTTCTCGGGGCTAAGGCAAAATTCAGACCTTTCCCTAAGAGACTAAAAACTGCAGGCGGGAAGGAAGAGCTCGACAAATTTACCACCTTATTGCCCTGAGGAAGGGAACCCGATTTACACACTGACATACCCTTAATCTCAGACTTACCATAACGGCTATTCAACCCAACTTTATTACCATGACTATTAATATTATTATTATATACTTTATTACCATGACTATTAATATTATTATTATATACTTTATTACGATCATAATTATGCATATTGATTATATCCTTGTTATTTTCATGAGATAAAGCTCCATTCCTATCATTCCAATTGTTAAAGTCATTAACATGTTTAACGTTAACTCTATCCATATTATTGCTACGGTTCATCCCAACTATATTACCACGACCCCTCATATTATTATTATATACTATATTAAAATCATACTTAGGAATATTAGCATTATTAATTTTATCTTTGTTATTCTTATGTGATATAGCTTCATTATCATAATTCGAATTGATACCGTTATTAAAAACTTCAATCCGCTCGTTATCTATATTGTCATTACCGCTACAACCGAAGACAGAATTAGGGTCCTCTTTACGAACAGAACCACATACCGATTTATCGACCGAAGGGACGCTCTGTTGGAAGGATGTAGAGGGAAACAACGACTCCAGCCTAGGGCCAGACCATTCAGCGCCTAACACTCCACCAGAGCCTTCGCGCGGAACCACGACTTCAGACTTACCCAATTCGATGCCAACCGGACCAGAATCACTAACGGTTTCATCAACCAACGAGCCAAGCTGCAGGAAGGACGGAGATGGAACCCCAGCCGGTTCAATCCGCAATTTTATTGTTATTTTATTTTTATGTTTATTTATTTAGTTATGTTTATTCATATTTTACTCTTATTCCCATTTAGTTATTTGATTTTTAATTATTTATTATTTTAATTATTGTTGGAATGTTAATTCCAACCGCAGGTTGCAGGGTGCAGGCGGACGTGGGCAGCCGATTCAGCAAGCACGAACGACGGCAGCCAGAAACCGTTCAGCATACCCGCCTGAAACTTCTCGGGCCAGTTTCCGGGGAAGGGAATCTCCGTACTCTTCAACCCGAGAAAATTTGGAGCCGCCACGTGTTTCTGACCTGACGTAACGCAACGTCACGTTCTCGGGAGGTAAACCTCAGCAGTTGTATGGCTTCCGATATTCACCTCCGCCGTCCGATCTGGTTGCGTGTTGTCAGCCGTCGATCCTTGAAGGTGCACGGGCCTGCGTCAATTCAATGCGTTGCGTGGAGTGTTGACCGCCGTAAGTGATGAAGTTATGGCCTTTAATGTTTTACGTAGTGTTTGGTGAAGGCCCTTTTAATATGGGCATGGGGCACGTTTTAATTTATATACATATATGTTTTTATATATGTGTTATGTTTAAAAAAAAAAAAATGTTGACCATTTTGTAAAAAGAATGAGAGCGCGCGAGAGCTGAAGTGTATGCTGTAGTTTTTATTGAGTGGTGCCTGCGAGCAAGTTATTTTGGGCATGGTGGCTGTGCACAATGTGAGTGCGTTTTTTATATATGTAATGCCCATTAAAACCAGAGGTGAGCGTGGTTTATATGTTTTATACATATATGTTGGCCATCGTGAAAGAGATGAGCGTGGATTGTTTTAAGTGTTGGCCATTGTAAAAATGATGGAGGCAGCATAGTGCACAGCAGTGCGTAGTAAAGCAAAGAGGAGATGAATGCACAGCAGTGCTATCCGCAAAGATGAAAGGTGCAGCAGCGAAAGAGCAGGGAGAGCTCAGAATGAAGACCAGCATGTGAAGCAGGGGAAGATATTGCACAGCAGTGCATAGATCTTTTTATGTATTGGATTTGCATGGAAATGCAAAAGAAAAGAGTGCTCAAGCATTCTTGAAATTGTGAATGTAATTTACTGCATATGTGTAAAATATTTTTACAGCAGTATGTGTAAAAATAGTTTTACAGCAGTAATGTAAAAATGGGTTTTACAGCAGTAAACCCAGCACAATAATTTCTCAGGTGAAAACAGAGTTTTGGCTGAAGGTAATTTTGGTAAATCCCTCTCTGCGCAGAGGATGATGTGTGTAACAATTTTTGTTTTAAATCAATAGAAGTGTTTTTGTGACTGTGTAATGCTGTGGTCTGAGTTATTTTTTAAAAGAGGTTCTCTGCAAATGATCCTGGAACAAAGGAAACAGAGCATTGTCTCTGTGGTGGTTATTTTGTTGGTTTTGGTATTTTTCCCCATTGAAAAATACCCAACAGTGGTATCAAAGCTAGTCCAGGCTCTTTGAAGACTCAAAGAAGCTGAAGGAAGGTGTGGTTGCAGCAATCAAACTTCTCCAGCAGTGTGAAGCCACAGCCAAAAGGATTAAGGTATTCCTCAAGCTTTCCTTTGTGTTATTGTTGAAGGAACAGTCAGTGATTTAAAAGAAAACACAGTCAAGTATTTGAAGCCTAGATAAGAATGGCAAGGTCAAAGAAGAAAGCCTCCAAGCCTGCTAAAAATGTGACTCCCTCCTCTACTAAAATAGAAGACAATCCATTTGAATACATTGTATTTGAGGTTCCAAAGTTTGATGGAAACTTTGATGTATGGGAAATAATGATGAGGACTTTCCTAATGTCTGAGGGGATTGAAGTCTGGGAGTCAGTGATTGATGACAGCAAGATGGATAAAGAATCCATGGAGTATGATGCACAAGCAGCGAAACTAATCTTGGATGGACTGCCTGATTCTGTGAAGAAGAATCTAGGAAAATATTCATCAGCAAAGAATATTTGGGACAGACTGCATGACCTTCATGCAAAGGGAGCACTGACCATGACAATGAGTCAAGAAGAACCCATCATAGAAGCTGAGAATGAAAAGCTCGACCTCATCAAGCTTCAAGTAAAAGAAAGGGATGAAGAGCTTGCCAAGCTTAAGAAGGAGCTTGATCAATGCAAGAGGAAGCATCATGAAGAAGTCATATCCATGACAAATCAGCTGAATGAAGCAAAGAAGCAGGCAGATGCCTTGACAAGTCAACTTGAACAAAGACACAAGAAAGTGAACAAGCTTGTAGAAGAGATTGGACAGTACAAGGTAGAGGTCTCCTCCCTTAAGTCCGAACTACAAGAAGCCAGGAAGCAAGCACAAGAAGCTGAGAAGAAAATGGAGAGCAGTCAAGCAGAAATTTCCAAAATGAAGACATATATTATCTCCTTCAAAGTAATAGCAGCTGAAGCTACTCGTAGCAAGGAAGAAACTGAGAGACAGCTTGCAAAGAAAAATAATGAATGTGAAAAGTTAGAAGAAGAGATTGTCCTCCTCAAGAAGAAGGTTGAAGGGATGAACAAGATCATGAAGAGCTCTCAAGCTTTGGATGATATGCTCAGCTATCACAGATCTCCATCTGATAAATCAGGACTTGGGTATGTAGGTGAATCCTCAAACAAGGATGAGGATGCTTTAAGCAAAGGAGATGTGAAGAAGCCAGAGAGAGATGGTGATGCTCCTAGTTCCAGCAAAGGCAAGGAGAAAAATGAAGGCAGCAATAGAAGAGATCCTGCTCCAAGTAGAAAACCAGCTCCAAGAAGAAATGTAGCTGATGTCAAAAAGGCAAGATGCAATGGTTATCAACAAAGATTCTCAAGGCAGCAAGGCTTCAGAAGTACATCAAGGAAACCTCCATCTCCCAGGTACCAAAGTTCATTTTATGGTTATTGTTATGCTTGCTCAAACTTTGGTCATATGGCAAAAGACTGTAGAGCATTTCATAAAGATAAATGTTGTAGTCTCCGAAAACCTCCAAGAGACAATTTTAGAAGAAATCATGAAATTTCATTCATGAAAAATGTAGAATGTTTTAAGTGTCATAACATTGGGCATATGGCACGTGACTGTAACTTAAGATGGGCTGCTATGCAAGCTAGACCCACACAAAAGAAGAAAGTTACACAAGTATGGAGAAGGAAGGAAATGCAATCTGAAAACCCCTTGAACTCTCCAGTGGATCTAAATTTGTTTTGAGAAAACTTGCCAAAAGAAGACAAGCATACATTAAAGGGGAGCTTGTAAATTTTTGTTGCTGAACTGTATTAACAGTCATTTGTTGATGGAGGATGTATTGCAGCGCAGCAGTTGCAAATGAAATCTTTGTTAATCCCTCTAAAAGGTAATATGCAGCAGTGATGAAATCAGCAATGTTTTTGCTTTGTGTTTATGCAATATGCACAGAAATGCATAAAGAAGAAAAGATGGCAGCGCTGAAATGTAAAGAGCAGCAGCAAGATAAGAGAAAAATGCAAAGCATGGAGACCCTCACAGCAGCGGGAAGATAGAGCATAAAACAGCAGTTTGGAAATTTTTTTTGGAGCACATGGATTAGAATGAACAGCAGTTTAAATTTTTTTTTGTGGTGCACATGCATTGAAATGCATAGCTATGGAAGGTAGTTTCCTTCTATGTAAAGTGAGAAAATATACTCACAGCAGAGTGAGTATAATACACAGCAGATTGAAATGTTTTCTATTGGGAATGAAAATGCAACGCAGTGAGAAGAAAATGAGAAGAAGGGAAAACGCAACAGAACGTAAATGTCCAGTGGCTGAGAATGCAATGAAATTTTTCACACAGCAGTGAAAAATGTAATATTTTTTTTGTATGCAATGCAGCATGCAAAGAAATGCATAAAGAAAAACAGGGACAGCTGATTTTTAATGCACATGGGTGGATGAGAATGTGTGTGGCAGCAGAAAATCGAAAGGAATTGCATAGCAGTGCATTGTGAGAATAAAATGAATGAAGCTGAAGATTGTGTGAAGCAAGGGTGTAAAAAGAAAAGGCAGCAGCCCGTGTTAATTTTTTTTTGTTGTGTGGAGAATGCAGCGCAAAACAGCGTGAGGATGATCTCTCTCTATGTGCAAGTAATGGAGAGTAAAGAGTTAGTGTGTGGGCACACAGCAGTATGATGAAACAAAAAGGCAGCCATAGTGCAAATTGCAGAGGCAACGCAGCAGCAAATAAAAACCCAGTGATGACAGTCTATGGTTATGGGTATGGACAGCAGTGAATGTGAAAAATGCAGCAGCAAGAAGTTTTGAACAGCAGCACATGCAAAAGAAATTTTCCTTACAGCAGTAAAGGTAAATGTAATGAATTTGTTGTTCATTGAGTTGAAATGCAATATATGCAACAGCAGTGAGTGTAAGAAATGTTTACACACAACAGTGTAAATTTGTAAATTGGGACAGTGTAATTGTTCCAGAAAAGACAGAGTATTTTGTCTTTGAAAAGTGCACAAGCAGTGCAAGTGTAGACACAGCAGTGTGGGGTAGACGCAGCAAAGAAGATGGCACAACAGTGCAGCAGAGAATATGCATCAGCATAGGAGAACATTGTAATGAGTTTGCACACACAACAGTGCAATGATTGTTTGTTTTGGAACTGCATTTGAAGCAGTCATTTGGTGAAACCCTCTATTAAAGAGGAAGGTGCTCTTCAGCACATTGTAATGGTGAATCCCTCTGTCATGAGGAAGGTGCTCTTAAGCACAGTTTCAGGTTAATCCCTCTATTAAGAGGAAGACAACTTTGTTGTTTGTGGAGCTGCATCAGAAGCAGTTGGTGAATCCCTCCATGTGAGGAAGTGTTTGGGTAAGATTGAATGCCCAGCAGTTGAAATTAAAGGGGAGTGTTGGAATGTTAATTCCAACCGCAGGTTGCAGGGTGCAGGCGGACGTGGGCAGCCGATTCAGCAAGCACGAACGACGGCAGCCAGAAACCGTTCAGCATACCCACCTGAAACTTCTCGGGCCAGTTTCCGGGGAAGGGAATCTCCGTACTCTTCAACCCGAGAAAATTTGGAGCCGCCACGTGTTTCTGACCTGACGTAACGCAACGTCACGTTCTCGGGAGGTAAACCTCAGCAGTTGTATGGCTTCCGATATTCACCTCCGCCGTCCGATCTGGTTGCGTGTTGTCAGCCGTCGATCCTTGAAGGTGCACGGGCCTGCGTCAATTCAATGCGTTGCGTGGAGTGTTGACCGCCGTAAGTGATGAAGTTATGGCCTTTAATGTTTTACGTAGTGTTTGGTGAAGGCCCTTTTAATATGGGCATGGGGCACGTTTTAATTTATATACATATATGTTTTTATATATGTGTTATGTTTAAAAAAAAAAAAATGTTGACCATTTTGTAAAAAAGAATGAGAGCGCGCGAGAGCTGAAGTGTATGCTGTAGTTTTTATTGAGTGGTCACTGCGAGCAAGTTAATTTGGGCATGGTGGCTGTGCACAATGTGAGTACGTTTTTTATATATGTAATGCCCATTAAAACCAGAGGTGAGCGTGGTTTATATGTTTTATACATATATGTTGGCCATCGTGAAAGAGATGAGCGTGGATTGTTTTAAGTGTTGGCCATTGTAAAAATGATGGAGGCAGCATAGTGCACAGCAGTGCGTAGTAAAGCAAAGAGGAGATGAATGCACAGCAGTGCTATCCGCAAAGATGAAAGGTGCAGCAGCGAAAGAGCAGGGAGAGCTCAGAATGAAGACCAGCATGTGAAGCAGGGGAAGATATTGCACAGCAGTGCATAGATCTTTTTATGTATTGGATTTGCATGGAAATGCAAAAGAAAAGAGTGCTCAAGCATTCTTGAAATTGTGAATGTAATTTACTGCATATGTGTAAAATATTTTTACAGCAGTATGTGTAAAAATAGTTTTACAGCAGTAATGTAAAAATGGGTTTTACAGCAGTAAACCCAGCACAGTAATTTCTCAGGTGAAAACAGAGTTTTGGCTGAAGGTAATTTTGGTAAATCCCTCTCTGCGCAGAGGATGATGTGTGTAACAATTTTTGTTTTAAATCAATAGAAGTGTTTTTGTGACTGTGTAATGCTGTGGTCTGAGTTATTTTTTAAAAGAGGTTCTCTGCAAATGATCCTGGAACAGAGGAAACAGAGCATTGTCTCTGTGGTGGTTATTTTGTTGGTTTTGGTATTTTTCCCCATTGAAAAATACCCAACAATTATTATTATTTTATTTTTATTTTTATTTATGTATTTATTTTTATTTATTTTATTTTTATTATTTTTATTTATTTCGTGTTTTTGTATTTATTTTTTTATTTAATGTGTTATTATTATTTTATTTTTATTTTCTTAGTTATTTTTATTCACTTTTAACTCTTAATTTATTCATAGAAGCGGTCCGTTGTAACTAATTGTCTTTAAAAAATAATTGACCTTTAATTTTTAATATTTAAAAATAATTGACCTAAAATTTTTAAATATTTATTAATAAATATTTTGATCCTGGTCCATTAGTCAATATTAACGGTTGGTCAAACTAGCCGTTGGAGGCTCTGGTTGGTCTATATAACATGCTAAGCTGGATCTGTTTCTTCAACTTGTCCTGACGATGAACCACACTGGTTGGTTCGAAACGCGCAATGTGATTTTTGCCGAAATCTTTCTCTAACCAGTCTCTGCACGCGCTATTTAATCTAGGTAAGCCAGATTGGTTCTTCATCTTGTCCTGACGATGAACCACACTGGTTGGTTCGAAACGCGTCGACAAAAGATTGGTTATGTGATTTTGCCGAAGACTATCTTAACAATCTTTCTCTAACTTGATATGGATCACAGAAGCCTAAACTCTATTAATTTGAAATCTAATAATAATATATATATATATATATATATATACTACCGCAGTCTAAAAGTTATGCTTTTTTGCTTGAAAGTTACGGAAATTCTGGTTATATTTTGAAAACATCCAACGAGGATTTTTGTAAATCCAAGTAAAAGTTGTCAAAATTCTTAGCCTTTTAAACGTTTTTGATGGTGCTGAATCCATTTCCACCATCAAAAACATGATTCAAACAGTGCATCCAAGATTTTTTGAAATTTTTTGCCTAGATTCTGGCCACTTTTGACTGTCCGAGCAACTCTTCCGCCTCCACATACGACTCCGCTCCCTAATGAGTAAAGCAATGTATATCACCAGTCCCATTTCACTAAATACATTATTAGACAAGCCATTAATGAACTAATAACTATATGCATTTACAAGTCTACTCACATAAAATGGCATTTATGAGTTTGCCACATGGCACTTAGACAAATCCATTTGGTGCCCAATCTATTCAAATCGGACCATCCATAAAATGCCACGAACACGTCGACCTGTTAACTTGTCTCCTGTATCAATAATATTTTGCACTAGGTAGGAATTTTAAATCTGAAACACTTTTTTTTTCAGAAGAAAAAGTTGTATAGTGTTATATTACCACTGAAAAATATAGTTCTAGATTGTACATATTTTGCATATGGGAAAAATCTGAACGACTTATTAGATTTAATTTTGATTATTTTTGTAATTTTTAATTCGTTTTGATTATTAAAAAAATGACAGTAAGGAACAAAACTATTATGACAAATTTTAAGTAGGAATTTTAAATCTAAAACACTTATCAAATTTAATTTTGAATTTGATTATTTTAAAAAATGATAATAGGGAAAAAAAACTGTTATAACAATTTTTACAGTTTCTATTTTGTTTTGATTATTTTTAAAAATAACAATAAAAAACAAACATTTCAAAAAATAACAATAAAAAACAAACATTTCAAAAAATAACATCGGGGAATTTTTTTTGACTGTATTTGGCTGCAAATCATTTTTCGACCTATAGTGAATAACAATTGATCATCAAATTCCATCTCTGGATGCAGATTCTCATACGGGAGATATAAATCACTGTTTTTCAACTTATAAGACAGTCGTATCATTAATTTTTTACATGGATAGCTAAGTTTTCATACGGCAACGCCTAACCAACCATACATAGAGTATTTAATGCCCGAAAATATGCACGCAGATTAAAAGAATGGTACAGTGATATTGACTTTTAACAGAATAACTCAATGATAAACCTAATCTTATGTTACAGAGTCTACGGTTTTTATTTACCTTTAATGTACAATAAACACACTCCAAACACTCAACAAACATATTTAGAATTTCAATGGACCCCCTAGCTTGAGGGAACTGCCCGTCCTTTGTATTTAAATTCTGTTTCACAAAATTAATGGATATTTCCAAAATCAACTACTTAAAATAATATTTAAGAGATTAAAGATAGTTTATAAAACAAATTGCTTTTTCACTGAGTTTATGTATTAAGTTCTTAGGCTCTTATTCTGTAAAGTTTCATAATAAAAGTTAAAAAACCTCACAATAAATACTCCCAAAACTTTTTATTAAATAAATAAATTATCCCAAAACCTAATTGTCAAAATAACTTCAATCAATAAACTATGAAAATGACTTCTTTCATTGATTTAAGCACAATAAGTGTCAACTGAAACTGGTTCAGTCTTTCAATAAATGGTTGAAACAGCCCATTCGGCGACATAATTGTAACTGAGCACACAAATATTTTGAAACTACTTCCATCGAAAGTTATGAGAGCAGTACACACTACTAAATCCAACGCCAACTACCAATTTTTTTAAGAGCATAATAGCTACCTTTCATTTCATATTGCTCTAGTCTCCTAATTTCTTTCATCAATTTTCTTTCTATCTCTCAGCACTTAGGATATCAAGGTGGAGCAGAAATGGTGAGTTCATGCTTTCAACGAACAGTTAGTTCATGGCTTATCATGCTGATTAGATATATAACAAACTGTTAATTTGTGATGATAGGATAAATCCTCATGTGACGCAACAGATGAATGGTGGACGAAAGAGACAGTGGGTGTGGTAACAGGGGCCAACAGAGGAATAGGGTTGGAGATCGCTCGTTTACTTGCAGACAAAGGTATCACTGTTGTTCTCACTGCTCGTTGCAGGCAGCAGCAAGACTTGTCTCCACAATCTCGTGCTCTCATGGAAGAAGGAAGAAAAAACGTGGTGTTTCACACACTCGATATACAGAGAGATGACAGTGTTACTGCATTTGCCCAATGGTTGAAGAATGAATTCGGTGGCCTTGACATCCTGGTATTCTTTCTTTTCTTCGTTTTGACTATAATTGATCCACTGCATCCCCCATATAACAATGGAATGTATGCTCTTTCCCAATGGCAGGGGCATTTTGGAATAGATAAACTAATTATGTGACGAAGATTTGTAGAGTTTACTGTCATTTCTCTGCTTTATAATTCCTAAGACTCCGCTGCCTGGAATGTGCTGTTTGCAATTTGGCCAATTGAGTAACTTGATGTGGTGCTGATCTTTTTCCCAACTGAAAATTATATCTTTGTTATTTATATAAATCAAAAGATACAATTACAGAAGGATATGTAATGAAATCACAAATTTTGAAGTATATCCTGATTCTGGCTAATACCTAAGGATACTAAAAATAAACAAAGAACGGTAAAACAACAAAATAGAAAGACACAAGGCATACCATTTGATTATTTCTGAAATATCAGCTAAACCATCTTTATTGCATGGTTGGCCAGTTCTGATTTTAGTATGTGCTATATCTTTACAGCAGAAACTGAAATTGGCTTCAGAGTGAAAGTATAGATTTCGAAATCTTAATAACAATATTTTTCAAGGTATCAAAGTTTAATATATTATTAAGCAAGTTCAATATATTATTAGCCAAGATTTAAATCTAAGTAAATAAAATAACAATCATTTGTTTTCTCTCTGTCTGTAGTTGTACTTTCTGTATTGTACTAATGAGTAATTTGTGTCCATCCTTTTGATCCGGACTTCCAGAATCAGGAACCCAATGCTTTTAGGCTATTTTTGCTTTTAGACAGCTTTTGATCTAGCAGCTATCAAATGAGATGTCACACTAGATTTTTCATATGGAGAGTTTATTATATAGTAGCATTTCAGGGTGATTTTTTAAAATCAGAAGCATCTTCGTACCTGGAGGACATGATTTGAGGAGAACCCTCTAATATATTTAGTTAAAATGCATGATACAGGATAACCATGAGACATAGTCGTTGATCTGTGACGGTAACCACCATGGAGGATGTGTGAGACATAGTCGTTGATCTGTGACGGTAACCACCATGGGGAATGTGAATGTCAGAAGAAATTACTATCCTGTTGGAATCGCAAAAATGGTAAAAAACAATTATGAGATAAGACCAGCACTCTCATTGAGAGCTAAGCCAAGATTTCCAGCTTCCTATGCCAGATGAATTTAGCAATGTGCTTTTCATTTAATTGCAAGATTATGTTTTCACCTTCAATAACCTGTGAATGACATCGTTGGTTGCAAATTTAATCATTATATACTATTAGAAAATTCCTGCCCTTACAGTTGACATGACTTAAATTTTAAGTAATTTTATTACTTTTGAAGGTTTTTTTTGGGCAAGTTTTATTTATGGTTGTGGATGAAGATATTTGGAGAAAAGTGTGTTGTGATGACAAGTTTGTCCAATGTTTTGGGTTAATTTTTTATTTATTTTTAAAAACTCGAAGTTTAACGGATTACAACACATAGTTCTCCAAAAATTTTCATCAACAACAATTTATTGACTGTGAAAATATCCATACTAAAAATTATATTTATGTTTTACTGTGTAACCTTTGTTTTCCATACTAAAAATTATATTTATGTTTTACTGTGTAACCTTTGTTTTAAGTCTTTGAATCTGCTCTGTAAACTAAATGATTTTGTTTTTAGAAAAACAATATATATATTAATGTTTAAATAAATATTGATATACTGTCATTTAGAAAACAGTTTTCCTTTTTATGTATCAATGTTTAAATAAATATTGATATACTATCATTTAGAAAACAGCTTTCCTTTTTATTTAGTTATCTTCTCTGTTTTGGTTTTTGATTTCCTTATCATATAAAACAAGTTATGTGTTTAAAATCTAAAATTCTGAAGTTATGTGTTTAGAGTCTTCAAATCTATAATTCTGCACTTTTACGATTATTGTCAGCCCCTTTATATCCCGCCTTCAAAGTATCACTAGTTTTGCGAAGTCTTAGAGATAATGACCTAAGAAATATTGTTATTAAACATTTTATCCCTAATTGACTAAAATACTTATTGATGAGAAGCAATGCAGAATGCAGTATGACATCTAGACAGTGTGACAGAACATCAAAGAAGAGTGGAAACCAGGAAACTATATTAGGCCGACAGCTAGTTGTTTGGGCAGCTTATTTGTTCACCACATGCTCTGTTCGAATAATAAAAACTACTCCCTAGAATAATTGAAGCCTTGGTGACAATAATTGGAAATCTTCCTGGGATATGCTAGGAAGCTTTTGGCATCTTGATGTTTTTTTAAGTTAATATGAAGAATTATTGTTATTATTATTTTGGCATTTTGATGTAATTAAGTTAATAAATTTTCAATTTTTAAATAATAATAAAATAGAATTGAATATGGTACACAAATATTTAAAATAGTATTTTTTTAATTCTTTTGTTTCGAATTTAAGAAGAATTTTAACTCAACAATGCTAAATAAATTTAGACAATATTTCATTACTCCAAATTTTGGCAATGCGGATGTATGGGAGGGGATTGGTTTTTGTTTATTTGTTTGTTTGTTTGTATTTTGTTTTTTTTTATTATGGGTGTGTAGGTATTGAAAATTTCGCAATGATGATGTATCGGAGGGGTTTGGTTTTTTTAATGAATTTTTAAGTATTGAAAATATAATGGGTATTATCAAAGATATTTAAAAGTAAGATAACTTTACCATTGGGCCTGGAGTATGCCCTAAAACTGCTTCTGCTTGGCTAAGAGCTCGTCTTCCTCGGACGTAAGGAAACAGGTTAACGGCCCAAGACCCAGAGGCATCTGGCAGGAGTGAAAGCCTGCTCCCTTACGGACCACCAGCGGGTTATTTCAGGTGGCGTGGTTTTCCTTGATAACAGTGATGTGTCAACTGACATTCGCGGATAGCAGCCAGAGATGGCTGTCCTCACTGTTGCTTTGACAAACTGAGTTTGATAGGTTTTTCCACCTTTTGAAAAAAAAAAAAAAAAAAAAAAAAAGAAAAGAAAAGAAAAAAAAAAGAAAGATAACTTTACCATATTTGTATTATAAGGAAAAATTTTGGAATTTTGTACTACTATCTAATTTCAGTACAAGTTAAGCCAATGTAACCCGATCTTATTATTAAGTCTAAATGATTTGTATTCAGTTTTAGTTTTTTAAGATGTTTAATACATTTGAGGTTATGATGGATTTATGTCATATTCCTTTTTCTAATGAAGATTATATCAAGTTTTATTTTTCTAGATGTTTAGTAAATTTGAAATTAGTATGAATTTATGTTATATTTTTTTTCTAATGAATATTGTATTAAATATTATTTTTGTTAATCTCTTTAAATGTTAGATTATATAATTTTTGTGATTTATATTGTAAATAATAATATTTTTCGGATTAATTACATTATTAGGATTTGGAACCAATTAATGTGGTTCATCTTTAGGATAAAGTTGGTTCCAAAGGTAAACTAAATCCTACTTATGTGATTAATCCGAAAGACATTATTAATCTTTTTAGATGTTTAATAAATTTGAAAATAGACCAAATCCTAATAATGTAATTAATCCGAAAAAACATTATTAATCTCTTTAAATATTTAATAAATTTAAAATTAAAATGACACTCTTTAAATATTTAATAAATTTGAAATTAAAATAGATTTATGCCATATTCCTTCTTCCAATCTTTTATTAGCTGTTTCTTCCGCATCAAATATCCTTCATTAGCAGTTTCTTCGGCATCAAATTTTCTCCCTTCTTGTTTCTCCATTTAGATGAAAGTATATTTACTCTATAATTAGAATGAAAAGGCTTTCTCATTTGTTGCTCTAGGTCTTGAATTCACTTATGTATTTCCTTCAATTTCCTTATTCTTTGAAGCTTTAAATATTCCATTTTGATGTTGAGAGGGGGATGCATAGTCCAATTAAGGACAAAAGCAGGTGAACAGGGATAGGTAGAGACTTGAGAGAGTAAAGCACGGATAAACTAGATTTTGGAGACTTGGATTAGAAACCCTAAAGAGATAGAGTCCATAAGAAATTGCAAGGGATGTTCACCGAGGATGTGTCAACTAGTAGAGTTGGCCAAAGTTGGGAATAAAGTGAAACACTCAACCAAGGATGTTAATAAAAGCAAACCAAACACAATGCAAGGAAAATATACTAAAATAAGACATATATACTTTGAATTGGAAAAATGAAATTGCCAACTGCAATGAATATTCACCATGATTATAATCCAAATGCTCCATGTACCTACAAGAGGAATGATAACTAAAAGAGGTCAAGTTTAAGAGCATGTGGAGAAGGAGCAAGGGTCTTGTCAACTAACTCTCCACTTGGCTTTTATGAGGCATCATCTTATGGAAGATCCAATGAGACATGACAATATCTTAATTAAAGAACAAGGGAGATCTAAGGTATAGGTTGATCATATTTTTTAGGGTTAATGGGGTGAACTCTGGCATTTTCCTTATTTGTTACATATTTATCTACTTTTTGGTTTTGGCCTCCTGGAATTTGGAAGAAATACAAAATTTCCAATTTATCTTATTTCATTCTAATTCAAGTAACTATGGATGCTAGTTAAAGATATCCAAGAGTTTTACTTTGGAGAATGCGGTTGATAATTATCAATGAACCCCCGCGTGGTCAATCTCAAACCTTAATGAAATTGGTTAACATTAGACATTGAAGCAAATCCATTAACTTCAATTACATTGTTTGAGGCTATATCAAGGCTCAATATAGATTTGTATACAATTATCCCCTAAAATTATAAAAATCTCCTTCAACACTTGCTACCTCATTTAATAATATAAAATATTAACTATAATAAATAATACCATTAATAATATTAAATATATTCTTACATACAGACTGGCATTATCTTTTATGCAATTCAAATGTAGTACAGCACTGAGCAAATGCTGTAGCCTGTAGTGCATACTATATGTTGGATGCCAATTTTTGGGTGCAGCTGAATCCAAATTCTGAAAGATGTCATTTGGGGGTTTTCAAGTAAATCTGATATATAAATGTACTGAGAATCGAACTACATGCAATACTGGATCACCGCCTAACTGAGACTCCTATTATTAAGTATATATTTTGAACGACATGCTAATAGTAAGAGCCTTATATCTATGAAAAATAAACACAACTCTGAAGACACATAAGTTTCTTAAAGTTGATCCTCGGTCACTGTCCTCTTTTCGACCAGATCTTTTAGAGCCATCCAAATCCTTTCAGATTAGTCTCTAGCTCTTATTCCTGTCAACTGTTTATAAAAAATAAAAATAAAAAAATCATTCAAGGCATCTCTATATTCAAACTTCCATAGCAGGATATAGCTCAGGGGAGAGAGATCATGAATTTTTTCTTTCTTTCTGCCCATTATTTAGAGATTAATGGGTCACCATTCAATTCTCTAGTTGGTGTCAATGGAATTAACAGAGATCTCTTTGCTAAATTACAGATCAACAATGCGGCAGTAGGGGGCACGAACTTCGACTGGGATCTGCTGGAGAAGAGCCAGATGGATTTTAGAAAGATAATTGTATTGCAACCTTATTGGAGTTTGATTTTCTTCTGAACCCTATTAAAATCTGTAATTACTCTCTAAATGTTACTAGAACAACTAAGAATTAATTTCCCCAACCATACAATTGGTTCACAGGTAGATGGCTTGTGGGCAGAGGGGATTACAGAGGACGGCCAGACTGCCAAAGAATGCCTGGGTACAAATTACTTTGGTACAAAGAGAATAACCAAAGCTCTGATTCCACTTCTGAAGCCTTCTACTGCTGGACCACGTATAGTCAATGTGTCTTCTGTCTTGGGCCTACTTAGGGTATAACTAATTAATTAATGGTTTTTTTTTGAAGTAAAAAGTCATTTGTTCAATTAGTGATTTTGATGATTGCTGTGGAGTAAAGTAATATGTAAATTTTTAACAAATTAATGATTTGTTTTGTTTTCCTTAACAGTTTTTGAGAGGTGAAACATTGCAGAAGCAACTTTCAGACATTGAAAACATTAGTGAAGAGTTTATAGATTGCATTGTGAAGCAGTACATGGAGGATATTGAGAGAGGTGCAGACCTGAGGGACAGCGTGTGGCCGGTTAGGTTTCCAACATATTCTCTATCCAAAGTGATATTGAATGCATACACTCGTCTTCTGGCTCGGGAGCTGAAAGGAAAGGCATGTGTTAACAGCGTGCACCCTGGTTACGTCAGGACTTCCATGACATTCAATACCGGCGATATTTCACCTGTTCAAGGAGCAGAAAATGTGGTGAGAGTGGCCTTGCTCCCACCCGGTGGACCTACTGGCCAAAACTTTCTGGAAACACAAATTGCTCACTTCTAAATTCTTTTATGCTCTGTTAGATTGAGTGTAAGAGAATTTATCAGAAAAGTTTTCCTATGCTAGATTGAACTGAAGCTCATATTTGTCCTGAAATAATGAGATCTTGGTCTTTATGCGTATTCCAAAATTATAAACATATTAAAATAATTGTTTGAATAGATTTACAGATAGCATATTATATTGAACAAAAATAACTCTGTTAAATGTCACTCTCTATTTATTATTATAAAGTCATGCATGCCATGCTTGGCACAAGTCGATTGGGTATTTTTGTTATAATTTTTCTTGATGAGATGTTTCAGAATATGAAATTTGGAGGCATAAAAGAGGAAATATTTAGGCATTTATGGTAGATATTTCTGCATCAGATTTGTAAAATTGGATATTTATTGTGTAAATTTATGTTTGAGTAGAAACCAAAATAAATATAGACTTGATAAAGGAAGAAGTAAAAGATAGAGCTAGTGAAGGTAGAAAAAACTAGCAGACTTGGTTAAGGAAGTAGTAAGTAGATTTAGTGAAAGAAGAAGCAACTAATAGACATTGTAAAGAAGCAAGAAAATTCAGTGAAGTAGGTTGGTTCCTACAAATATTTGCAGTAGTGGAGATTGGTGTCTGCTACAAATGGTGTAGCTGTGGTGATTGGTGTCTCTTGTAAGTTGGTGCTTACAAAATCTTTCATATAAAAAAATTTTGAGTTTTCTCTCATAAAAATTTTCAAATATATCTTATATTATTTGTTTAATTTATAAAATCTATATATTTTATTATATTATAATATTTAAATAATTAAAAAAATTCATTCTACCAATTCACCCCTCAATATAATTGTGAATCCAACGAGAAGACCAGATGAAAGTGGCAAAAACTGTGTTGACAAAGAATGGACATTGAATTTTGATTATAACAAGGCCTGCAAGCAGCGGTAGTCCCTGCTGGGTCAAAACTAAACTTTATATGGTTTGAAATTAAACTTGATATGGTCTGAAATCTGAAATTCAAGGGAAAGAGATACTCGTAGATTCAAACAAAGGTCCAAAGGTCTATGAACCTTGCATTGTGCTCGTCGAAAGAGGGAGATAATATGTTAAAGAGGGAGATAATATGCTAATTAATGTGAATAGAGACTTCGTAGACAGTGCATGGTGTTAGAAAGTGCGATGAAGCTTTTAATGCACTGCTACCCAGATCAACACTGCTACCAGATCATATTAAAATTCCGGGTAAAGAATAAGACATTATATTAAAATTGATTTCTATAAAAATTTAAATGAAAATTGTTGTGTATGTATTGCATCCGGCCAGAAATTCAATATCTTTTTTGACGAGCAGAAATTTTTCTTTAAATCCAACTTCGAGAAGTCCAATATCTTTTTTGACGAGCAGAGATTTTGATGAGGTCCAGTATCTTTTTTGACGAGGAGAGATTTTGACGAGCAGAGATTGTGACGAGGCCCAATATCTTTTTTGACGAGGAGAGATTTTGCTTTGGCCACCGCCTTTAGTTCCATTCCCGTATCATGTTTTTAATTATAAAATGTTTACGAAGGCATTAAACACTATAAAGATCTATATCGCTTGCGAGAACAAAGAGAAATCCAGGAATAAACATGAAAAATAGAAAGTGTTGTGTTCATGTTTATAGTGGTTGATATGCATATATACTCTCAAATGAGGCTCATTCAGTGTGTTTGGAGATGTTCAGTGTGTTTGGAGATGCTCAATGACTTCTGGACCTGTAACTTATCTTTTATAATCTGCCTAGGCATTTAGGGAGGGCCTGCGCAACCTGAGAAGTCAGAGGGTGACTTCGCGATGGGCCACCTGTTCTGGCTTGACTAACGATTCTCACACAATGTCGAGGCACTTACCGGGCAGATTGGAAGGTCGCAAGGTCGAGGAGGTAGAGAGAGAATCGATCGGCTTGGGCCAGAACTTTTAACATTGCTATAAACTTTATATGCCTGTTAGAAAAGTATCCTTTTACCCAATGCTATCAACCCAAAAAATTTATCACCGTTGAAAACTTATACCTGGGAAGTGGGGCCTAAAAAGTGTAGCTCTAGTATTTGCATTTATCCTAGTTGTTGTTTGTTTCTTGTGCATCTACTTGTTATTCAGTTAAGTCCATCCATGTCAGTGACGGTTGGTGATGCTGCGATAACTCATCCTTGCCAGTGACGGTTGGTGATGCTGCGATAATTCATCCTTGCCACTCCTCCCCCGAGGGTCATTATTGATCCCAAAGGAAAGAAGGAAAATGCTCAGGCTTATGCTTGCTTTCCTACTTGCTTTGTCGATAGTAAAATTATATATCTAATTATAGAGATGATCTAGCATTTTGGTAGTTTTGGAATGATGCAGAACCTGAGTTTGTAACTGCACCTACTTGATCGTTAAAAGAAAGTCAGAAAGTAAATAGTAGATGAAGTCTATCAACAATTTGCAGTTCACTTGAACCCCAAAGGACGAAACCCACGGGCTTGTGGTTTCATCAATGTGTGATACAATCATACAACCTTTATCGAGCACCATAAGAGGTATATCAAGCTACTGTTCCGAAAAGATTGGTTTCAGCAATGTGCAGTACAACCTTTATCAAGCACCATAAAAGGCATTTCAAGCTGTTGTTTCAGAAAATATTGGTTTCATCAATGCGCGCTACAATCGAGCACCATAAAAGGCATTTCAAGGTGTTGTTTCAGAAAAGATTGGTTTCATCAATGTGCGCTACAACCTTTATCCAGCACCATAAGAGGTATTTCAAACTGTTGTTTCAGAAAAAAATCCAACCGAAAAGTAAGCATGGAGATTAAAAAGTAAAATAACGATCACTTTTAAAAAATTAGGTGCCAAGACACTATAAACAACCTCACACGTGGAAAAGCACAACACCACCTTGGGCCCTTTTATCGACCATTTGTCCGTGCCTTCATCATACATACCATGCATGTTCACCCACATGCGTTAACATCCAGCTTCCCGTCTGAGAGAAAAAATGCATAATTAGAACAAAATGTTGTGAACAACATATGAGTAGCAGAGTCATGGGTATGGGAGTGATTGGGTCAGTACCAGGTGACCTTCACACAGATGAGTAGGAAGACCTTTTATCTATGCATGCCAAGCGACCTTCACACAGATGGGTAGGTTAACCTTCTATTTATGCATACCAGGCGACCTTCACACAGACCAGTAAAAATACCTTCTATCTATGCGTACCAAGCGACCTTCATAGAGATGAGCAGGTAGACCTTCTATCTATGCATACCAGGAAGGTAGGGACGCCAACATGCAGACTGGCCAGGCGCACTATAGTCGACAGGATGGATGAACTAATGTAAAATTGAAACTATAGATGCATAAGGAAGGTGGGAAAGAACGAAGCGCCTGAAAAACAAAGATAGAAGATCCCTTACCTAAACGGAGCTGATCTCTCTATCCAACCTAGCGAATGATGCTAGAAAGAGATCTTAGCGAATTATATTAAAAGAATACCATGGAGTTTGGGCCTCGATCCTGCCTGAGAATAACAATGCGACTTGTCGCTGCCCTGCAAAAGATGGCTACCTTCACAAGATTGCATCTTCTAAACCCAATATTCATCCATTGTATGCTTTGGTAAGCCATTCTATGACATTCTCAATAGCATAGATGTGGGATTGGACATAGAAGTTGAAGCAGTAATGCCACTTGATGTGCATATATATGTTATGTTATGTGTTCTATTAGGTTGTAAATACATTACAGTATGTTACACATCCATATATATGTTATGTAGATTTCCTACCCTTAAAAGCCCATCTCAAAGAAAATTGTCCAACAGAAGATGCAAAATTAATCCATTGGACCAAGTTCTCTAGCACGATTGCACCGTGCACAAAATTATGCTTAACCTCGCCAAAAATACGATACGTCCGTTATTCATTCAGGCCGGAACGAACCGGCGGGAACCTGGACGGCCGCCGGAAGTTAAGGAGAATCGCACCGTGTCCGGCAGTCGGAGCCTGCGTCTGGGTCGAGGATCCCAACATGGCGTTAGTCGAACCGCGGTGGCATGCGACCTATCAACTCTTGTCGGACGACAGAGTAATCGTTGTGGGAGGTAGAGCGGTTTTCACGGACGAATTCGCGCCGAATATGAGAGAAGGAAGTTGCTCAATGCCATTTTTTAGAGCCACCAATGATGTACAGAAGGAAAACTATTATCAATATGTCCATCTTCTTTCCAATGGGAATCTTTATATATTTGCAAACAGATATTCTATTGAATTCAATTACAATACCCGGGTAGTTGTCCACAATTTCCCTACCATACCTGGGGAGTCAAGAAATTATCCTTTGGGGGAAGCTCCAAAGCAACTTCAAAATCCAGAACATGATAGTAAGCGCAACTCCACTCCAAATTCATAAGGAAAAGAAATTACAGGTAATGTACCATTTTAATATCTATGCAAGAAAAAATTCTCCATTCTAATGTCGGGTAATGTATCCCTGAGACATGATAGTAAGTGCAACTTCGAAAGCAACTCCAAATTCATAAGGAAAAGAAAATACAGTTAATATTTTAATGTCTACGCAAGAGAAAATTCTCAATTTCTGTTCTAATGTCTACGGAAGAGCAAATTCTTCGCAAATTCTCCTTTGAGACATGACACTAAGTGCAGCTTCAGAAAGGAAACACAATGTAGCTTCAGAAATGAAATACAAGTAATGTCCTGATCACAATTCTAATCTTAATGTTTATGGAAGAGAGAATTATGTAATATGTACATCACATTTTGATATCTATTGATGAATCTATGTGAATAAGAGTGACTAAAGGAAAGTTGCAATGGCAGGACATATGGTTCTAATCTTAATGTTTATGGAAGAGAGAATTATGTAATATGTACATCACATTTTGATATCTATTGATGAATCTATGTGAATAAGAGTGACTAAAGGAAAGTTGCAATGGCAGGACATATGGTTCTAATCTTAATGTTTATGGAAGAGAGAATTATGTAATATGTACATCACATTTTGATATCTATTGATGAATCTATGTGAATAAGAGTGACTAAAGGAAAGTTGCAATGGCAGGACATATGGAGGAGAGTTTGCTTCTAGAAAAGTGTGAGCTTGACATGGGGCATCACGTTGCATAAGCAGTTTAAACGTTTGGATATATATTTAGTTTCAAACTTTGTGGGGATGTTTGAAATTTGAACCTTGGATAAAATGTTACAGAAGGTGCATGTATGGCGGTCAGTGCATTAGTTTTTGGAAACTTTGGGTAAAAGTTTGTTAGCCATCTAAACCTTACTCTAGACACATGAAGGTTCCAATAAGAGTCTCAAACCAAAACTTTGGATAAAATTTGGGTGAAGGAAATTGCAACCAGAGAGTTTGGTTAAATTTTGATAGAGCGAAGAAATTTTTGGTCAAAAAACGGATTAATGGCCAATCAACGCCCTAGCGATCGCTAGAGTCCCTTTTAGTGCCGAAGGCAGGGAAATTCTCAATTTCCATTCTAATGTCTATGGAAGAGAAAATTCTCTGCAAATTCTCCTTTGAGACATGACACTAAGTGCAGCGTTAGAAAGGAAACACAGTGGAGCTTCAGAAAGGAAATATAGGTAATGTCCTGATCACAATTCTAATCTTAATGTTTATGGAAGAGAGAATTATGTAATATGTACATCACATTTTGATATCTATTGATGAATCTATGTGAATAAGAGTGACTAAAGGAAAGTTGCAATGGCAGGACATGTGGAGGAGAGATTGCTTCTAGAAAAGTGTGAGCTTGACATGGGGCATCACACTTGACATAGGGCATCACGTTGCATAAGCGGTCTAAACGTTTCGATATATATTTAGTTTCAAACTTTGCAGGGATGTTTGAAATTTGAACCTTGGATAAAATGTTACAAAAGTTGCATGTATGGCGGTCAGTGCATTAGTTTTTGGAAACTTTGGGTAAAAGTTTGTTAGCCATCTAAACCTTACTCGAGACACGTGAAGGTTCCAATAAGAGTCTCAAACCAAAACTTTGGATAAAATTTGGGTGAAGGAAATTGCAACCAGAGAGTTTTGTTAAATTTTGATAGAGCAGAGAAATTTTTGGTCAAAAAACGGATTAATAGCCAGTCAACGCCCTAGTGATGGCTAGAGTCCCTGTAGTGCCGAAGGCAGGGAAATTCTCAATTTCCATTCTAATGTCTATGGAAGAGCAAATTCTCCTTTGAGACATGACACTAAGTGCAGCTTTAGAAAGGAAATACAGGTAATGTCCTGATCACAATTCTAATCTTAATGTTTATGGAAGAGAAAATTATGTAATATGTACATCACATTTTGATATCTATTGATGAATCTATGTGAATAAGAGTGACTAAAGGAAAGTTGCAATGGCAGGATATGTGGAGGAGAGATTGCTTCTAGAAAAGTGTGAGCTTGACATGGGGCATCACGTTGCATAAGCAGTCTAAACGTTTGGATATATATTTAGTTTCAAACTTTGCGGAGATGATTGAAATTTGAACCTTAGGTAAAATGTTACAGAAGGTGCATGTATGGTTGTCGGTGCATTAGTTTTTGGAAACTTTGGGTAAAAGTTTGTTAGCCATCTAAACCTTACTCGAGACACGTGAAGGTTCCAATAAGAGTCTCAAACCAAAACTTTGGATAAAATTTGGGTGAAGGAAATTGCAATCAGAGAGTTTGGTTAAATTTTGATAGAGCGGAGAAATTTTGGTCAAAAAAACGGATTAATGGCCAGTCAATGCCCTAGCGATCGCTAGAGTCCATGCAGTGCCAAAGGCAGGGACTAATAACTATAATGTGATTAATGCAATTTCTTAAGAATTGCCAGATATATTCATGGCTAGGGGATATGTGCTAATGTGTGCTAGGTATCAGAGAAAAAAAGCATTTTGTAGAAACCTCCATAGTAATATTCGCATTACCATTATCTCAAAGGCTTTCGAGTGTGGCCTTGGGGTTCGAACTGATGACCAGGAGTCTTTCATTGACCAAGTTATGATCTTCTATTCCATATACCGTGTTGCATGTGTCCTATGTGCAACCACTCAAGGTAACGGGTTCAAGGACTTGATTCGTTCCTGTGGATGTATTGGAGTCTGATACCTCCACCAAGACTGTGCTAAACTTTTAGGTCTGAAGCTCTAAATAAAATACAACTTGGAGGGGATAGCAACCTGAGTATTGAGAAATTCACAATGGAGTCTTATTTTGGGTAATCGAATATGATATCTGGACTTGCATAATCTTACACACAAGGATAAGTGAGCCTACAAAATTACACTAGGCTCTTATTGTGGGTTAAGGTGAATCTTTGTATGTGTTTCAGTTATCTTCATTACATTTTTTTCAAGAGGCATGGTCATTAGATAGGAAGGCAGAGCTATGCTAGAAGCAAGAAACCCCACCTTAGCATTGCTTTAGGATGATGAGATCTTGACCAGTATTTCCCAAACCATTGGTGAGGTTTACGAAGTGCTAAAGACGGTTCATGTGTGAAAAGTAAAGAACCCCACCTTAGCATTGCTTCAGGATGATGAGATCTTAACCAGTATTTCCCAAACCATTGGTGAGGTTTACGAAGTGTTAAAAAACGGTTCTTGTGTGAAACGTAAAGATTGTTACCATGTGAAAAGTGGTGATGTTGAGGAGAAGTTCATTTCGTAGAAAACACAAAGGAGTTTCAAACCTTATGCCAATTTGGTATTAAGCTTTGCATGGTGCAGGGAAGTGGTATTACTGTTATTTGAAGGGATTGAAACATAACTAGCATAGATTCATTTTAAATATGGATCTAACATGAGCTTAGAGGGCTTAATTTCTTCACCTGATTGAAACATAACTAACATAGATTCATTTTAAATATGGATCTAACATGAGCTTAGAGGGATTTAATTTATTCACCTATAAAAAAAATTATTAGTCGATATTATTTAAATGTTTTATATAGTTATTTAGTGTTTTTTTTTGTTGTTTTGTTTTGTTTTGTTTTTTTTTTTTTTTGGTGGATATGAGAAAAATTTCAACTTTGATGACAAAGGGACAGCTTTACACATCACACTGCGTTGTAGAATGAGTCTCTCGGCTCAATGACATGGAAGAGAGAGTTGTCATATTGTCCACATTATATCTACATGAAGGAGATTATGATCGACCATATTTTTGAGGGGTAAATTGCCAAATGGTGCTTGTAGTTGAAGGAATCATCATTGCCATGAAAGGCTTTTCTTGCATTGAGTGTGAGAAGCAATTTTTTTTTCTTATTGAAAGAAGAGCTATATATGTGAAGGTGTACACAATCATTGCCAACAATTGCTAACAAAGTTGTTGATGAAAGGACCAAAGCTAAAGTGGATTGACACAAGTAGTATTTTTACTATTGAGAAAGTGCTTAATGTGTGCAGGTATTTTTACTATTGAGAAAGTGTTTAATGTGTGCAAGATGGTGAAAAATTATTATTTTTGTCTTTAAAATTTTAGATGAGTATATTGAGTCTAGGTATTTCAATATAGGTATAGTTTTTTCAACTGTGGTTCACAGTCACTGAGTGACCACTACATTCACGAGCAATAATCTGGGAAGATCCATCTGAAGGGGTAGTTCACGGGCAATAATCTGAGAAGATCCACCTGAAGGGATCTACTCGCCAGCCAATATGCTAGGCCTAACCCCAAGGGCGTCGACAAGATTTGATCCCGTGACCTCCCAATTGGCAAGGTACTTAGCAACAGGAACTTGACCAACGGAGCTATCTCTTAGAGGCTAGAGCTACTCAATATAGGTATAGTTATTTGTTAGAATTAGCTACTCAACAAATGACATGCAAAGTATTGGTATCCAAGAGGAAAATTGAACAAAGATGCAAATTTTCTAAATGAAGAGGCCTAGTATATGAATAATTATGGAGGAAGATGAAATTCCAATCATATATGTCATGTGTTATTAACTCTTGATGTTGTATGTTACTATGTAGTAATGCTGCAATATTCTCTGATGTAAATGTCATTCCCTAGTCTGCATAGTAAGAAGTGTTGTAGTTGGAAGGGAGTTTTAGCTACATGTGGTAACCATGTACTATTTGTTGAGTAGTGCACTTAAGTCTTCGATTGGCATGTGCATAGAAAATGTAAGATTGAGATGATTATATCGTGTATATATAATACTTCACTAGAGAACTGACGAATACAACGGATGGTACCCATGTATCTTGGTAGATGGAAGTAGGTCCATATGATGGTAAATCAATTAGTCTTCATGGTCAAATTGATGGTAGGCCTTGCAGTACAATAGGTTTTTGGCCAATTTGAGGTATCAGTGGTACATATGTTTTCCAATTGGTACGTGATGACAATTCTTCAGAGGAAGGGAGGAGCATGGACACTTTTTGGGATGGAAGTGGGTTCCATTGTTCTCGCTTGAGAAAACCAAGATTGGTTGTAGGCTGGATTTTTGGAGATAAATGAAAAATTTGCAGCAGGGAGGACAAAAAGGTCCTCGCTACAAAAAAAAATTCATTGGATCTTTGTCCAAGTAAATTAAGTGGCAATACTTATAGCAGAGACGTCGAAGACCATGCATTTAGAACCACTATGGAAACAAAGGATAATGGTCGTGGTAGTAGCAAAGATTAAACATTGGTGGACAAGATTGTGTGGTGTCTTGAACAATAACAAACCCATGTTCATATTTTAATGTGAGTCACACATTGTAGCAAGTCTATAGTTTCATGTTTGGCTTGACGTAGTGTTCCTTGAGATGTATGTACCTAGTATCTTCATGAATGGAGTTTTCCATTGAATGTACCTAAGTCACTTGTGATGTAAACCTAATGAAGCATGTGTAACCTGTTAGTTAATGGTAATTTGAAAACCACTTTGTAAGTGTATGTTTGTGGTACGCTGAAACCACTTGATGTGTTGTTTATGGTAAGTAGAAACCACAAGAGGATGTAATTCCCGGGGAGTGTGATGCAAGAGCATTGAGAGCATGGTTGAGGATAAGCCGATAAAACCTGGGGTATGGATGAGGGTAAGTCGATAAAAGCAGAGCATGGTTACGACTGAGTCAAGAAAACCCAAAATGATGATGATGGAGATGTAGAGGGAGTTAAATGTACATGTACATGTATGAAGGTACGATGGTTAAATGAAACATCTACATGAAGGACATCCTAGTACACTGATGGTTACAACATCTAGCTACCTGTACATTCCGTTGGATAGTTGTTCCTTTATATGCATGCCAACATTTTGATAATGTTTGAAAATGCTAGGTTGGACCATTGCTAGACTTTACTAATCAAAATTAAGACAAGTAGTCATTAAGAGGGAGTGTTAGAGAATATAACCCCTACTCTTACGTGTGATGAATGGTTTGAGAAGGAGCTTGTTCCTATTCTTTAGGAGGTCATTAGATCTAGTTAAGCTGAAAGATATTCTTCAACTAAGTAGCATTTATATTGGTGTGTAGTTGAGAGATTTGTTCAACCAAGTTTTTTTTTTTTTTTTTTTCACGTGTGGTTCACGGATACCCGCGGTCACTGGGTGGCCGCTACGTCCATGGAAATATTTGAGCTTGATCAAGGGCATCAAGCCTTGTGGTCAATAGCTAAGCCTAACCCCAAGGGCTTAAGGGAAAATTGACCATGTGACCTCCCAAACGACGAGGCACTTATTTGACCAGTTGAGCTAACCCTTGGGGTTGTTGTACTAAGTTGTTTGTGGGATCAAGATAATTTCTCTGTGTTGAGAAAACATTCATGTATTTATATTGTAACATTGTTTGATTAATACGAGTGCTTTTATGAAATTTTAATTTAAGCACCATGCAATGAACCAATGATTGGTTTATTGTGTTTTCATCTTGTCCATTAAATATTACATTATTCTAATTCAATTGATAAGCAAAAAAGTAGTAAGCCACCTTTCGACATGGTGCTTAGTATTTGTTATGAGGTAGATGTGTAGTTCTTCAGTGCTAAACATAGAGTAAACAAGTAGCTTTTGAAAAAGATATTAATGAAAGAGATATGTAATACCTTTCACTTTCGAAGATGCAGTTGATGTGTGTCATTTAATATATATATATATATATATATATATATTATATTATAGTAACAACAATAAGAAATGAAAAATGAAAAAAAAAAAAAAAAATTATGTAAAAGAAAAATTTAGGAAAAATGCATTTCAACATCAACTATATGTATGTGCATCTTTTAAAATATACATATATTCGTAACAACAATAAGAAATGAAAAATGAAAAATAAAAATATTTAAATTTAAGAAAAAATGTAGCAAAATTAATTAAAAGTAAAAACAATATACAATGAGTGTGATTGTGTACTTCATCGTTTAATATGGAGTTGATGCATAGAAATTAAGATGGATTTACAATGGTGATTATCTTTATATTTTGACTAGTATAAAAAAGAAAGTCAAACATTACTGAAATAAGAACCCATTCTCATAAGTTTCATAGCAACATTAGTTGTTGGATAATTCCTTAAGAATTTGTCATCTTTGTGATACTAAGAGGTGGGATAAATGACGTTGTGACACTAAAAATTGTTGAATATGAAAAACACTTTCTCTTACAATGCCTTGATTATATGGAAATTAACTCTGAATTTCAAAAGATTTATCACAACACTAACCATTTTAACATTTTAAATCGTCAAAATTATGGTAATTTTGAAAGACTTCTCTTAATGCTTTTAAAGTATATAAATAAAATTTAAAACCGTCCAAGTAATTTTTTACATTTTTAAAGTTCTGATAAACCAATTTTAATTTTAATAAGCATTAACCACCACCACCATCATCATTACCAATTATTTAAAATTTTCAATATACAAATAAATATTTATTTTATTTTTCATGCAAATAATATTTCTCAATTTTTAAACATGATATCATATTTTAATATAATTAATTTAAAACATGGCAACTTCAAATACTTTTTAAGTGTTATTTTTTGGAAAGTTTTCCGGTTGATTTTTAGACCTAATTTGTCTAAAATTTGGTAGGGGTTCATTGAAATCACAACTTTGACAGGGGTACTCTTCGCAATAGAAGTGACACAAGGTTTTTGAGGGTGCTGAATTTATATATCCAATCCAAAAACAATTTAAAAACACAATTCAAGATTTAGCCGCACTCTTTTCACTAGATTCTGATAAAAAAATCCATAAAAAACTCCAAAAAAATCACACTTAAAACTACTTTTTCAAATATTTCAATTTAAATAATTAAATTAATAAAAATTGATTAATTAATTTAATAAATAATATATAAATATTATTATAAAAAAATATTAAATATCCCTATATAAAAATGGTTAAATCTAAAATGTTCCAAATCTAACCATCCAATGACATTGATAAATCTCCTCACACCCATCTCCTCCTCAAATCGAACCATCCGTGAAAGGCCGCGATCACGAATAGCGTCCACGTGTTAACTCACCTCCTGAATCAATCGTATTTTACATGGATGCGAGGTTCTTGTAACAGGGAATAAATTTAATGATAGGCACACAGATATTTTGGAACTCCTTTGTTTTGCCTATCTGTGGATGGCCTCTTTCATCCATCCACAGATAGGCAAAACAACCCATCCGGCGACATAACTGAAATTGAGGGCACACAAATATTTTGGAACTCCTTTGTTTTGCCCGTCTGTGGATGGCTTCTTTCATCCATCCACAGATAGACAAAACAACCCATCCGGCGACATAACTGAAACTGAGGGCACACAAATACTTTGGAACTCCTTCAATCAAAAGTTATGAGAGCTATACGCACTAATAATTCCAATGCCAACCATCATTTTTTCCAAGGGCATAGTAGCTATCTTTCATTTTATACTGCTCGAGTCTCCTAACTTCTTTCTATCTCAAAGCATTTAGAAATCTTCGCGGAACAAAAATGGTGAGTTCATGCTTTCGACAGAGAGTTAGTTGGTAGCTTATCATGTCGATTAGATATATAACAAACTGTTAATTTGTGATGATAGGATAAATCCTCATGTGACGCAACAGATGAATGGTGGACGAAAGAGACAGTGGGTGTGGTAACAGGGGCCAACAGAGGAATAGGGTTGGAGATCGCTCGTTTACTTGCAGACAAAGGTATCACTGTTGTTCTCACTGCTCGTTGCAGGCAGCAGCAAGACTTGTCTCCACAATCTCGTGCTCTCATGGAAGAAGGAAGAAAAAATGTGGTGTTTCATACACTCGATATACAGAGGGATGACAGTGTTACCGAATTTGCCCAATGGTTGAAGAATGAATTCGGTGGCCTTGATATTCTGGTATTCTTTCTTTTCTTCGTTTTGACTATAATTGATCTACTTCGTCCCCCATATACCAATGGAATGTATGCTCTTTCACAATGGCAGGGGCATTTTGGAATGGATAAACTAAGTAATTATGTTGCAGAGTTTAGTAGAGTTTACTGTCATTTCTCTGCTGTATAATTTCTATGACTCTGTTGTCTGTAAATATGCTGTTTTCTTTTTCCTACATGAAATTGGTCCTTTTTTTTTTCCCTCATATCAGGCTAGCTCACAATTATACTCACAGAATGCTTAGACTTGAAGCCATTACAACAATGCTCATATCGGGCTAGCCCACAATTATACTCACAAAATGGTTAGATCAGTGTTTTAAAACTGGGCTGGTCTGGACTCTGAATCGGATTCACCCTGGTAGACCTAGCCAGACCCCTGCCCGGGTCAGCTAGGTTAAAAACCAGTTCGGCAGCTGGTCCATTACCGAACTGGCCGAGTCGGACACCGATTCGGCCGGTTTAGTCGAGCCCTTCTTAAACCGGCCGAGCTAGTACGCCGGAAAAAATGTGGCAACTCGGACTTCAAACTCAATTTTTTTTGTTGTTGTTTTTTTTTTCTTAATGCCTCTACCCCTCTCCCAAGCCTATAAAAGTGACCCAAACCCTTCACATTTACTCACAACTATCTCATTGCATTTGTGTGAACATTTGTGGGGAGTTTGTGAAGAGTTGGAGTTGGATTTTGGAGCAATAGTGAGGATGAGCGATGGGTTTTTCCGTTTGACTCTGATTCAGAGTCTGAGCCAGATAATCTTGCATTGTTTAGTAGTATGACTAGTGATATTTTGTTGTAGAGGCCATTTAGAGCCTCCTTGGTTATCTGTTTTTGTTTTGATCTCTATATATTACATGTATTGCACAGTGCACTGGGTGTCATTTTGATATAATAGATAGTTTCATGAGCATACTTTGATCATATGTTGTCTTCTCTCTATATTCTAATGCTTTGAGTTTGGAAACATGAATGAAAATCTTTAAAAATATGTTTTTTTCATTAAAAAAATAAAATATTTAATGTATTTTTTACAAGGACCGAGTCATTGAAATCAACTAGGCTGAGTCGATACCTAGTTGGAGTCAGAGTCGACCCTCGGCCGGTTCTGAATCTAAATCGGAGGTTTAAAGCTATAGGTTAGAGTTGAAGCCATTACAACAATGCTCATATCAGGCCAGACCACAATTATACTCATAGAATAGTTAGACTTGAAGTCATTACCACAATTATACTATCAAAATGCTTAGACTTAAAGCCATTACAATAATATTATTCAAGATGTCAAAATTCAACATATAATTAGCTGAATTTGAACCTGGGTGGTAGGATAACAGTAATTCAACTTAGACTTTTCATTCTTTCTGTCTTGTACTATTGAGTAATTTGTGTCCATCCTTTTGATGGCGACTTCAAGAACCAGGAACCCAATGCTTTTAGGCTAGTTTCTGCTATTAGACAGATTTTGATCTAGCAGCAAATGAGATGGAAACTAGATATTTCATATGGAGGGTTTATTATACAGTAGCATTTCAAGGTGTTTTTTTTTAAATAAGAAGCATCTTTCGTAACTGGAGGACTTGATTTGAGGAGAACCCCCTAATATACTCGGTTAAAATGCAGGATAGAGGATAACCATGAGCATAATCGCTGCTCTGTGGGGGTAACCATGAGACAATCTCTGCTCTGTGAGAGTAACCATGGGGAATGTGAAGGTCACGAGAAATTACTACTTTGTTAGATTCGGAAAAATGATAAAACAACAATTATGAGATGATACAAGCATTCTCGTTGAGAGCTAAGCCAAGATTTCCAGCTTCCTATGCCAAATGAATTTAGCAATTTGTTTTTCATTTGATTGAAAGATTATGTTTTCACCTTCCATAACCTACGTGTGAAGGTGATTGTTGTTTGCAAATTTAATCATTGTATGTTATAATATAAAATTCCTACGGCAATTCAACTACTTGTGTTGCCTTTGCTAAACATGGCTTAATTTTTAAGGCAATTTTACTAACTCTTAACACTTTTTTTGTTGAAGTTCTAATGTTTTCCTTTGTAATCCTTGTTTTGAGTTTTTGAAGTTAGCTCTGGAAGTTAAATGATTTTGTTTTTAGAAGAACAATATATACATTAGTGTTTAAATCAATTTTGATATACTGCCATTTTGAAAACAGTTTTCCTTTACATTTAGTTATCTCCTATGTTTTCGCTGTTGATTTCACTATCATATAAAATAAGTTCTAACACTTAAAATGTCGAATTATGTTTTTAGAATCTTCAACTCCATACTTCTGCAGTTTTACAGTTATTTTCAGCCCCTCTGTATCCGGCATTCAGAATATCACTAATTTTACAAAGACAGAAATAATGACCTAAGCAATATTGTTGTTAAACATTTTATCAACCAATGAATTATGAATGAAAGATCCAAACCTAACAATTTATATAAAAAAATCAGTCAATATATTCCTACATACAGACTGAAATGATCTTTTATGCCAGTCAAATGTAGGACAACACTGAGCAAATGCAGTAGTTGCATACTATATGTTGGATGCCAATTTTTGGCTGCAGCTGAGCCCAAATTCTGAATCATGTCGTTGGGGATTTTCAAGTAAATCTGATATATAAATGTGCTGAGAATAGAACTACATGCACTACTGGACTACCGCCTAACTGACTAACTCTTATTAGTCCCTGCTGCAGGCTAGGCAGGGACTATAGTAATCAATATGATGCTTACTAACATTACTTGACCTGTTTAAGATTTTCAATAACCAAAGTTTTAAGACTCCCGACATATTTTTCATAGCGAATTTTTTTTTCGCCATCTTATTTGGCTTCTTCCCGAGGCAGGGAGGCCAAAACCATATGTTATTTTCATGTTTCTTTGATATGTTTCCTTGGCATTTTCAATTGTGAAACTAATGTTGGCATTAACTCATCTAACTCATTTCAATTAAATGTTTGGGTTATTTAGATATGTTAGTGATATATATGTTAGGGACACGCACATTGCATGCAACCAGACCATATACCACATGGAAACTGCATGTACTGCCCTCATGTCTGGTCATTGTCCTTCATTGGCATCTCATACTTCTTTTGTTGGCTGGCTGGCTTTTGCTGTTGCTGGCTTTTGTTGTGGGAAATTCGTAGAGACTGGCTATGATGTGGGATATAAGCAGAGACTGGCAATGGAAGATGGGCGAGAAATTGAGAGAAATTGAAAGGTTTACTTCTTTTGCTGGCTTTTATACTTCTTTTGTTGGCTGGCTGGCTTTTGCTGTGGGATATTCGCAGAGACCGGTAGCGGAAGATGGGCGAGAAATTGAGAGAAATTGAAAGGTTTACTTCTTTTGCTGGCTTTTATTGTTGCTGGGGAATAACACAACTAATTTCCTTTGGATATTTCAAGTCTCTGCTTGTGCGGTGCATGAATAGTGATACGCCTATGTTTGGGCGGGAATTTTTACCCTCCTAGCTTCCACCTATGCGAGGCAGGGAAACGTGCAAGACAGGGAAACATATATGGGAAAGCAGCTATGCGAGAATGATAATGGACCAAAACCACAGCTCATTAAGGCGCAAGAACGATTTTCCATGTACCTTCACATTCATCTAAGGTTCTGAGGGTTTCGCCGCATGCCCTGCTCTTTGGTTCCGAGGCTCTGCCCTTGTTCCGGTAAGTATAAAGGTAGGTGTGCTTCCCTTATTTTTGGAATGTGCCTACCTTTTGTTTGATTACGGAGGCTGCATCCATACATTCACAATGCAGACATACACCATAAGAAAATGTTAGAATTGCATTTAACTCACCGGCATTATAAAATAGTGCCTGAGACTACATGAATGTAAGCAATCTAATCTTTTATTCTTAGAACAATAGCTTCAAAGATTATTTTGGTGACATTATCCTAAGCTCTACAATGCAATGCAACGTCGTTACAATGGATTGGCGACACTACAGTCATGTTTTGGAGTTTACCTGAGCGTCCTTACAATGGATTTGCGATACTACAGTCCGGTTTTGGAGTTTACCTGAGCGGTTGAAGCCCTTACAATGGAATTGTGACGCACAGTCGGGTTTTGGAGTTTACCCATTTTCTCAATAGCCAGCGCACAAAGGTTTTGCACTTCGTTACCAAAGGAAAGCCTACTGAAAATGCCACAAGCCATCATTGAAGATACCCCATTTATAGGTCCCACCTTGTCTTCAAGTTTTCTTGCTGCCCTGAGCACAATGTCAGTAAAGATAGGTCCCAAAGACTTATGCCCAAGCCTCATTACCCTTCTCTTAAAAGCACCGGTTGGGACCTTGCTTTCACCCTTTACTTACTGCCTCTTCACCCAACGAAGTCTAGCATAATGTAGGCACTATCGCCGTGAACCTTCACCCCTGCCTTCCATTTCTAAAAGCGAGCAAGCAGTCGCTCAGCCTAAAAGCCATTGATCCCATCAAGCTGTAGCAGCCAGCCCAGACCATCAATTTGAGTAATCGTATCTTTTTTATCCTCCCTAGTTGCCTGTGTGAAACGTCTTCAAAATGGCAAAATGTTGGGGCTGTGAGAAGGGTAATGATGAATCAGTTGGAATTCTGAAAGCCAGTGGGGATAGAGGGGTGAAAGCCAGTTCATGGGGAAATAGATTGTATGGCCAACACTATCAGCAAAAGGTCGTAGTGGTACCCAACAGTATCCTCAAGAAAGTGTGCTTACCAGGCTTGTGAAAGTTGTTAGGCGATCCAACTGCACCATCAATCAAGGTAAAAGCTGTAGCTTTTGTGAAGGCAGGTGGGTTGTATGGATAAAAATTAAGGCGAATAAGCAGGGTGTAGCGGCACGTGAGCCTTAGTGGCCAGGTTCGAGATAGCTATTACGCTCCACGACAAGAGTAGCACCATCTCTCGTATCCCACGTCTCGATTCGAGGTTGAGACAAGTCCTAGAGTGTGGAGAGGCGATACGTGGGCTACATGCAAGCCTTGCATTCCCACGTCCAAGTTTCCTTTTCAGTATTTAATTTAATTTAATTTATATCTATTTTTTTAATAATTTTTCTATATCAATGGCTCTGCAAATTTAATACCATGCTAGCTAGTTGAGTGGCAGAATCACCCACTTTATTGCTTATGTGTTTTATACTATGAGACCACCCACAACTAGGCATACTAACAAATCACCTTCATGAAAGTATTAGGATTTTCTATACTACGAATGAGAATAGCTATTTTGAGCGCTTTTCTTTTCTTTTTAGCTGGTTGGGGTATCTACTGAATCGCATAGAGGATCCAAACCATTATATTAGATCTACTATATTACCAAACAGTATCAACGCTTGTAGAACAGCAACGCCCTTTTGTTGTTGCTTTTTGTGCAGAGATGATCTGGAAAAGTCCTTAGACGAAAAGAAAACTGCGTGCGGCTCTGCAACTATACAAGCTGGTCTTTCTTTTATCTGCCGCTTGCTGTTCCTCCCACTCCTCCCCCTTAAGGCAGGGACTAGTTGCTGTGTAGCCCTCCTTGTTAAGTATATATTTTGAACGACAAGCTAATAGTGAGAGTCTTATATCCATGAAAATAAACACAAACTCTGAAGACATTAAGTTTGTTAAAGTTGATCTTGGGTCAGTGTCCTCTTTTCAATAACGTCTTTTAGTGCTATTCAAAGAAAAATTCTTTATTCATTACAATTTTGTTGGAGTAATTGTTATACTCATCTCATTGGGAATTGATAACGAGACCAATTGTGACATTTGTATCCACCTTGAGAATATGGCATTAATTACCCATTCAAAATAATGGTAAAAGTTTATAAATTTATTATGACTGGGTTTTGGTGTTACTGAAAACTTCATGACATCCTAGGGCCTTGGCCCAAATTCAATTACTCAAGTTGCGTGTTAGAATAATTGTCACATTTTTTTCTAACAAAAAACCTCAACAAACTCTATATTTAAATGTGTATAGCCGAATATAGATAGAGCTAAGGGGAGAGAGATCATGGTACTTTTTGTCTTTTTGATCTCTAGCCATTATTTATGGATTACTGGGTCACCATTCAATTCTCTGGTGGGCGTCAATGGAATTAACTGAGATCTCTTTTCTAAATTACAAATCAATAATGCAGCAACAAGAGGAACGAACTTCGACTGGGATCTGCTGGAGAAGCACTAGATGGATTTTAGAAAGATAATTGTATCAGAGGATGTATTTTGTACCTAGTGGATAGATCCAGATTCAATAGGTCTTCACCGGATGTCAAATGATGCTTTACGGCCCATTACAGTTTATGGTAAACATCTATTGTAGTTGGGGGAATCTCAGGAGTTGTTGATTCTAAATGGTCTCCCTTGTTTCCCAGACTCTCGCTTTTTCACATGCCGGCCATATGGCGGGCGTGCGAGTGTAGTTGATTATGTACTCGCTAGCCATAACTTGCTCCCTTTTATTCATCATAACTTGCTCCCTTTTATTTGTCATAACTTGCTCCCTTTTATTCGTCATTTCTCAGTCTCCCCCATCCCCCTTGCTGATCATGCACTTCTTTCCTTCTCTCTTTGGTTTGACCCTCCCCTTGCACCCCATCCCTCCCCTTGAGGCCCACCCCAAACTACCTTCCGATTTGACGAAGGAGACCCTAACTTTTTCTCCTTTACCCTACGCAAGATGCTCCCATCAAAAACCTTGCTTCATTCTGCTTCCACTAAATATACTTGTCTTTCCGCTGCCATTTGGGAAGCAACACTCAAATCCTTCCCCCACTACACTCGTTCCACTTCCATCTCCCCTAAGTTGGATCTTGCCCCATGAACAAATGGTACGATGATGAATGCAAGACTCTACATCGAGAACTTTGATATGCTTTCACCCACTCTCAACCCTTCTACTCCGACCTCAAAGCTTCTTATCGTCGTCTCCTTCGTCACAAGAAACGACTCTGTCTCCCATAGAAGACGAGAACTTTCTGCTCTCCTTGCTCACTCCTCTAAGCAATTCTGGCGTACCATCCTTCCCTGACACTCCCGTCTTCCACCTGACCTCGACCCTACATCCATGTTCTCTCACACTTCCAACCATTATGATATTTCCCGGCAGGCCCAAGTTCATGTTACCTCCCCACCTTCTTCTTGTTATCTATTCTCAGACAGATATTAGAGAGGCCATTTGGGTGATGAACAGCAGCAAAGCAGCCGATGAGGAAGGCTACCATTTGATTATTTCTGAAATATCAGCAAAACCATCTTTATTGCATGGTTGGCCAGTTCTGGTTTTAGTATGTGGATCTCTATTTCCTATATATTTACAGCAGAAATTGAAATTGGCTTCAGAGTGAGAGTTTAGATTTTGAAATCTTAAGAACAATATTTTTCAAGGTTTCAAAGCTTAACATATTATTAAGCAAGTTCAATATGTTATTAGCCAAAATTTGAATCTAGGTAAATAAAATAACAATCATTCCACTTAACCACTTCGTATATCTCCAATTAACTTGTTTCTCTCTTTCTGTATTTGTACTTTCTGTACTGTACTATTGAGTAATTTGTGTCCATCCTTTTGATCCGGATTTCCAGAATCAGGAACCTAATGCTTTTAGTCTACTTTTGCTTTTAGACAGCTTTTGATCCAGCAGCTATCAAATGAGATGTCCCACTAGATTTTTCATATGGAGGGTTTATTATATAGTAGCATTTCAGGGTGATTTTTTAAAATCAGAAGCATCTTCGTACCTGGAGGACATGATTTGAGGAGAACCCTCTAATATATTTAGTTAAAATGCATGATACAGGATAACCATGAGACATAGTCGTTGATCTGTGACGGTAACCACCATGGAGGATGTGTGAGACACAGTCGTTTATCTGTGACGGCAACCACCATGGGGAATGCGAATGTCAGAAGAAATTACTACCCTGTTGGAATCGCAAAAATGATACAAAAACAATTATGAGATAAGACCAGCACTCTCATTGAGAACTAAGCCAAGATTTCCAGCTTCCTATGCCAGATGAATTTAGCAATGTGCTTTTCATTTAATTGCAAGATTATGTTTTCAACTTCAATAACCTGTGAATGACATCGTTGGTTGCAAATTTAATCATTTATACTATTATAAAATTCCTGCCCTTGCTTAACATGACTTAAATTTTAAGTAATTTTATTACTTTTGAAGGTTTTTTTTGGTAAGTTTTATTTATTGTTGTGGATGAAGATATTGGGAGAGAAGTGTGTTAGAGATCACAGGTTTGTCCAATGTTTTGGGTTAACCCTTTACCCATTTTCAAAAACTTGAAGTTTAACGGATTACAACACAGTTTTCCAAAAATTTTCATTAACAACAATTCATTGACTGTGGAAATATCCATACTAAAAGTTATATTTATGTTTTCTTTTGTAATCTTTGTTTTGAGTCTTTGAATCTGCTTGGGAAACTAAATGATTTTGTTTTTAGAAAAACAATATATGTATTAATGTTTAAATAAATATTGATATACTGTCATTTAGAAAACTGTTTTCCTTTTATGTATTAATGTTTAAATAAATATTGATATACTGTCATTTAGAAAACAGTTTTCCTTTTATGTATTAATGTTTAAATAAATATTGATATACTGTCATTTAGAAAACAGCTTTCCTTTTTATTTAGTTATCTTCTCTGTTTTGGTTTTTGATTTTCTTATCATATAAAACAAGTTTTGAGTCTGGATACCTAAATCTAAAATGTAAAGTTATGTTTTTAGAGTCTTCAATCTATAATTCTGCACTTTTACTGAGAATCTATAAATGTACTGAGAATCGAACTACATGCAATACTGGATCACCGCCTAACTGAGACTCCTATTATTAAGTATATATTTTGAACGACATGCTAATAGTAAGAGCCTTATATCTATGAAAAATAAACACAACTCTGAAGACACATAAGTTTCTTAAAGTTGATCCTCGGTCACTGTCCTCTTTTCGACCAGATCTTTTAGAGCCATCCAAATCCTTTCAGATTTAGTCTCAAGCTCTTATTCCTGTCAACTGTTAATAAAAAAAAATTAAAAAAATCATTCAAGGCATCTCTATATTCAAACTTCCATAGCAGGATATAGCTCAGGGCAGAGAGATCATGAATTTTCTCTTTCTTTCTGCCCATTAATTAGAGATTAATGTGTCACCATTCAATTCTCTAGTTGGTGTCAATGGAATTAACAGAGATCTCTTTGCTAAATTACAGATCAACAATGCGGCAGTAGGGGGGACGAACTTCGACTGGGATCTGCTGGAGAAGAGCCAGATGAGCCAGATGGATTATAGAAAGATAATTGTATTGCAACCTTACTGGAGTTTGATTTTCTTCTGAACCCTATTAAAATCTGTAATTACTCTCTAAATGTTACTAGAACAACTAAGAATTAATTTCCCCAACCATACAATTGGTTCACAGGTTGATGGCTTGTGGGCAGAGGGGATTACAGAGGACGGCCAGGCTGCCAAAGAAGGCCTGGGTACGAATTACTTTGGTACAAAGAGAATAACCAAAGCTCTGATTCCACTTCTGAAGCCTTCTACTGCTGGACCACGTATAGTCAATGTGTCTTCTATCTTGGGCCTACTTAGGGTATAACTAACTAATTAATGGTTTTTTTGAAGTAAAAAGTCATTTGTTCAATTAGTGATTTTGATGATTGCTGTGGTGTAAAGTATTATGTAAATTTTTAACAAATTAATGATTTGTTTTGTTTTCCTTCACAGTTTTTGAGAAGTGAAACAATGCAGAAGCAACTTTCAGACATTGAAAACATTAGTGAAGAGTTTATAGATTACATTGTGAAGCAGTACATGGAGGATATTGAGAGAGGTGCAGACCTGAGGGACAGCGTGTGGCCGGTTAGGGTTCCAACATATTCTCTATCCAAAGTGATATTGAATGCATACACTCGTCTTCTGGCTCGGGAGCTGAAACGAAAGGCATGTGTTAACAGCGTGCACCCTGGTTACGTCAGGACTTCCATGACATTCAACACCGGCGATATTTCATCTGTTCAAGGAGCAGAAAATGTGGTAAGAGTGGCTTTGCTCCCACCCGGTGGACCTACTGGCGAAAACTTTCTGGAAACACAAATTGCTCACTTCTAAATTCTTTTATGCTCTGTTAGATTGAGTGTAAGAGAATTTATCAGAAAAGTTTTCCTATCCTAGATTGAACTGAAGCTCATATTTGTCCTGAAATAATGAGATCTTGATCTTTATGCGTGTTCCAAAATTATAAACATATTAAAATAATTGATTGAATAGATTTACAGATAGCATATTATATTGAAAGAAAATAACTCTGTTAAATGTCACTCTGTATTTATTATTATGAAGTCATGCATGACATGCTTGGGACAAGTCGATTGGGTATTTTTGTTATAATATTTCTTGATGAGATGTTTCAGAATATGAAATTTGGAGGGCATGAAAGAGGAAATATTTAGGTATTTATGGTGGATATTTCTGCACCAGATTTGTAAAATTGGATATTTATTGTGCAAAATTATGTTTGAGCAGAAACCAAAATAAATAAATCTTGGGAGAAATAGACTCGATGAAGGAAGAAGTAAAAGGTTGACCTAGTGAAGGCAAAAAAAACTAGCAGACCTGCTTAAGGAAGTAGTAAATAGATTTAGTGAAAGACGAAGCAACTAATAGACATTGTAAAGAAGCAAGAAAATTCAGTGAAGTAGGTTGGTTCCTACATATTTGCAGTAGTGGAGATTGGTGTCTGCTACAAATGGTGTAGCTGTGGTGATTGGTGTTTCTTGTAAGTTGGTGCCTACAAAATCTTTCATATAAAAAAAATTTGCATTTTCTCTCATAAAAGTTTCCAAATATATCTTATATTATTTGTTTAATTTATAAAATCTATATATTTTATTATATTCTAATATTTAAATAATTAAAAATGTTCATTCTACCGATTCACCCCATCCCAATATAATTGGGAATCCGATGAGAAGAGAAAGTGGCAAAAACCGTGTTGAAGAAATCAAACAATAACTATTATGCCTAATGTGACAAAGAATGGACATTGAATTTTGATTATAATAACTATAATGTGATCAATGCATCATTTCTTAAGAATTGCCAAAATATATTCACGGCTAGGGGATGCTCCGTAATGGGCTGATGTGTGCTAGGTATCAGAAAAAAAAAGGCATTCTGTAGAAACATCGATGGTAATATTCGCATTACCGTCATCTCAAAGGCTTTCGAGTGTGGCCTTGGGGTTCGAAGTTCGAACTGATGACCAGGAGTCTTTCATTGACCAAGTTATGATCTTCTATTCCATATACCGTGTTGCCTGTGTCCTATGTGCAACCACTCAGGGTAACGGGTTCGAGGACTCGAGTCGTCCTTGTCGGTCTCCTAGATAGAGCACTGGCCACCACATTGTGCTTGCCCCACACATACTCAATATCAAAGTCGTAGGTCTGCACCTTGCTAACCCATTTCTACTACCTGTCATTGAGGCCTTGCTGCCACATGAAATGTCGAAGACTGTTGTGACCAGTCTTCACTCGGAATCGGTTGCCCACCAAGTACTGGCAGAACTTGGCCAATGCATGCATGATGGCCAGCATCTCCTTGTCATATATAGAATATGACAGCTCATGCGGTAGGAGCTTCCGACTCTCAAAAGATATGGGGTGCCCATCTCATGATAATACAACTCCAACTCCTACCCTTGATGCATCACACTCCACCATGAATGGCTGGGAAAAACCCGGGAGTGCCAAAACAGGGCAACTTCTCATCACCTCCTTGAGGCGATCGAAAGCAGCCTGTGCTCCCTCAATCCATGCGAAGGCCTCTTTCTTGGTCAAGTCAGTCAAGGGTGCTACCAGCTATGAGAACCCCTTGACAAACTTCCTATAGTAAGTGCAAATGCCCAAGAAGCCTCTCAGTGTAGTCATGTCTCGGGGTACATGCAACAACAACAACAACATTCTGTAGAAACGTCCATGGTAATATTCGCATTACCGTCATCTCAAAGGCTTTCGAGTGTAGCCTTGGGCTTCGAATTGATGACCAGGAGTCTTTCATTGACCAAGTTATGATCTTCTATTCCATACACCGTGTTGCCTGTGTCCTATGTGCAACCACTCAGGGTAACGGGTTCGAGGACTGTGGTAAGATTTAATGACCTCCTAAAGACTAGGAACAAACTCCTTCTCAAACCATTCATCACACGTAAGAGTAGGGGTTATATTCTCCAACACTCCCTCTTAATGACTACTTGTCTTAATTTTGATTAGTAAAGTCTAGCAATGGTCCAACCTAGCATTTTCAAACATTATCAAAATGTTGACATGCATATAAAGGAACAACCATCCAATGGAATGTAAAGGTAACTAGTTGTTGCAACCATCAGTGTACTAGGATGTCCTTCATGTAGATGTTTCATTTAACCATTGTACCTTCATACATGTAGATGTACATTTAACTCCCTCTACATCTCCATCATCATCATCTTGGGTTTTCTTGGCTTAGTCGTAACCATGCTCTTTCTTTGTCGACTTACCCTCATCCATACCCTAGGTTTTATCGGCTTATCCTCAACCATGCTCTCAATGCTCTTGCATCACACTCCCAAGGAACTACATCCTCGTGTGGTTTCTACTTACCATAAACAACACATCAAGTGGTTTCAGCTTACCACAAACATACACTTACAAAGTGGTTTTCAAATTACCATTAACTAACGGGTTACACATGCTTCATTAGGTTTACATCACAATTGACTTAGGTACATTCAATGGAAAGCTCCATTCATGGAGATACTAGGACCACTATGTCAAGCGAAACATGAAACTATAGACTTGCTACAATGTGTGATTCACATTAAAATATGAACATGGGTTTGTTATTATTCAAGACACCACACAATCTTGTCCACCAATGTTTAATCTCTGCTACTACCACGACCATTATTCTTTGTCTCCATAGTGGTTCTAAATGCATGGTCTTTGATGTCTATGCAATAAGTATTGCCCATTAATTTACTTGGACAAAGATCCAACGTATTTTTTTTTGTAGCGAGGACCTTTTTGTCCTCCCTGCTGCAAATTTTTCATTTATCTCCAAAAATCCAGCCTACAACCAATCTTGGTTTTCTCAAGTGAGAACAATGGAACCCACTTCCATCCCAAAAAGTGTCCATGCCCCTCCCTTCATCTGAAGAATTTTCATCACGTACTAATTGGAAAACATATGTACCACTGATACCTCAAATTGGCCAAAAACCTATTGCACTGCAAGGCCTACCATCAATTTGACCATGAAGACTATTTGATTTACCATCATATGGACCTACTTCCATCTACCAAGATACATGGGTACCATCCGTTGTATTCGTCAGTTCTCTAGGGAAGTATTATATATACAAGATAAATTCATCTCAACCTTACATTTTCTATGCACATGCCAATCGAAGACTTGAGTGCACTACTCAACAAATAGTACATGGGGTAAACCATGTAGCTAGAAATCCCTTCCAACTACAACACTTCTTACTATGCAGACTAGGAAATGACATTTACATCAGAAAATATTGCAGCATTAATACATAGTAACATACATCATCAAGAGTTAATAACACGACATATATGATTGGAATGTCATCTTCCTCCATAATTATTCATATACTAGGCCTCTTCATTTAGAAAATTTGCATCTTTGTTCAATTTTTATCTTGGATACCAATACTTTGCCTGTCATTTGTTAGAGTAGCTAATTCTAACAAATAACTATACCTATATTGAGTAGCTCTAGCCTCTAAGGGATAGCTCCGTTGGTCAAGTTCATGTTGCTAAGTACCTTGCCAATTGAGAGGTCACGGGGTCAAATCTCGTTGACACCCTTGGGGTTAGGCCTGGGATATTGGCTGGCGGGTAGATCCCTTTAGGTGGATCTTCCCGGATTATTGCCCGTGAACTACCCTTTCAAGTGGATCTTCCCAAATTATTGCCTGTGAATGTAGTGGTCACTCAGTGACCGTGAACCACAATTGAAAAAGCTATACCCATATTGAAATACCTAGACTCAATATACTCATCTAAAATTTTAAAGACAAAAATAATAAGTTTTCACCATCTTGCACACATTAAACACTTTCTCGATAGTAAAATACCTACACACATTAAGCACTTTCTCAATAGTAAAAATACTACTTGTGTCAATCCACTTTAGCTTTGGTCGTTTCATCAAGAACTTTGTTAGCAATTGTTGGCAATGATTGTGTACACCTTCACATATATAGCTCTTCTTTCAATAAGAAAAAAAAATAGGTTCTCACACTAACTGCAAGAAAAACCTTTCATGGCAATGATGATTCCTTCAACTACAAGCACGATTTGGCAATTTACCCCTCAAAAATATGGTTGATCATCATCTCCTTCATGTAGATATAATGTGCACAATATGACAACTCTCTCTTCCATGTCATTGAGCCGAGAGACTCATTCTACAACCCAGTGTGATGTGTAAAGCTGTCCGTCTGTCATCAAAGTTGAAATTTTGCTCATATCCACCAAAATGAATTTTTTTTTTTTTTTTTTTTTTTTTTTTTTTTTAAATCTGAAAGTAAAAAAAAATTAAATAACTATATAAAACATTTAAATAATATCGACTAATAAAAATATTTACAGGTGAAGAAATTAAATCCCCCTAAGCTCATCTCATATCCATATTTAAAATGAATCTACGCTAGTTATGTTTCAATCCCTTCCATTAACAATAATACCACTGCCCTGCACCATACAAAGCTTAATACCAAATTGGCATAAGGTTTGAAACTCCTTTGTTGTTGTCTACGAAACGACCTTCTCCTCAACATCACCACTTTTCACACGGTGAGAGTCTTTACTTTTCACACAGGAACTGCCTTTTAAGACTTCGTAAACCTCACCAATGGTTTGGGAAATACTGGTCAAGATCTCATCATCCTGAAGCAATGCTAAGGTGGGGTTCTTTACTTTTCACATAGGAACTGTCTTTAGCTCTTCGTAAACCTCACCAATGGTTTGGGAAACACTGGTCAAGATCTCATCATCCTGAAGCAATGCTAAGGTGGGGTTTCTTGCTTCTAGCATAGCTGTGCCTTCCTATCTAATGACCATACCTCTTGAAAAAAATGTAATGAAGATCACTGAAACACATACAAAGATTCACCTTAACCCACGATAAGAGGCTAGTGTAATTTTGTAGACTCACTTATCCTTGTGTGTAAGATTATGCAAGTCCAGATATCATATTCGATTACCCAAAAGAAGACTCCATTGTGAATTTCTCAATACTCAGGTCGCTATCCCCTCCATGTTGTATTTTATTTGGAGCTTCATACCTAAAAGTTTAGCACAGTCTTGGTGGAGGTATCCAATACATCCACAGGGATGACTCGAGTCCTCGAACCCGTTACCCTGAGTGGTTGCACATAGGACACAGGCAACACAGTATATGGAATAGAAGATCATAACTTGGTCAATGAAAGACTCCTGGTCATCAATTCGAAGCCCAAGGCTACACTCGAAAGCTTTTGAGATGACGGTAATGCGAATATTACCATGGACGTTTCTACAGAATGTTGTTGTTGTTTTTTCTTTTTGTTATTTTCTGATACCTAGCACACATCAGCACATTACGGAGCATCCCCTAGCCATGAATATATTTGGCAATTCTTAAGAAATGATGCATTGATCACATTATAGTTATTATAATCAAAGTTCAATGTCCATGCTTTGTCACATTGGGCATAATAGTTATTGTTTGATTTCTTCAACACGGTTTTTGCCACTTTCTTTTCTTCTAGTTGGATTCACAATTATATTGAGATGGGGTGAATCGGTAGAATGAACATTTTTAATTATTTAAATATTAGAATATAATAAAATATATAGATTTTATAAATTAAACAAATAATATAAGATATATTTGGAAATTTTCATGAGAGAAAACGCAAAGTTTTTTTATATGAAAGGTTTTGTAGGCACTGTTAAGTGTGAAGTCAAATTCACGCAGTATTCTAGATCCTTCTAGATTAGATTTTTCTAGATCTCCAGGATTCTAGATCCTCCTACACGGACACCGCAAGTGGTTTCTAGATCATTCTAGATCTCCATCTGAATCACACACAGGATTCTAGATCCTTCTTCTGCCTCTATAAATTTGTAATTTTTTTGGCGAAGGAAAGTAAGCCAAGGCCCAAGCCTGTTATGTAATACAAAGTGATTTCTGTTCTCCAGTGATTGTTTTATCTATTCCGTTGTTTCTGACTAAGTAATCTTGTTGTTTCTCCATTTGTCTGTCTCTGACACTCTGTGACTTATTCTCTGCTATTTCCATCTAAGTCTCTGAGTATTGCTCTGGTCTAACAACTGGTATCAGAGCTAGGTTCAAATATCCACGGTGCAAGCCGCTTAGTGCCATCGCCTTGCTCTAGCAGCATTCGTTAAAACGTTGGTTGTTACTCCTGGAGCTGTTGAAGGATCTGTCTAGGAAATTGCTGAGGAACGATGGAACTAAAAGACAGTTGCTGTAAGTAAAAACAAGGTTGTGGACCTATGTTTAAACATGTTTCTGGAGTTTGAAAAGTGGAGATCTGTGGAGATTGGAGTTGAAACGTGGTGTTCGTAAGTTTTTTTTTACATCAAGCTTGCACGTATACGTCAAGTTTTTTTCTCAAACCAACATATGTATGTGTGAAATGTGAAAAGGTTAAAACATTATATATGTTTTTATATTTGTTATGAAGCATATATAATTATATGTTGGAATTTTGAAAAGTATATTTTAAAAAGGAGCAGGGATTTTGAAAAGGGTTTTCTAAAAGGAGGCAGGTCATTATTACTAAATTTTAAAGAGTAATAATTAAAGTTTTATTTTTAAGTGGAGTTTTTTGTGTTTTGGGGCGTGAATTTGATTGAAAATGGAGACAACATTTACAGATATGGAGAAGTTGAGCGGGGCTAATTTTTCCCTATGGAAATCACATATGGAGGATATACTGATTTTAAAGGATCAGTATTTACCGATTGAGAGCACAACAAAGAAACCCTCATCGATGACAAATGAAGAGTGGAATAAGTTAGATAGAAAGGCGATTGCAACAATCCACCAATATTTAGCAAAGACTGTTTATTTCAATGTGTCCGAAGAAAAGACGGCTGAAGGATTATGTAAGAAGCTCCATGATCTATATGAGAAGAACATAGCATTAAACAAAGTGTTCTTGATGAAGAAGCTTTATAATCTCAAAATGAAGAAGGGTGCTTCAGTTGCTGAGCACTTGAATGCATTTAATATTATTACTAATCAACTTGCCTCTATTAAAATCATTTTAGATGATGAAACTAGAGCTATTTTTCCAATGTGTTCTATGCCAGACAGCTGGGAAAATTTAATTGTAGCTATGAGCACTTCAACAACTACAGGGCCCTGAAGTTTGATGATGTCAGTAGCAGCTTAATGAATGAGGAGCTGCGATGCAAGTCAATTGCGGAAAACCAGGGAGGAGAGGCTCTAGCTCTAGCTGATCGTGGTAGGAGAATGGATCGACGCCGGCAAGGTCGATCAAAATCAAGGAGAGGAAGGATCATCTGCTTTCATTGTGGCAAACCCGGGCACATGAAGAAAGAATGTCGATTCTGGAAGAAATGACAAAAGGATCAGAGATTGTCTAGTACAAATCACAAGTCATCCAACACAAATGAAGGTGAGACTACTGCTGTAGCCACAGATGGTGATGTGTTGTTTACTGTTTCAGTAGAGGATGCATGTGTATATACATCTAGCAGTAGCTATGATTGGATCCTTGACTCTGGGGCATCTCACCATGTAACCCCATGCAAAGATAGTTTTGTTTCATATAATACTGGTGATTATGGTAGAGTGCATTGGGGGATTAATCATTTTTGCAGTATTGTTGGAGTGGGAGATGTCTAGATCAAGATGAAAGATGGACAAGGTACATTGTTGAAACAGGTCAGGCATGTACCAGAAATGCACATGAGTTTAATCTCTATGGGACGACTGGATGATGAAGGCTATTTGACAAGCTTTGGAAAAGGAGGCTGGAAAATTAGCAAAGGTGCATTGGTCGTGGCCAAAGGACCCAAGACAGGAACATTATACACATTGAAGACACTGATAGGAAAATCAGATTTGGTTGCTGTCATAAAAGAAGGAAATTCAGTAGATCTGTGGCATTAGCGTTTGGGTCACATGAGTGAGAAGGGCTAAAAAATCCTTGTTGGTAAAAATTTATTGCCAGGTTTGAAATCCTACAATCTTGATCTTTGTGAGCATTGTATATATGGTAGACAAAGAAGGGTTTCATTCCTTAGAGGTGGCCATGACAGAAAGAAAAATGTGTTAGAATTGGTACACTCGGATGTGTTTGGGCCTGTCAACATCAAATCATTAGGAGGAGCATCATATTTTGTAACATTTATAGATGATGCATCCAGAAAAGTTTGGGCATATCCTATGAAAAATAAAAGTGAAGTGTTTGGAATATTTCAAAAATTCCATGTTGCTGTTGAAAGAGAGACTAACAAATTGCTGAAGTATTTAAGAACAGATAATGGTGGAAAATATTGCTCAAATGCATTTAAGGAATATTGTAACAGGTTTGGCATAAAGCATGAGAAGACTGTGCCTGGTACTCCTCAACAAAATGGTGTCGCAGAAAGGATGAATCGCACCATTATGGAAAAGGTGCGAAGTATGTTGTCCAATTACGGTTTGGAGAAATTTTTTTGGGCTGAAGTAGTGAGGACCGCTTGCTACCTCATAAATAGATCTCCAACTACAGCCTTGGATGGCGGTATCCCTGAAGAAGTTTGGACTGGTAAGAATTTGAATTATTCTCACTTGAAAATCTTTGGATGTGAAGCATTCGTACATATTCTCAAAGAAAATAGAACTAAGCTAGATGATAAATCTATGAAATGCATTTTTTTTGGGATATGCGGATGAAGATCTTGGTTATCGTCTATGGGATCCAGTCAAACATAAAATTATGAGAAGCAAGGATGTTAGATTTAATGAGTCAAAAATGTTCAAGAGGACTGTAAGTGAGTTGGAGGTCAAGAAGATTATTGACAGGTTTGAAGAGCAACAGGAAAACATACCACCAATACAAGAAAATGAACAACGAATTCAGGAGCATGAAGAACAACAAGTGGAAAATAATGAACAACAAGCAGAAGGAAGCTTGCAGGAACCTTTACAGGAGATTCAACCTGATAATGCACCACCACAGTTGGTTCACAGATCTTCTAGGCCTCATAAACCTTCACAAAGGTATCCTCCTTCAAACTATATTTTGTTGACTGATGAAGGTGAACCTAATTGTTTTCAAGAACCTTGTAAAGTCGAGCACAGTGAAAAATGGAAGAAAGCAATGGAAAAAGAAATGAACTCTTTGCAGGAAAATAAAACTTGGGAGTTGGTAAACCTCCCAAAAGGTAGAAAGGCTCTACATAACAAATGGGTGTATAGGATTAAGCATGCAGGTGACGAAAAGAAGGAGAGGTATAAGATCAATAGATTGAAGAAAGATTTAGGTAGCAAATTTGCAATGAAGGATTTGGGACTAGCACAACAGATATTGGGCATGCAGATTATGCGTGACAGGAAAAACAAAAGGTTGTGGTTGTCACAGAAAAAATATATCAAGAATGTGCTTGACATGTTTAATATGAAGGATGCCAAGCCAGTTGGTACACCCTTTGCAGCCCACTTCAAGCTGAGTACTAAATTATGTCCTAGTGATGACAACGAGAAAGAAGAGATGAGTAGAATTCCTTATGCTTCAGCAGTTGGCAGTTTGATGTATGCCATGGTATGCACACGACCAGACATTGCATATTCAGTGGGAGTAGTGAGCAGGTTCCTTACCAATCCAGGCAAACAACATTGGCAAGCAGTAAAATGGATTTTAAGGTATCTCAAGGGTACTAGTCATTATTGTTTATGTTTTGGTCATGATGAGACTGTGCTTGAAGGATTTACAGATGAGGATATGGCTGGAGTATGGATACTAGAAAGTCCACTACAGGTTATTTGTATACATTTGTAGGTGCAGCAGTATCTTGGGTGTCAAGGCTACAAAGAATAGTAGCCCTCTCTACAACAGAAGCAGAGTACATAGCTGCAACAGAAGCTTGTAAAGAGATTTTGTGGATGCAGCGATTCCTAGGAGAGATAGGAATAAAGCAGGGCAAGTATGTGTTATATTGTGATAGTCAGAGTGCCATTCACTTGGCGAAAAACCCAGCGTTTCATTCAAAAACAAAGCACATTGACTTAAGGTACCATTGGATCCGGCATGTGTTGGAGGAAGAACAGTTATCCTTGGAAAAGATCCATACAGATAGGAACCCTGCTGGTATGCTCACTAAGATTCTACCACGAAATAAACATGAGTTATGTAGAGGCATGGTAGGACTCGGTGTGACTTGATCACTCTTATTGGGCTTCAAGTGGGAGAATGTTAAGTGTGAAGCCAAATTCACACAGTATTCTAGATCCTTCTAGATTAGATTTTTCTAGATCTCCAGGATTCTAGATCCTCCTACACCACCAGTGGTTTCTAGATCATTCCAGATCTCCATTTGAATCACACACAAGATTCTAGATCCTTTTTTTGCCTCTATAAATTTGTAATTTCTCTGGCCAAGGAAAGCAAGCCAAGGCCCAAGCCTGTTATGTAATGCAAAGTGATTTCTGTTCTCCAGTGATTGTTTTATCTATTCCGTTGTTTCTGACTAAGTAATCTTGTTGTTTCTCCATTTGTCTGTCTCTGTGAATTATCCTCTGTTATTGCCGTCTAAGTCGCTGAGTATAAATCCGTTGTGTGTTATGTATGCTCTGGTCTAACAGGCACCAACTTACAAGAGACACCAATCACCACAGCTACACCATTTGTAGCAACAAGAGGCACCAATCACCACAGCTACACCATTTGTAGCAGACACCAATCTCCACTACTGCAAATATTTGTAGGAACCAACCTACTTCACTGAATTATCTTGCCTCTTTACAATGTCTATTAGTTGCTTCTTCTTTCACTAAATTTATTTACTACTTCCTTAACCTGGTCTGCTAGTTTTTTCTGCTTTCACTAGGTCTACCTTTTACTTCTTCTTTCATCGAGTCTATTTCTCCCAAAATTTATTTATTTTGGTTTCTGCTCAAACATAAATTTACACAATAAATATCCAATTTTACAAATCTGGTGCAGAAATATCCACCATACATGCGTAAATCTTTCCTCTTTTATGCCCTCCAAATTTCATATTCTGAAACATCCATCAATAAAACTTATAACAAAAATACCCAATCGACTTGTCCCAAGCATGTCATGCATGACTTCATAATAATAAATATAGAGTGACATTTAACAGAGTTATTTTCTTTCAATATAATATGCTATCTGTAAATCTATTCAATCAATTATTTTAATATGTTTATAATTTTGGAATACGCATAAAGACCAAGATCTCATTATTTCAGGACAAATATAAGCTTCAGTTCAATCTAGCATAGGAAAACTTTTCTGATAAATTCTCTTACACTCAACCTAACAGAGCATAAAAGAATTTAGAAGTGAGCAATTTTTGTTTCCAGAAAGTTTTGGCCAGTAGGTCCACCGGGTGGGAGCAAGGCCACTCTCAACACATTTTCTGCTCCTTGAACAGATGAAATATCGCCGGTGTTGAATGTCATGGAAGTCCTGACGTAACCAGGGTGCACGCTGGTAACACATGCCTTTCCTTTCAGCTCCCGAGCCAGAAGACGAGTGTATGCATTCAATACCACTTTGGATAGAGAATATGTTGGAACCCTAACCGGCCACACGCTGTCCCTCAGGTCTGCCCCTCTCTCAAGATCCTCCATGTACTGCTTCACAATGTAATCTATAAACTCTTCACTAATGTTTTCAATGTTTGAAAGTTGCTTCTGCAATGTTTCTCTTCTCCAAAACTGTTAAGGAAAACAAAACAAATCATTAATTTGTTAAAAATTTACATAATACTTTACACCACAGCAACCATCAAAATCACTAATTGAACAATTGACTTTTTACTTAAAAAAAAACCATTAATTTATTCTTCTGACATTCACATTCCCCAAGGTGGTTACCGTCACAGATAAACGACTGTCTCACATATCCTCTATGGTGGTTACCGTCACAGATCCTCCATATCCTCCATGGTGGTTATCCTGTATCATGCATTTTAACCAATGTTGCACGAAACGGGAGCGAAGCGGAAGCGCGGAGCGCGGAAGCGTCATTTTCCAAAAATCTAGGAAGCGAAGCGTCCGCGGAAGCGTCTGCTATATATATATATATATTTTTATATTTTTTTGCATTTATACTCAAAACAAACATCCCAAATACCAAATTAATTGTAGAAGACATGAAAACATGCATATTGTTGCATAAATCAAGATAGATATGGCATCCATGATTCCATTGTAGTTACTAGTATGTACAACAATCATCTATATTCTAGCTATTACAAACATACATCAAATTTTTAAGCATATTATAAAACATAAAACATTTAAGCATATTATAAAACATAAAACATAGAGCATATTATGATTTATCTAGCAAGTGAGCAACTGTCAACATATACAAATATATTCCTAATATATACACATTCTTTTTTTTCATAAATTATTATAACAAATATATTCTATAACTTTAATTTTTTTCAGCATTTTAAAAAGCTTAAAATAAAATGGTTCATAATTTGTTATATATTTTATTTGTTTAATAGCATTTTATTCATAATTTATACACATTCTTTTTTCTCATAAATTATTAACAAATATATTTTATAACTTTAATTTTTTTCAACATTTTAAAAAGCTTAAAATTTAGAAAAAATAACCGAAACAAAAAAACGTGATGATTCTGAAACCAATCTCAAACGCAATCTCGATGGACATACTCAAAGGTCTCCTCATCGCAAAGTGATCCCAGAGGACTTCACTCTGTTCGAGACAACATCTAGTTGGTTATTCGTACTGTGCAAAAATGGATATCACAACTACGAGATATTTTATTTTCTTAACGTGATGAGATATTTTATTTTCTTAAGGTGAAAAAGTGGTACGTGGTTCAACCAAGATAGCGTCAGAGAAGATGCCAGAAAGTAAAAGCGAGCTAGATCTTTGTTGTTGTGAAATTTTGAAAAGTTAAATCGTAATCGTAGAGTCGTGCAAGAGGTCGAATGTGACAATCGCTGAACAAGATAGATGGAAAAAGGTAATTGCAGGTTACTATTTGTTGCAGAGAAATTTTGCATGTGACAACCAAACATATGTCACCAACCAGCAAAAGGAAAAACATTGCAGTGAACAGAATGAGCCACAATAGTCTTTATACGATCACAAAGATACTACAGGGTTACTATGTGTTGCAGAGAGAAAATAACGATGTGACAAAAACCCGGAATCGCTCAAAAAATGCGGAATCGCGCTTCGGGAAAAATGGAATCGCGCTTCCTTTGGCGCTTCCGGAACGCTTCCGTACGGGACGCGATTCCGGCCTAGGATCCGGGGGGGGGGGGGCGCTTCCTGCAACATTGATTTTAACTAAATATATTAGAGGGTTCTCCTCAAATCATGTCCTCCAGGTACGAAGATGCTTCTGATTTCAAAAAATCACCCTGAAATACTACTATAATAAACCCCCCATATGAAAAATCTAGTGTAACATCTCATTTGATAGCTGCTGGATCAAAAGCTGTCTAAAAGCAAAAGTAGCCTAAAAGCATTAGGTTCCTGATTCTGGAAGTCCGGATCAAAAGGATGGACACAAATTACTCAATAGTACAATACAGAAAGAGAGAAACAAGTTAATTGGAGTTATAGGGAATGGAAAAGTGGGATGGTTGTTATTTTATTTACCTAGATTCAATTTTTGGCTAATAACATATTGAACTTGCTTAATAATATGTTAAACTTTGATACCTTGAAAAATATTGTTCTTGAGATTTCAAAATCTAAACTCTCACTCTGAAGCCAATTTCAATTTCTGCTGTAAAGATGTAGGAAATAGAGATCCACATACTAAAACCAGAACTGGCCAACCATGCAATAAAGATGGTTTTGCTGATATTTCAGAAATAATCAAATGGTAGCCTTCCTCATCGGCTGCTTTGCTGATGTTCATCACCCAAATGGCCTCTCTAATATCTCTGTCTGAGAATAGATAACAACAAGAAGGTGGGGAGGTAACATGAACTTGGGCCTGCCTGGAAATATCATAAAGGTTGGAAGTGTGAGAGAACATGGATGTAGGGTCGAGGTCAGGTGGAAGAGGGTAGTGTGAGGGAAGGATGGTACGCCATAATTGTTTAGGGGAGTGGGAAAGGAGAGCAGAAAGTTCTCATCTTCTATGGGAGACAAAGAGTCGTTTCTTTTGACGAAGGAGACGACGATAAGAAGCTTTGAGGTCGGAGTAGAAGGGTTGAGAGTGGGTGAAAGCATATCGAAGTTCTCGATGTAGAGTCTTGCATTCATCATCGTACCATTTGTTCATGGGGCAAGATCCAACTTTAGGGGAGATGGAAGTGGAATGAGTGGAGTGGGGGAAGGATTTGAGTGTTGCTTCCCAAATGGCAGCTGAAAGACAGGTTTATTTAGTGTTAGCAGAATGAAGCAAGGAGAACTGGGTTTTCGATGGGAGCATCTTGCGTAGGGTAGAGGAGAAAATGTCACGGTCTCCTTCCTCAAATCAGAACGTAGTTTGGGGTGGGCCTCGAGGGGAGGGATGGGGTGGCAGCGGAGGGATGGGGTGGAAGGGGAGGGTCAAACCAAAGAGAGAAGGAAAGAAATGCATGATCAGCAAGGGGGATGGGGAAGACTGAGAAATGACGAATAAAAGGGAGCAAGTTGTGGCTAGCGAGTACATAATCAACTACACTCGCACCCCCGCCATATGGCCGACATGTGAAAAAGCAAGAGTCTAGGAAACAGGGGAGACCATTTAGAATCAACAACTCCTGAAATTCCCCCAACTGCAATAGATGTTTACCATAAACTGTAATGGGCCGTAAAGCATCATTTGACATCCGGTGAAGCCCCACTGAATCTGGATCTATCGACTAGGTACAAAATACATCCTCTGATACAATTATCTTTCTAAAATCCATCTAGTGCTTCTCCAGCAGATCCCAGTCGAAGTTCGTTCCTCTTATTGCTGCATTATTGATTTGTAATTTAGAAAAGAGATCTTTGTTAATTCCATTGACGCCCACTAGGGAATTGAATGGTGACTGAGTAATCCATAAATAATGGTCAGAGATCAAAAAGATAGAAAGTATCATGATCTCTCTCCCCTTAGCTATATCTATATTCGGCTATACACATTTAAATATAGAGTTTGTTGAGGTTTTTTGTTAGACAAAAATGTGACAATTATTCTAACACACAACTTGGGTAATTGAATTTGGGCCAAGGCCCCAGGATGTCATGTTGAAGTTTTCAGTAACACCAAAACCCAGTCATAATAAATTTATAAACAATTACCATTATTTTGAATGGGTAATTAATGCCATATTCTCAAGGTGGATACAAATGTCACAATTGGTCTCGTTATCAATTCCCAATGAGATGAGTATAACAATTACTCCAACAAAATTGTAATGAATAAAGAAATTTTCTTTGAATAGCACTAAAAGACCTCATTGAAAACGGGACACTGACCCAGGATCAACTTTAACAAACTTAATGTCTTCAGAGTTTGTGTTTATTTTCATGGATATAAGACTCTCACTATTAGCTTGTCGTTCAAAATATATACTTAACAAGGAGGGTTGCACAGCAGCTAGTCCCTGCCTTAAGGGGGAGGAGCGGGAGGAACAGCAAGTGACAGATAAAAGAAAGACCAGCTTGTATAGTTGCAGATCCGCACGCAGTTTTCTTTTCGTCTAAGGACTTTTCCAGATCATCTCTGCACAAAAAGCAATAGTAAAAGAGCGTTGGTGTTCTACAAGCGTTGATATTGTTTGGTAATATAGTAGATCTAATATAATGGTTTGGATCCTCTACGCGATTTAATAGATACCCTAGCAAGCTAAAAAGAAAAGAAAAGCACTCAGAATAGCTATTCTCAAACGTAGCATAGAAAATCCTAATACTTTCATGAAGGTGATTCGTTAGTATGCCTAGTTGTGGGTGGTCTCATAGTATAAAACACATAAGCAATAAAGTGGGTGATTCTGCCACTCAACTAGCTAGCATGGTATTAAATTTGCAGAGCCATTGATATAGAAAAATTATTTTAAAAAGTAGATATAAATTAAATTAAATTAAATATTAGAAAGGAAACTTGGACGTGGGAATGTAAGGCTTGCATGTAGCCCACGTGTCGCCTCTCCACACTCTAGGACTTGTCTCAACCTTGAATCGAGACGTGGGATACGAGAGATGGTGCTACTGTTGTCGTGGAGCGTAATAGATATCTCGAACCTGGCCACTAAGGCTCACGTGCCGCTATGCCCTGCTTATTCGCCTTAATTGTTATCCGTACAACCCACCTGGCTTCACAGAAGCTACAACTTTCACCTTGACTGATGGTGCAGTTGGATCGCCTGACAACTTTCACAAACCTCATAATCACACTTGCTTGAGGATACTGCTAGGTACCACTACGACCTTCTGCTGATAGTGCTGGCTATACAATCTATTTCCCCATGAACTGGCTTTCGCCACTCTATCTCCACTGGCTTTCAGAATTCCAACCGATTCATCATTACCCTTCTCATGGCCCCAACATTTTCCCATTTTGAAGACGTTTCGCATAGGCAACTAGGGAGGATAAAAAAGCTACAATTGCTCAGATTGATGGTCTGGGCTGGCTGCTACAGCGTTATGTGATCAATGGCTTTTAGGCTGAGCCATTGCTTGCTTGCTTTTAGAAATGGAAGGCAGGGGTGAAAGGTTCACGGGGATAGTGCCTACGTTATGCTAAATTCCGTTGGGTAAAGAGGCAGTAAGTAAAGGGTGAAAGAAAGGTCCTAGCCGGTGCTTTTAAGAGAAGGGTAATGAGGCTTGGGCATAAGTCTCTCGGACCTGTCTTTACTGACATTGTGCTCAGGGCAGCAAGAAAACTTGAAGACGAGGTGAAAACTTGAAGAAGAGGTGGGACCTATAAATGGGGTATCTTCAATGATGGCTTGCGGCATTGTCAGTAGGCTTTCCTCTGGCAACGAAGTGCAAAACCTTTGTGTGTTGGCTATTGAGAAAATGGGTAAACTCCAAAACCTGACTGTGCGTCACAATTCCGTTGTAAGGGCTTCAACCACTCGGGTAAACTCCAAAACCGCACTGTAGTATCGCAAATCCATTGTAAGGACGCTCATGTAAACTCCAAAACCTGACTGTAGTGTCGCCAATCCATTGTAAGGATGTTGCATTGCATTGTAAAGCTTAGGATAATGTCACCAAAATAATCTTTGAAGCTATTGTTCTAAGAATAAACGATTAGATTGCTTATATTTATGCAGTCTCTGGCACTATTTTATAATGCCGGTGAGTTAAATGCAATTCTAACATTTTCTTATGATGTATGTCTGCATTGTGAATGTATGGATGAAACCTTCGTAATCAAACAAAAGGTAGGCACATTCCAGAAATAAGGGAAGCACACCTACCTTCATACTTACTAGAACAAGGGCAGAGCAAGAGGCAGAGCCTTGGAACCAAAGAGCAGGGCATGCGGCGAAGCCCTCAGAACCTTAGATGAATGTGAAGGTACACGGAAAATCCTTCTTGCGCCTTAATGAGCTCTGGTTTTGGTCCATTATCATTCTCGCATCGTTGCTTTCCCTTATACGTTTCCCTGTCTTGCATGTTTCCCTGCCTCGCATAGGTGGAAGCTAGGAGGGTAAAAAATCCTGCCCAAACATAGGCGTATCACTATTCATGCACCGCACAAGCAGAGACTTAAAATCAACAGCGAAAACATAGGAGATAACTAAATGTAAAGGAAAACTGTTTTCAAAATGGCAATGTATCAAAATTGATTTAAACACTAATGTATATATTATTCTTCTAAAAACAAAATCATTTAACTTCCAGAGCTAACTTCAAAAACTCAAAACAAGGATTACAAAGGAAAACATTCGAACTTCAACAAAAAAGTGTTAAGAGTTAGTAAAATTGCCTAAAAATTAAGCCATGTTTAGCAAAGGCAACACAAGTAGTTGAATTGTCATAGGAATTTTATATTATAACATACAATGATTAAATTTGCAAACAACAATCACCTTCACAGGTAGGTTATGGAAGGTGAAAACATAATCTTTCAATCAAATGAAAAACAAATTGCTATATTCATTTGGCATAGGACGCTGGAAATCTTGGCTTAGCTCTCAACGAGAATGCTTGTATCATCTCATAATTGTTGTTTTATCATTTTTTCAAATCTAACAGAGTAGTAATTTCTCTTGACCTTCACATTCCTCATGGTTACTTGCACAGAGCAGCGATTATGTCTCATGGTTACCCTCACAGAGCAGCGATTATGCTCATGGTTATCCTCTATCTTGCTTTTTAACCGAGTATATTAGGGGGTTCTCCTCAAATCAAGTCCTCCAGTTACAAAAGATGCTTCTTATTTAAAAAAAAAACACCTTGAAATGCTACTGTATAATAAACCCTCCATATGAAATATCTAGTTTTCATCTCATTTGCTGCTAGATCAAACGCTGTCTAAAAGTAAAAACTAGCCTAAAAGGATTGGGTTCCTGGTTCTTGAAGTCGGCATCAAAAGGATGGACACAAATTACTCAATAGTACAATACAGTAAGAATGAAAAGGCTAAGTTGAATTACTGTTATCCTACCACCCAGGTTCAAATTCAGCTAATAACATGTTGAATTTTGACATCTTGAATAATATTATTGTAATGGCTTTAAGTCTAAGCATTTTGTTAGTATAATTGTGGTAATGACGATAAAGATAGTATTGGTGACGAGTTTGGGAGAGTAGCGGAGAAAGCGATGAGGGCTTCCAACTAGGGTTAGGGTTCCCGCACAGACCGCTTCTGGCAATCCTGTTCCTGGGATAGAGAACAGAGGAAGCTTGAAGCTACTTGAATCTGATTAGAGAGGCGAGAAGAGCAGAGGCAAGAAGCAGTGAGGGGAGTCGTAGAAAGGCAGGACTGACAGAGAAATGACAGATGGGGACGGGAGAGGAGAGATCCCCTCATACAAAAATGTAGCAGCGGGTGAGACTAGTAGAGACGAGGGATACAGAGGTGCCGGTAGGAGTAATAAGGATATTCCGGTCATGGGAGCTTGCTGGCAGACAAGGTTGGGAAGTAGATGCCTGCCCAGAGCAACAAAAAAACCCAGGTACGTAATTCCAAACAATAAACTGAAGAATATAGAGAATACATGAAGGATCATGCCCTGATCTGTAAGTTTGTGGGGACTTGGTTGCCTGAGAAATATTTGGCCAAATAGATACAGCAGCGATGGAAGCCCAAGGGACATATAGACTTAAAACTAGGGGCAAAGGGTTTTTTTACGGTCATTTTGGCTAGCCTGGAAGATAAGGAGAGGATCTTTGAGGGGGGACCATATTTCCTAAATAACGCCGGACTATTCATGAGGCACTGGGAGGAATTCTATAACCCAAATAAGGAGAAAATGCTGGCGGCGCCTATTTGGGTAAGTTTGTTTGGACTCCCAATCGAGTTCTGGGATCCAGAGATTCTGGAAGGGATAGGAAACACGATTGGGACATTTGTTAAAGTGGTGGAGACCACCAAAAGGGGAAAATACACGTCCTATGCCAGGGTCTGTGTATACATGAATATCACAGAATCGTTACCAGAGTATATCGAAGTAGAGTACCGTGATGAGATCTGGCAGCAACCAGTGGATTACGAGCACATCCCATTTAGATGTCGAAGATGCCACAAATACGGTCATCTTATTAAACAATGTCCCATGAATGCATCTGGAGAGGTAACAGAACAGGGGAAGGAGGAACAGAAAGAGACAGACCCAAATAGGGAGGATGACGAAGGGTTCACAGAAGTGCTTACTAGAAGGAAATCTCAAAAAGGATCAGTCCATCTAAAATCATCTGTCAAAACAGTAATCAGAGAAAACCAAAACAAGTTTGGAGTACTACAGGAGGAGGAAATGGATTTGGAGAAGGAAGCCAGTGAAGAGGAACCAGGGGAACCTACAAAAAGGGCTGTAGAAAAAGACACGATGCAAACAATAGTAGAACAAGAGAAAGCAGGAGGAAACCTGGGAACTCCCCAAGACTCATCTGAAATGGAAATAGACCCACAAAAGGAAAAAGGAAGTGAAGAAGAACAAGTAATGAAGAGACTTCTGCAAGAATGGCGTCATCTGGATGAAAGATTCATCCCGGAAGAACAAAAACAATTATACAAGAAAATGTTCCAAAAATATAAGGTGAAAGGAGGAGCAGCCGTAGCAAATCAACCAAAACAACTAGGAACACAAGGAGGACAAAGCATGGAAGCGGGAAACACTGGAAAAGCAGGGAGGAAAAGAGGAATAAGACCTATGAGTGAAACCATCCAAATAGTTGGAGAAATGTTAGTCAACTCAGGGCGGGTCATACCTCTATCAGAGGTATTCCAACAACCACTTAAATAAATGATAATTACAACGTGGAATATTAGAGGGTTAAACAATAAAGGGAAACAGAGATATCTAAAGGACAGGTTGAAAAGAGACAAACCTAGTATAATGATTATTCAGGAAACCAAAATAAGTGAACAGAAATTGAAAGAAATAATGTAGAGATATCAACCTCATTATGAAGTAATGGGACATGATGCTATAGGTAGTGTAGGAGGCTTGGCAATTCTTTGGAATATAGAGGAAGTTCAATTTGAAATTGGGTGACACAATTAGCCCTAAACCCACTCAGGATGGCAAACTGGCATCATACCATAGAAAAACTCTGGAATAGATTGTAAAATTGGTCCTCCCGAACCTTGAACATAGCAGGATGAGAAGTGCTTCTGAGATCAGTCCTACAAGCAATTCCCATTTACCCCCTGTCGGCAACGGCGGTTCCAAAGGGGGCATGTACAAAAATGGTAGAGATATTCAAAAAATTCATCTGCGGAGGACCACAACAACAGAGGAAATGGGCCCTGATATCGTGGAAAGGCCTGACAAAAAATAAGGCGGAAGGGGGATTAGGGCTAAGAGATCCATACATCTTGAATCAAGTAATGGGAGCGAAGCTGTGGTGGAGATGGATGAAGGGAGGAGGAGACCTATGGAAAAGAATCTGGATGCAAAAATACAACATGCCCACTAAAATTGAAGACCTCTTAAGACTGGAAGAATCTCCAAGAGGCTCTACAATTTGGAACTTAGCCAGTCAAAACAGAGATATGATCTCCAAACATGCATTCTGGGAAATCCGGAACGGGCAATCAACTAAATTCTGGGATGAAGCTTGGCAGCAGAGAGCAAAACTGAAGGAAATGGAGGGCCTCAGGAATACATGTCAGAGAGCTAAGGAGGAAGGACTGAATCATGTAAAAGATTACTGGCATGAAGGAAGACAGGAGGAAACCTCGAGAATTTGGAAGGACCTAGAGGTGTGGGATAGAAACATAGATACCGAACAAAGAGAGCTATACACAACAGAAATGAAGTCTAGGAGAATAATCATTCGAACAGGTCCATATATATTAAGATGGGGTAAATCTACGACAGGAACCTTCACAATTAAAGAAGCCTACCATCTAACCATGCAGCAAGGGCAAGATGAAAATGCTTCCATATGGAAACAAATATGGCAGAGTCGCTGGTGGCCAAAGGTAACCATGTTCTTATGGTTGGTTGGGAAGAGTCGTATCCTGACATGGGACCAGATTCAGAAGCGTGGAATCCATGGACCCCCTAGATGCTGCTTATGCAAGCAAGCCCAGGAAACTCAGGAACATCTTCTAAACTCATGCCCTTTTGCCCAGCAGCAATGGGATGAAATCAACAAGCTATTCGAGAAGACAAATAGAGATCCTCAAAGCATAAAAGAAACTATTAATTAGTGGGGACGTGGCCAATTCTTGATCCCGGTGGTAAGAAGAGCCTGGAGTTTAATGATGGGCTTAAATATATGGATGATATGGAAAGAGAGAAACCGAAGGATATTTCAAGATAAAGAAATGGCTCCTGAATTGATCTAGAAAAGAACCGAAACCCACATAAGGGAAACAATCTTAACGAAAAACTGGAATCAAGAAGACTAGGAAACAACTCTAGAGGAAGGTAAGATTCTGACATACCTCAATCTAGAACAAGGAATGGTTCATCCCCAAAAACATAAGGATCTGGTAACGATTGTTAGTAGCCCTACCAACTTCAAACGCCCTTAGGACGGCTTCATCAAACTTAACTTTGATGGTGCCTCTAAAGGAAATCCAGGGCCAACAGGATTTGGAGGCATCTTCAGAGACCATCAAGGGAGGACAAGATGGGTGTACGTAGATCATGGAGGCATTATGAGCAACAACGAAGCGGATTTAACAACAATTCACCAAGGACTAAGAATAGCGATCACAAATGGATACAATAATCTGGAAATAGAGGGGGACTCAAAGATAGTGATAGAGATGCTTAGAAAGTTGAATAATGGAAAGGACTGGGAAAAAGTAGCGCAGAGATGGAGGACAACAGGCCTTATTCAAAACATGGAAACACTCATGAAAAAAATAAGCTACAAGATTATCAATCATACTAGAAGAGATGGCAATAAGGCAGCGGAATTCCTTGCTAATTGGGGATGCAATGAACAAAAGGGGAAGTGGATAGTATATGGCCGATGCATACGGAAGATCAAAGGTGGGAGTCCCTCAAAGCAATTATCAACCATGACAATAATACGACCAGATCTCAAGGTAATAGTCACAAGTGGCCCCCGATCGGGATGAGAGATGGGAAGATGATGTGGGAACAGATCGTGGAGGGGAATGGAGGGCAGTGCCGGCCTCCAAACACTTCCATAATAAAACAAGACGCGGGGACGACATGCAGATGGGACAACGCCCCGAGGAACAAAGCTGACAGGGGAATGGGGGAAGAAACAACAGAAATCGATGGTAACAGAATGATGAGACGTGAGACAGATGGTAGAAGGCAAATAAGAGAGGTGAGGGTAGTGAGAGTGGTCATTAAGAAGCGAAGGAGGAAGACAGTGGGAGCGCAGGACAAGCTGGTTTCACCTGAGGTGATGCACAGGTCCGGGTATGTTTTCGTAAAGCCGAACCCTGTAATTTTCTTAACCGCAGGTAGTCTGATGGAAGAAGGGGGAGAGCTAGGAGTAGCAGGGAGAGGGAGAAGTATATCAGAGGGGGAAAAATCCTTTAAAGATGGCAGCAAGGAAGAGGAAGGAGGGTCGAAGGAAAATTCAGGGGAAGGGCACAGAATGGGAAGAAGCCGCAGAAACCAAGGCAAAGCCCCACCAGGTTGCTGCAAGGAAGATGATCAGGGACAGCCCGAGGAGGATAAAGAAACAATCTGGGAAATGGGGAAGACTATAAAGGGTACCCAGTTATCTAGGATAAGGGGAGGAAACACTGAGAGCAGCCCGACCATAGGGAGAAATTGGAGCGAGGAAGGCCAATTCAGGGGAATGGGTACTCAGGAAAGGAGAACAAAGGCAATGACAGAGAATCTAACCTTCGTTGTTGGACATGATACACAGGACACTGTAAGGGGCTACAATGAGTGTGATTGTGTACTTCATCGTTTAATATGGAGTTGATGCATAGAAATTTAAGATGGATTTACAATGGTGATTATCTTTATATTTTGACTAGTATAAAAAAGAAAGTCAACATTACTAAAATAAGAACCCATTCTCATAAGTTTCATAGCAACATTAGTTGTTGGATAATTCCTTAAGAATTTGTCATCTTTGTGATACTAAGAGGTGGGATAAATGAATCTGTTATTTTGTGACACTAAAAAATGTTGAATATGAAAAACACTTTCTCTTACAATGCCTTGATTATACGAAAATTAAATCTCAATTTCAAAAGATTTATCACAACACTAACCTTTTTAACATTTTAACTCATCAAAATTATGGTAATTTTGAAAGGCTTTTCTTAATGCTTTTAAAGTACACAAATAAAATTTAAAACCGTCCAAGTAATTTTTTACATTTTTAAAGTTATGATAAACCAATTTTAATTTTAATAGACATTAACCACAAGCACCACCATCATTACCAATTATTTAAAATTTTCAATATACAAATAAATATTTATTTTATTTTTCAATGAGTGTGATTGTGTACTTCATCGTTTAATATGGAGTTGATGCATAGAAATTTCAGATGGATTTACAATGGTGATTATCTTTATATTTTGACTAGTATAAAAAAGAAAGTCAACATTACTAAAATAAGAACCCATTCTCATAAGTTTCATAGCAACATTAGTTGTTGGATAATTCCTTAAGAATTTGTCATCTTTGTGATACTAAGAGGTGGGATAAATGAATTTGTTATTTTTGTGACACTAAAAAATGTTGAATATGAAAAACTCCTTCTCTTACAATGCCTTGATTATACCGAAATTAAATTTCAATTTCAAAAGATTTATCACAACACTAACCTTTTTAACATTTTAACTCATCAAAATTATGGTAATTTTGAAAGGCTTCTCTTAATGTTTTTAAAGTATATAAATAAAATTTAAAACCGTCCAAGTAATTTTTTACATTTTTAAAGTTCTGATAAACCAATTTTAATTTTAATAGGCATTAACCACAACCACCATCATCATTACCAATTATTTAAAATTTTCAATATACAAATAAACATTTATTTTATTTTTCACCCAAATAATATTTCTCAATTTTTAAACACGATATCATATTTTAATATAATTAATTTAAAACATGGCAACTTCAAATACTTTTTAAGTGTTATTTTTTGGAAAGTTTTCCGGTTTATTTTCAGACCTAATTTGTCTAAAATCTGGTGGGGGTTCATTGAAATCACGAGAGAGGAACTCTTCACAATAGAAGTGACAAAAGGGTTTTCGAAAGGGCTGAATCTATATATCCGATCAAAAAATAATTTAAATAACACAATTCAAGATTTAGCCACACTTTTTTCACTAGATTCTGACAAAAAAATCCAAAAAAACTCCGAAAATTCATACTTAAAACTACTTTTCCTGATATTTCAATTTAAATAATTAAACTAATAAAGATTAATTAATTAATTTAATAAATAATATATAAATATTTTTATAAAAAATATTAAATATCCATATATAAAAATTGTTGAATCTGAAATGTTCCAGATATAACCATCCAATGACATTTATAAATCTCCTCACACCAAAGGTCATTTATAATTCAAAAAAGGAAAAAAGAAAAGCAGGGATGAACGGAAATCTCTTCCTATCTTCAAAAAACACAGCTAAAACTTATGAACCAGGACAAACGGAAAGTCTGCAGTCTAGAAGGTCAACTTACTCCGCCGCCATCTTGAGTCACCACAAATATAAGCAGTAGTCTATAACGCGACTTTTTGAAAGCCTTTCCAGCGGATTTTTCCGGTCGAAATCTGGCAGGAATTATTGGAATCGCAAGTTTGATAGCTAGTTTTTGCACAATGAAAGCCTCCCAGGGGTTTTTCAGGGTGCTGAATCCAAATATGCAGTTAAAAAACCATTTTAACTGCAAGAAATCAAGATTTGACCTCAATTCTTCAGCCGGATTCCGTCACCGGAATCTTCAAAATATCGCATTATAGACAACTCCCAAATATAATAGTCTGCAGTCTAGAAGGTCAACTTACTCCGCCGCCATCTTGAGTCACCACAAATATAATAATAATAATAATGTTCTAGTACAACGAATATAGTGTTTCTCTTTTACTTTTCCTCTGTTTGCGACCCTCCCACCTCATTCCCTGAGATTGACTTTTAGCAGAATAACTCAATGACACACCTCCCCATAGATACTGTGGTCCAATTTTGGGAGGATCATATGATTGAGAGCTATACGCACTATTAATTCCAATGCCAACCATCATTTTTTCAAAGGGCATAGTAGCTATCTTTCATTTTATACTGCTCCAGTCTCCTAATTTCTTTCTATCTCTAAGCATTTAGAAGATCTTCGCGGAACAAAAATGGTGAGTTCATGCTCTCGACAGAGAGTTAGTTGGTAGCTTATCATGTCGATTAAATATATAACAAACTGTTAATTTGTGATGATAGGATAAATCCTCGTGTGACGCAACAGATGAATGCTGGACGAAAGAGACAGTGGGTGTGGTAACAGGGGCCAACAGAGGAATAGGGTTGGAGATCGCTCGTTTACTTGCAGACAAAGGTATCACTGTTGTTCTCACTGCTCGTTGCAGGCAGCAGCAAGACTTGTCTCCACAATCCCGTGCTCTCATGGAAGAAGGAAGAAAAAATGTGGTGTTTCATACACTCGATATACAGAGGGATGACAGTGTTACCGAATTTGCCCAATGGTTGAAGAATGAATTCGGTGGCCTTGATATTCTGGTATTCTTTCTTTTCATCGTTTTGACTATAATTGATCTACTTCGTCCCCCATATACCAATGGAATGTATGCTCTTTCACAATGGCAGGGGCATTTTGGAATGGATAAACTAAGTAATTATGTTGCAGAGTTTAGTGGAGTTTACTGTCATTTCTCTGTTGTATAATTTCTATGACTCTGCTGTCTGTAATATGCTGTTTGCAATTTGACCAATTGAGTAGGTTGTGTGGTTTTGATCTTCTACTTTCTGATTTTAGTATGTGGATCTCTATTTCCTATTTTTCTGGTTCACTCTAAATCATATTTGGTTTACCTTTCCAGCCAGAGTCATTTACTGAATACTTAGCCGATTGAAATTCTATATGGTATATATGATTGAAATTCTATATTGTATATATATATGTTTTTTTCTTTCTTTATTTATTTTCTTTTCCCTAGAGGAAATTGGTCTCTTTTTTTCTTCTTTTATTTTTCCCTCATATCAGGCTAGCTCACAATTATACTGCCGGAATGCTTAGACTCGAAGCCATTACAACATGTTCGTATCAGGCCAGCCCACAATTATACTCACAAAATGGTTAGATCAGTGTTTTAAAACTGGGCTGGTCTGAATCAGATTCACCCTAGTAGACCGAGTCAAACCCCTGCCCGGGTCGGCTAGGTTGAAAAACCAGTTCAGCAGCTGGTCCATCACCGAACCGGTCAAGTCGGACACCGATTCGGCCGGTTCAGTCGAGCCCTTCTTAAACCGGCTGAGCTAGTCTGCCGGAAAAAAGGCGGCAACTCAGACTTCAAACTCAATTTTTTGGTTGTTGTCTTTTTTTTTTCCTTAATGCCTCTACCCCTCTCCCAAGTCTATAAAAGTGACCCAACCCCTTCACATTTACTCACAACTATCTCATTGCATTTGTGTGAACATTTGTGGGGAGTTTGTGAAGAGTTCGAGTTGGTTTCTGAAGCAATAGTGAGGATGAGTGATGGGTTTGTCCGTTTGACTCTGATTCAGAGTTTGAGCCAGATAATCTTGCATTGTTTAGTAGTATGACTAGTGATATTTTGTTGTAGAGGCCATTTAGAGCCTCCTTGGTTATCTGTTTTTGTTTTGATCTCTGTATATTACATGTATTAGACAGTGCACTGGGTGTCATTTTGATATAATAGATATTTTCATGAGCATACTTGATCATATGTTGTCTTCTTTCTATATTCTAATGCTTTGAGTTTGGAAACATGAAATGAAAATCTTTAAAAATATGTTTTTTTCATTAGAAAAAATAAAATATTTATTGTATTTTTTACAATGACCAAGTCATTGAAATCAATTACGCTGAGTCGATACCGAGTTGGAGTCAGAGTCGACCCTCGGCCGGTTCTGAATCTGAATCGGAGGTTTAAAACTATAGGTTAAAGTTGAAGCCATTACAACAATGCTCTTATCAGGCCAGACCACAATTATACTCATAGAATAGATAGACTGAAGTCATTACCACAATTATACTAACAAAATGCTTAGACTTAAAGCCATTACAATAATATTATTCAAGATGTCAAAATTCAACATGTTATTAGCTGAATTTGAACCTGGGTGGTAGGATAACAGCAATTCAACTTAGCCTTTTCATTCTTTCTGTATTGTACTATTGAGTAATTTGTGTCCATCCTTTTGATGCCGACTTCAAGAACCAGGAACCCAATGCTTTTAGGCTAGTTTTTGCTTTTAGACAGCTTTTGATCTAGCAGCAAATGATATGAAAACTAGATATTTCATATGGAGGGTTTATTATACAGTAGCATTTCAAGGTGTTTTTTTTGAATAAGAAGCATCTTTCGTAACTGGAGGACTTGATTTGAGGAGAACCCCCTAATATACTCGGTTAAAATGCAGGATAAAGGATAACCATGAGCATAATCGCTGCTCTGTGAGGGTAACCATGAGACATAATCTCTGCTCTGTGAGAGTAAACATGGGGAATGTGAAGGTCAGGAGAAATTACTACTTTGTTAGATTCGGAAAAATGATAAAACAACAATTATGAGATGATACAAGCATTCTCGTTGAGAGCTAAGCCAAGATTTCCAGCTTCCTATGCCAAATGAATTTAGCAATTTGTTTTTCATTTGATTGAAAGATTATGTTTTCACCTTCCATAACCTACCTGTGAAGGTGATTGTTGTTTGCAAATTTAATCATTGTATGTTATAATATAAAATTCCTACGGCAATTCAACTACTTGGGTTGACTTTGCTAAACGTGGCTTAACTTGCAATTTTACTAACTCTTAACACTTTTTGGTTGAAGTTCTAATGTTTTCCTTTGTAATCCTTGTTTTGAGTTTTTGAAGTTAGCTCTGGAAGTTAAATGATTTTGTTTTTAGAAGAACAATATATACATTAGTGTTTAAATCAATTTTGATATACTGCCATTTTGAAAACAGTTTTCCTTTACATTTAGTTATCTCCTATGTTTTCGCTGTTGATTTCACTATCATATAAAATAAGTTCTAACACTTAAAATGTCAAATTATGTTTTTAGAATCTTCAACTCCATACTTCTGCAGTTTTACAGTTATTTTCAGCCCCTCTGTATCCGGCATTCAAAATATCACTAATTTTACAAAGACAGAAATAATGACCTAAGCAATATTGTTATTAAACATTTTATCAACCAATGAATTATGAATGAAAGATCCAAACCTAACAATTTATATAAAAAAATCAGTCAATATATTCCTACATACAGACTGGAATGATCTTTTATGCCAGTCAAATGTAGAACAACACCGAGCAAATGCAGTAGTTGCATACTATATGTTGGATGCCAATTTTTGGCTGGAGCTGAGTCCAAATTCTGAATCATGTCGTTGGGGATTTTCAAGTAAATCTGATATATAAATGTGCTGAGAATAGAACTACCTGCACTACTGGACTACCGCCTAATTGACTAATTCCTCTTATTAGTCCCTGCCGCAGGCTAGGCAGGGACTATAGTAATCGATAGGATGCTCACTAACATTAATTGACCTGTTTAAGATTTTCAATAACCAAAGTTTTAAGAATCCCGACATATTTTTCATAGCGAAATTTTTTTCGCCATTTTATTTGGCCTCTTTCCGAGGTAGGGAAGCCAGAACCATATGTTATTTTCATGTTTTTTGATATGTGATCTTGGCATTTTCAATTGTGAAACTAATGCTGGCATTAACTCATCTAACTCATTTCAATTAAATGTTTGGGTTATTTAGATATATTAGTGATATATATGTTAGGGACACGCACACTGCATGCAACCAGACCAGATACCACATGGTTACTGCATGTATTGCCCTCGTGTTTGGTCATTGTCCTTCATTGGCACCTCTTACTTTTTTTGTTGGCTGGCTGGCTTTTTTTGTTGCTGGCTTTTGTTGTGGGAAATTCGCAGAGACTGGATATGATGTGGGATATTCGCAGAGACCGGCAATGGAAGATGGGCGAGAAATTGAGAGAAATTGAAAGGGTTACTTCTTTTGCTGGCTTTTATACTTCTTTTGTTGGCTGGCTGGCTTTTGTTGTGGGAGATCGCAGAAACCGACAGCGGAAGATGGGCGAGAAATTTAGAGAAATTGAAGAGTTTACTTCTTTTGTTGGCATTTATTGTTGTTGGGGAATAACACAACTAATTTTCTTTGGATATTTCAAGTCTTTGCTTGTGCGGTGCATGAATAGTGATACGCCTATGTTTGGGCGGGATTTTTTACCCTCCTAGCTTCCACCTATGCAAGGCAGGGAAACGTGCAAGACAAAGAAACGTATATGGGAAAGCAGCTATGCGAGAATGATAATGGACCAAAACTAGAGCTCATTAAGGCGCAAGAAGGATTTTTGTGTACCTTCACATTCATCTAAGGTTCTGACGGCTTCGCTGCATGCCCTGCTCTTTGGTTTTGAGGCTCTGCCTCCTGCTCTGCCCTTGTTCCGGTAAGTATAAAGGTAGGTGTGCTTCCCTTATTTCTGAAATGTGCCTACCTTTTGTTTGATTATGGAGGCTGCATCCATACATTCACAATGCAGACATACATCATAAGAAAATGTTAGAATTGCATTTAACTCACCGGCATTATAGAGATAAGCAATCTAATCGTTTATTCTTAAAACAATAGCTTCAAAGATTATTTGGGTGACATTATCCTAAGCTCTACAATGCAATGCAACGTCCTTACAATGGATTGGCGACACTACAGTCAGGTTTTGGAGTTTACCTGAGCGTCCTTACAATGGATTTGCGATACTATAGTCCGGTTTCGGAGTTTACCTGAGCGGTTGAAGCCATTTGATTATTTCTGAAATATCAGCAAAACCATCTTTATTGCATGGTTGGCCAGTTCTGGTTTTAGTATGTGGATCTCTATTTCCTATATCTTTACAGCAGAAATTGAAATTGGCTTCAGAGTGAGAGTTTAGATTTTGAAATCTCAAAACAATATTTTTCAAGGTATCAAAGTTTAACATATTATTAAGCAAGTTCAATTTGTTATTAGCCAAAATTTGAATCTAAGTAAATAAAATAACAATCATTCCACTTAACCAGTCCCTATAACTCCAATTAACTTGTTTCTGTCTTTCTGTATTGTACTATTGAGTAATTTGTGTCCATCCTTTTGATCCGGACTTCCAGAATCAGGAACCTAATGCTTTTAGGCTACTTTTGCTTTTAGACAGCTTTTGATCCAGCAGCTATCAAATGAGATGTCACGCTAGATTTTTCATATGGAGGGTTTGTTATATAGTAGCATTTCAGGTTGATTTTTTAAAATCAGAAGCATCTTCGTACGTGGAGGACATGATTTGAGGAGAACCCTCTTATATATTTAGTTAAAATGCATGATACAGGATAACCATGAGACATAGTCGTTAATCTGTGACGGTAACCACCATGGAGGATGTGTGAGACAGTCGTTTATCTGTGACGGTAACCACCATGGGGAATGTGAATGTCAGAAGAAATTACTACCCTGTTGGAATCGCAAAAATGATACAGAAACAATTATGAGATAAGATCAGCACTCTCATTGAGAACTAAGCCAAGATTTCCAGCTTCCTATGCCAGATGAATTTAGCAATGTGCTTTTCATTTAATTGCAAGATTATGTTTTCACCTTCAATAACCTGTGAATGACATTGTTGGTTGCAAATTTAATCTTTGTATACTATTATAAAATTCCTGCCTGCCCTTGCTTAACATGACTTAAATTACTTTTGAAGGTGTTTTTGGTAAGTTTTATTTATTGTTGTGGATGAAGATATTGGGAGTAGAGTGTGTTAGTGATCACAGGTTTGTCCAATGTTTTGGGTTAACCCTTTATCCATTTTCAAAAACTTGAAGTTTAATAGATTACAATACATAGTTCTCCAAAAATCTTCATCAACAACAATTTATTGACTGTGGAAATATCCATACTAAAAGTTATATTTATGTTTTCCTTTGTAATCTTTCTTTCTGATCTTTGAATCCACTCGGGAAACTAAATGATTTTGTTTTTAGAAAAACAATATATGTATTAATGTTTAAATATATATTGATATACTGTCATTTAGAAAACAGTTTTCCTTTTATGTATCAATGTTTAAATAAATATTGATATACTGTCATTTAGAAAACAGCTTTCCTTTTTATTTAGTTATCTTCTCTGTTTTGGTTTTTGATTTCCTTATCATATAAAATGTAAAGTTATGTTTTTAGAGTCTTCAAATCTATAATTCTGCACTTTTACAATTATTTTCAGTCCCTTTATATCCGGCCTTCAAAGTATCACTAGTTTTGCGAAGTCTTAGAGATAATGACCTAAGAAATATTGTTATTAAACATTTTATCCCTAATTGACTATAATACTTATTGATAAGAAGCAATGCAGTGTGACATCTAGGCAGTGTGACAGAACATGAAGAGTGGAAACCAGGAAACTATATTAGGCCGACAGCGAGTTGTTTGGGCAGCTTATTTGTTAACCACATGCTCTGTTCGAATAATAAAAACTACTACTCAGAATAATTGAAGCCTTAGTGACAATAATTGGAAATCTTCCTGGGATATGCTAGGAAGCTTTTGGCATCTTGATGTTTTTTATAGTTAATATGATTTTTTTTTTTTTCTCGGCATTTTGATGTAATTTGCTTTTCTAGTTAATAATTTTTTAATTTTAAAATAATAATACAATACAATTGAATATGGTAAACAAAGATTCAAAATAGCATTCTTTTAACTATTTTGTTTCGAATTTAAGAAGAATTTTAACTCAACAATGCTCAATAAATTTAGAAAATATTTCATTGCTCGAAATTTTGGCAATGAGGATGAATGGGAGGGGTTTGGTTTTTTTTAATGGGCGTGTAGGTAGTGAAAATTTGGCAATGATGATGTATCGGGGGGTTTGGTTTTTTTAATGAGTTTTAAAGTATTGAAAATATAATGGGTATTATCAAAGATATTTAAAAGTAAGATAACCTTACTATATTTGTATTATAAGGAAAATTTTTGGAATTTTGTACTACTATCTAATTTCAGTACAAGTTAAGCCAATATAACCCGATTTTATTATTAAGTCCAAATAATTTGTACTCAGTTTTAGTTTTTTAAGATGTTTAATAAATTTGAGGTTATGATGGATTTATGTCATATTCCTTTTTCCAATGAAAATTATATCAAATTTTATTTTTCTAGATGTTTAGTAAATTTGAAATTAGCATGAATTTATGTTATATTTTTTTTCTAATGAATATTGTATTAAATTTTATTTTTGTTAATCTCTTTAAATGTTAGATTATATATTTTTTGTGATTTATATTGTAAATAATAATATTTTTCGGATTAATTACATTAGGATTTGGAACCAATTAATGTGGTTCATCCTTAGGATAAAGTTGGTTCCAAAGGTAAACTAAATCCTACTTATGTGATTAATCCGAAAGACATTATTAATCTCTTTAGATGTTTAATAAATTTGAAAATAGACCAAATCCTAATAATGTGATTAATCCAAAAAACATTTTATTAATCTCTTTAAATATTTAATAAATTTAAAATTAAAATGACACTCTTTAAATATTTAATAAATTTGAAATTAAAATAGATTTATGCCATATTCCTTCTTCCAATCCTTTATTAGTTGTTTCTTCCGCATCAAATATCCTTCATTAGCAGTTTCTTCGGCATCAAATTTTCTCCCTTCTTGTTTCTCCATTTAGATGAGTATATTTACTCTATTATTAGAATGAAAGGTCTTTCTCATTTGTTGCTTTAGGTCTTGAATTCACTTATGTATTTCCTTCAATTTCCTTATTCTTTGAAGCTTTAAATATTCCATTTTGATGTTGAGAGGGGGATGCATAGTCCAATTAAGGACAAAATCAAGTGAACAGGGATAGGTAGAGACTTGAGAGAGTAAAGCAGGGATAAACTAGATTTGGGAGACTTGGATTAGAAACCCTAAAGAGATAGGGTCCATAAGAATTGCAAGGGATGTTGACCAAGGATGTGTCAACTAGTAGAGTTGGCCAAAAATGGGAATAAAGTGAAACACTCAACCAAGGATCTTAATAAAAGCAAACCAAACACAATGCAAGGAAAATATACTAAAATAAGACATATATACTTTGAATTGGAAAAATGAAATTGCCAACTGTAATGAATATTCACCATGATTATAATCCAAATGCTCCATGTACCTACAAGAGGAATCATAACTAAAAGAGGTCGAGTTTAAGAGCATGTGGAGAAGGAGCAAGGGTCTTGTCAACTAACTCTCCACTTGGCTTTTATGAGGCATCTTCTTATGGAAGATCCAATGAGACATGACAATATCTTAATTAAAGAACAAGGGAGATCTAAGGTATAGGTTGATCATATTTTTTAGGGTTAATGGGGTGAACTCTTGCATTTTCCTTATTTGTTACATATTTATCTACTGTTTGGTTTTGGCCTCCTGGAATTTGGAAGCAATACAAAATTTCCAATTTATCTTATTGCATTCTAATTCAAGTAACTATGGATGCTAGTTAAAGATATCGAGGAGTTTTACTTTGGAGAATGAGGTTGATAATTATCAATGAATCCCCGTGTGGTCAATCTCAAACCTTAATGAAATTGGTTGACATTAGACATTGAAGCAAACCCATTAACTTCAATTACATTATTTGAGGCTATATCGAGGCTCAATATAGATTTGTATACAATTATCCCCTAAAATTATAGAAAACTCCTTCAACACTTGCTACCTCATTTAATAATATAAAATATTAACTATAATAAATAATACCATTAATAATATTAAATATATTCTTACATACAGACTGGCATTATCTTTTATGCAATTCAAATGTAGTACAACACTGAGCAAATGCTGTAGCCTGTAGTGCATACTATATGTTGGATGCCAATTTTTGGGTGCAGCTGAATCCAAATTCTGAAAGATGTCATTCGAGGGTTTTCTGTTAGTTTTGACAACGATTTAGTCGATTTAGGAAATTTAGGTATAGACAGTTCCTTGTAACGAATAAATCTATAACGGTTAATTAGTTATGTAACTATAAAACAGGCATTTGCCCATGAAATGAAAAGTGGTGAAACCCATTGTTAAATAAAATCAGTCCGATCCAAGAATTTAGTTTCGGTTTCTTGTCTTGTTTCGGTTTCTTGTCTTGATCCTCTGTTTTTGTTTCTTTCCTTCATTTGTGCAACAATTGGTATCAGAGCCGAGGTGTAGCTGGGAAGTCTGCTTGTTGAAGAACGTGGCTGTGTAACTGGGAAGTCTGCCTGTTGAAGAACGTGGCTGTGTAACTGGGACGCAGAGACTCTGCCTGCATGAAGTCTGGACGCAGAAGTCGAGCAATTGTGCGGATTGTATTCGCTGTGTAACTGGGACGCAGAGGAATGCTGCCCGCAGCCTGTCGTGTATCCTCTCTGCCTGCATGAAGTCTGGACGCAGAAGTCGAGCGATTGTATTTGTTGTGTAACTGGGACGCAGAGGAATGCTGCCCGCAGCCTGGCGTGTATCCTGCGTGAAGGAGAGGAGGAGCCTGCTTGTTGGCGTGTGGAATCGGGTAAATTTTTCCTTTATTGAGAATTTTTTCTCAGAAATTTTAATTTGGCGGAAAGCAAGAAGTATTTTTCCCAGAATCTCAGAAATTTTAATTTGGCGGAAAGCAAGAAGTATTTTTCCCAGAATCTCAGAAATTTTAATTTGGCGGAAAGCAAGAATTATTTTTCCCAGAAACTCAGAAATTTTAACTTTGGAGGAAAACAAGAATTATTTTTTTTTTCCAAAAAAAAAAAAAACTCAGAAATTTTTTAATTTGGAGGAAAGCAAGAATTATTTTTCCCAGAAATTCACAGAAATTTAAAGGGTGAAAGGAAACAAAGGATTTGAAATTGTTTTTTTTTTTGTTTGATTTGGGTAAGTTTTTTTTTAAAGACTGAAACCCTAGGAAGGAGGAAAAATGGCCAAGATGTCGAATGCAAGATTCGAGGTGGAGAAATTCACCGGAAAGAGCAATTTTGCTCTTTGGAAACTGAAGGTTAAGGATCTGCTTGTGCAACAAGGGTTGCACAAGGCATTGGATGGGGTTACTAAGAAACCTACAACCATGACTACTTCAGACTGGGAGGACTTGGATGCCCGAGCTCTCAGTACCATCCGGTTATGTCTAGCGGATGAAGTTCTCTTCAACATCGTTGAAGAGACTACGGCGTCAGGTTTGTGGGAAAAACTTGAAAACCTTTATATGACAAAATCATTAACCAACAGAATTTATCTGAAACGACAGTTATACAGTCTTCGAATGAAAGAAGGTTCAAGCGTTGCAGAACATTTGAATGTTTTTAATACACTAATTTGTCAATTAACAGATATGGAAGTCAAAATACAGGAAGAAGATAAAGCCATAACCTTGCTGTGTTCTCTACCTGAATCATGGGATCACTTCGTAACCTCAATCAGCTTCAGCTCTGCTGATTCTTTGAAGTTTGAATCAGTCGTGGGAGCTCTTCTGTCTGAAGAAGTACGAAGGAAATCCAGCACTGATACAACTGCATCAGAAGCCATGGTCGCTAGAGGATGCTCAAAGGAAAGAGGAGACAAACCAAGGGGGTCTTCCAGATCGAAATCGAAGGGCAAGAAGTGTAAGTCAAAATGTTGGAACTGCGGTAAAGTTGGACACTTGAAGAAGGACTGTTGGAAACGGAAGGAATCCGAAAACCTGAAGAACGAAGCGAATCAGGCTGATTCAGGTATGGTAGACGAAGTTTTATCTACTGAAGAATTGTGTGCGATAGATGAAACTTCACCTGAATGTAATGTCTCTCAGAGTTTTGATAGCTGGCTGTTAGACTCTGGTGCTTCGCATCATATGTGCCCACATAGAAATTGGTTTACTTCGTATGAAAATGTAAACGGTAGTTCTGTGTTTATGGGTAACAATATGTCATGTCACACTGTTGGGATGGGAGATATCAGGATTAAGATGTATGATAACACAGTTAGAACATTAACTAGTGTTAGACATGTACCTGATTTGAAGAAAAATTTAATCTCTTTGGGAGTGTTGGATTCAGATGGTTATAAGTTTACAGGTCAGGATGGCGTCTTGAAAGTCTTCAAAGGTGCCCTTGTGGTTATGAAGGCAGAAAAGGTCGGAAATCTTTACAGGTTAAAAGGAAGTACTCAGGTCGGTGAAGCAGCGGTTGCGTCAGAAAAGGAAGAAGCAGGTACTCGTCTGTGGCATCAGCGTTTGGGCCATATGAGCGAGAAAGGTCTTCACATACTGATGAAACGTAAATCTCTTCCCTGTCTGAAATCCTTGAATTTAGATTTCTGTAAACATTGTGTGTATGGAAAACAGTGTAAACAGAGATTTAAAGTTGGCAATCATAATAGTAAAGATGTTTTAGACTACATTCATTCTGATCTGTGGGGGCCTTCCCCTGTTATGTCATATGGAGGTGCATTGTATTTTTTAACGTTCATTGATGATTACTCTCGTAGAGTTTGAGTCTATATGCTAAAAAGGAAAGTTGATGTATTCAATGTCTTTAAACAATTTAAAGTAATGGTAGAGAAAAGAACAGGCAAATCTATTAAATGTCTAAGAACTGACAATGGTGATGAGTTCACTTCTGTTGAATTTGAACAATACTGTAAGGATGAGGGCATTGTTAGACACAAAACTGCTGTCTATACTCCTCAGCAAAATGGTGTTGCTGAGCGTATGAATCAGACTCTTATGGAAAGAGCCAGAAGCATGATCAGCAATGCTAACTTGCAAAAGGAGTTGTGGGCAGAAGCAGTATCTACTGCTTGTTATTTAGTTAACAGATCACCTTCAGTAGCAATTGATTGTAAAATTCCTGAAGAAGTTTGGACAGGTCAGTCTTGTGACTATTCTCATTTGAGGATATTTGGCTGTGATGCTTATTCTCTTATTCTGAAAAATCAGCGTTCAAAATTAGATCCAAAGTCAAAATGTTATGTCTTTGTTGGGTATGACTATGCAGTGAAAGGATATAGGTTGTGGGATCCTACATTGCGGAAGATAGTCATTAGTAGAGATGTAACATTTGATGAATCCTCTTTGTTAAAATCAAATGTTGAAAGAATTGAACAAGAACAGGTATCGCCGAGTCAACGAGTTCAGTTGGAGGCTAGATCTTTCGGTGACAGTTGAAAGGAAGGAGAGACTTCTGGAGACAAAGGTGTTGAAGACACAAAGGAAGCCGTTGAAGCTTCTGAACCAGTGCAAGTTTCTGAACCAGTTCAGCAACCAGTCGCTCTGAGAAGGTCTACAAGGGAAAGGAAAACTCCCAAAAGGTATGAAGATTCTGCTTCATCTGTTGCTTTGGTTACTGAAGATGAGGAACCTTCTTGTTATCAGGAAGCAGGAGATGATATAGATAGCGAGAAATGGAAAATGGCTATGGAAGAAGAAATGGACTCCTTAGCCAAGAACAATACCTGGGATCTTGTAGAGCTTCCTGAAGGGAGAAGTGTTGTTGGATGTAAATGGGTCTTCAAGCTAAAACAGAAAGTTGATGGTAGTATTGAAAGGTATAAGGCGTGACTGGTAGCGAAAGGGTATTCTCAGGTTGAAGGTATAGACTTTCATGAGATTTTTTTCTCCAGTTGTAAAACTTGTTTCTATACGTACTGTGTTGGCACTAACTGCGTTGCTTAATCTTGAGTTAGAACAGTTAGATGTTAAAACAAATTTTCTACATGGTGATATGAACGAAGAGATATATATGGAACAACCAGAAGGTTTTGTACGAGGTCGCAGCAGAAGATTAGTTTGCAAGCTCAGGAAATCATTGTATGGTCTGAGGCAGTCTCCCAGACAATGGTACAAGAAGTTTGATTCCTTCATGGTGAGCCAAACTTTATAAGAAGTGAGTATGATCATTGTGTGTACTTCAGAAGTTTCAATGACATGTTCATTATCTTAGCTTTGTATGTTGACGATATGCTTATTGCAAGCAAAAGCATGGAAGAGATCAACAGGTTAAAGGCTCAACTCTCTAGGACGTTTGATATGAAGGATCTTGGAGCAGCAAAACATATCTTGGGCATGGAGATACACAGAGACAGGAAAAATGGTAAGCTTTGGTTGTCACAGCAGAAGTATGTGGAGAAGGTACTTGAAAAGTTCTCTATGAATAATGTGAAACCTGTTAATGTTCCTTTAGCTTCCCATTTTAAGCTTTCTTCGGTTTTGAGTCCTAGAGCTGATGAATTAAAACAGTATATGTCTCATGTACCATATGCAAACGCTGTAGGCAACTTAATGTATGCGATGGTATCTACAAGACCTGACATTTCACATGCAGTTGGAGTTGTCAGCAGGTTCATGGCAAATCCAGGTAAAGAACATTGGCAAGCAGTGAAATGGGTGCTTCGATATCTAAGAGGCACAAGTGACCATTGCATCGTCTTTAATGGTAGTGAAGGATCAGTTTGTGGATATGTAGATGCTGACTATGCAGGTGATTTGGACAAAAGAAGATCTACTACAGGTTATGTCTTTACTCTTGCAGGTGGAGCAATTAGTTGGATGTCAAAGCTTCAAGAAACAGTTGCGTTGTCCACTACCGAAGCTGAATATATAGCTGCTTCAGATGCCAGTAAAGAAGCAATCTGGTTAAAGGGTTTGCTCGATGAGATTGGAAGGACGCAAGAGAAAGTGAATGTACTTTGTGACAGTCAAAGCGCTATTCACTTGGCTACAAACCCTGCCTATCATAGCAGAACCAAGCACATTGATGTAAGGTATCATTTTCTGAGACATGTGATCGATGGCGGAAAAGTAGCTCTTAAAAAGGTCCATACACGAGAAAATTGTGCAGACATATTCACAAAGCCAGTTATAGTAGAGAAGCTGCGATGGTGTTTAGCTTCTCTTGGCTTGCAGGAAAGATGATGAATGGGAAAATTGTTGTCAAGGTGGAGTTTGTTAGTTTTGACAACGATTTAGTCGATTTAGGAAATTTAGGTATAGACAGTTCCTTGTAACGAATAAATCTGTAACGGTTAATTAGTTATGTAACTATAAAACAGGCATTTGCCCATGAAATGAAAAGCGGTGAAACCCATTGTTAAATAAAATCAGTCCGATCCAAGAATTCAGTTTCGGTTTCTTGTCTTGATCCTCTGTTTCTGTTTCTTTCCTTCATTTGTGCAACATTTTCAAGTAAATCTGATATATAAATGTACTGAGAATCGAACTACATGCAATACTGGATCACCGCCTAACTGAGACTCCTATTATTAAGTATATATTTTGAACGACATGCTAATAGTAAGAGCCTTATATCTATGAAAAATAAACACAACTCTGAAGACACATAAGTTTCTTAAAGTTGATCCTCGGTCACTGTCCTCTTTTCGACCAGATCTTTTAGAGCCATCCAAATCCTTTCAGATTTAGTCTCTAGCTCTTATTCCTGTGAACTGTTTATAAAAAAAATTAAAAAAATCATTCAAGGCATCTCTATATTCAAACTTCCATAGCAGGATATAGCTCAGGGGAGAGAGATCATGAATTTTTTCTTTCTTTCTGCCCATGATTTAGAGATTAATGGGTCACCATTCAATTCTCTAGTTGGTGTCAATGGAATTAACAGAGATCTCTTTGCTAAATTACAGATCAACAATGCGGCAGTAGGGGGCACGAACTTCGACTGGGATCTGCTGGAGAAGAGCCAGATGGATTTTAGAAAGATAATTGTATTGCAACCTTATTGGAGTTTGATTTTCTTCTGAACCCTATTAAAATCTGTAATTACTCTCTAAATGTTACTAGAACAACTAAGAATTAATTTCCCCAACCATGCAATTGGTTCACAGGTAGATGGCTTGTGGGCAGAGGGGATTACAGAGGATGGCCAGACTGCCAAAGAAGGCCTGGATACAAATTACTTTGGTACAAGGAGAATAACCAAAGCCCTGATTCCACTTCTGAAGCCTTCTGCTGCTGGACCACGTATAGTCAATGTGTCTTCTGTCTTGGGCCTACTTAGGGTATAACTAATTAATTAATGGTTTTTTTTTGAAGTAAAAAGTCATTTGTTCAATTAGTGATTTTGATGATTGCTGTGGAGTAAAGTATTATGTAAATTTTTAACAAATTAATGATTTGTTTTGTTTTCCTTAACAGTTTTTGAGAGGTGAAACATTGCAGAAGCAACTTTCAGACATTGAAAACATTAGTGAAGAGTTTATAGATTGCATTGTGAAGCAGTACATGGAGGATATTGAGAGAGGTGCAGACCTGAGGGACAGCGTGTGGCCGGTTAGGGTTCCAACATATTCTCTATCCAAAGTGATATTGAATGCATACACTCGTCTTCTGGCTCGGGAGCTGAAAGGAAAGGCATGTGTTAACAGCGTGCACCCTGGTTACGTCAGGACTTCCATGACATTCAATACCGGCGATATTTCACCTGTTCAAGGAGCAGAAAATGTGGTGAGAGTGGCCTTGCTCCCACCCGGTGGACCTACTGGCCAAAACTTTCTGGAAACACAAATTGCTCACTTCTAAATTCTTTTATGCTCTGTTAGATTGAGTGTAAGAGAATTTATCAGAAAAGTTTTCCTATGCTAGATTGAACTGAAGCTCATATTTGTCCTGAAATAATGAGATCTTGGTCTTTATGCGTATTCCAAAATTATAAACATATTAAAATAATTGTTTGAATAGATTTACAGATAGCATATTATATTGAACAAAAATAACTCTGTTAAATGTCACTCTCTATTTATTATTATAAAGTCATGCATGCCATGCTTGGCACAAGTCGATTGGGTATTTTTGTTATAATTTTTCTTGATGAGATGTTTCAGAATATGAAATTTGGAGGCATAAAAGAGGAAATATTTAGGCATTTATGGTAGATATTTCTGCATCAGATTTGTAAAATTGGATATTTATTGTGTAAATTTATGTTTGAGTAGAAACCAAAATAAATATAGACTTGATAAAGGAAGAAGTAAAAGATAGAGCTAGTGAAGGTAGAAAAAACTAGCAGACTTGGTTAAGGAAGTAGTAAGTAGATTTAGTGAAAGAAGAAGCAACTAATAGACATTGTAAAGAAGCAAGAAAATTCAGTGAAGTAGGTTGGTTCCTACAAATATTTGCAGTAGTGGAAATTGGTGTCTGCTACAAATGATGTAGCTGTGGTGATTGGTGTCTCTTGTAAGTTGGTGCTTACAAAATCTTTCATATAAAAAAGTTTTGAGTTTTCTCTCGTAAAAATTTTCAAATATATCTTATATTATTTGTTTAATTTATAAAATCTATATATTTTATTATATTCTAATATTTAAATAATTAAAAAAATTCATTCTACCAATTCACCCCTCAATATAATTGTGAATCCAACGAGAAGACCAGATGAAAGTGGCAAAAACTGTGTTGACAAAGAATGGACATTGAATTTTGACTATAACAAGGCCTGCAAGCAGCGGTAGTCCTTGCTGGGTCAAAACTAAATTTTATATGGTTTGAAATTAAACTTGATATGGTCTGAAATCTGAAATTCAAGGGAAAGAGACACTCATAGATTCAAACAAAGGTCTATGAACCTTGCATTGTGCTAGTCGAAAGAGGGAGATAATATGTTAAAGAGGGAGATAATATGCTAATTAATGTGAATAGAACTTAAAACAGAAAACTTGCACAATTTCATTAATAACTTTGCTCAATTACATCACACTTATATAGGTTAAAACACAAACTAATTCCTAACCACTCATAACTAATTCTGTTTACCACCTAAAACTAATTCAGTTCAACCACTCATAACTAACCATTTCTGCATTATTCTCACATCCTCCCTTAATGGAGAAATGGACTTTCTACCATACCTAACTGACTTCTAGAACTTGTACTTTGAACATCTGCTGTATTCTCTAGATTGATCTAACTTCTGCATTAACAGAGGGTAGTTGGAATTAATACCTTTCTACCACTCCCCCTTAATTCCAACTATATAACAAATATATACTATAGCACGATATACAAGAAACTATATTCTTAATCAGGACGACTTAAACTGTAACTTGCCTGCTGGTCTAAGTCTCAGCTAGGCTTACAACAAAACATTTCATTTTTGCCTTCTTATTAAAAGGTCCATGCTTGTTCCTTTTCCATTGCTGGTGCAGTTTCATCTTCACCTTTTTGAATTTCCTGATGAAATTCCTTTGCTCCTTGCTTACATACTTAACGTCAACAACCTCTTTTGGATTGAGAGGCAATGCAAGATCTCGAACGAGGTAATTTAATTCATGTTCTCCCCACTTTCCATGAGGAACCAACGAAGGAGTCACCAAAATGCAGTCATCTTTGAACATGAGCGGCCTTCGAAGAACATCCACGGTAGTATCCTCCAAAGTAGCAGTCATCTTGAAAGTAGATCCAATAAAACTTCTAACAACCGGGCAAGTTTTAATCTCAGTGATTTCTTCAACAGCGTGATCCTCAACAACATGAGTGATTTCTTCAGGGACACGATCTTCAACAACATGAAACTCTTTGTCAATGGACTCAAAAACACTGCTAATCCCAAATGGGTTCATGAGAAAATGATCATTAAAAAGATCATTGTCTAAAATAATAGACATATCAGTTAGCTTTATCACCTGTCACAAACGATACTCACTAACAGCACTCTCTTGAACAAGACCCACTTACACGATTTTTGCAACAAAACAAAGAAAACCGGGCCGACTGAAAAAGAATATGACCACGGTAACACCCTTGCTTGCCTCACTGCCTCGGTTCTCGACAGCTGGACAGGGACGGTTCTCTCCTCACAATGGCGGCAGCGGACAGCCTCCCTTTCAACATCAACTGACGGCTTCAAAGATCGTCTTGCTTCCTTCAACCGATACTGATTCTGTGGTAATAATGTGCCCTCGGGTCAATAATGACCAGGTTACTTATTCCCTCGATCTGAGTTCTTGTTTGTAATCACTAGAGACTATAACACTTGTAATTAATTTAAATGATTAATTACACCAGTTCTTTGTGGCTGTAAGGTTCGGCTTTTGCCGTGACTGTTATACTTATAAATTCAGTCAAAACACAAAACTTTTACAACAGTTCTTTTACAACAGTTCCCTTTTTAGCCAACCAAAGCGATTTATGACAAACAACGTGGAACGAGACCTTTCAAAAAAAAAAAAAAAACCAAACCACAAGTCTGTTCAAAAGAACAAACCTACCGAAGCAATCAGTTTAGCAAAACCAACCGAACCGATTCGATCCGCCTTCTTCTGGACACACCACGTATCAGCACGCTCACCGCATCAACAGGTTAAAAAAATGACTCCACGCAACCGTCTTGAAATCTCTTCACAGCACTCCCCACTGTCTCGACGCAACCGTCTTGAGGTCTCTTCCTCTTCACAGCACGCCTCACTGAAACGACTCCACGCAACCGTCTTGAGATCTCTTTACAGCACTCCTCACTGTCTCGACGCAACCGTCTTGAGGTCTCTTCCTCTTCACAGCACTCCTCACTGAAACGACGAAAATAACTCAGACAAAAAACTCCACACCGGACGCCTCTCTGATTTGCACTGCATTTTACAATTGCAGCAGCTCGAGTGCGGGCATAGCTCCTTTCTCTCTGGCGGTGGCTCCTTTTTTCGACTGACAACTTTGTTAAAATGACTGCTGCCTCCTTTGAACTATCTCATGCAATCAGCGGACTTTGTTAAAATGACTGCACAGCCATAAAAACTGGCTCCACGCAGCCTTACAGCACCAGCAAAGTTCTGGACGAGTTCTGGACGGACGGCTCTTCAGTCCACGCAGCAACAGCTTCTTGATGGCTGCAACGGGCCAGTTCTATGGTGACAGCACACCAGCAAATGGATTATACTAACTTAAAACACTGCTACCCGAGTTCTTGACAGGGGTCTTGGCAGCAACTTAAAACACTGCTACCCGAGTTCTTGACAGGGGTCTTGGCAGCACAGAAGCAACAGACAAAACACTCGGTTCCACAGCTTCGCAGGTGGCACAAACAAGTTCACTCTTCAACAGTAGATCCGGCCTCACGCAAACACCACTTGGCCTTTCTCACCTGCGCTCTCACCCCAGCTCAAACCCTGAGCTCCGATACCAACTTAAAACAGAAAACTTGCACAATTTCATTAATAACTTTGCTCAATTACATCACACTTATATAGGTTAAAACACAAACTAATTCCTAACCACTCATAACTAATTCTGTTTAACCACCTAAAACTAATTCAGTTCAACCACTCATAACTAACCATTTCTGCATTATTCTCACAATAGAGACTTCGTAGACAGTGCATGGTGTTCGAAAGTGCGATGAAGCTTTTAATGCATTGCTACCCAGATCAACACTGCTACCAGATCATATTAAAATTGATTTCTATAAAAATTAAAATGAAAAATTGTTGTGTATGTATTGCATCCGGCCTTTTACCATAAATAACTTTAAATCCAACTTCCAGAAATTCAATATCTTTTTTGACGAGCAGAATTTTTTCTTTAAATCCAACTTCGAGAAGTCCAATATCTTTTTTGACGAGCAGAGATTTTGATGAGGTCCAATATCTTTTTTGACGAGGAGAGATTTTGACGAGCAGAGATTGTGACGAGGCCCAATATCTTTTTTGACGAGCAGAGATTGTGACGAGGCCCAATATCTTTTTTGACGAGGAGAGATTTTGCTTTGGCCACCTCCTTTAGTTCCATTCCCGTATCATGTTTTTAATTATAAAATGTTTACGAAGGCATTAAACACTATAAAGATCTATATCGCTTGCGAGAACAAAGAGAAATCCAGGAATAAACATGAAAAATAGAAAGTGTTGTGTTCATGTTTATAGTGGTTGATATGCATATATACTCTCAAATGAGGCTCATTCAGTGTGTTTGGAGATGCTCAATGACTTCTGGACCTGTAACTTATCTTTTATAATCTGCCTAGGCATTTAGGGATGGCCTGCGCAACCTGAGAAGTCAGAGGGTGACTTCGCGATGGGCCACCTGTTCTGGCTTGACTAATGATTCTCACACAATGTCGAGGCACTTACCGGGCAGATTGGAAGGTCGCAAGGTCGAGGGGGTAGAGAGAGAATCGACCGGCTTGGGCAAGAACTTTTAACATTGCTATAAACTTTATATGCCTGTGAGAAAAGTATCCTTTTACCCAATGCTATCAACCCAAAAGTATTTGCATTTATCCTAGTTGTTGTTTGTTTCCTGTGCATCTACTTGTTATTCAGTTAAGTCCATCCATGTCAGTAACGGTTGGTGATGCTGCGATAATGACCCCAAAGGAAAGAAGGAAAATGCTCAGGCTTATGCTTGCTTTCCTACTTGCTTTGTCGATAGTAAAATTATATATCTAATTATAGAGATGATCTAGCATTTTGGTAGTTTTGGAATGATGCAGAACCTGAGTTTGTAACTGCACCTACTTGATCGTTAGAAGAAAGTCAGAAAGTAAATAGTAGATGAAGTCTATCAACAATTTGCAGTTCACTTGAACCCCAAAGGACGAAACCCACGGGCTTGTGGTTTCATCAATGTGTGCTACAACCTTTATCGAGCACCATAAGAGGTATATCAAGCTACTGTTCCGAAAAGATTGGTTTCAGCAATGTGCACTACAACCTTTATCAAGCACCATAAAAGGCATTTCAAGCTGTTGTTTCAGAAAATATTGGTTTCATCAATGCGCGCTACAATCGAGCACCATAAAAGGCATTTCAAGGTGTTGTTTCAGAAAAGATTGGTTTCATCAATGTGCGCTACAACCTTTATCGAGCACCATAAGAGGTATTTCAAACTGTTGTTTCAGAAAAAATCCAACCGAAAAGTAAGTATGGAGATTAAAAAGTAAAATAACGATCACTTTTAAAAAATTAGGTGCCAAGACACTATAAACAACCTCACACGTGGAAAAGCACAACACCACCCTGGGCCCTTTTATCGACCATTTGTCCGTGCCTTCATCATACATACCATGCATGTTCACCCACATGCGTTAACATCCAACTTCCCCTGTCTGAGAGAAAAAATGCATAATTAGAACAAAATGTTGTGAACAACATATGCGTAGCAGAGTCATGGGTATGGGAGTGATTGGGTCACTACTAGGTGACCTTCACACAGATGAGTAGGAAGACCTTTTATCTATGCATGCCAAGCGACCTTCACACAGGCCAGTAAAAATACCTTCTATCTATGCGTACCAAGCGACCTTCATAGAGATGAGTAGGCTACCTTCACATAGATGAGTAGGTAGACCTTCTATCTATGCATACCAGGAAGGTAGGGACGCCAACAAGCAGACTGGCCAGGCTCACTATAGCCGACAGGATAGATGAACTAATGTAAAATTGAAACTATAGATGCATAAGGTGTTGAAAATATAATTTCAACTGCGCAACAGTTGAGCCATGCAGCAGCATGAAGACTATAGCCGCGCACTTCACCAAGGATCGGGAGGCAGAAACACTCAATATTTAAAATTGCAGGCTTAAGGATCCACTTTAAATCTCAGCCGTTGAATCTGGCCGATCAGCGGTCCAGAACGCGTCGGCGTATCGGCAAGTCGGCATATCGGCGGGTTGGAGCATCGGAGGCAAGCAGCGGCAGCGATATGAAATATCGCCGACGAGCGATCGCCGATATCGCATCGGCGAAGTCGAAGTGAAGGACTTATGAAGAAGCTTTTATGTTTGCGATGAGCGATCGCCGATATAGCTATCGGCACATCGCTATCGGCAATGTCATAGGGTCGGGGTCTTTAACATGAGTAAAGTTGCGACGCGATGGAGCGGACCCGACAACATTACAAATAGTTTTTAATAAATTTTTCAAGTCGCGCTCAGGGCATTTTCAATGTATTTTATGTATTTTCGAAATATAGGGAAAAGCAAAGTATCGGCCCATAGTGCAAGCGGCATATCGAAATCGGGGAAACCATGGGTTCACAACCTTTTATATATGAGCGCTATGCGATGAAGCATGGACCCGATGGCTTCCCAAAACCAAATTGTATAATGTTTGAAATCCACCCAAAGGCCATCTTTGTGTTTTGCAGCGTTTATGTATGTTTTCAAATATATGGAGAAACAGAAAATTGACGCGGAGGCAGTTAAAGTGAGCATGGAACAGTACAGAATAGCAGGCAGAAGCTTTCAATTTTCAGCATGGGCGAGAAGGAGGCAGGTTGCGTTCAAGCTCCTGCACATTGAATTTTCAACTACCAGAGTAAAAGCTCAACTCAGTCAAGGACGTGAAGGACAGCCTCGAGCAGTTCACAGTATGGGACTCCATCATTATTCATCAATACCATTCAGATTTTGTCTGTAATTGTAGTTGTCTGTTTAGTGGATAGCGTGTGAGTGTGTGTGTAAGGGTGTAGAAGCGCAACAGCGCAAGTGATGTATGCTTTTTTTTTACAATACGCAGCAGAGTAGAATGTAATTGGAACTGAATGAATAGAGTAGCACTGTGTTTTCTTCTAGTGAATCCCTCTGAGCAAACGAGGAAGAATGTTGTATAAGGTTTTTCATTTTTAATGAATACAGATACTAGTATATGGGTGTAATACTCTGTTCTGATAAATAATTTTTAGCTTTCCGCTGTGTGAAAATCCTGGAGAGAAACAGAGCATTGTTCTCTGTGTGCATTTTTATATTGTGTTTTTGGGATTTTGACACAAGAAAAATCACCAACAGTGGTATCAGAGCCAGGTTCAGGCTCTTTGAAGGTGTCAAAGAAGCTAAAGAAAAGACTTTTGCTGCAGCAGCTTCTCCAGCAGCGTGAAGACTCAGCAAAAGAATCCAAGTTGAAAGTGTAAGAATGGCTGGCACTAGCACCAGCAATAACATGGGTATGCAACTCCCACTATTTGATGGCAAAAATTATGACTATTGGACAATTACAATGAAAGCCTTGTTTGCTTCCCAAGACTTATGGGAAATAGTTGAAGATGGTTTTAAAGAACCAGCGGATGAAAATGAGTTTAATGCATTAACTCAGGGAGAGAAGGATTTGTTAAAGAGCTGCAAGAAGAAGGATTCAAAAGCCCTTTTCTTTCTGTATCAAGCAGTGCATGGAAGTGTGTTTCCAAGGTTAGCAGTAGCTAAGACATCCAAAGAAGCATGGCAAACTCTTAAAACAGCCTATCAAGGCATGGAGAAAGTGAAGACAGCAAAGCTACAATTGCTGAGGAAAGATTTTGAGAATCTGAACATGAAGGCGTCAGACAATATTGACTCATTCTTTACTCAAGTAATTGGCCTGGTCACACAAATAAGATCTCATGGAGAGATACTCGAAGAAAGGAGGATTGTGGAGAAAATATTGAGGGTCTTACCCTCAAAGTTTGATGCGATTGTCACCACCATTGAAGAGACAAAGGATCTCTCAAACTTTTCAGTTGATGAGCTTCATGCATCACTGATCACACATGAGCAGAGGTTGAGTAGAAATGAAAACTCATCTCTAGAGCAAGCCTTCAAGACCCAGATGTCCTTTGGAAGAGGAAGAGGTCAAGGCAGAGGAAACAAGAGAGGAAGAGGCAGAAGCCAAAACAGAGGAGGAAGGAACAGTCCAGCGAATACTCAAGGAAGAGGCAACAATCCAAATCAGAACCAAGGCCAAGGCAGCAGCCAACAAGGAGGACAACATCATGCTGAAGGACAAAGGTATGAAAAATCCAATGTCCAATGTTATTACTGTAAAAAATATGGGCATTATGCCAGTGAATGTAGAAAGAAGCAGCATGATGTGAATAATAGATCTAATGCAAATATTACTAGAGAAAATGTCAGCCAAGGTAATGTGTTGTTAGCTTGTAACATGGCTGAAACAAACAGTGAAGACATATGGTTTTTAGACTCAGGTTGCAGCAACCATATGACAGGAAACATAGCTTTCTTTTCTGCTCTAGATAAAAATGTGAAATCAGAAGTCACACTAGGAACTGATAACAAAATCTCTGTTATGGGAAAAGGAGAGGTAAAAATATTTACAAAGCAAGGAGAAAAGAAAACCATAGCAGATGTCTACTATGTCCCTGGAATGAGATGTAACCACTTGAGTATTAGACAGCTTGTCCATAAGGGGTACAATGTTTTCTTTAAAAATGATGTATGCACCATCATGGATATAGCACCCAACAAAAGATGCATTGCTGAAGTGAAGATGACGAGGAACAGAATGTTCCCTCTTAGAATAAGGGCAGATTTGAAAAACAAAGGTGAAATTGCAGCAGTTACCCAAGAGGCTTTCCAAAGCGTGCCAAAGGATGAAAATTGGTTGTGGCACTTGCGATTTGGACATCTCAATTTTGGAGGTCTAAATTTGTTGAGTAGGAAAGGAATGGTAAGAGGATTACCATTGATAGAGAAACCGGACAGCCTATGTGAAGGTTGCATTTTGGGGAAACAACATAGAGAAAGTTTTTCATCAGGTAGAAGCATAAGAGCAAAGGCACCTTTAGAGATCATCCACTCAGATTTATGTGGACCGATGCAAGCTCCTTCATTAGCAGGCAGCCAATATTTCCTAACATTCATTGATGATTTTACAAGAAAAACTTGGGTATATTTCCTTAAAAACAAAAGTGAAGTGTTTGAAAAATTCCGAAATTTCAAAGCACTTGTGGAAAATCAGAGTGGGCTGCGCATCAAAGTTTTGAGAACAGACAGAGGAGGTGAGTATATCTCCAAAGAATTCCTGCGGTTTTGCAGAGAAAATGGAATTCACAAGCAGTTTACAGCAAGGTATACCCCGCAGCAAAATGGAGTTGCTGAAAGGAAAAACAGGACCATTATGGATATGGCAAGGAGCATGTTGAAGGCAAAGCATTTGCCAAATGATTATTGGGCTGAAGTTGTACACTGTGCAGTGTATATTTTGAACAGGTGTCCTACAAAAGCAGTCATGAACACAGTGCCAGAAGAAGCATGGAGTGGGAGAAAGCAAGGAGTCACCCACATGAAAGTTTTTGGATGTGTGGCCTATGCACACATTCCAGATCAGCTAAGGAAGAAGTTGGACAGCAAAGGGGAGAAATGTATTTTCATTGGATACAGTGAGGAATCCAAAGCCTACAGGTTGTATATCCCATCTACCAAGAAGTTTTTCGTCAACAGAGATGTTCAATTCATTGAAGAGGAAGCTTGGGATGGAAGCAAAGAGAAAACAGTGAATGTTAAAAACTGTTTGTCTCATGATGAAGATGATGAGGAGGTGGCTGAAATACATCCCCAAACAGCAGCGCCAACACAAGAACATCAAGGAACACCATTGAGGATAAATGAGAGTGCTTCTCCAAGCACACCACAAGGAGGAGATTCAAGTGCATCTTCAAGCACTTGCACACCAAGTGAAAGAGGTAAGAAGTTCAGAAACTTAAGTGACATTTATAATGAAGGAATGAATTCCTTATTTGCCTTGTATTGTCATGTTGATGATCCTATTCATTTCGAAGATGCAATTAAAGATAAGAAATGGATAGAAGCTATGGATGAGGAAATGAATGCCATAGAGAGAAACAAAACATGGGATTTGGTTGAGCTACCAAAAGGCAAAGAAGTCATTGGTGTGAAATGGGTCTACAAGACCAAGTGCAATGTTGAAGGCAAGATAGAAAGACACAAGGCAAGGCTGGTTGTCAAGGGATACAAGCAGCAGTATGGGAGAGATTATGAGGAGACTTTCGCACCAGTTGCAAGAATGGAAACCGTGAGAACAGTGCTGTCCATAGCAGCACAAAACAAATGGAAAGTCTACCAAATGGACGTGAAGTCAGCATTCCTAAATGGAGTGTTAAAAGAAGAGGTGTATATTGAACAGCCTCTCAGCTATGAGAAGAAAGGTGAAGAGCACAAAGTGTGCAAATTGAAGAAAGCTCTTAATGGGCTGAAGCAAGCGCCAAGAGCATGGTACAATAAGATAGATTCATATCTATTGGATAATGAATTTGACAAATGCGAAGGAGAACCCACAGTCTACATCAAAGAAAAGGATGGTAAAATTTTGATTGTCGTCTTATATGTTGATGATGTTATTTTCACAGGCAATGATGTTTATCTTATTGAGAATTTCAAATCAGTCATGAAGGATGAATTTGAAATGACTGACATGGGTTTGTTGAGATACTTCTTAGGCATAGAAGTAGATCAAAATGAAAAAGGAATTTTTATATCTCAAGCAAGATATGTAAATCAAGTTTTGGGCAGATTTAACATGCAAGAATGCAAGGCAGCCATCACTCCCACAGTAATGGGATTAAAGCTCAGCAGAGAGGACAGCAGCAAAGATTCTGATCCTAGATTGTATAAAAGCATTGTGGGCAGCCTTATGTATTTAACAACAACTAGGCCTGATTTAATGTATGCTGTTAGTTTAATTTCCAGATTTATGGAGAGGCCAAAGGAGGCACATTGGCAGGCAGCAAAAAGAATTTTAAGGTATGTCAAAGGTACCAAAATGTTTGGCATATTATATAGTGTCTCAGAAAATTCAGATTTGGTTGGATACACTGATAGTGATTGGGCTGGAAGTGTAGATGATCGGAAAAGCACTTCCGGTTATGTTTTTCACATGGGTTCAGGAGCCATCTCATGGGCTTCCAAGAAACAGCCAATTGTGGCGTTGTCTACAGCAGAGGCAGAGTATGTGGCAGCTACAGCAGCAGCATGTCAAGCAGTGTGGATGAGAAGGATGTTGAGAATCCTAGGCCAAGAGCAGGCAAAAGCAACAGTAATTTATTGTGACAATAGCTCTGCTATTGCACTGTCCAAGAATTCTGTGTTTCACAAACGAACCAAGCACATTGACACAAAGTTCCATTACATCAAAGAATTGGTGGTTAATGGAGAAATCAGTTTACAACATTGCAGCACTCAGGAACAGGTTGCAGATATTTTAACAAAGCCTTTGGATCAGAAAAGCTTCGAATTTTTGAGGAAGTGTTTGGGTATGATTGAAGGCCCAACAGTTGAAATTAAAGGGGAGTGTTGAAAATATAATTTCAACTGCGCAACAGTTGAGCCATGCAGCAGCATGAAGACTATAGCCGCGCACTTCACCAAGGATCAGGAGGCAGAAACACTCAAAATTTAAAATTGCAGGCTTAAGGATCCACTTTAAATCTCAGCCGTTGAATCTGGCCGATCAGCGGTCCAGAACGCGTCGACGTATCGGCAAGTCGGCATATCGGCGGGTTGGAGCATCGGAGGCAAGCAGCGGCAGCGATATGAAATATCGCCGACGAGCGATCGCCGATATCGCATCGGCGAAGTCGAAGTGAAGGACTTATGAAGAAGCTTTTATGTTTGCGATGAGCGATCGCCGATATCGCTATCGGCACATCGCTATCGGCAATGTCATAGGGTCGGGGTCTTTAACATGAGTAAAGTTGCGACGCGATGGAGCGGACCCGACAACATTATAAATAGTTTTTAATAAATTTTCAAGTCCGCGCTCAGGGCATTTTCAATGTATTTTATGTATTTTCGAAATATAGGGAAAAGCAAAGGATCGGCCCATAGTGCGAGCGGCATATCGAAATCGGGGAAACCATGGGTTCACAACCTTTTATATATGAGCGCTATGCGATGAAGCACGGACCCGATGGCTTCCCAAAACCAAATTGTATAATGTTTGAAATCCACCCAAAGGCAATTTTTGTGTTTTGCAGCGTTTATGTATGTTTTCAAATATATGGAGAAACAGAGAATTGGCGCGGAGGCAGTTAAAGTGAGCATGGAACAGTACAGCATAGCAGGCAGAAGCTTTCAATTTTCAGCATGGGCGAGAAGGAGGCAGGTTGCGTTCAAGCTCCTGCACATTGAATTTTCAACTACCAGAGTAAAAGCTCAACTCAGTCAAGGACGTGAAGGACAGCCTCGAGCAGTTCACAGTATGGGACTCCATCATTATTCATCAATACCATTCAGATTTTGTATGTAATTGTAGTTGTCTGTTTAGTGGATAGAGTGTGAGTGTGTGTGTAAGGGTGTAGAAGCGCAGCAGCGCAAGTGATGTATGTTTTACAATACGCAGTAGCGTAGAATGTAATCGGAACTGAATGAATAGAGTAGCACTGTGTTTTCTTCTAGTGAATCCCTCTGAGCAAACGAGGAAGAATTTTGTATAAGGTTTTTCATTTTTAATGAATACAGATACTAGTATATGGGTGTAATACTTTGTTCTGATAAATAATTTTTAGCTTTCCGCTGTGTGAAAATCCTGGAGAGAAACAGAGCATTGTTCTCTGTGTGCATTTTTATATTGTGTTTTTGGGATTTTGACACAAGAAAAATCCCCAACATAAGGAAGGTGGGAAAGAACGAAGCGCCTGAAAAACAAAGATAGAAGATCCCTTACCTAAACGGAGCTGATCTCTCTATCCAACCTAGCGAATGATCAGGCTGGAAAGAGATCTCAGCGAATTATATTAAAAGAATACCATGGAGTTTGGGCCTCGATTCTGCCTGAGAATAACAAAGCGACCTGTCGCTGCCCTGCAAAAGACGGCTACCTTCACAAGATTGCATCTTCTAAACCCAATATTCATCGATTGTATGCTCTAGTAAGCCATTCTATGACATCTTAATAAAATAGATGTGGGATTGGACATAGAAGTTGAGGCAGTAATGCCACTTGATGTGCATGTATCTATAGATGTGCATATATCTATTATGTTATGTGTTCTATTGGGGACGACGACCACCGTTTCTGCAGAAAAACGCATTAGAAACGAGACGGTACGGAAAACGCCGTTCCCAACGTCGTTCTGAAATGGATCAATTTTTCTTACAACAGTGTTATGCCACCAGGTTTAATCATCACCGGTTTGTCCTCTGTTACATCTTAGAAACTCCGGTTAACTCTCGTCCCAAAAAAGCATTGAGCAAAATGCACGGCATGCAGAAAGACAACTAGTTTCATTTTCCATTAGGATGAATAATTTTTCAGTGATTGAAGTAATGATTTGGTTTTTATTTTTAATGTCAAAAGTTTAATATCTTTAGTTTCGCTCTGTATAGATCAGGAATCGAAACTGTGAAACCTGCAAATCTGTGACACTGCAAATCTGTAATGTCTATCTAATGACAAAATCTTAGTTGGGCGCTATTAATTATGTTAGATAATTATTATGTTAGATAATTATTATGTTAGATAATTATTGAATAAAATCGTTGAAGAAGACGAAGAATTAAATCCCAACAATTTTCTGGAATGAATCAGGTGGTCATTCTATAACCAGAATTTTTACTTATTATTATTATAACCAGCAATCCTCTGTACAAGCTGAACAATTTTCTGGAATGAATCAGGTGGTCATTCTATAACCAGAATTTTTACTTTTTATTATTATAACCAGCAATAACCAGCAATCCTCTGTACAAGCTGATCACAGATCTTTCCCCATCTCTCCACCTATATACACAAATCTATGGTTCCCAACAGAGAGCAATCCCCACTCAATATATACTTAAAAGGGAAGATGACATTTCTAGGTATTTAGTTACTTTCATTAAATTGTTAATTTGTTGTTGGTGTTTTGTTTAGTTTTGTTGCATGCTAAAGCCAATAGTTTATTGTTGAATTTTTGTTAACATAATATAATTGCTAGGAAGAAAGATGGGTTTGGAATACTTGGTATTTTAGTAAATGAGTTTTTAAAGAAATTTTAATGTTTCTTTCTCCTCGTTTCTTGAATGCGAAACCTCAAAATTGCGTTTCTCTCCTCGTTTCTTGAATACGAAACCTCAAAATTGCGTTTCTCGTGTCGTTATCGTTTCTCGTTTCTGGTAACATAGTTATGTAGATTTCTTACCCTTCAAAGCCCATCTCAAATAAAATTGTCCAACAAAAGATGCAGAATTAATCCACTGGACCAAGTTCTCCAGCACGATTGCACCGTGCACAACATTATGCTTAACCTCGCCAAAAATACGATACGTCCGTTGTTCATTCAGACCGATACCTGGTGCTGGTTGGGACAGTTTTTGCCCGACGGAACGCTGCTCCAGACTGGCAGGAACCTGGACGGCCGCCAGAAGTTAAGGAGAATCGCACCGTGTCCGGCAGCCGGAGCCTGCGTTTGGGTCGAGGATCCCAACACGACGTTAGTCGAACCGCAGTGGTATGCGACCTATCAAGTCCTGTCGGACGACAGAGTAATCGTTGTGGGAGGCAGAGCGGTTTTCACAGATGAATTCGTGCCAAAAATGAGAGAAGGAAGCTGCTCAATGCCATTTTTTAGAGCCACCAATGATGTACAAAAGGAAAACTATTATCAATACGTCCATCTTCTTCCCAATGGGAATCTTTACAATACCGAGAATTCATTACCTCGGTAGTTGTCCACGATTTCCCTGCCATACCTGGGGAGCCAAGAAATTATCCTTCGGGGGAAGCTCCAAAGCAACTTCAAAATCCAGAACATGATAGCAGCGCAACTCCAAATTCAAAACATGATAATAAGCGTAGCTCCAAAGCAACTCCAAATTCATTTCGAAAAGAAAATACAGGTAATGTACCATTTTAATATCTATGCAAGAGAAAATTCTCCATTCTAATGTCGGGTAATGTATCCCTGAGACATGATAGTAAGTGCAGCTCCAAAGCAACTCCAAATTCATAAGGAAAAGAAAATACAGGTAATATTTTAATGTCTACGCAAGAGAAAATTCTCAATTTCCATTCTAATGTCTATGGAAGAGCAAATTCTCCTTTGAGACATGACACTAAGTGCAGCGTCAGAAAGGAAACACAGTGGAGCTTCAGAAAGGAAATACAGGTAACGTCCTGATCACAATTCTAATCTTAATGTTTATGGAAGAGAGAATTATGTAATATGTACGTCACATTTTGATATCTATTGATGAATCTATGTGAATAAGACTGACTAAAGGAAAGCTGCAATAGCAGGACATGTGGAGGAGAGATTGCTTCTAGAAAAGTGTGAGCTTGATATGGGGCATCACGTTGCATAAGCGGTCTAAACGTTTGGATATATATTTAGTTTCAAACTTTGCGGAGATGTTTGAAATTTGAACTTTGGATAAAATGTTACAGAAGGTGCATGTATGGCGGTCGGTGCATTAGTTATTGGAAAATTTGGGTAAAAGTTTGTTAGCCAACGATCCGGGTTCCAATAAGAATCTCAAACCAAAACTTTAGATAAAATTTGGGTGAAGGAAATTGCACTTGGAGAATTTGGTTAAATTTTGATAGAGCGGGGAAATTTTGGTTAAAAAACGGATTAATGGCCGGTCAATGCCCTGGTGATTGCTAGAGTCCCTGTAGTGCCAAAGGCAGGGACTAATAACTATAATGTGATCAATGCATCATTTCTTAAGAATTGCCAAATATATTCACGGCTAGGGGATATGTGCTGATGTGTGCTAGGTATCAGAGAAAAAAAGCATTTTGTAGAAACCTCCATGGTAATATTCGCATTACCATTATCTCAAAGGCTTTCGAGTGTGGCCTTGGGGTTCGAACTGATGACTAGGAGTCTTTCATTGACCAAGTTATGATCTTCTATTCCATATACTGTGTTGCCTGTGTCCTATGTGCAACCACTCAGGGTAACAGGTTCGAGGACTCGAGTCGTCCCTGTGGATGTATTGGAGTCTGATACCTCCACCAAGACTGTGCTAAACTTTTAGGTCTGAAGCTCCAAATAAAATACAACTTGGAGGGGATAGCGACCTGAGTATTGAGAAATTCAAAATGGAGTCTACTTTTGGGTAATCGAATATGATATCTGGACTTGCATAATCTTACACACAAGGATAAGTGAGCCTACAAAATTACACTAGCCTCTTATCGTGGGTTAAGGTGAATCTTTGTATGTGTTTCAGTTATCTTGATTACATTTTTTTCAAGAGGCATGGCCATTAGATAGGAAGGCAGAGCTATGCTAGAAGCAAGGAACCCCACCTTAGCATTTCTTCAGGATGATGTGATCTTGACCAGTGTTTCCCAAACCATTGGTGAGGTTTACGAAGTGCTAAAGACGGTTCCTGTGTGAAAAGTAAAGAACCCCACCTTAGCATTGCTTCAGGATGATGAGATCTTGACCAGTATTTCCCAAACCATTGGTGAGGTTTACGAAGTGTTAAAAGACCGTTCCTGTGTGAAAAGTAAAGACTGTTACCGTGTGAAAAGTGGTGATGTTGAGGAGAAGGCCATTTCGTAGACAACAACAAAGGAGGTTTGAGGAGTTTCAAACCTTATGTCAATTTGGTATTGAGCTTTGCATGGTGCAGGGAAGTGGTATAACTGTTATTTGAAGGGATTGAAACATAACTAGTATAGATTCATTTTAAATATGGATCTAACATGAGCTTAGAGAGATTTAATTGCTTCACCTGATTGAAACATAATTAGCATAGATTCATTTTAAATATGGAGCTAACATGAGCTTAGAGAGATTTAATTTCTTCACCTATAATTTTTTTATTAGTCGATATTATTTAAATGTTTTATATAGCTATTTATTTTTTTTAATTTTTAGATTTTAATTTTTTAATTTTTAATTTTTTTGGTGGATATGAGCAAAATTTCAACTTTGATGACAGAGGGACAACTTTACACATCACACTGCACTGTAGAATGAGTCTCTCGGCTCAATGACATGGACGAGAGAGTTGTCATATTGTCCACATTATATCTACATAAAGGAGATGATGATCAACCATATTTTTTAGGGGTAAATAGCCAAATGGTGCTTGTAGTTGAAGGAATCATCATTGCCATGAAAGGCTTTTCTTGCAGTTAGTGTGAGAAGCTATTTTTTTTCTTATTGAAAGAAGAGCTATATATGTGAAGGTGTACACAATCATTGCCAACAATTGCTAACAAAGTTACAATTGCTAACAAAGTTGTTGATGAAAGGACCAAAGCTAAAGTGGATTGACACAAGTAGTATACTGAGTCTACGTATTTCAATATAGGTATAGTTTTTTCAATTGTGGTTCACGATCACTAAGTGACCACTACATTCACGGGCAATAATCCAGGAAGATCCACTTGAAGGGGTAGTTCACGGGCAATAATCCAGGAAGATCCACCTGAAGGGATCTACCCGCCAGACCACTACATTCACGGGCAATAATCTGGGAAGATCCACTTGAAGGGGTAGTTCACGGGCAATAATCCAGGAAGATCCACCTAAAGGGATCTACCCGCCAGCAAATATGCCAGGCCTAACCCCAAGGGCGTTGACGAGATTTGACCCCATGACCTTCCAATTGGCAAGGTACTTAGCAACAGGAACTTGACCAACAGAGCTATCCCTTAGAGGCCAGAGCTACTCAATATAGGTATAGTTATTTGTTAGAACTAGCTACTCTAACAAATGACAAGCAAAGTATTGGTATCCAAGATGAAAATTGAACAAAGATGCAAATTTTCTAAATGAAGAAGCCTAGTATATGAATAATTATGGAGGAAGATGACATTCCAATCATATATGTCATGTGTTATTAACTCTTGATGATGTATGTTACTATGTAGTAATGCTGCAATATTTTCTGATGTAAATGTCATTCCCTAATCTGCATAGTAAGAAGTGTTGTAGTTGGAAGGGAGTTTTAGCTACATGGTTTACCCCATGTACTATTTGTTGAGTAATGCACTTAAGTCTTCGATTGGCATGTGCATAGAAAATGTAAGATTGAGATGAATATATCTTGTATATATAATACTTCCCTAGAGAACTGACAAATACGACGGATGGTACCCATGTATCTTGGTAGATGGAAGTAGGTCCATATGATGGTAAATCAATCAGTCTTCATGGTCAAATTGATGGTAAGCCTTGCAGTACAATAGGTTTTTGGCCAATTTGAGGTATCAGTGGTACATATGTTTTCCAATTGGTACATGATGACAATTCCTCAGATGAAGGGAGGAGCATGGACACTTTTTGGGATGGAAGTGGGTTCCATTGTTCTTGCTTGAGAAAACCAAGATTGGTTGTAGGCTTTTCCTAGCTTTTAAGAGAATGGTTCAATGAGATTGACTTTTAACAAAATAATTCAATGGCACACCTCCCCATAGACATTGTGGTTCAGTTCTGGGAGGATTAAATTTCTTTAGTTGAAAAAAAAACTCAATGACACATCTAATCTTGTGCTACAGAGTTTACCATTTTTATTTATATTTAATAAATAATAAACACATTTCACAAACCTAACAAACATGAAAGAATTTTAATTGTTTGATTGAAAATTTTATTCTTATTAGATTATAAATTTTGGGAATATTTTAGAAGGTGATTTTTTTTATTTTTTTATTTTTGGGAATATTTTAGAATTTTAGATTTAAATAAAAATGAGAAAATATATTGATTTTTTTAAATGGATTCTCAAATATTCCCAAAATTAAGATTAAGTTCAGCTAATGAAACCAGGTTGTTTTGCCTATCTGTGGATGGCTTCTTTCATTAATTTAGACACATTTAAGTGTCAACTAAAACTGGTTCTTCGAATAAATGGTTGAAACAACCCATCCGGCGACATAACTGAAACTTAGAGCGCACAAATATTTTGGAGCTCCTTCAATCAAAAATTATGAGAGCTATACGCACTATTAATTCAATGGCAACCATCATTTTTTCAAAGGGCATAGTAGCTATCTTTCATTTTATACTGCTCCAGTCTCCTAATTTCTTTCTATCTCTAAGCATTTAGAAGATCTTCGCGGAACAAAAATGGTGAGTTCATGCTTTCGACAGAGAGTTGGTTGGTAGCTTATCATGTCGATTAGATATAGAACAAACTGTTAACTTGTGATGATAGGATAAATCCTCATGTGATGCAACAGAGGAATGGCGGACGAAAGAGGCAGTGGGTGTGGTAACAGAGGCCAACAGAGGAATAGGGTTGGAGATCGCTCGTTTACTTGCAGACAAAGGTATCACTGTTGTTCTCACTGCTCGTTGCAGGCAGCAGCAAGACTTGTCTCCACAATCTCGTGCTCTCGTGAAAGAAGGAAGAAAAAATGTGGTGTTTCATACACTCGATATACAGAGAGATGACAGTGTTACCGAATTTCCCCAATGGTTGAAGAATGAATTCGGTGGCCTTGATATTCTGGTATTCTTTCTTTTCTTCGCTTTGACTATAATTGATCTACTTCGTCCCCCATATACCAATGGAATGTATGCTCTTTCACAATGGCAGGGGCATTTTGGAATGGATAAACTCAGTAATTATGTTGCAGAGTTTAGTAGAGTTTACTGTCATTTCTCTACTGGATAATTTCTATGACTGTGCTGTCTGTAAAATGCTGTTTGCAATTTGACCAATTGAGTAGGTTGATGTGGTTTTGATCTTCTACTTTCTTATTTTAGTATGTGGATCTCTATTTCCTTATTTTTCTGGTTCACTCTAAATCATTTATGGTTTGGTTTAGCTTTCCAGCCAAAGCCATTTACTGAATATTTAGCCGATTGAAATTCTATATTGTATATATGATTGAAATTTTATATTGTATATATATGTATATATGTTTTTTTTTCTTCTGTTTCTTTTTTTTTTCTTTTTCCCACAAGAAATTGGTTTCTTTTTTTCTTTTTCCCTCCTATCAAGCTAGCTCACAGTTATACTCACAGAATGCTTAGACTTGAAGCCATTACAACAATGCTCGTATTAGGCCAGCCCACAATTATACTCACAAAATGGTTAGATCAGTGTTCTAAAACTGGGCCGGTCTGAATCGGATTCACCCTGGTAGACTGAGCAGGACCCCTGCCTGGGTCGGCTAGGTTGAAAAACCAGTTCGACAGCTGGTCCATTACCGAACCGGTCGAGTCAAACACCGATTTGGCCGGTTCAGTCGAGCCCTTCTTAAACCGGCCGAGCTAGTCTGCCTGAAAAAAGGCGGCAACTCAGACTTCAAACTCAATTTTTTGTTTTTGTTTTTGTTTTTTTTTTCTTAATACCTCTACACCTCTCCCAAGCCTATAAAAGTGACCCAACCCCGTCACATTTACTCACAACTATCTTATTGCATTTGTGTGAACATTTGTGGAAAGTTGGAGTTGGTTTTTGGAGCAATAGTGAGGATGAGTGATGGGTTTGTCCGTTTGACTATGATTCAGAGTCTGAGCCAGATAATCTTGCATTATTTAGTAGTATGACTAGTGATATTTTGTAGTAGAGGCCATTGAGAGCCTCCTTGGTTATCTGTTTTTGTTTTGATCTCTATATATTACATGTATTGGACAGTGCACTGGGTGCCATTTTGATATAATAGATATTTTCATGAGCATACTTTGATCATATGTTGTCTTCTCTCTATATTCTAATGCTTTGAGTTTGGAAACATGAATGAAAATCTTTAAAAATATGTTTTTTCATAAAAAAAATAAAATATTTAATGTATTTTTTACAACCGAGTCATTCAAGTCAACTAGGCTGAGTCAATACAAGTTGGAGTGGGAGTCCACCCTCGGCCTGTTTTGAATCCTAGTCGGAGGTTTAAAACTATAGGTTAGACTTGAAGCCATTGCAACAATGCTCATATCAGGCCAGCCCACAATTATGCTCACGGAATAGTTAGACCTGAAGTCATTACCACAATTATACTAACAAAATGCTTAGACTTAAAGTCATTACAATAATATTATTCAAGATGTCAAAACTCAACATGTTATTAGCTGAATTTGAATGAACCTGGGTGGTAGGATAACAGTAATTCAACTTACCCTTTTCATTCTTTCTGTATTGTACTATTGAGTAATTTGTGTCCATCCTTTTGATGCCGACTTCAAGAACCAGGAACCTAATGCTTTTAGGCTAGTTTTTGCTTTTAGACAGCTTTTGATCTAGTAGCAAATGAGATGAAAACTAGATATTTCATATGGAGGGTTTATTACACAGTAGCATTTCAAGGTGTTTTTTTTAATCAGAAGCATCTTTCGTAACTGGAGGACTTGATTTGAGGAGAACCCAATATACTCGGTTAAAATGCAGGATAGAGGATAACCATGAGCATAATCGCTGCTCTGTGAGGGTAACCATGAGACATAATCGCTGCTCTGTGAGAGTAACCATGGGGAATGTGAAGGTCAGGAGAAATTACTCCTCTGTTAGATTCGGAAAAATGATAAAACAACAACTATGAGATGATACCAGCATTCTCATTGAGAGCTAAGCCAAGATTTCCAGCTTCCTATGCCAAAAGAATTTAGCAATTTGTTTTTCATTTGATTGAAAGATTATGTTTTCACCTCCCATTACCTACCTGTGAAGGTGATTGTTGTTTGCAAATTTAATCATTGTATGTTATAATATAAAATTCCTACAGCAATTTAATTACTTGCGTTTCCTTTGCTAAACATGGCTTAATTTTTAGGCAATTTTACTACCTCTTAACACTTTTTTGTTGAAGTTCTGATGTTTTCCTTTGTAATCCTTGTTTTGAGTTTTTAAAGCGAGCTCTGGAAATTAAATGATTTTAATTTAGAAGAACAATATATACATTTGTGTTTTAACCAATTTTATATACTGCCATTTTGAAAACAGTTTTCCTTTACATTTAGTTATCTCCTATGTTTTCGCTGTTGATTTCACTATCCTATAAAATAAGTTCGAACACTTAAAATGTCAAATTATGTTTTTAGAATCTTCAACTACATACTTCTGCAGTTTTACAGTTATTTTCAGCCCCTCTGTATGCGGCATTCAAAATATCACTAATTTTACAAAGACAGAAATAATGACCTAAGCAATATTGTTATTAAACATTTTATCAACCAATGAATTATGAATGAAAGATCCAAAAAAATCAGTCAATATATTCCTACATACAGACTGGAATGATCGTTTATGCCAGTCAAATGTAGGACAACATTGAGCAAATGCAGTAGTTGCATACTATATGTTGGATGCCAATTTTTGGCTGCAGCTGAGTCCAAATTCTGAATCATGTCGTTGGGGATTTTCAAGTAAATCTGATATGTAAATGTGCTGAGAATAGAACTACATGCGCTACTGGACCACCTTCTAACTGACTAACTCCTCTTATTAAGTATATATTTCGAACAAGAAGCTAATAGTGAGTCTTATATCCATGAAAATAAACACAAACTCTGAAGACATTAAGTTTGTTAAAGTTTATCCTGTGCCAGTGTCCTCTTTTCAACGAGGTCTTTGAGTGCTATTTAAAGAAAAATTCTTTATCCATTACAATTTTGTTGGAGTAATTGTTATACTCATCTCATTGGGAATTGATAACGAGACTAATTGTCACATTTGTATCTACCTTGAGAATATGGCATTAATTACCCATTCAAAATAATGGTAAAAGTTTAGAAATTTATTATGACTGGGTTTTGGTGTTACTGAAAACTTTAACATGACATCTTGGGGCTGTTTTCACATCCTGGGGCCTTGGCCCAAATTCAATTACCCAAGTTGCGTGTTAGAATAATTGTCACATTTTTGTCTAACAAAAAACCTCAACAAACTCTATATTTAAATATGTATAGCCAGATATAGATATAGCTAAGGGGAGAGAGATCATGGTACTTTCTGTCTTTTTGATCTCTGACCATTATTTATGGATTACTGGGTCACCATTCAATTCTCTAGTGGGTGTCAATGGAATTAACAGAGATCTCTTTTCTAAATTACAGATCAATAATGCAGCAACAACAGGAACGAACTTCGGCTGGGATCTGTTGGAGAAGCACTATATGGATTTTAGAAAGAAAATTGTATCAGAGGATGTATTTTGTACCTAGTGGATAGATCCAAATTCAGTAGGGCTTCACCGGATGTCAAATGATGCTTTATGGCCCATTACAGTTTATGGTAAACATCTATTGCAGTTGGGGGAATCTCGGGAGTTGTTGATTCTAAATGGTCTCCCCTATTTCTAGACTCTTGTTTTTTCACATGCCGGCCATATGGCGGGGTTGCAAGTGTAGTTGATTAGGTACTTGCTAGCCATAACTTGCTCCCTTTTATTCGTCATTTCTCAGTCTCCCCCATCCCCCTTGCTAATCATGCACTTCTTTCCTTCTCTCTCCGGTTTGACCCTCCCGTTCCACCCCATCTCTCCCCTTGGGGCCCACCCCAAACTACCTTCTGATTTGACGAAGGAGACCCTGACATTTTCTCCTCTACCCTACGCAAGATGCTCCCATCAAAAACCCAGTTCTCCTTGCTTCATTCTGCTTCCACTAAATACACCTGTCTTTTAGATGCCATTTGGGAAGCAACACTCAAATCCTTCCCCCACTCCACTCATTCCACTTCCATCTCCCCTAAAGTTGGATCTTGCCCCATGAACAAATGGTACAATGATGAACGCAAGACTCTACATCGAGAACTTCGATATGCTTTCACCCACTCTCAATCCTTCTACTCCGACTTCAAAGCTTCTTATCATCGTCTCCTTTATCACAAGAAATGACTCTTTGTCTCCCATAGAAGACAAGAACTTTCTACTCTCCTTGCCCACTCCCCTAAACAATTCTGGCGTACCATCCTTCCCCGATGCTCCCCTCTTCCACCTGACCTCGACCCTACATCCATGTTCTCTCACACTTCCAACCTTTATGATATTTCTAGGCAAGCCCAAATTCATGTTACCCCCCCACCTTCTTCCTGTTATCTATTCTCAAACAGAGATATTAGAGAGGCCATTTGGGTGATGAACACTAGCAAAGCAGCTGATGAGGAAGGCTACCAAGCAGAGTTCTTTAATCACAGTTTCCGTGCTTTGGTTAGCTACTTGGCTTATCTCTTCAACCATGTAGTCCGTGAAGGTTTTCCACCAATATGGGCACAGCACATCATCCATCCGATCCACAAATCAAGCTCCAACTTAAATCCAAATAACTACAGAATGATCATGGTGGGTCACACATTCTCGAAGTTGTATGCTACTATTCTACATAGGAAGCTCTCCAGTGAACTTGAGCAGAGACAACTCAGAGCTAGGGGACAGGCAGGTTTTTGACCAGGTCATCAAACCATTGAGCACATCTTCACCCTTCGCGCCGTGATTGAGGAGGCATGACACTACTCTTCGAAAGTCCACTGTTGTTTCGTAGATTTTCGGAAAGATTTTGACTATGTTTTGAGGGAGGCCTTGCTCTAGAGACTTAGAGATATTGGCATCTATGCAACCCTATTGACCGCTATTATGCGCCTATATGAGTCTATTCTTTGTCATCTTCACAGAACCCATGGGCTGTCTGATTTCATTCGAAGCACTATTAGGGTTAAACAGGGTTTTCCACTGTCCCCTACCTTGTTTGGGATCTATATTGATGAGTTGGAAGCATTTCTGCACGAGCATATCTAGGACACTGATGGCTTCCTTCTTCATTAAGCTCTGATATATATTCTACTCTTTGCTGACGATGTGATCCTCCTCTCCTCATCCCCAGAAGGATTATAGAGGCAGTTGGATGCCTTAGCTCTGTTTTGTGACCATCGACAGTTGACGGTCAACCTGGGTAAAACCAAGGTTATGATCTTCAATGGGGTGAAGAAAACCTCAGACCTTCACTTTCTATTCAGAGGGGAGGAGATTGAGATCACCAGCATGTATACTTACTTGGGGGTTCAATTCTCAGGTCCCCGCTTCAGTTTGCAACCAGCGCTTCAGAGTTGGATCAACAAAGGATATGGATCCTTAGCCCTTCTCGAGAGACAGTGCTTTCGACATCACTTCCAGGACATCTTGTCCAAGATGAGCCTCATGGACACCTTGATTCATCCCACTGTTCTATATGGCTCAGGGATTTGGGGACTGTCTTTACTTGAGTCAAACTGGGCTTCAACTAAGAGAGTCCAATTCTTCTTCTGTCGCATCATTAGGTGCAAACTGATAGTGTCGTAGCACATCATCCTTGCAAAGTTTGGAGCTCAGCCCTTTCGGCTTGAGATGGTCTTCAGATTGGTTTCATTCTTGCATCATGTCTAGGGCTTGGCAGACTCGATAAAGAGTAGGGACCGTTATCCTTCCTTGGCATATTGCTCTTTTGAGACTATTGCCCGTTTTACTCCCTCAGGCTAAACCAGATGTTGGTTTACAGGAGTTTCAAACCTCTTAGAGTCAATGGGAATTCAATTGGATCGTCTCCCTCCTTTCCGATATTCCTTAGATGCTCCTGGTCACCTTTTACCTACTAGACAAGAGCTAAACAAGATCATGAGGGAGGACATCTACATGCAGTTCGTCTAGGTCACCTAGGTCAATCCTCCAGGAGGGTTGCGCCCAAAGATGGCCTTTTGCACTGAGCACTTCTTGGAGTTGAGAGATGGGCTCATTGTTCGACCCCATATACGTATCACCACTGGAAGCATGCTCTTCGCATTCCTCTAGGCTAGCTCAGAGTAGATTCTCATAGACTTCGAGTAGAGACAGACCACCAGGTGGATAGACTAGACAAACTCTGCCAGGTATGTCATTTACAGGAATTGGACACTGAGGTGCACTTCATCCTTAGATGCCTTGTCTACTACGAGATTAGAGGAAGGTTTCATTGCTTGTTCAGAGATTCTCGGACCCTCGCCGACTTTTTTAGGTACCCTGATTAGAGATGTTTGACCCTATATATGCAGGAGGCTCTTAGGTTCCAAGCGCATATTCTTCAGCCTCCCATCAGACCAGATCCTACACAGAGGATCACGACATTTTTTAGGGTACTACCTTCAGATAGGGGCACCAAGAGATCGATTGATAACACTATGTATCCAGACTCCAGATCAGTGAGGATCTGTGGTACCTCACCCTGCCACACGAGATCTCAGCAGCAATTTCATCTCAGTTCCATTCCTGGGAGACAGACTAGGTCCTCTAGCATTCAGCAGTGTGTGAAGCCCCCAGGATACGATTTAGTGGACAGTCTGCACTTGCCATCGGCTCTTCATCGGGCCAACAAACTTTGTTGAGTTTCTTTAGTGTTATTCATTCAGCCTCAGATGTTAGGAGAAATGGGTCTGATCCTCAAACCTATTAGCTCCTAGATCCTCTCCGCTAGGGCCACATGTTGATTTACTTCATGCATTGTATCTTTTATAGGAGACTGTTTGGTTCTCCTGCTTTGTATATACATCAGTGTACTAAACAATCCCTTTGACCTACTTTGTGGTCATTACTTGGACATAAATATAATTATATTATCTTATCTTATCTTATTGCAACCTTATTAGAATTTGATTTTCTTCTGGATCCAATTAAAATGTGTAATTACACTCTAAATGTTCCTAGAACAACTAAGAATTGATTTCTCTTAACAGTACAATTGGATTTGGGGGTAGATGGCTTGTGGGCAAAGGGGATTACAGAGGATGGCTAGATCGCAAAAGAATGCCTGGGCACAATTTACTTTGGTACAAAGAGAATAACCAAAGCTCTGATTCCCCTTCTGAAGTCTTCTCAATGTAGTAACTAGTTTCCATTAATAAGATAAGTTATTACATAATTGAGAAGAATTACATATTCTATGCTCCGGAGGCCATTGCTTCAACCCAATGTACTCAAATTAACACCATTTTTACCAGTTCAAAATTAAGATACAAAAATTGTCAATGTCACAGAACCAGAGACACCCAACTATGTCTACTAGATGTGTCCACTGTTGCCCTTAAATTTTACAAAAAAACTAAGGAGGATGACAATAAAACAACCATACTGAACCAAACTTGCATTGAGTGCAGGATGACAATAAAACAACGACACTGAACCAAACTTGCAAGTGCAGCCTTTGCCATCCTACTAAAATAAAAAATAAGGTTTACACAACAATAAAACAGTAATATGTTGATCAGTATGAGTCCGGAGGGAAAATCTGTTGAAAAGTGTAACTAGGTTCAGTCTTCACAATGACATATAATTATGATTTTATATAATGAGATGTAAATAAGAAAAATAAAATTATTATATTGACTTGCTTCATGGGTTTCATGAGAAAGAGATTTTGTATTTAAGTCAAGACTCCCATTGAGAGTCTTTAGGATTTATTTTTCATCTAGTCATAGAATGTTAGAGTCATTGTCATGTAATGAAGTCATGTTACACTTTGTAAAAAGTAAATCTTGTTCATGTAAAGTATCCTCCAAAACCTTGTCACCTATCCTCTTCAAGTTGGCCTACAACGATAAAGGAACATGCTAGAAGAAGTCGGCCTAACCTCCAATAATCCTATTGGCCTAAAGGACATGGAATGAGGTGTATATATAAGCACACTCGGCCTCCACTTGAAGCAAGCAACTCAACAAGCATTCATTGAAGAAGAAGTACAAAGAAAGGGGTCAAGTAGAAGTACGAAAAGGAAGTGAGACAGAAGTGTGAAGATAGGTTTCTTCTGGGTAGTGCGAACATAGGTTTCTTCTGGCGCAACGAAGTTTATTCTGGGCAAGCGAAGGAGAAGGATTCTTCTGGAAGGTTGAGATAGAAATCTAGAGACTGATTTTCTCTAGAGGAGACTAGTGAAGACCTAGAGATCGAGTTTCTCTATAGGAAGTCGAGAAGGAGCAGTGTGAAGGATAAAGACCGAGTTTCTCTAGAAGGAGTTGAGGAGAGCAATTTTGGATCAAGAAGAAAGTATAAGAAGGGAAGCGACAGAGCATCAAGGTTAGTGACAAGGTTATTAGAAGGATACTAGAGTCAAGGGTCTGTGTCATGGTCTTGATACTTATCAATTGAATATCTAGAAGAAGAATTTTTATCGGGTTTTCCTCTCAAGAAGTGAGAGGTTTTGGCCCTGGTTGAGAAGCCTACATACTGTGGTACTTGTCTTTTATTGTGCATATTGGTAATTGTCTTGATGAGAAGAACACAATAATAAGCTAACAAAGAGAAGACTATAAGTTAAGAAGTAAAAGTGTATCACAAGCAATTATCAAGAAGAGAAATCTCTTAACTCTAAATGCCCTAGATTTCTCAACATGGTATTAGAGCTTAGGTGTTGAAGATAAGAAGGGGTAGTCAAAGAAAGTACACACATGAGAATCAAACTTCGAAGAAGGATCAAAGCAAGTCAAAGAACACCAAGCAAGAGATCTAGATCTTCATCAAACCGAAACCATAGATCAAAGAATAATCCAAACAAGAGTCTTGAAATTATCTTCAAGAAGGAAGCAGGAAGAAAGACCAAAACCCTAGAAGCACTTCAAAGATCATCACTTATACATCATCAAAAGGAGTAGAAGCTCTTCAAACCTAAGGAAGATTAGATCGAAAGGAAATCTTCTCTTTATTGAAGCAAAGATCTCACAGAAGGCAGTCTTCCCTCACCGAAGTAAGAATCTTCTTAAAGATTCAAAGTAAGAAGAAACAAGTTTTTCATCAAGTTGAAGATTCAATCTTCACAAGTAAGTACCTTTTTATTATAATCTAATCTAGTAAAAATGACTTCATGTTTCAAGGAGAACCATAAGTTGGTTGGGATATCAAACTTCCTTGAATGGAAAATAAGAATAGACATAGTCCTTGAAGTAAATGAAGTCATTGATCATGTTCATGGAAAAGTCTCCAAGCCATCGAAGAACAAGCATTATTTGAATACATGGAAAGGGATCTAAAGGCTCAAAATATTCTCAAGGAATCCATCAAAGGTCCTCTCCTTTCCTATGTAGCCGAGCTGGAGACATCTAAAGAAATTTATGATAAGCTGGTAGAACTTTTCTCTAAAAGAACGATAGGAAAGACCATATCACTTAGATATGATCTATACAAATTGAAGGTGTCAGAATGAAGGGATATCATCATGTATTTCAAAAGCATCTTAAATAAAAGGCCAATTGTAGGATCTGGGAGAGATGGTATATGAGAAAGAAATGATCTTCATTATTCTAAATGCACTAATTGATGAACAAGGTAACCTCATATCTACTGATGAAGAGGAAGCTATCCCATTCATCAAATTATGGTCTCTCTACAAGGCAGAAGAAGACAGGATGAAGAAAGAAAGTGACAAAAGATCAGATAGAAGGGAACAATTAGTGACAAGACGAAAAGGAAAATTTGGAAAGTTTGGTACTCCAAAGAAAAAGAAGAACATGGCGAAGGAAAGGTGTTATGGTTGTCAAAATCTTGGGCACTATAGAAAAGATTGTCCTAAACATAAGAGGGACAGGGAAGAAGACTATTCTATGAACTAAAAGAACCTGAGACAAAGAAGCTTAAGAAGGAAGAAGTGAAAATATCTCTACTATGACTGAGATGATCTTCTTCACTACAAGGTACTTTTCACTTGTAAGTTATAGATAGAATGTAGTGTAAATAAAATAGAATGCATCAGATTAGAAATAGCACCATGATAGAAGCATTAGAAGTAAGAGCTCGTTGCATGGGAAGCAGAAAGTATGTCTAGTACAAATTCTACTGATTACAAAGAATAGGAAGCTCTTAGGAAACCTCATTGATACTTATAAAAAGGAAGCAGAGTTCATCATCGACTGGAATCATCATGGTCAATAAGGAAACATTTGCTGGGTGAGGATATGAAAGATCCTCAAGCCTCTCTGATGGAATCCTTATCGAAGGATTCATTGATCTAGAAAGGAATCAAATGTTTCGTAAGGAATTCCAACTCATGGGATTCAAGAAATGATGGTATGATGACATAACAAGAAAGCAAGGCTAAAGGATGAAGTTCCTTCGTTCAAATGAAGCTGCTACAGGAAGTTTGGATGACCGAAAGGAAAGATGAGGTATGTATGATTACATAGGATATTATGAAAGTCATGTCATATCGTTGTAGATAATTTGGATCACTATTTTCATCTTGGAAAATATGATCAAGAGAAGAAGGGATCTCCTCCTCCGAAAGATTGCAGAAAAGCATAAGTCGCACTAGATGAAATCAACATAATATGTTCTCATATGAATCATGAAGGAGATGACTACAATCAAGGAACTTTGATTGAAATTTCCTCGGAATGAAAAGACAGGAAGAGATCACGATAATACAAAACAGAGGTAGAATGCATTCAACATCCGAAGTCCAAGAATATTTGACTAGAATATCTCTCGAAAGGATGTGAAGACTCTGATGGAAGTCGGAAAAAGATAGAGACCCTTGACAATGGATATCAATGGGAGATATGTCAATCTACATGCAGGATGTTGATACCTACAGGAAGATGTCATGGTGAAAGATCATCACAAAGGTAATTTTGATTTAAAGTGTTCATTTATATTGAACTAATATCTGGATGGGCTTATGTAGGACTACCAAAGGGAAATATGTGGATGAATTCCAAGCAAACCATATAGAAGGATGTAATGTCTTTCCGAAAAATATGGCATGAAAGCAAAATGACATGAAGCAAAGCCAAAAGGAAAATCTAATGGATCACTTTCTGATGAGTTGAGGAAATGACTAACTCATGGATAAAAGTGATGGATGATCTGTGCCCTATGTAGAAGTTCCCAAAAGATGAAGGCTCCTTGACGAAGAATAAATTCATGACATCGAAGGAAGGAGCTCTTCAAGCAGCTAATTGTTCCAGGATCTCCACATGAGGAGCTGCAGTAGGTCTCTAGTTAAGAGGGAGCCTAAAAAAAAGTTTCTTACTTGGAAGAAACTTGGAAAATTCCTAAGCAGGGAACTTAGGTACATTCCTTTAATGGAATATGTCCTTTTGGTTTGAAAAGGAGAGATAGACATGTTGTTATGGTCTTCACTTGAGAAGACAAAATGGAGGGTTGTGTAATCATTTAGCATCTGATGCTCTTTGAGGATGAGATAGGGCATCCAACAGTAAGAGTAGTCATGGAGGATCGATATTCTTTGTGGGACTGGGGAGTCCAATATAAGAATAGTCCTCATGGAACATATACTGAGAGAACCCAGGTGGGTATGTTTTGAGAGAGACAATGATGAGTGTGTCTATAAATCATTGGTCCCACCAGCATTGAGCTTAGATCTTGTGGAGAGATTGAGATGTTAGTCAAGGCCTTGCTATGTAACAATGTTGGTTGATATGATGCTATACAAATGAGTTACAAATACGAATTCTTCTTATGAGAGGTTCTTCAGATTGAGAAAGTCCAAGTACCATTATGAACACCTCCCTAGTTAAGGAGAGTTGAAAAGTGTAACTAGGTTCGGTCTTCATAATGACATATAATTATGATTTTATATAATGAGATGTAAATAAGAAAAATAAAATTATTATATTGACTTGCTTCATGGGTTTCATGAGCAAGGGATTTTGTTTTTGAGTCAAGACTCCCATTAATGTATTTGTCATCTAGTCATAAGATGTTAGATTCATTGTCATGTAATGAAGTCATGTTACACTTTGTAAAAAGTCAATCTTGTCCATCTAAAGTATCCTCCAAAACCTTGTCACCTATCCTCTTCAAGTCGGCCTACAACGATAAAGGAACATGCTAGAAGAAGTCGACCTAACTTCCAACAATCATGTCGGCCTAAAGGACATGGAATGAGGTGTATATATAAGCACACTCTGCCTCCACTTGAAGCAAGCAACTCGACAAGCATTCATTGAAGAAGAAGTGCAAAGAAAGGGGGTCAAGCAGAAGTGTGAAAAGCAGGTGAGACAAAAATGTGAAGAAGAGGTCGAAAGAAAGTGCAAAGAAGTGACAAGAGAAGGGTTTCTTTTGGGTAGTGCGAAGATAGGTTTCTTTTGGGCAGTGCGAAGGTAGATTTCTTCTGGAGCAACGAAGTTTATTATGGGAAAACGAAGGAGAAGGATTCTTCTAGAAGGTCGAGATAGAAATCTAGAGAGTGAGTTTCTCTAGAGAGGACCAGTGAAGACCTAGAGACAGAGATTCTCTATAGGAAGTCGAGAAGGAGCAGTGTGGAGGATAGAGACCGAGTTTCTCTAGAAGGAGATGAGGAGAGTAGTTCTAGATCAAGAAGAAAGTAGAAGAAGGGAAGAGACAGAGCATCAAGGTTAGTGAAAAGGTTATTGGGAGGATACTAGAGTCAAGTGTCTGTGTCATGGTCTTGGTACTTATCAGTTGAAGATTTTGAAGAAGAATTTTTATCAGGTTTTCCTCTCAAGAAGTGAGAAGTTTTGGCCTTGGCTAAGAAGCCTGCATACTATGTCACTTGTCTTCTATTGTCCATATTGGTAATTGTCTTGATGAGAAGAACACATTAATAAGCTAACAAAGAGAAGACTATAAGTTAAGAAGTAAAAGTATATCGCAAGCAATTATCAAGTAGAGAAATCTCTTAACTCTGAATGCCCTAGATTTATCAACAAAATCCAACTACATCCTAAAGTTTCATGCCGACAACCACCTATAGAGACGAGTGCAGAAACCATCGAATCTCATTAGTCAAAGATAATGACCGGAGAGAGGGGAGAGGAGTTTGCATACGGAGAGCTGACAATGAGAGAAGAAGCACTGATTGGGGGAGCGTTAATGACTATCAGGGTGCCATTCAACTCCTTTGACTCAATATCTGAGTTCGAGACCACAAATTTCTCCACCCTTGCTAATTTGGCCACAATGTCATCCAAGCTAAAGCGAATGTTCTGGAGAATCTGCTTGATGTCCTCCTATCCTGCAAACAATTTATAGTTGTCTACCTGCTTGTCTCGAAGAACCATGTGGAGCAAGGTTTCCATTTGTTGGTGCACTGTGAGTGAATGAAGGAAATGGAGCCTACGCTTTCTGAACCTCCCTAGGTCAGGTATCCATTTGAGGCTACCTCCTCTAACCTCAGAATCAGAGAAATAAGTCTGATCACCAAACTCCTTTGACTTTAGGAGGAGAATTTCCTTCCTAACTTCAGGAGGAACTGAGTCAAAGTAGTTCATCACAAGCTTGCATCCAAACAATCGTCGACTAGAAGAAGATGAGTTAGTTGCACTACCTCGGCGACTAGGCATTCTTTGTCGAGGAGCCATTATAACAAAGGGAAAGGATTGATCCAACAAATGAGCATAAAACGGAGGCGAACAAGGAAGGAGATAGACTTTCAAATAGGAGATAATCGACTCAACCAAAAGGGCATCATCAACAAAGGAATAGAGAAGGGAAAGTGAGGTTGTTCGAGGAGTCGAAAGTAAGGGAATTCCCCATAATTTCAACACACCCACAAACCTTAACATTGAATATATCCCAACTTGAGAGAGACAAAAGAAATGGAAGGTCGAAGACCTTGAACATGCTATGGTACTAGAAGGACAATTATCACCATTAAAATCAATTGGAAAAAGTACTTGGAAACTAGACACCATAAACCAAAACTAGGCAATTGAAGGAAATGCTTGCAGAATTAGAACCTTGAAGCAACGAGGTGGCTAGAACTACCACCAGTTCAAAGGATTGACCAATCCCTGTATTATGAAGAAACAGGATGAAAAACATCAACCCTTTCCTAAACTCCCGAAGAAATAGGAACAATACCAGAAGACTGACTTCTTAAACAGTGAACAAAAACTATGAAAGGGATGATAACAGTGAGGAAACGAACCTCCCATAGATCCTAAGGATACCAGAGATAGAAACCAAGAGTAGCATGACCATGAGAAACCCTCTTCACTACCCCAGGTAACATAACAATGTTGACACCCTGTGAAAAGGGGTATCGACATGAGAGAAACCAACATTTGAAGGTAATTAGCATAGTGTGTGAGGTCTAGGGAAGGAAATGTGTGAGACCTAGCACAATCTTTAAAAACCACAAGCCTCCCATAAATCATATGTTCATGGCTAAGCTTTGTGCAATGTATGTCAAGATCTTGTAAGACCATGGCCAATTCGTCCTGCAAAATCCTAACCATATCAATTGCTAAGTGATGATTTTGAATGCCAAAAAGAATGTTATACTCCATCACAAATGCTACCACCTGCGAGCATTTAAAATGACAAGACCAAGGTAGGTGATCCCAAACCTAGGAATGATGTTATACCATGTGGATTTGAAAAAGTGACAGATGTAGAGTGTGGCACCATTTTCAAAAATTGCCAACCCATACTCCATTCCCATTTTCAACATGTTAATCATGCCCCTATCATTACAATTACTCTTAATAACACCCTATCAAAACGTTGTTATCCACAATATTATCTACAAATACAAGCTGAAATTTTAAATTTGTATTAATAATAATAAATTTGTTCGTAAAAATATGAAATATCAATGACCAACGCATAGCATTGCGAAGATTATTTGAATGACATACGGTGTAATTTAATATTTTTATTTATAAACATGAACCTTTTGATCTAAATTTTTTATTAAAAATGATTTTTAAATAAGTATTTAAGAGATATTGTTTGATTAAATTTTGAGTGTTTATATTGTTGGTTCGATTTTGTTTTAACATATTTTTTCCTCGTGTGTGACCTAGTGAATATAAATCGAATATGGTGGAATTAAGTTTCCATGTACTTGTTCAGAGGATGTATTGATATTTTTTAATGATAGTATTTAATATTCACGTCGTAATGTGGTTTTTTTGGGAATAATCTTCTCAACTGTGACTTTGTATTGTTGTTAACTGTAAAGTTTTTATATTATTAAATTCTAAATCTTGATTTATGCCATTGTTCACTTTGTTGATCTATATTATAACCTAGGAACATATTGCAAATAATTTATTGACAGTTCCCTTATTTGCATGGTATTCCTATGGTTTTTCTTTTTTAAATGTTGCTCAAGCATATGTGAAATAATGTCAGGAAATATTAATGTACAATTTCCAATATCTAGAAAATATTAATGTACACTTGTCAATATAAAATGGAAAAAAGAGTTCCAGACATTTTTGATGTGAAGAGGTTTATTTTCCAAAGATGTAATCAATATGCATTTATGATATTATCAAGGTTTCTTTTATGACATGGTAATTGGTCAAGTAGTTGAATTAGGTTTGGCCAGACATTTTTCCCCAATTTGTCTTTTTTTTTTCATTATAGGTGGGTTAAATTATTTCCTCGAAAAAGATTAAAAATATAATCACCCTATAACCTCTTTTAATGGGCGTTTTCTCGTTAAAAGGATTACACTACCAATTACATTAGAAATATTCTATTTTTAAATTGATTTTAATAATTTTGGCATTTCTACTATCTCTCTTTCTACAAAAAAATTTACAATAAATTTTCCAGATATAGCTATTTGTTTACAATAAATAATTTTGGCACACCAAAAGGAGTTTTTATTGTGTGCGTATTTCATATGGTGAAAGAAAAAGAAACAATTCGGCTCGGTTCAATACTTCGTCATGTTACAAATGAACTTACATGTTTCTTTTTCTTTTTCTAACCTAATAAATGGGGATAAGATAGAATATATATATATATATATATATATATAGGTTAGATAAATAAAAATAAATATATAATCTAGATTTGGTAGAGTAAATTGTATTGATTATTTACAATTTGGTGGTTTTCTTCTCTTAATTAAAAATACATATTAAAAATTCAAATACTTTAGAGTACCCCACATGAACTCTCACTTAATTTGAAAGGAAAGACTCAATAGATCCAATGCCAAGACCCATATGACTTCATAACACCTTCTATGTTTATAATTATGGAAAGGATCAGCTTACATCAACATTTGTAGGACAATATCAATGGTCATAAAGAAGTAAACATATTGAATAATCAACAACAACCAAAGATTAATGTAATTTCTTGTCCCACTTCTAACTTCTAAGCAGTTTGTAGACCTAGGTAGGGTAACCTATTGGTTGATAATTGTCTTCACAACAATCTAAGAAGTCTTGTCCACAAATCATCATTTTAGCATAAGGTCATGGGCTCTAAAGTAAATATGTAATTCCAAACCTTTCCCATTGACCAACGAGTAATAGATGATATCAAAACCCTAATACTTGGCTTTATATAGCTAGTTTTTGCATTGTAAATTTGTTTTTTATTAATAAAATAACGAACAAGTTTTTAGACAATAAAAAATAAATAAATATAATATACATATCACGTTAAAATATATAAACTTATAAATTAACATCCATTTCACCATATAAATTAAAATAATGATTCCATAACAATCTTTAAATTCAAGTAATAAGCGCATAAAAAATTAATATTTACAATATAACAAGATTTTTAGTCATGAATATCTACCATGAATATTATTAACTTCTAAATAGACTTTTTTACATTACCATGGGCCAATACCCAAAAGAAAAAGATAGAGAGAGGGAGGGGGAGAGGAAGGAAGAAAATCATAATTCCATGGACTAATACCATGGTTATCAATACCATGGGCCATCTAGGCTTTTGATTATTATGTTATGGATCTAGGCATTTAATTATTATGTTACAATACTATGGGCCAATATCATGGCTTATAAATACCACATGCCCAAAAACCATAACTTATTTCAACATCAAAATATTTTGCAAATACTTTATTTTAATTTAATTTTATAATATTTCTTAATTAAATGTAAAAGAAAAAAGGTTATAATTACTTTTGAGGTATATCTAAATCGTCCATCAAGAATAGTAAAAAAATTACCATGGAGATTAAATCAGTATTTTAATTTAATAAAGTAAAAATGAGAATACTTGGGAACACCAAAGACATTGAGAGATAGAGGTGGAGAGAGAGGGAGTGACAAAGGAGAGATGAAGATGGAATGAGGGAGAGAGGAGGAGAGGGGAGAGAGAGAAAAGGAGAGGATAGAGATAGGGAAAGAAGGGGAAGAGATAGGCACAAAGACATAGATATGGAGGGGGGAGGGAAGTGGAGAGCGAGAATGGGAGAGGGAGGGAGATAGTGATAGAGTTGGAGGGTGGAGAGCGAGAGAGAGTGTGTGTGTGTGTGTGATGGGGGAGAGGTAAAGGGAGGTGTGAGAGAAAGGGAGAGAGAGGTAGGAAGAGAGAGAGGACTTGAGAGAGAGGAGAATTAGGGGAATTTTGAGGTCTAAAATGGGCCTCCTAAGAGAAATGTACAACAAAAATAAACTTTATAAGAACCAATAGGATTCAAGATGATGATGTCAACCATGGGGGATGATTCACCATTTTTGGAGTAAAAACGTAAAAAAAATAAAAAATAATAAAATAATAAAACTACTTTTTCAACTTGTATTTTCAACTTATCTCCCTAAGGTTTTACTCAAATTTCAAGAGGGAGAACTCGTTGAATGCAAAATTTAATTCCTCATCCAAGGAGTATCCATGTTGCATACTTTTGATGGACCTGTTATACAAAAAATGAGAAATATATGAAAAACGTGATTGCAATAACATTTTTCATGTATTTCTCATTTTTCGTGTAGTAGGGTCCATCGAAAGTATGACACATGGGTACTCTTTGAATGAGGAATCAAATTTTTCATTCAACGACTATTTCCACTTGAAATTTGAGTAAACCCATACAGAGATAAGTTGAAAATACTAGTTGAAAAAATAGTTTTTCTTTTTTTCCTCTAAAATTTGATGATGCAATTTAATCTTATTTTTTTATTTCCACTATTATTTTATAATTTCCTTAGGAGGCCCATTTTATACCTCAAAATTCCCCTAATGAGAGGGGGGGAAAGAGATGAAGTTAGAAGTGGAAGAAAGACATAGAGAGAGAAAGGTGGAGAGGGAGAGGGAGTGACAAGGGAGAGATGGAGAGACGGTGAGGGAAAGAGGAGAGCAAGAGAGAGAGAGGGGAAGAGAGAGAGGAAGAGGAAGAGGGAGGGAGAGAGAAAGATAGATATGGAGAAAGAGTGTGTATGTTTTGGGGGTGAGAAGGAGAGACAAGGGGAGATAGAGATATATATGGAGGGGGAGAGAGTGAAAAAGAGATAGGAAAAGAGAAGGATGGAGGAAGAAATATAGATATGGAGAGAGAGAGAGAGGAAGAGGGATGGAGAGAGAAATAGATAGATAGATAGATAGATATGGAGAGAGAATGTGTATGTTTTGGGGCTGAGATATAGATACAATAGGAGATAGAGATATAGATAGATGCGACAGAGAGGCAAGAGAGAGAGAGAGAGAGAGAGAGAGAGAGAGAGAGAGAGAGAAGAGGAAGACAAAGAGGGAGAGGAAGAGGGATGGAGAGAGAAATAGATAGATAGATAGATAGATATGGAGAGAGAATGTGTATGTTTTGGGGCTGAGATATAGATACAATAGGAGATAGAGATGTAGATAAATGCGACAGAGAGGCAAGAGAGAGAGAGAGAGAGAGAGAGAGAGAGAGAGATGTGGAGAGAGAGTGTATGTTTGTGGGCTGATATAGAGAGATAAAGAAGGAGAGACAAAGGGAGATAGAGATATAGGTGGAGGGGGCAAGAGGGAAGAAGATAGAAACAAAAAAGAGGGAGGGAGGAAGATAGATAGATATTCAGATATATATAGAGAGAGAGCGTGGCACGTGTTTAGGGGGTTGAGATAGAGAGACAAATAAGGAGATATGGAGGGAGGTATAGATATATATGGCAGGGGGAGAGAGGGAAGAAGAGAAAGATAGAGAAAGGGAGGGAGAGGCGGAGAGAGAGAGATAGAGAGAAGGGAGAGAGGGAGGGGGAGAGAGAGAAGAAGAGAGGGATGGAAATAGACACATAATGGAAGGTGGGGAGAAAGGGAAAAAGAAAGGGACACACAAAGACAAATACAGACATAGAAGTTAGATCTAGAAAGTCATGAATATTTTGTTTTTCACTAAATTAGATGTATTAATTTCAATTTAGTTATTGATTTCTAATCCTATTGATCGCTTGCACTAGATGCTTTAATTTCAATGTATATGTCGATTTCTAATCCTATTTAATACCTTACACTAGATGCATTGATTTTAGTGTAGATGTTGAAAAATATATCCATCACATACAGGGAAAATTTTAAGGATAGAAGTTTATCTTAAAGTTTAGCAACCTTGGCGAATCTTACTAGTCCCTAATATCCAAATTTTAAAATGTTTGATGATAATTTTGAAAAAATGTTTAGATGTTTAATTATTTTATATTAGACAATATATAATATTGGCGATTTTTAAGGTAAAATAATTTTATACTATAAAATTTGAGCGAATTCAGTTTTAGAAAAATAGAAATTGGCGATTTTTTTTGTTTGGAAAAAGCATGGAATATTAGCCCATTTGTGAATATTAGCCCCTAAAATTTTCCATGATCACATAATAAATATTGCTAACCCAAAGATAATTTGATAATGTATGTGCATCTATTACAAATATTATGATAAGCCTCAACTATGGTCTCTTTAACAAGCATCTATTAAGCAATGCTAACAATAGGTTTGTGCTTAAGCTATGCTCAGGGGCTTCATTCATAAAGATAATTTTAGCTATCAAGAAACTGCACCAACATAGTACTTTTCTAGATCATGTCTCTCCAATTAATATTATTATCTCAAATAGGGAGCTTATAGCTCGCTTCACTTTTTCTATTCTAAATCACCTTAGAGAATCAAGCAACTTATTATCAAAGCATGTGTGATGCATAAATAAGGGTGTTCCGACATGAATCTCAAGTCCCAAACAAGATTCTTCATACACTGCTCAATCCTGACTTCCCCTCTTCTTATTCTATCTTGCACCTTGACACTCCTCCTCCTTGCACAAATTTAAACTATGAGGCAAAAGGTAGTTGTTGCATATAGGAGCATTTATATCTGATAAGAAAAGTGTCATACTCTATTCTAATTTTCTCTACAAATGTGATGGGAAGTATGCCCTAAATGTTGGAAATTTCAAAGTTAATGTAGTATAAGCTAAATGCAAATTTACAGTCTTCTATACAAGATCAAGAAAGATATGCCCAATATCCAACACCACATAGAAAGACATGTTTTCCATTTCCATAGTTGCTACCAAATCTCTCTCAGTGTTGGAGTTGTTTTCTCAATAGACTTGTTTTTACTACTCTTAAAGTGATGAAAGCCACCATTGTTTCATATAGGAGCATTTAGATTTGATAATAAAAGTGTGATACTATGTTATAATTTTCTCTACAAATCTGATGGCAATTGTGCCTTGAATGTTGTCAATTTCATGGTTGATGTAATCTAAGCTAAATGAAAATTTACTTTATTCTATACAATATCAAGAAAGTTATGCCCAATAGCCAACACCACAGAGCAAGACATGTTCGCCAATTCCACAGCTGCTACCAAATCTCTCTCGGTGTTGGAGTTATTTTCTCAATAACCTTGTTTTTACTGCTCTTGAAGTGATAAAAGCCACCTCTCCATATATTTTTTACTATCTACACAAAGAACAAAAGCGACCAACTTCATATCAACTATTGAAATATAAATCACTTCCTTTTAAGACACTCAGAAATACAATGAAAACTTAGTAGATTAAACAATCTTTAATAGGTCAAGAACCCACAAAGAAAAAAACATACTCAGTGAGTATGAAATCAAATCAACATAAAATTGTTAATGACATCCATATAAAACCCTTATCAATATGGAAGTAGGATTTGTACAAAAGCTAGGTTCATTATAGTACAATCTTAAGATTCTTCAGGTTGGCAAGAAGAGTACCTAAAGAAAAGATAACATAAAACAACATATTCTCAAGAGAAAAAATCTTCATGCATCTTTAACTTCAACATAGGCCTCATGATTTGTAAAGCTCATGGAAGCATTATTGCAGTAAGATTTCATTGTAGCATGGTCCTTGCCTTTTGTTGATATTTTTTTTTCTTTCAATAGTTGTCAAAGAAGCATTAATTAGTGTTATATGCTATTGCTTTATGATGTTTCCTTTGCAACATCTGGTGCAATTGCTAGTTATGATAATGGTTATGAAGTAATGAAAATCTTTGATGATGAATTACTCATTTATTTTTGTTATGAGATGATTGATGATGTATACACATGTTGGTTATCTTTTTATTTGTTGTGGTTAATGTTATGAATTATGATATATGCATGCTTTATTATGATGTAAGTTTGTAGTTGATGCATTTTTTAAATATGGTTCATATTATGATATATGCATATATTTTGTCTCTCATTACAATGTATATATGTATTGGATATTGTTATTTTGATATGATTTATATTATAATTTATGTATGTATATGTTGGACACCTCGTTATGATCTATATCTATGTTGGATACATTTCCATTTAATGTGGTTTGTAATATGATGCATGATTTGTGCATTGCTAATATGACACTTCTTTGATTGATAAAGATGATGATGTTGCACATGCATTGGTATCTTGGATGGGCTAACTTGTTATGTTTTAAGATCGGGGTGGAGGAAGGGGGACATGCACACAAGGGAAGGGATTTTGTCTCGACGAGGATGGCCATTTGATCCTAGTGTATAGGAAGCTTGGGAAATGGAGAAAAAAATGTGAAAATGATCTCCAGAGTTAAGTTGGGTAAGTGGGTAGAAGGAGACAACATTGTATTTCATTTTTACCTCTTTTTTTACTCTTGTAAATTCACCCTCAAGCCCAAATTCACCCTTTCATGGTAAAGAGGAAGATAAGAGAGAAATCTTGAAAAAATATTACATTAAGGAGAATTACAAAAGAAGTGGTCTACCCATTGCTAGGGATGGTTGGCTCATGAGGAAATACTATGTTGAACTTAGTGACTATTGATGCACTTGTGTTATGATAATGGTTAGTTGGACGAAATTGTGTATGTGCCAATTATGTTTGTGTGGATTAAGGAGTTGGTAGTGTGCCTAAAACATGAAGAGGTACTAAATATCTATATGCATGGCTTGTACTATTTTCTTATGGGCCCAAGTTGTAGGATGTCATTACTATGTGACTATGATAACCCAGTGAAGGTGGTAGTAAGATCCTTGTAGAGACACCACTATTGTTGTGATTGTACTCATTAGTAGTAAGATCTTTTTTAAAGGGGGAACCATTGTTGTTGTGGTTGTAATCACCAATTGAAGGTTGTAGTAAGACTCCTTCACACCATAATCTTGTAATATTTGATGGGGTTGCAAGTCTATGAGCCTTTTCCAACACACCTTCATTGAACTATTATAAGCTTGGTTTGTTTGCTCTAGATCACCTTTTGGTTGGGCTCATCAATTTTTCTATGAATTATGATTTGATTAACCCATTGAGCTTGATCCTTACCTAGGGGAACCACCTATCGAGATGGTTGCATTAGTTGGATGGAAAATCGATCCATTGGTGTGATTCCCCCTATTTATTAAAGGCTAGTTCATGGGATTTGTTGAAGTTTGACTCATTGGATCTTTTTTATATGATGCTTTATGGAATATGTTAAAGACTCGTTGGTGGGATCTTTTTTTTATATTATTTTTATTGGAGTTGGAGTGCCATTGATTTAGCCTTGGACTCCTGCAACCTACAAGATACAAATATCTTGAATTTGAGTATTTAATTATGTCTTGTTAGTTATTTGGATTACTATTTATTTGAGTATGTTTAATTGTTCCCTTTGGTCGATTGCATATTCTTTATTAATTTTAGATCTTTGTATACTTGATGTATTTTAGCCTATGATTATGGTAATGTGATTCCTATTGGTTATTAGTATTAGTTATTGTTTATATTACAAAATAATGTTAAGGTAACACCTTGATGGGTTGTTACAATGCATACCATCAATCAATCAATATATAATAACTAGTACAAATGTAAGAATCAAGAATAAAATAGGAAACAAAACCAATTGTTAAAGTCTTGATTTGTCTCAAAATTACCTAATGTAATTACAATATTAATCTTGGATCTTGAATCAGTAAACTATGTTAGATTTAATTTGAGGATGATTTTTTGAGAAAAATAATCCTTTGGAAGACTCTTCCATAGTAACACCAAACCACAATAACATTGGCATCATGACATGATTATATTGTGCAACTATGGAAGGCTAGAGAGATAGTTTGTAAATTCTTGTGTATATTGTGAAGCCATGGTTGATATCTTTAAGATATGGATTTGATCATTATATTTTTTTCATCCATCTTGATTCTTTTAGAGTGGAAAAAGTGGAAGAAATAGCTCAAAGGACCATTTTTATCATCGGGACTCAATTTGACAAATTGGGGTTGGAAACCTTCCACGAGAATTTTGAGACAGAAGATGGAATTTATTTGGGACAAAACTTTTCCACTTTAACATAGCACCTTCTTTTCCTATTACACACACAAATATGTTTCCAACGATGCAATAATCACCTCAATTTGAGTTCATATGCAAAATTTATGCCACTCGGAAGTTAACCTTCATGTTTTGTCCACCATAATTCAAGAGGATGCCATGTTAACCCGGTTACTCATGGAAAATGGGCTAGCTACATGATCATAATGAAGAGGAATCTAAAATATTCAATGTTATAACTCTAGTTAAGAATTTAAAGAGTCAAACATAACCACTAGTAGGCTGTAGGGATGTGTTATAACCAAGCCACTAGGAGGAAAATGGGTTCCATTCTTTTCTAGTACATTTTGTTCTATAGACTAATTGAGTAACCGAGAGGGATAAGGAGAGAGAACATAAAGAGGATTTGTTAATTGTAGGCCTTAATTATTTATACTCACAACCATTTTATATTTAGAGAAAGAGAGCAAAGTGGCCTCACCTTCCAACTAGGTTTCTCCTGAAAGGGTTTCCTATAGGGTTTCCTAGGTTATATCTTGTGTCAAATCGTGGTTTATGAGTTTTTATTTCATTTTTCTCTATTTTCTACATATTTATAATTTGCATGCATACAAAATAAGAAGAATTTACATATCAAAAATTCTAAGAGAAATAAACCCCCATGGAGTAGATTTTAGATTTTAAAGTATAATTTATTAGATATGGTGTAATGAATTGTCTAGTGAAATATCCATGATATTGTACGGATCACTTTGTAAATGATGTAGCATTGAAATTTTAAGGAAATTATCAAGGGATCATGGCTTGATGTAAATAACTGTAAATATTAGATTAGGAGGTACTTGTAATATAATTTTTAAATGAAAGTTCAAAGGCAAGGCTTTATTAAGTCATTGAGAGTCCATATAAGAATATTTGACATCCCAAGGGATTAGCTCAATTATTTGTTGTTAAAGTTTTTGGACTCTCGGCTAGTTTCATTGGCAAATATCTGGTGCAAGTCCTCTTGGAGGAAACACACTAGTCTATGACAATATGTTTATCAGGGATGTTATCCATGAGTGTGGAGAAGAATTCCTTGGGTTTTCCTTCCAAGTTTTTATTGGGAAAAAAAAGAGGAAGAATGCTTGGAATTTCCTATGTTGACAAGAGTATAAACTTAGGTATGCACATGTTAAAAATTTGATGTAAACAATTTCTAAGTTAATAGGAAATCACATATACACATGTTGAAAAAATGTTGTAAATAAAAATATTGTGTATATATTTAGTCACATCACAAGAAACAGGTGAGAAAGAGAGGGTACATGAATTAAAAAGGGAGTAAACAAATTACAAGTGGTGATACAAGTGCCACCCTTCTAACCCATTCATTTTTTCACTCACAAAAAAGCACCCTGGTTAAGAAAATCACTTAGGAAAAAGTGAGATCTCAAAACCATGCACATTTAATTTCTCACTATCCTTGATCCAGGTGGGTATTGGTGGCCACCCACCTATTCACTTGGACCCCCACCGTTGTTTCTTTTTAGTTTCCTTAATTGTAGCATAACTTACTATTTTTGGCAATTTTTCAGCGCCTAAACTTCTGGAGCTGTTTTGAGGGACTAAAAGACGTTTTTAGGGAAAACAAAGAGACTAAAAAAGTGCCAAAATAGTTTGGTAATTTTTTTTGGCCTCCTCTTTGAGTTCTTTGAAACAAGGTATTATGATAGCCAAAAAGAGATCATATGCCAAAGTTACAACCCTGAGAAGTTGACGTTCCAACTTACCCCAACGGGGCCCACAAGAATTTGGTGCTTCATCTCCTAGGGTTAGGTTTTTGGATGTTTAGGGTTTCTCATTGTTTCTAAATGATAAAAGGCAACCGAGCCTCAATATAACATAGTTCAGAGGCATGTAGCCACCACATCTCTTCTCAATGATAAGCTACCATCACCCGAGCTAGTTTATTTCCATTATGTATGTAAGCATATTTCAGTTCTTTGATATTAATGAAATTAAGTTTTATTTATGTTGCATCTCAGTGTTTATGTTTGTATTTGTATTATGTTGCGTTCCTGTATAAGTCTGGATCAGTGGTATCGGACCGGTCTACTCTTTCTATATTTTTCTTTGCATGTCCCCAACGAGGTCAGGGTATAAGGAGTTAGTGCTCGAACTGGTTGAACTTTTGCAAGACCAGCCTCACAAACCCTGACAACCTCCCATGAGGGAGTAGGAGATCCTTTCAAAATATTGCTCGATGAAGCACTCAAGCAATAGAGGAAGGCGATGATGGATAACTTTACCCAGATCCTTCAGCAGCTACACATAGTGAATGCATCTTCATCAAGCAGCGACTCTGGAAGCACCACTCCCTTTAAGATACAATTCAACTTTGACATTCCCAAGGAGTTCCTGGACATATCCTTGCTTGGCACCACCTATCGATACGCTGTCAAGATTGAGAAAAAATTTAAACAGAAGAAGCGAGACTTTGGAACTGCGATTCTGAATCAAGGGAAATGCACCCCCAAACCATAGAACAAAGGAAAAAGCCAAGGTGGGGCGACTCAAGACAACCCATCAAAGCTGCAAGCAAAGAACAACACCATGAAACAAAGAAGGACACAGGGAAATGGTGTGAGTTCCATAAGAGCCTCACTCACAACACAAGGGAGTGTCGAGCTAAGTAGTCACTGGTGGCCGAACTAAAAGATTCTGAATCAGATGCATATTCGGACTTTGATTTAGAACCCAAGAAAGGGGAACGAAAAAGGGAAGAAGATTATTGATGCAGAGCCTAGTGCCACCCTTGCCACCACCAAGCTCCAGAAGATTGAGCCCAAAGATCTAGAGGAGGGGAGCGACTCTTTCACTCATAGATGTGGGTGAAGCGTTCTCTACTACAGTTCATTGTTGATAGAGGAAGCCAAAATAACCTCATTCCAATAAAGGTCGTGAAGCAGTTAGGCCCACTAAACACACCACACCTACAGTCGTACATCATCTGGTGGCTTCACCAAGGACGAGAGCTCTACATCAGCCAGTAGTGCCACCTTCCCTACAACGTCAAGCCCTTCAAAAATGAGGTATTGTGTGATGTTTCTCCTCTTGAAGTTTGTGATGTATGATTAGGCCAACCATACTTGTGGAAGAATCATGGTATGTATGAGTCTAGGCCTCACATTGTTATTATTTCTTTGGGCAATAAGCTATACATGATACTGGAGGTAGCACCGCCTACTGCCACCTTTTTGATCTTTGTGAAGTAATGTAGTAAGATCATTTCCCACACAGGGAAATTTGTCTTCCCTATGATTTTACCTTGGGGCAAGAAGAAGATTGTGGCCACATCCGTGACCTCCAAATAGGGCTCCTCTACATGGCAATGGCAGATGGATAAGGTCGTGGAGGAGTATAGGGATATCTTCACCTCACCCACAGGGGTACCCCTACACTCCATCGATATGACCCTAAGCGTGCTGCTACCCAATGGGCTAATCTATCGATGATCTGTTCTAGAGAATGATGAAACCAAAAGGCAGATTTAGGAGCTTTTGTAGAAAGGGCACATCAGGATTAGTTCATCTCCCTATGGGAGACCAATCATGTTGGTACAGAAGAAGGACGAGACCTAGAGACTCTGTATTAACTATCGGGTGCAGAAATAAGATCACTATTTGGAATATGTATCCAATCCCACATATTGATGACCTTCTGGACCAGCTTAAGGGGTCCAAATATTTAAGTAAGATTGACTTAAATTCCGGTGATCACCAGGTACTAATCGAACCCTATTATGTGTGGAAGACTGCCTTCAAATCCAAGGAGGGCCTTTTTGAATAGCTGGTCATGCCTTTTAGGTTGACGAATTCCCCTGTAACCTTCATGAGGTTGATGGACGACATCCTGATCTTCATCCAGAGTTTAGAAGAGCACCTCCACCATATTCGACAGGTCCTCCAAACCCTGCCAATATAGAGAAATGCACTTTTGGTACGACTTAGGTTCAATATTTAGGGTACATCATTGATGAGCAAGTTGTGCATGTGGACTAATCCAAGATACAAGTTATTCGAGATTGTCTAGCCCAACCTCTCTAATGGAGCTCTGCATCTTTCTGGGTCTTGCAAATTTGTACTGTAGGTTTGTGTTGGGGTTCTCTCATATCACTTAGCCTTTGAGTCAAGTCACCAAGGGTGGAGTGAAAGAAAAATTCTTTTGCTCTGAATCCCAATAGGAGACATTTATCAAGTTGAAGCATCATCTCTGCTCTGCACCAATGCTCACATTACCCAACCTGCTGCAATCATTTGAGATTGAGACAGATGCCTCCGACTATGCTATTGGTGCATTTCTTACTCAGCAGGGGCACCTAGTGGCATATCAAAATGAGACACTTTCATGCACAGTCTGGAATTATCCAACCTATGACAAAGCAATGTATTCCATTGTGCAGGCCTGCCAACAATGGAAGCATTACATTATGAGTAAGGAAACAATCATCCACACATATCACCAGCTCCTATAGTTCATACAGACACAAGGAAAGTTACAGAACGATCGCCATTAGAAATACTACACATACCTGCAATAGTTCCATTTGAACATTAAGTACAAGAAGGGCAGCACCAATAAGGTTGCAGACTGCCTCAGCCGACCACTGGTCATGGCGCTGACCACTGTGCTCGACTCTTATGGACATGAGACTTCGGGTTGGTCGCATCTTTACTAGAGCGATCCAAAATTCAGCAACACATTCCATATACTCCTGGAAGGAAAGAAAGTTCCTAATTTTCACCTCTAGGGAGCACTATTATGCCACTTGGGACACCTTTATGTTCCTTCAAGCGAGCGTGCCAAGATGATGTGGGAGGCACACCACAGTCAGGTCGTGAACATTTCGGAGTAGAGAAAACAGTGGTAGCGTTGCAGAAGTATTTTTATTGGGCGAACCTTCGACAAGATTTTTATAAGTACATTAGATCTTGCATTGTCTGTGTCATTGCCAAACCGACCATCAAGAAGTAAGGCCTATATACTCCTTTGCCTACTTCTAGTTGGCCTTGGGAATCCATATCCATGGATTACATGTCGGGCCTTCCTTCTACTAAGCATGAAAACGACTGCGTTTTCATGGTTGTTGACAAATTCTTTAAGATGGCCATTATGGCAGCCTGCAAGAAAAGTATCACAGTAAAATTCACTACTAAGTTCTTCTTTGAATGAGTGTGGGTAAACGTTGGGATCCCACAGTCCATTATCTCAAATAAAGACAACATGTTCTTGAGTACATTTTGGTCAAGCCTCTAGTCAATGTTGGATACCAAGCTCACTAAGTCCACGACCTTCCACCCCCAAACTGATGGTCAAACAGAGGTCGTCAATGTCAACAGGATGATCATGCATTTTCTGCACATGTACAACTCGAAGCATCCATGCACATGGGATGAAATCCTCCCCTATGTCCAACATAGTTACAACAGAGCTCTACATAGCTCAACTGGACACAACCCTTTTAGGTGAGATTGGGATTCTAGCCACTATGTCCCATTGATGTGGCCATACCATTTACAACTACTTAGGTAGATTTGGCTCATGTCTAGTGGTGGGCCCCAGTATTGCAGCGATAATTCTGCAACTCCTGGAACTCCCTTCTTTAATTTTATCAACCCGGTAGTTCGTAACAAACTTGGAAGCGACGGTGCTGTATGCACAAGTACTAGCTCTTGCCGCAGCTGTCACTTGGTCAGCTGGCACAAGTCTGCTAGGGGCTTAAGCCAACTTCTATGAGCTCTTATAAGAAGATTTTTAACCGATGGATGAACGCTAACTCAAAGGAAGCTAATCTACTTGCGGAAAGAAACTGAAAGCCAAAAAGAAACACACACCCTAACAAACCCTAATTCTACCAGCTAGTCCTACTGATGCAAGGAAGAGGATGCAAGCTACTGAAAGGATTGCCATTGACTTCTAGGAAGGTAAAATGCATGTGTCTAAATTATCACTATCTGAAGAAAACATCTTTTTGTATTTTTGAATAAGTTGTTAGAATTATCATGCATGTGCTTTTAACTGTTTTTGACTGTGCAGAGGTGGATTGGTGAGAGGAAATGCTTGGAGGAGGTTGGGAAGGTTCAGAGAGGGCCTAAGGGGTCCCTAACACCCTTCTAGAGAGTTTCACAGAGTTTGGCTATTGAGAAACCTCATTCGTGAGCTTCTACAGGAAGTCTGCAGGGGTTCTACAGGATGTTTCAGGAATTTCTACAAGATGTTCAGAAATTTCTACAAGATGTTTAAAAATTGGATTTTGGAGGATGGGTGAGTGAGGGAAGATGCATGAATGGATATGGAGGTAGGATAGGGGTCTAAAGTGGCCCAGGGACTGGTGGATGGAGTGGTGAGAAGGTGTAGATAGCTAAGTTGGCTCAAAGAAGGCTGAAACAATGATGTACAAAAACTAGGTTTATGTGAGCAAATGTGGCAAACGTGAGGTAAGGATTCTAAGTAGAGGCTGGATTGGATGGTGCAGATGGAGAATAAGCAGATGAAGGAGTGGTACAAGTGCTCTAGAAGTCGTTTTTCCAATCTGAACCAACAAAGACTTGTAAACTCAAAGACCTAGTTACGTTGACCTAATTTGCTAGCTGTCAGTAAAGAGGATGAATAGAAGTGTGACCTGCAATGAAACCATGTATTTTAACTCATGCAACTAAGCAAACGAAAGTCTGAACTTGTAACCAACTTCTACACATGAAGATCAAACACTAGTGATTGCATGGCAAAGCAAAATCAATGTTTTTGTGGGCAACAAAGTCACATTGGTCCCAGCTCATGATTCCACTGAGGGGGAGGTGAGATCCAAGGTGTTTGGTAGCCTTTTTCTGAAGATCTTCCCTATGATTAACCTATCAAGCAAATATGAACATGAAAAACCTTTTTAATCATCAAAAGCAACCTAAACAACAACACAATATTTAAATGTAAATAACATATTTTATTCTAAGAATGCAGCAAAGACACATGAAAGTAAACAAAGGAGGTACTGGGCACTTGAGATGGGCCCAACCCCAAGAGATACAGCCTCATAAGAGAGATTTAGAGCTGGTGCAAAGCTGGATTCATCTTTATTGATCAAAAGAAATGTTACATTCCAAAAACTGTCCACAAGGAGAACTTGAAAATGTGCTGAAAGCAAAGCTAATCTACTGCCTAAAAATCGAACTACAAAATGACTAACTACTGGCTAACCCAAAAATGAGTCCCTAAGCCTTCTTATTTATACAAATTGAGGACTCCAACAGTCCTCCTAAACTTTAGGGACTCGGCTGCCCAAAACTTGTAGTTAACAGCAGTCCTACTTGACTTGCTTGGTTGCCCTTGTGATAATCGATTTGATGGCCCTTGAACTCCGAGCTGATGGTGGAGAATTCGAGGTAAGGGCCCATAAATGAAGGGGACACCTTCCTAAAAATCCTCTCCCTTGTTCTCCCACGAATTTGGCTGCCAAGTGCTCATTAATACCTTTGATTTTGTCTCCAAATTGACCAAAAAGACTACACAAAGCACACATTAGACTTGTTGGCATAATGACTAACCCAATTCACTCTATTAGCATAAATATAATCAAAAACATGCAATAAACTAATGAGAATGGTGGATTACCTAAAATTAGGAGGTTGAATGAGCCCATATAATTATCCATTTTTGGGGCTCATCATCTAGGCCGAAGTTGACAGGGCTAAAAAATCTATTAAGCACATTCAACACATCCACCAGTAGGTCCATGACATATTGGAATGATCCAATGCTAAGTACAAATAGTGTCATGATTAGCATCGGGTACACAGGTTCTAGGTGGGCGGCAAAGTTTGGTTACATTTGCAGAAGGAGCACCTCACTCGGGCCCACCGCAAGCTTCACCTGCTTTGATATGGGCCTTACACCATCACTAAGGTTATGGGAGATAATGATTTTGAGCTCATCATTCCCCCATTCCTTGGTCTGCACCCATTGTTCAATGTGGACCGCCTTCAACCATATTTTCCACCATTACTGGACACATTAGAGATCACATAACAACTCACACCAACAAAGCTAAACCTAGACTATATGGAACAAGCCACAACTGATCAGATCATGGACACGCAAATCAATAACACTGACCAACAGAAGATCCAATTGTATCGAGTTGTCAAAGTTGGCCAACTCCTGCACCAATGCAAGTGGCTCACTAGGGACCAAGTTCAACAGAAGTTTCTCCATCTCATGGAAGCACTCAACGCAATGGGGACCATTGCTTCTTAAGGGGGGAGGATTGATCCAGGTGGATATTGGTGGCCACCCACCTATTCCACTTGGACCACCGCCATTTTTTCTTTTCAATTTCCTTAATTGTAGCACATCTTACTATTTTTGGTAGTTTTTTGGGTCCTAAACTTCTGGAGTTGTTTTGAGGGAATAAGGGATGTTTTCAAGGAAAATGAAGAGACCAAAAAAGTTCCAAACCAAGTTTATTGATTTTTTTTCGGCCTCTTCTTTGAGATATTTGAAACGAAGTAGTCAAATGGAGATCGTATGCCAAATTTATGACCCCGAGAAGTTGACGTTCCAACTTATCCCAATGAGGTCCACAAGATTTTGGTGCTTCATCTCCTAGGGTTAGGTTTGCTTAGGGTTTCTCATTGTTTCTCAATGATAAAAAGGCCACTGAGCCTCATTGTAACACAATTTAGAGGCATGTATCGACCACATCTCTTCTCAAATATAAGCTACCATTGCCACATCTAGTTTATTTCCATTATGTATGTAAGCATATTTTAGTTCTTTGATATTAATGAAATGAAGTTTTATTTTTTTTTCATCTCGATGTTTATGTTTATGTTTGTATTTGTATTCTGTTGCATTCTTGTATAAGTCCATATCAATCCTTTATCTATAAAATACTCCATTTTGAGATGAGACATGAGGTACTTTGTATTATTTCAATTGTGGCCTATCACTGCATATAAGTATTAGCTTAGGGAGAATATACTTATTAGTTTTTGAGATCTATAAATAAGTTATTATGCATAATCATGGCTACAAAATTCTCAAAGAAGGGACCACTATGTTAAAATTCCCAATTAAGTCATCATTCACTTGTTATGCCACTCTAATTAAAATCTTATTAGCACGGCAAGATAACATAGGGAGTAGTCCTTTGATAATAACTTGGAGTACATACTTATCATATCACCTTGTATTCATAAGTGGATGAATTTCACATATCTTATCCATAAAAGGTCTAATTTGTCCAATTATTTTTCAATATTTGTTGTGCCCTCAATAATATTCCTATGTTTTGAGTAAAAATTTGGATCTCCTCTTTCTTCTTCTCTTTGAATTTATATTGATCTTATCTCCTTATTCCCTTGAAACCTACCTTTTTTTCAATTATTTTGAAATGAATAAGTTAGGTGAGCCTCCATGTTTCCCTCTCCTCATTATAACTCATTTTCATTATGTTTGAAATAAACTCATTTTTTACTTTTATAGGTTTTCAATTTGTTTAGTTTTTATTTTTGGTTCGATGTCCGAAATTGGGCCCCTTTCTTTAACTTTTATTTTCCTTTGGTTTTGAGTTTCCTTTTCATTTTCCTTAGTTCAATATTCCTTTATTTTCATTTGAAGTTTATTTTCCTTTGTGTAGAATTTCCTACAAATTCTCTACAAATCTCACACGAAGATCATGTAGAATCTAACTGTAGATTAACTCGATAATGCAATACACCAAAGCAAAATACTATAATCTACTTCTACTATCAAACTTGCGGAAGCTTAAAGATCGAGCTGAATCAGAGTTGAACACATATAACAAGAAGAAGAAGAACCAATGCACATGAAACACATAAAATACTCAGGGGAAAGCCTCAGCTAAAACCCCACTATCTGTATTATCATACAAGGTGGAAATACATCAGAATTATACAAAGCCTTAGCTCTCACAGCTAGCCAGCTCTCAGTACAATCCTCCTGGATGCTCATAGGCAATCAAAGCTTCTCACAAGCCTTCTCCTCTGCCCTCCAAGCTCCTATTTCCTTGCACAGTTACCTCTGGGATGATCTCCTTCACCTAGTGTAACACTGCTCTCACACACTGCTCTAACACACTGTCAGAACTGCACAATCCTCAAGGAACCTTGCCTTGACTGCATGCATGAGTTTCCTTTATAGGAAAACACATGCAACTGATAGTACACTGTCCTTGACATTTAGCTCAACTGGGTCTTTCTTAGAATAAACATGCACGAGTTTCTGATAAGGGAATCTTCAGTTATCTGGAGTACACTGGTTGAGTGCATGCATGCATCAACTGACTGATAACTCACAATTAGTTCCTCAAATAGTTTGGAACTAATTTAACTGGACTTAACTCAGTAAATTGAGTTAACTAATTACAACTCAATCTTATCTCCTTAATTAAGGGATAATCTCCTTAATTTAAGGGATAACTCTTGCATGACTTCAGAAAGACTTCTAACTTTAATTTCTCCAACTAATTAATCCATAATGAATTAATTAATTATTTTCAAGTAGTTGGTGAGACTAAATTTGAATTTAATTCACAATTTCAATTCAAGGACAAATTAAAATTGGAATATTTTGGATTCTATTTTTGTCATTTCTTGTTGCTATTTTCAACACTTTGAACCTAAATGTTTTTTAGTAAACTCTTTGAAAGTTTTTTTCTTTCTTCCTTCTGTTGTTCCAACTTTTCCCCTTTTGATTTCCATGCTACGCCTGATTTCCAAATTGGGGTTTCAATTATCAAACTTCTTCTAGATTTCCCAACGAGTCCCAATCTTCAAACTGGGCCCCATACTTCTTACCTTTAAACTTGCGTACCCTCGATTTTTCAATTGGGTCCAACTTCAAAATCGAGCCCTTACCTTACCTTCCTTTACCGAGCCTTCTTGCAATTTGGAGATTGGGCTTAATCTCCAAAATGGGTCTTCCTGTCAACATTTGAATAATTTGAATATTTTGTAGCAACCCTTTTTGTTGCATCCCATGTAAATATCACCATGTACATATGTTTATGAAAAATATGTAAAAAATGCAATTGATGGTTGAGATGAAGGAGATGGCACAAATTTAGAGATCTTAGGAGGAGAGGTTTGCTGTGAAGTGATAAAAATTATGTCACCTCATTTAATTCCATTATACTTATCACCCTGACGAATTAATGGCCTACATAAATAGGAAATGAAGTTTTTGTATGGGAATTATGAGTCAAGGATGATGTCCATGTTGTCCCCTTTCTCGCGGGGGTTAATGGAGAGAATCCAACATGCAAAGCATGGAAAATATAGAGAATATTGTGGGGGGAGGGGAGAAAACCCATGAAAGTGAAGAAAAAAAGTGGCAGAGTGTGAGGGGAGCGAAAAGAGAATGCAGAAGAGAGTAAGCATTGGAATAAAAACACCAAAAAAAGAAGCCTTAGGCTAGTGCCTTGTGATTGGGGGGGAATTTTTCTGTGTGATTGTGTTAAGGCCAATTTTGTGTGTTTGTGTTTACATGGCTAGTGAAGGCTTGATGGGGATTTGAATCACTTAGTGCTTGCTGAGTAAGTTCATAAGACTCTAAGTACTTGTTGGAAAGTTAATAAACCACTTAGAGCTTGTTGAATGGTTTGATAAACCACTTTGGTGCTTGTTGGAAAGTTGATAAACCACTAGGCAGGCTAGTTAGGTCATTATGGTGATTGTTGAAAAGGGATTCTAAATCGCTAAGTTCTTGCTGAGGAAGCTATTAAACCACTTAGTGGTTTCAAAGTAAGTTGCTAAACTACTTGTACAGTTGGATCTAGACTCTTGTCACTGGTGCTTGCCTTAAAAATTGAACTGATAAACCACCTATATAGTGAATTCATTCTCCTGGAACTGTGTAATACTTCAACTAGGCCTTGGGTGAGTCCTTGTGATTGATTTTAGCGAGGCAAAGAGTCACTATGGTGCTTACGGCTAGAGAGCAGTTGATAAACCACTTGGATAGTGGACTCCTCCTCTTGATTATTTATTTAACTAAATCTTGATGTGAAATTCCTTGAGAAGATCACTCCTCAGACCTTGAATTTGGCTCAAGGGTGGTCAATTACAAGAAATATTACAGTGTAATTGGCCTATAGATGGGAGGAAAGTTGAAGTCCCTCCTTTAACTGGTAGTTATTCAAGTTAAACACATAAGTATATTCACTTATTTCCATTTTTACTATGGGATGATGAGAATGTCTGGTATGTTATATGTAAGTCCATGGATTAAAATTACACATGGAAGGTTGTTGATACCACTATATGTTGGTGGTGAATGATTTTCTTTATATTCCATCATGGTTATGTTGAACTTACAGAGCTATGTATTTGTTGTTATCCTCATGAACTACAAAGTTATTTATATGAAAATGCATGGTTTCTTGAAGATCCTCAACTAACCTATTATAGCATATGAGTTCATTTATTGATATGTTCATGAATCTCATGCTTCAATACTTTGTTTAAGGTTATAGGCTACTTTCACATGATAAGAAAGAAATTAAGATGTTGTGTGATGCATGAGAAGTCATTCAAATCTTATAGGCACTTTAATGAAAGCATTTTGTGGTTATGTACACATGTATAATGCTGCATTGTTTTAATCTTCATGGAGGAAGGATGGTGTGTGATCTCTCTGTGAACTTTGGTTGTTGAAGACAAACCTTTCCTATGCTCAAAATGTGATATAAGGTAGATATGTTAGAGTCATTAATCCTACTGTGGTCATGGTGTATGCCTTGGAAGGTCAATGTTTAGATCTCGGTTTTCATTCCTGGGAAATTGGTGTTCTGGGAAATGCCCTATCATAAGGAGATTATGAAATAAATATCTGAACTTTCCTTTGTTTGAATTTTTTGTAGAAACTTGCACTTGTATCCGTGGTTGGATTATCCTTGGATGGGCTATGTATCTAGGTTGGATATATTTATCATCTCCTAGCACTAGTTTCAATCAGATATATGCAAGGGTCAGATGTCTATAAGACTGACATATGTATCCGGTAATTTGGGCATCTGGTTAACCATCCCTTGTGCACAATAAAAAAAGGGTCGAATATGAGATGGTTTGGATTTTCCATGGTAAATCAACATACGAGCAATATCCAGTGTGGACCCCTCTTGGGAAAAAGAACCTACATGAAATAGGATCACCATTGAACTAGATTTAGTAGGGAGTGTAATTTATCAAGGGTGGGACCTTATTGGAGGAATATAAGTGTCAGGTTGAACTTCCCATCAAGTAGAGATTGTATCTAGTATTTGGTATATAATGTAGAGTTTGAGTTAGGCACCTTTGCAAAGTCCCGAATGGGACCAAGACCGACTCTTCTATAAAGGTGTGTGTGTGATCTAATGGTCGAAGGATCCAAGGTTTGTGCTAGTAGGGGATAAGGGGTGCACCCTAGATTTCCATTAGGGCCAGATATAACTAGAATTGGTTGCATAACATGACAAGGGTGACCTAGTGGGACCCGCTAGATTGGTGTGAGGTTACAAGTGTTATGAAGGGAATGTGTGTGCCATGATGTGACCACGAGTAATGAGGGTATGCTCGAGGAAAAAATACAAGGCCACATGGGTGACTGGTTGATGTCACATGGTGGTCCATTGCTGACATGGTGAAGTTTAATTAGTCAAGATTCAAATTGGTATAAATTTTTATCTGGGAGTCATGTTGAGATAAAAATTTATATTGTTGGAAAGCTCCTAATGAGACGTTGAACATGATGGTGGTATTAGTTTTCAGTTTTGGTGAAATTGGAAAAGGGGGATTTTTGTAACCATGTATTCATAGTAGACCTTGGAGGTTTGGTTAGTTCAAGTGTAACACCTCCCATGGATCAAGATAGCACAAGGGGTGAGAGGGAGAGTTACACTTTTGGTTTTTTGTTTCAATGATTTTTTTTTTTATTCTACATACTCTTTGAATTTAAATCCAAGACTTTTGAGGGTCAATTCTTGAATTGAGCTTATTTAATTTGAGTCACCTTGTCACCAAAGCTCCTAAAATATTGGCCCAGTTTGGCAATTGGGATTGATCTCTAAATTAGGAAAATTCCCATAAAAAAATTGTGAGAAAGGGTCTCTCATTTTCAATCATGCCCTAGGTTTAAACTTTTCTCCCTTGTCACAAACCTTTTATTCATTTATTTAAAAATGTTTGAGCCTCCATGAAACATTTGAACTCTTACTCTTGAATGATAAGTCTTACTTTTGAAAAATATTTAGAGTTTCTAATAAAGAGTCACGATAGGAACACTGGAAAAAAGCAATGCAGGTGCCAAAGCTTTTAGATTTTCTATTTTTAGAAGAAAAATTGGAGTGAATGGGATGCCTTCTCATATGGCCTAGAAGTTTTTATTCTTGTCTAAACTCTTTAGGACCTAGGTCTGTACATTCATCCTCTCCTCTTTACTATATCTATATATATATATATATATATATATATATATATATATATATATATATATATATATATATATATATATATATATATATATATATATATATAAGGAGGTAATTCCTAAGGGAAAGCAAATAGAGACAAAAATATTGTAACGAAATGATGGAGAAATTCTTAAGGACACTTCTTGCATTCAATAGGTAGCCTTTCTAGTGACTATCGTCCAAGCAAGAGTTGAGGCTAAGGCATCAAAAGGGATCTCTTACATCCAAGGTAAAATTTGTAAGTTTATTTGTTCTTCATGAATGTGGGTTTCATAATTTCCATCCAAATTTTTTCATTGATTTAGTGCATCTAATTGGATCTAGATTATCTCGGATATTCTTAAATAGATCTAGGACATAACTATAATATATATTTGGTAAGAAAATAGATTTGGTAACAATAGTCATAAAATCAAGCACTAATAAAATTCATTTACAAATTTTTCGTTTGTAGCAAACCAATAGTAGATAGGATGTAGGGCCTTAGATTAGGCTTGGAGGATAAGCTCTCCAAGGCCATGAATATTGGAATTATTTATCATTACATAGTGACTAAAACCCATTTTCCCATATATCACTTGTCAGGAATCTCTTCTAACATAGTAATTAAGCATGAACTTGCATTGGAAGCACATGTAGTGATATCCATGATCCATTTGTTTCTGGTGTTTGATGGACTAACAAACATATGGGTATCTCCTTGGGACACAATTCTCTATGAGCAATCCCTCTTAGAGGTATTGGGCTTAGTTTCCCTACCCATGCATGTGGTCTTGACCCATAATTGTCCCCCATGGTCATTCAATTGTAAGGTGGTACTAGTATCCACTCTTTAGGATTATCTACCTAGGTGATTCTGGGTGGGAAGAGCCTATACTACATGAGAAAAATGATAGATCACCATATTAGCACTCCTCAGGGGTGAGTCTTTATGCTACTTGCAGGGTCACTTGTGTCGGTTAAGGCTACTATAGGGATGCTAGCACAATTGTTTCTATTACCTTCATTGGTTGGACCTAGTACCTATTCATTATAGGATTATCTCCAAAAGGCCCCAATATCCATTGGTTTTCCTATTGTGCGTAACTTAGTTTTACTAGGGGTGTGTTCTTTGGTCCAAATCTAGTTTTCCACAAGGTGTTTTATTTCATTGTTAAACATATTTATTCACCATGAATGAACAAAATATCCATCGATATTGTAAAATTTGAAACCTTCCTCTAAAATAAAAGAGTTCGCCATTATAAAGATGAAGGATAAATACTTCATTAGAGGACTTAGCCATATAAGGGACAAGGAGGATTATTTTTGGTTCAAAGAGGGAGGAATAAGTTCTTCTTGAAGTGGTAGATGAAATTCCATTAGTTAATTCCCATATTGATTTTATGAAGCCTTTTGACCCTATACTCGTTAGGGAAGTTGATTCATCTTTCATGTACTTTTTTCACTTTTAAATCATTCTCATCAAATTTTTGGTGAGATTGGAGTCTCTAAGATAGCAGAGTTGGGATCATCCTCACTAAATGCTTCAAGGATTTCCTTTGTAATATATTCATTATAGCCAATCAGTGTGATAGGACCAACTTCATCCACATCTACATCTTTCACATTCTCTTAGTGGGGCATACCACTATTTGCACCAATAACCTTTATTAGTCTCCTTAGTATTTTCGTGTCCCTACCACCTATGATATTTTTCATTAGTGTGGATCATAACCAAACCTCACAACCTAGATTTCATTGGTTCAAACCTAGCTCTATTATACCAATAACTAATGTACCTTTATCAAGTGCTGGAAAAACATATATAGGGTGGGTCTATGCATGTTCCTATCAATGTTGGGGGTAATAATTTTTTCGAAGGATTTAATAATCCATGGGGAAATTAGTCATTAGGAGGAACACCATTTTATGGAGGCTTTAATGCCTTTATAATTCCCCATACATTTGGGGGGGAATGTCCCTATCAATACCATTTACTATGGAAGTGTTCCTACATCAGAAGGAAGTTTTCTCTTGAGAGTTATGCTCTTGGAGCTAGATATGTCCCATTGGTGGCTATGCCTTTGGGAGTCTCTATTGGAAACCTTTGAGCACTACTGAGGAGGGGGGGGGGGTGAATCAGTAGTGTGACTTATTTAACAATTTTAACAATTATTACTTCACTTAGTGAATCATGCATATAACTAACAACATATTATATCATCACATGAATATAATAATGTAAGCAGCTCAATCAAACAACCATGACATCAACAAAACTACCAAACATAACCACAAAAACCATCACACAAGAAACATAAGATATCTAGTGGAAAACCCTTCATCGAGCAAAAAACCACCCTTGTTGCTACTGCGCTGCTCTGAATATTCTATTAAGAAAAATATGTATTTTACATAGATTTATTGAGTCCCATCATCATGGAGACTCAAATTCATACACAATCATATAACTCTGATCAACCTGGAGACTCGATTCTACTGATAAGCTCAGAAGACTATGTTCTCCATGGATCTACGGACTACCATCCATTGAAATCCACCATGATCAATCATTCCTTTCCCAACTCCAATTAGACTAACGAACTACCATTGGATTGAGAAATTGTTCCTTTCGATGAACCTTCGCAATCACTGCTCCACATCCATGAAGTCGTTTCTCCTTTACTCTATGCGGACCTCCTTTCATATATTTTCAAACTGGATTCCAAGAAACTATGCTCAACTCCATTTAAGCTCTGCAATATGACCTATAGCAACAAGACATCATCATCTCAATCAAAATAATTCCACCAATATGTGCTCTCAACTCTAGTAAAATAGTGGCCACATCAAATCTGAATATTATCAAACCCTCACATTAATATAATGTTGCATAATACAATTAACATCATAAGACACTATGGTTATGTGCCAAATGCATCAGCAACTCCCGTAAAAATAAATGTGAGATTCACCAATCAAAAACACTGTCCAACATCATACAAAATCTCTCCAAACAATCTCTATTCCAGCAGCGTCAAATATGATCTATTCTACAACATGCTTCAATTTTGTTCCATTCTATGCCATTAACAATCACTCACTGAAGCATATATGCTTTCCAATAGGTCTGAAGCATAATCACTCTTTGCAGCCTTCTCTTACTCACTATCACTCACCATCCACCCATCACATATCTCCCAAGTGATGAATATAAAACATGTAGGGTGAAATTGAGCTTGGGGCTAGGATAAAGGGTGCATAAATTCGACCAAATAAATCCACAAAGGCCACTACTTGTGATCTAAATGTGTTCACATCACTGGAGAACCTTTTCAAACCATTTTTGACCTTTACAATTTTTTCAGGAAGCCTTTGGGATTTTCCTTTCTAATTTTCTTCCGATTTTTATGAGGGCAGAGAAAAGCTCGTGAAAATCCTCAGTCATATGCATAACACTGTCTGAACTCGACTGAAACCTTTAGTCACTCCCATAGGTCTGTTTTCTAGTGAATGGATCCTTTCAGTCTCTCCCACAGGCTTGGATCCATGCCACTGGGGCTAAGGATGAATAAAAACACCAAGCCTTCATCTTAAAACCTATTCTACCTATTGGATGCTCTTATTAAGCTCCTGTACATGCCTCCAAACATTTTTCAAGTCTAGTAACACATATACAAGTGGATCAAACAGGTCTCCCAAGTGTCACTTCCAAGTTGACCTAAAAATGGCCAAGAAACAAGGTTGGCAAGAGTGCCAACAAGTCCTCCACTCTCCTTGTCACCTGCAAAAGATACAACACAACTGAACACACTTTGTAGGACCTATGAAACATCACCATTAAATAGAACACTACTACAACAAGTCACAAGAATCATACCAAGTTAACAACATGAACCACATCTCCATCACATGTGGATCTGCATCATCCACCTGTAGCAACATCATCAACCAAACCACCATCATCTGACCATCATGAGTGTGACATCAATGCCAACACAATCCTCCCAATTTCAACAAAACGAGCTGCAACCGTGCTATAATGAATGGCATCGAAACAGTAGTGAGGCTACAACGGTTGACATCAATGCCAACATGAGGTAGCTGCCATCATGAACCAATGCCAACATAAACTAGATGGATCCATGAACACTAGAATGCCAACAATATTGCAACCATACACAAACTCTAGACCAATCTCCTCCTTCACTCCCCCTTTGACATAAATGGCACTCCATCTGAATAGGCAGCAAGAATTGAAACACAAACACTGGAGCATCTGATCTTTACATGAATGAAACATAATACATATTAATGATCATCCATGCCTCCATACAAGAAGCAAGCAATATATATATATCCATCAACATCCAGATAAAGATACCAACCATCAAGCGACTTAAGCAACAAGCAACAACATGCCAACATAATGAAACCATACAAGAATCAATGAGCAACATCATAATGAACAACATTATACAACAATATCCATATGAAGACATCATCCAAAATCTCCATAGCAACAACCATCAAATATATCTGATCACAACATGAAGCCAAGAACCCCGACTATCATAGAATAGTATGAGACATACCATGAACACCTTCGAGCAGATCATAATTCCAACAATGATGGTTGAAGTAAACAAGAGAAAATAAATGCTCCCCCTGAACACAGGCCTTCTCCAAGCTGTAGTGACCGCTTCAACTGTGAACAATGATTCCTTTGACAAATAGAAGCATCATATGGACCAAGACCCCATATGACCATGACCATGTGACGTATACAATGATAAATACATGGTTTTAGTAGCGTCATAAGACCTCATACATTCTCTCATATGACCATAACATGACCTCATGACTCATGACTATAAGACCCAAAAGAGTACAATATAAGTACATGGATTCATGAGAATTTTACATGAATATGTCAATAAATACATAGATGTTATGATCATGTTCTATGGACCAATGACTCAAATACATGATACATCATTATTATTACATCATCATTAGCCCATATATATGGCTACAAAATGACTCTATAAGACTCCAAAACAAGCCTATCAACATGATGACTCAATTAGATATTGACTAGAATCTCAACCAACATAAATGATGATACAATAACAATTACATGGTTGTAATAATCATCATAAGACAGCTCATACATGGTTGGTCCATGTCTCAAGTCACCTCAATACATCCTGTACCAATGAACTCCTTCTATGCATTGTTGTACCATCTTTTCAACCAACTGTTAGTGGAAAGCAAAAAAATATATGTGGCTGAAAAATGTGCTCCTTTTCACTCATGAAAACACACATAAGTCTGTTGAAAATAACTAAGTGAAAACAATAAATAATATGCCAAATAATCTAGGCAAACATCATACCATCAATAGCTCCCCCTGAGCTCAATATACCTCCAAGAGACAGGTGTTGGTGTCCCAAATTTCTCTATTTTTACTATATTCCCATAAGCCTTAACCTCTGTTTTATCTCTATTTAACCCTCTCATTCCTGTGCTAGCCCAAGATAATCATCTATTCCTACATATACTTCATATTTCATAATTAAGATTTACTAAGTGCTTTATTAATTACTTTACATAGATTTCATACCTTTTAGTATCTCTTGTAACTTATGTTTAAGTTTCCTAAAAGTAATTGAAGAACTAAGTGTTAACCATTATTTAGCATGATCAATGCAGGTAGATTCTTGTACCGCCAACGAGTTGCTCCATGATCTCCATGATATTCCACGCAGGTGTTTTTTATCCACGACTCCTAGTTCAGTTGCGGACTATCTGAGGATGGACATTGGTGGCATATAGTCAGGGATGCTTGCCAAGAATATGGTCTACGACTAGCAAAGTTCGTGCCTTATTATAACCATCAACCAGTTTTACAATGTTGTTTGTTAGTCCGTTTGGCCGAAAGGCTTGAATAGGAAATGACTGTAATTAGCATAATATGGCTAAGTCCAAGAGACTGTATATAATGTAGACTGTAGGTAGATCCAAGCTAGCGATCTCTGAGTTGTAATTTCATTTACTTTGTAATTTTGTATCACCCTCAGTTCTGGGCTGGACTTGCACTATCATGTATATTTTCTAATCAAGTTAATACAAGGAACACGCCATGTTTTCTTCACGTTGTGTTTAATTTCTATTTCATGTGTGATCAAGTGTTGAACCGTTTCGTTTCCTAAATGGGTAACGAGCTGGTTGGCTAGGGCCCAACCAAACCAACTCGTTTACCCTTGTGCTTTCGCTATTTAAAAAGTCTGTGTGAACATTTATTCATTTGAAGTTGCATGGCTTTGATTGCTCTTATGTTAATTTTAGAGTTCTGAGTTAAATTCGTTTCATAGTCAAGCGTGAACGGATCCATAGTTTGGAAGTTTAATTAAGTTTATTTATTTCTTGCAATTTCTTTCCTGCAAATTTCTTTCTTGCAATTTCCTTCCTGCAATTTTTGCCTTAGTTTGCTTCCGCTTGGGTCGTGTAGGAAGATTCTTCCTGTACAAGTGCATGTAGTTTCCTACACTTCGCTTTTACTTTACAGAAAGTGTTACGTTCCTTTTCCTGCTTATAATTTCTTTTATTCCTGCAAGCAAATGTATTGTCAATTCAAGTAATCATTCTCAATGTTAAGAATTATACTTCTGAAGGATATTTACATGAATTATGAAAGAACGTTATTACAAACAACATACTTTATACTTGTAGTTTATGACTTAAGAAAAAGGAACAAAAATGTTATAAGTGAATTGCCGAAAGCTAGTTGATGTATGCAAATTACTTTGACTACTGCTTGATTATTTCAATTTTTTTTTGCTTTATGAAGTTTAATTTCATTGTAAAGTTTAGTTAATTAAAGCATTCTTTTTCAAATGTAATTTATCTCAGAATCTTACTTGCAATTTCAATTCTTTTCAACACGTATTTTAATTCTTTTGGAAGTAAACTGGAAACTTTGGTGAAGGAAGCTCTGTCTCGGTGCAAGAGCTGGTCTCTTGTCACAGGAACAGAGTGCTCTAAGCCTTGAGGCTTAAAGCACCTCCATAAAGACATAAGTCTTCAGTAGAGAAGGTAAAATATACTTTTTCACATTAGTAATGTACCTGCAATAGTGCAAGTAGATTGCAACAATACAAGAATAGGTTGCTTGGTGTAGAAGGAAGATCAATTGGGAAACAGATCTTTGCAAGGTCCCACTTGTTAAACTATTAGCCATCTATACTGAAGATAAACATAGCATTTCATTTCATCATTTAAGGTTGCTTCCAGTTGTGCGAAAGTTCCTTTACTTGATTTCCTCGCAAATTATTCTTTTACATTCTAGCACTAGAATTGCTTTGGTGTCAATTGTCTTTAAGATTGTTTTCTGTCTGATCCTGCAACATTTCATTTAAGAAGTAGGATTAGGAATAGGAAAAGTTCATACCACTTCTGGAATTGCCTGTGCTTCGTCTCTAAGTTTATGAAACTCTTGGGTTGACAATTAAGTGTTGAGGAGTTTGCTTCAGTGCAATTCCTGCACCCAAAAACAGGTTGATCTTGTGCACTTGAATGTGCATGAGGCTCAAAAGAACTCATCAAGTGCTGCTGCAATAATCTCGTACTCATCAAGCGACCAAATGATCCCCTTGAGGTTGTGCACCTCTCATGAATTTTATAGTATCTATGAATATGCGTGAAATAATCATGGATTGCAGAAGGGAATGCTCTTCACTATTCAAAGAGTTGGTACTTCGTCTTCCTCCACACAGGCGGTGGCTACTCCTTCTCTTCCTCGACTTGCTTCTTTTCTTCTTTCACTAGTTTTCTGCGCAGTCTCCTTTGCTTTTGTCGATTTTTGATTGAATAATGGGGAAACAAACAATATCTTTCCATATGGCCAAAATTATGGAATGTATAACACTCCACATGGCCAAGAGGATCAAATCTTCTTATGCTCATGCCAAATATAAACCTTACATGAAATGTGCCTCTCCTCCATCAGTTAGATCTACAATCTATTGCATTATGGAAAAACAAGTGGCATGAGTAACAATAACCATAAAAATCACAATTATCCTTGTTGACCAATCTCCTTAGCTATTGATATTGCTACAATCTCTGTTGATTTTATCTATACACTCTTCTCCAAGAATTAGCTGTAATATGACCAAATTTGTGGCAGTTGTAACCTGGTACCTCATATATCAAAGGAATAAAAGGACTTTTCTTCCTTTGAAATCTAATGGAGTTGCCACGATCATCTCTAGGAGAAAAATTCCTTCTGAATGTAGGTTTTCCTTGATATTTTCTTCTCTAGTGTTGGTTCTGCTTGTTTTTTTGTTGTTGGTTCTACTTGTTTTTTCTTATGTTTGCTATTAGGCTGCTGGATCTACTTCTTGTTTCCTTGGTTCTCACTTTTACTGCTAGTATTGTTTGCTATAGGTTTCTTGGGTTCCTCTTTGATATTATTACCTGCATCCAAACTAGATTCACCCTTTTGAAATCCTAGACCAGAATTATCCAATGGTGATCTTTGGATCTCAGGAAAACTATCCAATGTCACAGTGCTCTTCTCCATATTCTGCTGCTTTCTTAAGGACAACACTTCAACTTCTAAATTCTCAACCTATTCTACCTTCACTTGGTATTTCTTCCTCATACCTTCCTGAAATTTTTCTAATTATGCCAACTTAATCTTTAAGCTAACAATCTCTTCCTTGACCTTGGCCTCCTTATCATCACAAATCTACAACAAATTTTCTTGATCCTTGCATGCAATTGTTAGTCTAGAAATATCAGCTCTAAGACTCTTAATACTATCCTCATTTTCACTACGCACTTCAGAATGATCAAAATTTGAATCATCAAAATTGTAACTCAAAAAAAATCATTACTATTTATACCTTTAGGTTCATGATTTTCTAGGTTCTTCTCATTATCCGTTGAATCATGTGCACTAGAAGAATTAGACACTTGTGGATGATATTCTTGACTTTGAAGGCATTTATTCTTGTGCTTCTTCTTGTTGCTCCTCTTCTCATTTTCCTTATTGTTGTTGATACCATCTCCAAATATGGATTCTAGCTTGTCTCACATTTATTTAGGAAATTTCAAGCCTACTAGCCTCTTCAAATCATCATCATGAAGATTCTTGTAGATTACGCATCTAGCTTGTGCATCCTGCTGCGATTGGATCCTTGCCACAACCTTCACATACTACTCTCCAAATGTTAGATCCACAAGATAATAATTTAGATTTAGCATTTTTGCTCCATACCTCGTAATTTGCATTAGTGAGGACAACCATACTGAAAAAATTTCAAATTTCCACCAACAAGCCCCAGATATACTCTCCAGTGATCAAGCTGCAACCAAGAGCCCCGCTCTGATATCAATTTTTGGAAACCTTTGAGAACTACTAGGGGGGGTGGGTGAATCAGTAGTGTGACTTCTTTAATAATTTACCAATTATTACTTCACTTACTGAATCATGCATATAACTAGTAACATATTATATCATCACATGAATAAAAAAACATCACACGCAACAAAAAAACCATCAAACAAACCAAAAAAACCATCACACAAGAGACACAAGATATCTAGTGGAAAACCCTTCACTGTTGGAAATAATACTAAGAGGGGGGGGGGGGGGGTGAATCAATGTTATCAAATCAATATAACTTTTTCAGTGCCATGCTCTGATTCATATACGCTACTTCAATTAAGGTAACCTATGTGTACACACAACTGTGTCGAATGCAACTAGCGTATATCTAGTAAACTTATGATTCAGTTAATCCATTAAATGTTGATCTTTAGCTAGTGCATTAGAACTTTTATTAACCATATGAACAGTAAACATGTGTAGTAAAACAGAACAGATCATCACATACAAGAAGCACACATGAACACCATGATGTAAGGTGGAAACCCAATGTGGGTGAAAACCACTTGTTGCAAGTCGTCTCTATCTTTTTTTAATAAGAAACTTCTTTTTAAAATGTTTCTGTACTAGTGCAGTCTTATACCAGTACACAAGCTTCTACCTGCAGAAGGCTACAACCTTCTCCCATTCTCTAGCTTCTACTGGAAGGGAGCTACCACCCCCTTAGCTCTTGTACTAGCTGATGTACTAGTACGTAGGTGTTGATGTACAGAAGGCTATAACCTTCTCTTTCTTCCTCCAGGTACCATGTTTCATAAATTTTTAGACTGGATACTCATGGAACACAACGTCATAATATAAAGGCCACATTTCATCCAATTTTCATACTGGATCCATCAATATCATTGAAGCACACAATCAATTAACACTAGCATCATCAATCTCTGAATCACCCAATACTAAATCACTGAAACCCTGTCAACAAACTACAATAACCAGAACACAGAACTCTGCAACAATGTTCAGATCTAACAGTATCATAAAAAATCATGCATCAGAATGCATACGCTACTTGGAAGAGCCAAACCAGTGTGTATACGTAACTTCACCAAAGCGATCCAGCGTATATGTCATTAATTACTTACTTATGTCTTTGCTGCACTTCCTGACTTCAGACATAGCCAGATCATTACATATACAAGGATAATATGCATGTTAGCTGTTATCACTCAGGTTGTTCCCCAAAGTTGTAAGAAAGGGAATACGACCGAGGTAACCACAAACCAATCTTTTAGATACAGATTCTAGCCAATCTGCATCCAGAGAGGGCTCTCTCTTTATGATTTAGCTTTGTTTTGAAAGGTGTTAGGCTAGTTATGAAGTTCAAGGGTTTTGTTTTGAGTTTGGATGGTGGAAAAACTCAATAGAACAGTGAGGCAAAACATGAAGAGTTCAGTCCATTGGGCATGATGGATTCAAAGAAGGATAGCTTCCTGGGTTCGGTTTCTAACTGAGGATGGCATCATAGAGCAAGGTACTAAAATATGGAACAATTTAAAGGTTGAAATTAGATGGAATGGAGTCAAATGGGTGAAGGGCAGTTAAGAATCCTTCATCACATTAACAGAGGGAAAGATGGATGATTACTGCTAAGGAGCAATTAAGAATTCCTTAGCAAATAGTCAAAATGCAAGAACCAGGAAGCAGGAGCAATTAAGAATTCACTGCTTATACTAATTCTGAAGAAAACATAGAGAATAATAAAGACTGAAAACAGAGTGCAGTCAAGCAAATTCTGAGTTATTCTTTTTCTTTATTATTAAGATCATGAAACATAGATGATATAATAAACATAGAAACTATAAAACACAAGTTAGAAAGGACTTATTGATCCATAAGTTGATTCAAGAATTCTGTAACAGGTCCTCAGCATTAATTCCTCATCCAGTAGTCCAGGCAAAAAATGGTTCCAACAGCCTTTTTATTCCAAAATTCAGAGTTACAGCAAAGTCTGAGAATACTCTCCACCAACCAACCCCAAATACTTCGTTTGGGGGGTATTTATACAAAATATCAAAATATCTTACAAAATATCTGAAGGGGATAATATCTAGTGATGATCAACCCCCCTTTTTACAAAAAGATAGAGACAAACAGTCTCGGAAACAGGGAAACAATAAATTGATGCTGTGCTGGCCATTCCTTCTTTATTGGATGTACTGGAGATAGGTTCTGCGAGTCGGTTTATAGCTGTCTTCCACTGATACTCTGCGCTGGCTGCTCTGTAGTTGCTGGACATCCTTTGACCCTGATCAAATATACTTTGACATGCTTGAGCATCATTTATCTCTGTTTATCTTTATCACGGAAAAATAGACCAAAATGTACGCCTTACCCAAGAGGAATTTATAGGATCCCCAACATGTCTTCCCACCATTGTTGCTCGCGTAGTTTATGCCTCTGAAGTTTCCTAAAGGTTTCATCAGCTTCTGTATATTTGATAAAATTAGGCTGGAGCTAAAACAAATGTTTTACTTCATGTTCAATATAAAATAAGCTCTCCAGATTATCATAGAGACTTTGACCTGTGGGGAGTGCTTTTACTCCTGAAGCACTTGTTGATGAATTAACTTGATCAATCGCATATGTGTTCAACTTATGTACATAATCTGCGTGTTTCATAAGCCGGTCATTATTTCCTAAAAGACTTGGCAACCCTTTTTCTGCAAAATTGTAAAATTTTCCATGAAAGAATTAATTTCCACTTGCATATCCTGGCATCTTTTTTCCAAATTCTGCATCAAAGTTCTCTTGGTTAGAACCTTTTTTATTTCCAAAATGGTGTCTGTTCTATCTGGGATGCCAAGCTGTTCCAGCTATTCTCTATTTCTATAGTTCAAAAAATGTATGAGCCGGTTGGCTTGATCAGGCATTTGTCCTAATAAAGCTCTTGCTTTTTGAATTTCACCATGTGCTACATTCACCAAATCAATCTGCTCATAAATAGCTTGGATAGATGGCCAAACATTACTCAGGGATTGAGTGATGTTGGTCCAAAGGATTCCTTTGATTTCTACTAGTGGCTTGTCCATAGTGAGATCTTTCTCTAATGTTCTGACTTTGTTCTGTAATGCTTTAACCTCCCTTATTTTCTCTGCCACATTTATTTTGGGTTTATCATAACTTTGTTCTACTTTTGCCAATTTTTCCTTTACCTACTTCAGCTTTGATACTTGGAGTTTCAATTCTTCCATGGCTTTTATCAATTCTTCTGTGCTCATACCTGTAATGCTGCCTGGTGTTGCTCCTGCTGATGTTGTACTTGTGATTACTTCTGCTGTAGGTGCTGGGACATTTGGAGCTGATGCTGATGCAATTGTTGAAGGGGCTGCAGTAGTGATTGTTGGGATTACCTCAGGTTGCTGGGAGGTCGACTCTCCCTGCTTCTCTTTTAATGCTTTTTCAAGTGCCTGCTCTGTATCAGTTAATATTTCATTGAGTTTCATGAGTAGGTCCATCATGTCTTCCTCTGATTTCTGCTCTATAATTTCTGCAGTCTGAGGGTGCCTGGAAGGAGGCAGTTTCAGCTGTTTTCTCAGGGCAGCAATGTCCTCTTGTTTCTTCTTTATTAATGCCTTTATGCCCTTAGCATCCTTGGGGTCATGCCCCAGTTCCATGATAATATCTTCCAATGATTTGATTCTATTATCTTTGGCCAAAGGAGAAACTTTTTCCCAATCTAACTGAGCTATTGTGTTGTCTAAGGAACTTTGTAACTGGTGGGCCAACATTGCTTTGTCAGCTCGTGTGGAATAAACCATTTCTCCAGTCTGCTTGTGGAGCTCAATCTGGTCCATTGGATGAATGTCTTTAGCTAGGACCTCTAAGTTTGTCCTGATGTAATCTGCTGCAGACCGGGGTTGTTGTACCTTTGGCTTAAAATAACTCATAATCATTTTGCCTTCTTTAATGTCATAGGCAGACATTAACCTTTGCTGGTTTGAGGGGGCCATCTTCAAGTATTGATTGTACATTTGAATTCTCACAGGATCATTTTTTGCCTTAATTTCTGTAAAAGTCCGTTTGATGTCAGAGGGTTGTTTGCTTTGTGGCCTGGTAGATGATACTTCAACACTATGCTGCCTTTCTAGCTCCTGCCTATGTGAGCTAGTTGATGTGTCTATCACTGGGGAAGTCTGCTGGCTGACTAACCTCTCACCTCTTAGGCTGTCTGTTGTTTCTTCAATGATTTCCTCTTCTGATAGAGGATCCAATCTTTGCCTCTTTGCACCTGGTTGTTCTGCAGGTCCACTAATAGGTGTGGCCTCTTCTCTGTCTCTTTTCTTGCTTTTTTCCTCATTTAGAGGAGTTTGCAATGCTGGGATTTCTGCTGCTTTAGATTGGGCAGGAGGAATTTTTACTTGTTCTTGTTCTTTGGACCCCCCTGGCTGATCAGTCATGATTGGCTGCTCTATTGTTTCCACCTATTTTCCCTTTGAGGTCCCTGTGATTGATGCACTGGTTCTTTGTGCAGGCTGTTGAGAAGTTCCAACAGAAGATGTTCCAACTCCTGACTGTTGAGGCAGCTTGAAAGATACCTGTCCAAAAGAGTCCAGGTCAAGGGTTTTTTCAAGATCTTTCATAGCTTTTTCCATATTTTCTTGCCACTAATTTCTTCTATTAAGGTCCCTTCTACCCATTCTTCTTGATTCGCATACTGCTCAATTTCTGGGATCCTATGATGTACATACACTGATAGCATGTACCTTACCCTTCTGTCTCTTATGAAACTACATGGGTCATATGGCACCCACCTAAAACTCTTCTTCAATCTAAGGTGGTCTTCTAAGATCTTTTCAGCATCTTTCCAAGCATCCCTATCCTGGATAACATAATGACCTAACTGGTTTTTTATTCTCAGCTGACCCTTTTTCTTTACATTACAAAAGTGGGTTAAATCTGCATGGATGATCTGCCTGAAATATTCTAATGAAATAACCTCATGAGCACATATTTGGGCAACTTGAAGGGGCAAAGTTCACACCCATACATTATGATCTCTGTGTGATTTTGGTAGAGGTACCAGTCACCTATTATGTAGTTTTTGGAAAGCTGCAAAATCTTCCTCATGTCACCAGTGATCCTGGGAGGAGGGGCTCCTATCAACAGAGTGGAGGCTGGGTGTACAAACAAGTCAATGAATTCACTATAAGTATAAGGGCACTCATAAGTATCATGGAAGACTAAGCTCCAAAAGATCACAGACCTCCGATTTCCTTTTGAATCTAATTTCCTGATGGGAAATGGAAAGCTGTCTGGCTGATAATATAACAACAGATGGTATATAAAAGATGTATTTGAAGACACCTTCCCTTTCCAAATTCATGAATTGAGCATGGATTTTTTTGGCAATGAAAGTGGCATAGTCATATTTGACAATAGGGGGCTGTCCCGGAGTAAATATTGATAACAGAACCAGGGTGATATCATCCACATATTCACTGGACCTAAATCCCAAGACTGAGGATATCATGTCAAGAATGAGTTTACCAGTTTCAGTGAAAAAAGCATGCAGATAATGAGGAGGGCCTTTAGGTTGGTGCTTTGGTAACATGAACATCTGAGTAATACGGTTAGCTCTGAGCTAGGCAATTGAGAAGCTTTTTCTAGCAAAAATCCCATGGAAAGAGGAGCAAGAGGCTCAATGGAGTGAAAGTGTATCATCTCATTGATGGATTCAGTAGTTATGGAGAAAAGGACATTTTGGGAAGGTGACATGACTGCTCTAAGGATAGGGTCATAGTTAGCACAACATTGGTGGATGATATCTGGGAAAACATGGACTGAGGGGAGGAAGTACATGGGAAGGTTTGATTCCCACAGTCCAAAAATATCAGAATTGTTCAAATAACTATCCCTAACTTGGCAGAAGGCCTGAAGATGATTATAATCAGTGGTTAAGTCCTTTATTTGAAAGTACTTGTCCGCAAGAGGTAGATAATTCAAGTCTTTGTGAGGTGAATTTACAGGCGCGACATTCAGGGTTGTGGGGGCTTCCATGTTTGGTTCTTGTGTTTTCAAACTGGAATTTAGGTTTTTTGTGGAAAATTGGACTGTACAGCAGGTCTAGGAGTCTTTTTTTGGGCTAAGCAGATTGCTCTTGACTCGAATTTGGTTTTCACAGGTAGAAGTTTCAGTGAAAAAAGCAGAATTTATAGGGTTACCGGTAAAATGAATAAATACCTGGACTATGGAGGCAAATTAAGTAACTGTAGGTCGAATGATGGAGTGCAGAGCGTGCTGCTATGGTTTGCTCTGCCGGGTGGCGGTTGAAAAAGCTGGTACAATGGCTCCAGTCGCTTTTTTGCATGGGAGTGTGAACAAACAGAATCATAGTGAAAGCGATATTTTGTCACTTTTTAACGAAATTCGGGTTTGGTGGGTAATTTTGGCATTTATTAAGTAGATGACGTCAGGATGACGGGACAATTTGTCATTTAGCGGGGCGTACGGGACGATGACGTGGCAGTGACATCAGTGATGGGTCTGCGGGAGGGCAGTAAGTGGTTTTGGCCCGCACCGCTTATGGGCTTAAGTGGTTTTGGTCGGGAGGGTTGCGAGCAGCCCGGGCAGTCGACATGCGTCCTGGTACGGGCAACGATACCGCTGATTCCCTGGACGTTAAAGTGCAGCAGCGGAGGGGGTCGCAATATGTATATTGGCCGTCTGATGGGAGGGCGCTGATTGGATGGTTGGTGCTCGGAAAAGATAGTGGAGGGTTAATGCGTAGGGGCTCGATATAATAAACGTTAATAAATCATATTGGGACAGTGTTTATTGGTTCGCGGGTGATTTTTTAATTAATTAACGTGGGGTTAATTAATTTCAAAACTATGCGAGGAGGTTATTAACCGGTTTCGAATGAACTATTAATCCCTCATTATGTTAAGACTATGGTCGTATTTCGACCGGGGCAGGATATTAAATATTGCAGGGGCTTTATGTTATATATACATACTATGGGTAGGGCAACATTTACAAGGGATTTGATATAATAATGTTAACGGTTAATATGAATTTAAGAAATAAACATCACTAGGTATAATGGTAGAAATTTGACAGTCAACACCTAGGCATGATGGAGGTTTATACAAGAAATGTGGCCACTTTTCCTTAGTAAAAATAGAGTTTCACTTAGGCAATTTATGAAATGAGATGGAGTGAGTTGGGGATATTGAGCAGATCTCAATATCTCTGGGGGGAGATTAGTAAGTGATTTGGGAAAAGGATGGAGGGGAGTTAATCATGTTTTTCTTGACCTGGATCCAGACACCTACCATGATACTTGTGATAATAATAAGATGAACAACTTGAGAGACAAAAATCAATCACAAGTCTCTTTCTGCAACATCAAAACTGCCTACCCAGCCTACTGTACCTAACATTTTTTCTTCTTTTTCTTTGGGTGCACTTGGACTGGCAAACCCTCATCAATTTTATTTTGTTTACATGATAAGCCTATCTAGATCTGCACTTATTTCTTCCAAGGGCTCATATTAAACTGTTGAGCTCCTTTGCTTCTCTACCTATCTATTTATCTGCCAAGTTTAAACAGTTTGGACAGATTTTATTCTCTATTTCTTAAACAGGAAATTAAAGCATGAACTGGCCAATATTAAGCTATTTGGCCAGTCATCTATTGTGTTAAAAGTTCAACAAGCTGTACATGATACTTTGTTTGCAGAGAATTTAAATAGTAGTGGCATTTGGACTTGACACTTTCCTGGTCCTTCTTATTTAGGGTTCATTTCTTTATTTTTTCTTTTGACCATTTATCTTTTCACCCTTTGATTTTTCTTTTAGGGTATACCCTCTTTTCATTTTTTGATTTTTTGAGAATATGGAAAACCTTTGCAACAAGAAAAGGTATGTACATATTGCAGAGCTAATCAAGTCAATCATGAAATATGACACCTATTGGTATAGGAGCATAACATTAGCAACCAGATCTAGTCCATAAGATAACATAAAGATAAGTCATTATGATCCTAATCCATTATAGATCTCGTCCAACAACACTGAAGCTAAACATAATTAACCAATTTTAATATGCAGAATACTGAAACCAGTAAACAGTCACTAGAACTCAGACTTTGCATCAACTACCAGAACCACCCGTAACTTCAAATATCATAGTGTATATGGTATACGCTACTTAGATGTATATAACCTGTGTATGTACACGCTTTTGTCAAATTCAACCAGCGTATACATCTGTAAATATTCATTCATGAGTTGCAGCTATTTCAAACTTAAGTTATACCCTGATCAGAACATTACATGCGTCAATATACAAATCTAGAATAAACATGATCAAACCGTATAAAGATGATTCATTCCAAGCCATTAGATCCTGATCTATCCTTAGATCTTGTTCTCCATCAACCGCTGAGATTCCTCAGCTCAGATCAAGCAAAGCATCATGAACCCATAACCTGCATACTGGATCTCATACTTCATCAAATATTCAAGACTTTCTTCGTGCATTTGCCTAATGATCTTCTCCTCCTTTTATAGTCTTAGGCCTTACTCAATACCATGGTCTAAAACCATTTAGAACCAATACTAGGGACCCAATACTTGGGTTCAACACTTCGGATGCAATACCAAGGACCAAATACCAAAATACCCAAAACTTAGTTTTCCGACATGTACGCGCCTTTCCTTGCGTGAAAGTGCGTGTGTACGATATACACGCCTTTGTATATAGTGATCCTGCGTGTATACACTACTTGGTATATAGCGAACCTGCGTATATATGCGACTTGGTATATAGTGAACCCGCGTGTGTACACGACTTGGTATATAGTGAACCTGCGTATGTACATGACTTGGTATATAGTGAACCTGTGTATATACTTTTCTTTCTTCATTCTTTTTAGTCTGATCATCAATTCTTTGCTACTGACTTGTTGCACTATGATCTGTCATCTGTGTGAGTTGCCATCAAGGACAACACTCGTATCATAATGCCAACAATCTCCCCCTTTGGACTTGATGGCAAAGTTAACTTGCCATATTGAGAACTGTCATCTTAATGAGTTGTCATTGTACATTACATCTGAACTGCTTCCTTTGAGCTGTCATGTATTCTATCACATCTAATCTCTCTTCTGTAGATTCATCTAGTTATATATAAGTGAGATGTTCTGCTACAAGTGGGTTTCCATAAAGTACAACACATGCATCATAATGCCAACAATCTCCCCCTTTGGACTTGATGACAACAACCATACCAAGTCACTCTCCCACTTTGACATCAAGGGCAAAGGGCGGACCAAGATATTCTCTTCCTTGATATACATTCCACTGTCCATACTCCCCCTGAGTACCTGCTGAAATCTCTGATTGAGCTCCCCCTTTGTATATGCCAAGGTGTACCAATATGTCCATGCTTCCTCTGAGTACATGCTGAAATCTCTGCTCTGCTGAAGTGTGATGTTCATGCTCCCCTTGACTGTAAGAAAGGTCTGCAAAAAGATGTTCTACAAGAAGAACATGATTCTATACATCATAAATGACCTTCCTATCACCAAAGACTCATACATACATCCATCTCCCAACCAAGTGGGGATATACTAATATTGAATCATCCACCCAACCAAGTGGGGATACACCAGATACCAATAGTTTATACATGATTGAAATATTACATCATCCTTCCCATGCATAGTGGGGGTACAAATTACATCATATGACCAAAAGGATTCATCAAATGACTACAATAGATAGAGACAAACTATTACATCATGATTCTTGATATGACCTTTACATTGAATGATATACATGACATTTATAACAGAGACCAAACATCTAAATAAGACCATGATAGTCATCAACAACTGTCATACATAGTGTATGATTTGCTCCATAAACATCTGTCAACAACATCCAGACCAGCAACCTGTATATTTCTATTAGTGTAGATAACATCAACCTGTGACAGAGTATGTTTGCATATAGATATCAACTCATCCTTTTGAATATTATCATAGCCTTCCATGAATGAATTTTTCATATGACATACAAAATCATTCACATTATATCATATGTGAAAACACCATAGCCATCTCATCAACATCAAGATCTGCATGATCTTATATATCATCCATGTATCATCACTTGGGAACATCTGCATCAATCAACATATGTAAGTATCATGTCTCCAACAATGCAACTTTGAGTAATCATCCATGTATCCAACATATTGTATATAGCACTATGTATCTTGAGCTCAAGATCTTTTGTCAAGACTTCTTGATATCATCAACAACAACAATCCTCATCCATGTGAGTGCCGAGAACTATAGGAATCCTGCATCTTAACTGTATTATATGTCGATAACAACATATGAGTGACTCATCATGAAATTGTGTATTCAAGCTTTGTACTTCTCCTTATCCTTATGAAGATCACCATGTAGTCAGAGAATCAACCACAAATATGATCTAAACACCAACTATGTAACCCCAAGAATCATATGAGATTTTATCATGGACAACTCATAACCACATCATAGCAAGATGTATCATTTAGCCATATAAGCATCATCACCAAGGACTACTAATCCATAATGCCAACAATGCATTATTAAAAGCATATGCTCCCCCTGAACCTGTGCCATCTTGTTTACTGTCAGATTTGATCATGCATATATCAGCAAGAAGTATCAAGGCATCATCATCATCAAGTTGGGATCAAAACACTTATAAACATCTTCCAAGTATCAAGACATTTCCACACATCATTAGTAGATTGTAACCATTATCAAACAGAGAAAATAATGAACTGGATCATATCAGACCCTTTTCCTGAGCCTGTCCTACTGCTTTTCTCAAACTGACATATACGCGACTGTGCAGAGTATAACTCACGTATATATACTACTTATCTTTATGAAACTTGCATTAGAGATTGAGAACACTGAAGCTTTACACTTTTAGCTTCCTCCGAGTCTTTTATGTTTGTACATTGTGCTGTGCCACATCTTTCAAATTGTGCTTCCTTCTTCTTTCATATCTTCAAGTGTGATGATGTTTTCTTCTTTTGGTATGGTGCCTGTACTTTCTTCCTGTGTTCCTTTGCTATATGTCCCAGCTTGTTACATGCATAACATCTTACATTTTTCATATTCCTTCTGTAGCAATCAACAACTTTGTGACCAAACATATTGCAAGAAAAACAATATCCCTTAAAGTACCTGGAACGTGATGATCTTTCTGTGTGATGGTATTGAACCATTCTACTTTTGCATCTGGTTGCAACATGTCCAAGATTATGACATACATAACATTCAACATTATTCATTGGAGGAGTAAAAGGTTTTCTTTGAAGAATTTCTTTCCTTGGTTGTTGATGGGATTGACCTCTCATCTCCTTGTTGAATATTTCAGATTGTGCATTAGAGTTCCTTGTCTTCTTTTGTGAACTAGATTCACCTTCAATAGATTCATGAAAACCAAGACCAGTTTTGATAGCAGGTGACCTTTGACTACTAAGAATATCATCCAAGATCTTAGTACTATCTTGAAATCATAAGAGCTTATCCTTTTCTTCTAAGTTATCTTTTAGAATATTTACCTCAAGCTGATGTTGCTCTTCCTTTTCATGATACTTCTTCTTCATGTTTTCTTCAACTTTTCTTCCTTCTTCCAACTGATGTCTTAATTCAAGAACTTTGTTTTCTTGTTTTTTAAGAGCTTGGAGTAGTTCTTTATTCTACTTATTTGATTCTTCAAGATCTTCTTTTAGTGAGAGGATCGTAGCTTCAAGCCTTTCATAGTAATTGGATCTTTCTCTGAGTTTCTTGATTGTTGTGCTCTTTTCATTTACTTCATTTCTTAATGATGTTACTTCATCCTGCAACTTTTGACATTGATCTTCCTTTTCCTTGAATAGCTTCCTTACCCTGTTTCCTTCCTCCAGTTGAGCTTTTAGATTGGTAACTTCTTCTTTGGAGACACATTCCCTTTTGTGCAATAGATCTTGTTGATCTTTAATTTTGTCTGTAAGCCTTTTAAATTCTGTCTCTATTTGATATCTTTCTTTCTCACCCATAATAGAAAATTTAGTTGTTTCACTATCACTTTCGTCATCTTCAAGTGGATGGAGAAATGTATCACCAGAAAATAACAAACTCATACTTGATAGCTCTTTTGCCTATTCAACTTCATTCTAAAGTGATTCTAAATCTGAAGTGTTTCTTCCACATATTCCCCAATCGATTATTCCACTTTCATAGTTCCTCTGAGATGTCTTCTTCTTCTTCTGAGGCGCTTTCTTCTTTAGCTTCTTTCCCATTGTTCTACGGATCTCCTTCAAGCGATCAAGCTTCTACCAAAGGACCTGCTCTGATACCAATTGTTGGAAATAATACTGAGAGGGGGGAGGGGGTGAATCAATATTATCAAATCAATATAACTTTTTTAGTGCCACACTCCGATTCATATACACTACTTTAGTTAAGGTAACCTGCGTGTACATGCAACTGTGTCTAATGCAAATAGCGTATATCCAATAAAATTATGATTCAGTTAATCCATTAAATGTTGATCTTTAGTTAGTGCATCAGAACTTTTATTAACCATATGAACAGTAAATAGGTGCAGTAAAACAAAATAGATCATCACATACAAGAAGCACACATGAACACCATGATGTAAGGTGGAAACCCAATGTGGGTGAAAACCACCTGCTGCAAGTCGTCTCTATCTTCTTTTAATAAGAAACTTCTTTTTACAATATTTTTGTACTGGTGTAGTCTTATACCAGTACACAGGCTTCTACCTACAGAATGCTACAACCTTCTCTCGTTCTCTAGCTTCTATTGGAAGGGAGCTACCACCTCCTTAGCTCTTGTACTAGCTGATGTACTAGTACGTAGGTGCTGACCTACAGAAGGCTACAACCTTCTCTTTCTTCCTCCAGGTACCATGTTTCATAAATTTTAAGACTGGATACTCATGGAACACAACATCATAATCTGAAGGCCACATTTCATCCAATTTTCATACTGGACCCATCAATATCATTGAAGCACACAATGAATCAACACTAGCATCATCAATCTCTGAATCACCCAATACTAAATCACTTAAACCCTGTCAACAAACTGCAATCACTAGAACACAGAGCAGAACACAGAACTCTGCAACAATGTTCAGATCTAATAGTATAATAAAAAATCATACATCAGAGTGCATACGCTACTTGGAAGAGCCGAACTAGTGTGTATACACAACTTCACCAAAGCGATCCAGCGTATATGTCATTAATTACTTACGTATGTCTTTGCTGCACTTCCTGACTTCAGACATAGCTAGATCATTACATATATAAGGATAATACACATGTTAGCAACCAGATCTAGTCCATCAGATCACATAAAGGTAAGTCATTATGATCCTGATCCATTATAGATCTCATCCAACAACGCTGAAGCTAAACATAATCAACCAATCTGAATATGCAGAATACTGACACCAGTAAACAGTCACCAGAACTCAGACTTTGCATCAACTACCAGAACCACCTGTAACTTCAAATATCATAGTGTATATGGTATACGCTACTTAGATGTATATAACCTGTGTATGTACGTGATTTTTTCAAAGTCAACCAGCGTATACATCTGTAAATATTCATTCATGAGTTGCACCTATTTCAAACTTAAGTTATACCCAGATCAGAACATTACATGCGTCAATATACAGATCTAGAATAAACATGATCAAACTATATAGAGATGATTCATTCCAAGCCATTAGATCCCGATCTATCCTTAGATCTTGTTCTCCATCAACCACTGAGATTCCTCCTTAGCTCAGATCAAGCAAAGCATCATGAACCCATAACCTGCATACTGTATCTCATACTTCATCAGATATTCAAGACTTTCTTCATGCATTTGCCTAATGAGCTTCTCCTCCTTTTATAGTCTTAGGCCTTACTCAATACCACGGTACAAAACCATTTAGAACCAATACTAGGGACCTAATACCTGGGTTCAACACTTCGGACGCAATACCAAGGACCAAATACCAAAATACCTAAAACTCAGTTTTCTGACATGTACACGCCTTTCCTTGCGTGAAAGTGCGTGTGTACGATATACGCGCCTTTGTATATAGTGATCCTGCGTGTATACACTACTTGGTATATAGCAAACCTGCGTATATACGCGACTTGTTATATAGTGAACTTGTGTGTGTACACGACTTGGTATATAGTGAACCTGTGTGTGTACACGACTTGGTATATAGTGAACCTACATATGTACACGACTTGGTATATAGTGAACCTGCGTATATACTTTTCTTTCTTCATTCTTTGTAGTCTAATCATCAATTCTTTGCTACTGACTTGCTGCACTATGATCTGTCATCTGTGTGAGTTGCCATTAAGGACAACACTTGTATCATAATGCCAACAATCTCCCCCTTTGGACTTGATGGAAAAATTAACTTGCCATACTGAGAACTGTCATATTAATGAGTTGGCATTGTACATTACATCTGATCTGCTTCCTTTGAGCTGTCATGTATTCTATCACATCTGATTTCTCTTCTGTAGATTCATCTAGTTATATATAAGTGAGATGTTCTACTACAAGTGGGTTTCCATCAAGTACAACACATGCATCATAATGCCAACATTCACTTGGAAAAAAAAATCACCCTTGTTGCTGTTGTGATGCTTTGAATCTTCTATTAAGAAAAATATGTCTTTTACATAGATTTGCTAACTCCCATTAGCATGGAGACTCGACCTCATATATAATCAGCTAACTCTGATCAACCTGGAGACTCGATTCTACTGATAAGCTTGAAATACTATGTTCTCCACAAATCTACGAACTACCATCTGCTAAAGTCCACCATGATCAATCGATCCTTGCCCAACTCCAATTGGACTATCTAGCTACCATTGGATTGAGAAACTATTCCTTTCGATGAACCTTCGCAATCATTGTTCCACATCCATGAAGTCACTGCTCCTCTACTCTATGCGTACCTCCTTTCATGTATTTTTAAACTAGATCCCAAGACACTATGATCAAATCTGATTCAACTCTATAATATGACCTCTAGCAGCAAGAAATCATCATATCAATCAAAATAATACCACAAATATGTGCTCTCAACTCTAGCAAAATAGTGGCCACATCAAATCTAAATACTATCAAACCCTCACATCAATATAATGTTGCATAATACAATTAACATCATAAAACACTATGGCTATGTTCCAAATGCATCAACAACTCCTGCAAAAACAAATGTGAGAGTCACAAATCAAAAACACTATCTAACAACATACAAAATATCTCCAAACAATCTCTACTTCAACAACTTCAAATCTGATCTATTATGTAGCATGATTCAATTCTGCTCCATTCTCTTCCCTTAACACTCACTCACTAAAGAATATATGTTGTCTAGTAGGTCTAAAGCATAATCACTCTGTGCAGCCTTCTCTTACTCACTATCACTCACCATCCACCCATCACACAACTCCCAAGTGATGAATATAAAACATGTAGGGCGAAAATGAGCTTGGGGCTAGGATCAAGGGTGCACAAATTAGACCAAATCAATCCACTAAGACCACTACTTTTGCATTAAATTTGTTCACATCATTGGAGGAAATTTTCAAACCATTTCTGGCCTTTACAACTTTTTTGGAAGCCTTTGGGAATTTCCTTGCTAATTTTCTTTTGATTTGCGCAAGGAAGGAAAAGAAAATATCATGAAAATCCTCGGTCGCACGCATAAGATTGGATGAACTCGACTATAACCTTTAGTCACTCCCATAGGCCTATCTTCCAACAACTAGAGCCTTTCAGATGCTCCCACCATCTTGGCTCCGTGACTGGGGCTAAGGATGAAGAAAAACACCAAGCCTTCAGCTCAGAATCTCTGCCACTTGTTGGATTCTCTTCTTAGCTCTTGTACTTGCCTCCAAACATCTGTAATTCTAGTAACACATATACAAGTGGATCAAATAGGTCTCCCAAGTGTCATTTCCAAGTTGACCTAAAAGGGGCCAACAAACAAGGTTGGCAAGAGTGCCAACGAGTCCTCCACTCTCCTTGTTGCCTGCATAAGTTGAGACACATCTAAAGACACTCTATAGCACCTTTGAAACATCGCCATCAAATCACACACTACTACAACAATTCATAAGCATCCTACCAAACTCACAAAATGAAACACATCTCCATCACATGTGGATCTGCATCATCCACATGTAGCAACATCATCAACCAAACCAATGCCATCATCTGACCATATGAGTGTGACATCATATTGTTGACATCAATGCAAACACAATCATACCAATGTCAACACAATGAGCTGCAACCATGCTATGATGAATGGCATCCAAACATCGGTGAGACTACAAGGGTTGAAATCAATGCCGACATGAGCTAGCTGCCATCATGAACCAATGCCAACGTCAACTAGCTAGTCCATGCACACCACAATGCCAACAATCTCTTTGTCCCTAGGTGAAATAATCTTTTTGCTGTTCCCTTTGCTCCAAAAACATTAGGAATAATAATCTTCTTGTTATCCATTCAATCTTTGGAAACCAATGTATGGGAGGATCAAAAGGTTCTTTTATGATACCATCTCTTTCCCTATTTCCATTTGATAAAAAATTAGTTACAATTTCTTACATCACTTGACTTGTTGGATTTAGAAAAACAAATGTATGATCCCATATTCCATGACCCAAAATGGCCACCCATTCATGTGAATTTACCTTCCAATATTTTGAAGTTTGATGGAATGTTGAGAAATTACCTAATGACACATATCAACACTTACCTTTTTTGGTGTTAATATAACTCTTTGGTTGATGAGAGTATTCATTTACATCTCTTTAGGCATATCTTGACTGGTGATGCTGCTAAATGGTATATTGAACTTTAATGGGCCTCATATTACAACTATTATACTTTTAGAAGACATTTCCAAACCATTTCCAGAGACCATCATGGCAAAATATTAGAATTGATCTCTTATTGAACTTTAGGCATGCCACATCTACCCACATATATGCTCAAATTCATGAATGGAGGAAACCTAAATGATTGAATAATATCATGATTCTTGATCAATTTTTGAAATATTAGTTCACTCAATCCTTCCTACGTCAAATTACCAAAGATGTTGTGATGTTAGGGGCATCAATTGTGGAACAAACCATCCTTCATTCCCAACACCTTCAATTTATCTATTCTCAGTTGGGAGCCCTATATGATATAATTACTAATGCTCCTTTTCCATTGACTAATATTCCTCATCGGAATATAGGAACACATGTTGATGGAATGGTTTCTTATGTATCCCCTGAAGTTGTAAGTTAGTTAGATATATAATTAGGTCTAGTGATTATTACATCACAACCCCCAGCTACTACACACACCATTCAAATTGCTATGATCCTTAAGAATGTATCCAAGGTGCATTTGGTATATTCCATTTAATTAAAGAACCCTTATCAACTTGGAGAAATAAGAAGAAAAACCACAAAAATTCTTTGAAAAATGCACAAGGGATTACAAAAACTTGGACTACCATGGGTGGGGGCACCAATGACAAGAAGAGGAAGAACAAGTTTCCTTGCAAGATTTGTTAGGGAAACCATCTTACTCATGAGGTCCTAAGGATGGATGAGATTCATTGCTACTTTGCAGAATAGTTAAATGACTAGCAACCTATTGTTTTGACAAATCCATTCCTCGCCCAACAACAACGACAAATTGTTTCCCACTATCTAGTTACTCCCTTCGGGGGCACAAAAAATCACAATCAATGAGGAGGCTTGTCACATGTAATTTTTTCATGTGTGATGAGGTTGTGCACTTGACTACGTGAGATATCAACTATGATACTCCTAAAAGTGGTTATTCTTATAAGGAACCTATGATATCTACTCCACTTAATGGACCTATCTCAATAGATAATCCTTTAGAGACTGTAATATTCCCTTCAAAGGGTGTTTTACACTACTTGGCTCATAATCCCAATGCATTGGATACCCATAATTATAGTATGGTGGAGGAGGTTTTATAAAATTTCCCCACACAACATAGAGCCTTGTTAGTTTCAATCGAAGGGGTAGATCCCTCAGAGTCAAGTCTCATTAATTTTCATATATATATATGAGTTAATAAGTCTCTCGCATTATATTCCTTTCCAAATATAGGTTAGGATACTTGGGAAGAACATATTACACACACTTGTGGATGAGGGATCCTCCACTTGCATTATTTCTATGCCATGCTTGGGATTTGGGTTTCCCAAAAATTTTGTAGTATAACACTACACTCAAGCATTAATTGCCATACTTTTGAGTGAAAAGGATTTCTCCCACCATTGGGCATCAGGTTTGGGGGAATAACCATCTTTGTCAAAGTTGAAGTATTCAGTGCCCTACTCAACCATAACTTGCTCCTTGGGAATAGTTTGCATTATGCCATGGCGACTACCATTTTGTTGGTATTTCATGTTCTTCACTTTCTAGATGAAGGAAAGATAGCTATATTCGATCATTTTTATTTTTTCATAATGGATAAGATGAATCACTGTTGGCATCATTGTGCCATTTGTTGGTGATACATATTCATATTACTTGAATGTTGATGTAGGTATATTTCAAACCTGGTTGATTATTAGTATAATTCTAATTCCCATGCCTAATAATTCTACTATTTTTTCTCCCATGAACATGGTATCTTCTATGAGTACTGGATCCCTTAGGCCTTCTAACCCTTTGGTGGTGCCCATGAAAGATAAATTCCATGTGAGCTAAATGTTTCTTCTAATGGAAGAGATTACCTCTGTGGTGGTCCCTTCATGATATATAATAGATCATTATATAAATTTTAATCCATTTCGATGCTTTTAGAGTGGAATAATTGAAGAAATAAACTGGCAGAAGTAGTTTTATCAATAAGACCCGATTTGGAGAGTCAGGGTTTGAATCTTTTTGGAACCATTGCAAGACATTAAATAACATTTTTTAGGAGTAAAATTATCCAACATAATTTCTAAACTCCTTGACACGTTCTACACTTGAATACCTTTCCAATGGTGCAAGAATGATGTCGATCGGAGTTCAGATGAAAATTTTATGCCTCCCAGAAGCTGACCTATCATGATTAACCAAGATAACTTCAGAGGATTCCACACTAGCCCCCATTGATCATGCAAAATGGGACATCCATGTGGGTACTATGAAGAAGACTTTAGAAGGGACAAATTTGTAACTCTCTTTAATATTTTAAGAATTCAAAATTTACCCCTAGCTGGCTATTGGGAGGAAAAGGGGTTCCATTTTATTTCTTGCATTTTGTTCCATAGTAAGGTAGAGTAATGTGGATAGAGAGAGAGGGTTTTTGTTCTAGATACCCTAGCAGGGAAGAAATACTTTTCATTTCTTGATGCTTTCAGTGGCTATAGACCAATTCAATTAGCACCAGAAGATCAAGATAAAAACAACATTGACATGTCCATGGGGTACATATACTTACAAGGTACTTCCTTTTGGGTTATGTAATGCATATGCAACATTACAAAGAGTAGTTTTAGGTATATTTTCTGATCTAAGTCATGATTGTGTAGAATTTTACATGGATGATTTCATTGCCCATGGAAATACTTTTGAAGAAGCCCTTGAAAAATTAGAAACTTTTCTCATTATTTGTAAGGAAGAAAACCTTTCATTAAGTCATGAGAAATGTTTTATGATGTCTAATGAGGGAATTGTTTTAGGATACCATAATTCAGGTGATAGAATTAAGTTGGATGCATCTAAGGTAGAGGTAATTTCTAAAATTTCAATTCCCACTTGTCAAAGAGATGTTAGAAGTTTTCTTGGCTTTACGGGATATTACAAAAGATTCATGGAAAACTTCACAAAGATTCTCCACTCTTAAACTTTTTACAAAGGATTGTGATTTTGTTGGGAATTCTGACTTCCAGAAAGCATTTGAATCATTGAAGCAGAAAATTACTGAAGCACCAATATTAAGAGGGCCTAATTGGTCTCTCCCTTTTCATATTTAAATTGATGCTTCAGATACAAATTTAGAAGTTGTGTTGGGAAAAAATGATCTAACTCATGTTATTTATTACACAAGTAAAAATTGGACTCCTAGAAAGTTAAATTACACAGTAACAGAAAAGGAGTTTTTAGATGCTGTCCATGCCATTAATAAGTTTTGACACTATATCACTGGTTACGAAACTTTCATTCATACAGATCATTCTGTTATTAGATATGTAATGAATAGACGATTTACCAATGGAATGATTACTAGATCTTTGTTATTATTATAAGAATTCAATATTACTATTTTAGATAGGCCATGAAAGGAAAACATAGTCATTGATTTTATTTCTAGGATGTATAAAGAAAACATTGGTTCCCCTGTGAAGGATAATTTTCCTGATGAATATATTTTTGTATTGTCTACTAAAACTCCTTGGTTTGCAGATATTGGTAATTATTTGGCTACATGAAAGTTTCCCACACAATTATCAGCGAAATAAAAAACAGAAAGTCATCAAAACCAATGCACCTTACTCATTGATAGAGGGAGAATTGTACCAAACTGGACCTGATTTGATCATCTAGAGATTTGTTTGAGAGGATAACGTACTAGAGACAATGAAAGATTTCCATGATGAACCATGTGGAGGACACTTTGCTGATAGAATAATTGCTTACAAACTCCTTTAGGGATATTATTGTCCTTCTCTTTTTATAGATGCCAAGGAATATGTCATAAGATGTGATATCTGCCAAAGAATAGGAAACCCATTCCATCGAACGAGATGCCTCTACAACCTCAGGTACTTGTAGAGGCTTTTGAAAAATGGGCTCTAGATTTTGTTGGTACAATCAATCCTCCATCTGAACAAAAAAAGGTATATACTTGTTTGTGTGGATTATGTTACGAAATGGGTAGAATTGAAACCACTTCCTTTTACAACTGAAAATGATATAGTTACATTTCCTTTTTAGGATATTTTTACTCGTTTTGGTGTCCCAAGGATAATTGTTACAGATCACGGTACTCAATTCACATCCAATTTGGTGCATAAAATTATGGAGAAATACAAGATCAAACATCAAAATTCTACTCCATATCATCCACAAGCCAATGGGCAAGTAGAATCTACCAGTAAGGTACTTGAAGCAATCCTAACCAAGATTGTACACTTACATAGAAGAGATTGAGCAGAAAGGATTTCAGAGGAACTTTGGGCATATCATACCACATGGAGAAACACCATTGGACACACTCCTTATGAGCTTGTCTATGGGAAACAAGTTTTTCTTCCAATTGAGTTCCAAGCGGATATTTTTAGAGAAACAACAAAGTTGGGGCCTAATCTATCTGAAGTTCAAAAAAAAATGTTATCACAGTTGAATGGGATAGATGAGATTCAATAAGATGTTATCTAAAGAACCAACATAATAAGATAACAAAGATTGATATGGCATGAAAAATTCATCAAAGTGAAGAAGTCCAATCCAGGTGTCCGGGCTCTTCATTTTGACTCTAAATTCAAAGATTTTCAAGGAAAATTTCAAAATCATTGGCTTGGTACCTATGAGATAGATATTGTATTTGATAATGGAGCATTTAGAATCAATACTATTGATGAAGAAAAAATCACCTTACTTGTTAATGGCCATTGATTAAAGTTATACAATAAGATCTTGACAAGAGATGAATTTGCCAAATATTTGCAAAATCATTCTAATTTCAAGTTGGTTGAAAAGGGAGACCCTTCTCCTCATCTTCTAGCTAGATTGTGATTTGTTTCCTTAAATTGAAAAAAAATGAAAGAGAGAGAGAGAGAGAGAAAAAGTAAGTATAGACATGAAAACCAACATTTTTGGCATGTCTATACAGAAAATGTTAACCAAAAACCAAGAATTCTTGGCGGCTTAGATTTTAACCCCCTGTCTTATCTTGTCCCATTTCTTTTCTTTCCCTCTTTTTCTTCTAATAAAATTTTTTAGGTCTAATAAATCTTTTGAGACCTATTTTTTCTCTAAGTATTCTTGGGAATCATCAACATCAATCATGACTAACTACATCAACAACAATAAATATTTCAAGAAAATAACTACAGAATTTGTGACATTTTGCAACTAATTTCAAATTATGTAGCCAACATGAAATTTACAAATAATTTGAACCTGTGGAATTATCAAGCCTCAAAAGTACTTCAAACCTACAAGAAAGAAAGCATCAATATCAAAGGTATGTGTAACAAGGTATTCAAATAGAATGTTAGATTATTTTTCATTTAGAAATGATAGGCTTGTAAACTTATTAAGTGATAATGAAGCACTTTTTACAATAAAGAATAAATTCACAACCTTATGACAACCCCATTCCATTACATATAATCATAACCCTATCTGTCATGTCAATATCTCTCCATTATTTTTGAAATCATTGAGATTTTAATGGTCCTATAGAAATAGATCTCTGAATCATGGAAAATCATTTATGAAAGAGGTATAATTCCACTAAGAATTGACCACCACCCTAAAGCAAACGATTTTACTTTGAACCTTTCATCATTCTACCTGATCATCCATCCTCCAACTTCTTCACTATCAAAGCCATTAGTTACCTCCATTTCACCCTTGTGATAAGATTCAATTCGGGATCAAAACTTCCCTTTCACCATGGATGTCGTCGTTAGGTTTGAACACAACAGAGTTAAATTTATTTAAGCATGCCCATGAGTTCAGGATCAATTGAAGAAAGTTGCATGGCTTGGTTTCTTTGAAAAAATCGATGGATATGAGGTGGAAGTTACAAGGGAATTCACTGAGGAATTCAATGGAGTAGAGGCTGAGATTTGGGATGTCAAACTGATACTTACAAAATCTATAGTGGAAGAGGAAATAGGCTTACCAAGAAATGGAGAAATTTGGTTAAAAAATAGGAACATTAAGGAAAAATCACAGACAAACTTCCTCCATAACCCAGGTATGGATACTTCTATCTTCAAGAAAGGGATACCAGTAACTACATTAAAAACCAAGTAGAGAATTATTTTACTAGTCATTCAGAAATTTTTAACTTGTGAAGGTCGATATGGAACATTGTGCTTCTATCGTGCTCAACTCTTGATGCACTTCACTGAAGAAAATGAGTTGAATTTACCCTATTTTCTGCTTTGTATTCTTAATAAAATGGCTTCTAGTATTCAACGAGACTCTAAAAACCTTGACAATGCCCTGTATCATCATGAATCAATCAAAATTTTTGTTGAGGCTCATTTCAAAACTAAGGTAGATAATTTGAAAAGTTTTCTAGTTTGATGTCATTTTATAGAGGTTCCAAAAGAGGAGGCAGTGATAAAAATTAGGAGAAGTCGTCACAGGACAGTTCCAAACCCTAACCCTGAACCAATTAATGAAGAAGAGGGCTTGAATATCAATAAGCCATAAGAGATGTAAACTCTATTAAATGTGTCAGAGGATGATAATCCCCTTAATATGTTTTTGGAGAAAGTTATGTAGAAAAATGAAAAACAAAGTGTTAAAATAATGAAATATGATTCAACTATCAAGTAACCAGAAGTAGTAAAAGGGATAGAGACATTGAATAAGGAACAAGGGAAAATGAAGAGGATAGGCAACAAAAGAAAGGTTACACAAGAAACAATGGAATTAGAACCAAACTTGAGGATAAGTAAGCACATTTATAAATTCTTAAATGAACAACCATGACAAGAGCCTCTAGAAACTGTTAACCTTGAATAAGAAGATGAGATTGAACCAGAAGTAGTAACAAAATATTCATTTTCTCATGCTCCAAGTATACAGTCAGGAAAATAGTAGAAATTGACCCAGTAAAACATCAAATCTATGACTACGTATAAACATTAGAACAAAGGGCACAAAACAAGGTAAATTTTCCTTTCCAAACTAAATATGAAGATACTTTTCATGAGGAAGTCCCTTTGACTAATACCATTCCTCAGGAAAATCAAAGAATTACAGATGCTTTGAAATAAGATATCCATGAGTTGGAAATATTAAATAGGAATCTCAAAGAAGAAAATGAAGTAGTAAGAATTCAAAATGAAATTTTGAGGGCTCAAGATGACAATATGTTGTTAAAACTATGCCACTGGTATAAGAAAAACAAGAATCTCAAAGAAAACAACAAGATTCTCAGGGATAAAATCAAAGGACCACAGGAAAGGGTCTTAATGAGGAAGTTGAGACTAGCATTGTTAAGAGTTAAATGAGATCTACTAGTTTGGATTTCCTAATCCAAACTTTAGAAACGGTTCAATAAACAAAATTATTTTCCAATTTTGAAGTTTTATGCATGATAACATGCAAAATATTCGGTGTGGGTAATGTTGAGGCCCTAAATTGTTCTCTTTTTGAAAAACTTTTACCTTCATATCCATCTTTTCCATAATAATTTTTCTATATTCTCGAGCTATAAGGTCACTCTAGATATGATCTGAACATGATAAAATGTATCAATTGTTCATAGTTTATAGTCTTTAGTTTCATTGTGATATTTAATCAAAACATCTCTATAGCTACCAAATTGCATTAATTCTGCTGCAAACCAAAGATTATGAAACTATATCCATGGTTATATAGGTTCCAATGCATTTGAAGATGAATAAAGAATATAGGTAGATGAAAAATGGTGAACATATGGACATCCACCTATTACACCGATCTGTAAATCCACATGGTTCAAGAAATTTGATGATTAAACCAGAAGTCAACTCTAATTATAATACTCTAGATTTGCGAGCAATTTGAAGGTGGATCATGGCAACATTAAGCGAGCATGAGATTGAACAAAAAATGTTTGGAATCAATGTTGTGATATGGAAAATCGAAATCTTCTCATGATTTTCTCTTCTTGTCACAAGTCATGAGAAGCATGATTCCTATTTTGATTTAATTACTTAGTTGTCAAATGCAAACTAGCTTCTTGGTTTTTATCTCTTCAAACTATTATTCAAAATAGATTATAAATAGCCTTGGAGTGAGGCAATGAACATATTTTAAGCTGTGTAATCATTTTCTATTTGAAGACTTAATTTTTTTAATACAATTACTATGTTTTTCCTTTATGGTCAAATGCATGGGTGAATGACTCATTAATGGAAGTCCTTTCAATATTACACTGAACAAGAGGCCCCTTGAAGACTTGTAATTTAGTTTAGTCATTGATTCAATATTGTTTTATGAGTAGTCTCTTTTCTCTTTGCAGATAATTAGACCCTTTCCATTAATGATTTGTTTCATGTTAAACTTTATTTTAAATTGCCTTCTTTTACAAAGGTTGAGCACTTAGTCATAAATTAAAAATACCAAAAACATTTCCTTCTTTAGTTCATGTCAATTGATCTTCTTAGTCTCAGATTTGAAGGAGTTCAATAATCATGATTGGTCACACACACACCACTAATCTATAAAGGTTTGTAGTTGAACTCATTTCTTTAATTTTGAAGTGTTAGAATAGGTTTGAATTTGAGTAAAATAGACATGAATTGTTTTAGAGTGAATTTTAATTCAACTCATAGATTAATTTTATTTTGAATTCAATAGCTTAAAATTTCAATTCTCTACTCGTAGAATAGTTTTTAGAGTGAATTGAAATTCTTCTCATAGATTAGTTTCCTTTGCAATAGATTAATTTTCATTTTTGTGAATATAATAGTTTTTATTCCAAGTCAATAGAATATATTTCATTTCCAATTCTTGCTTTTTAGTTTTCTTTAAAATTCATTTTTAATTTCATAAACCTTATGGAAAGAACATGTGTGTCTCTTTAATGAGAATTGAACTTGAGAAAGTCTAGATTTCCTTGCATAATTAAAGATAGATCTCCTAGCATATATAATGCACATACACTTTGCAACTACATGAACCTTGGTTTATCAATTTAATGATGTAATTTAGCTATCAATTAAATTACCCAACATAGTTGAAACAACTACTACATTAGGGTGTTATTCAATCAATTACCTTTCCATCTGAGTCACTTATCATAGTTGTGCCAAAGAAAAATAGGACCTGGTAAATATGCATTGATTACATGGCGTTAAAAAAAATTACACTTAAGAATAGGTATATTCCACATTGGATTGATGATCTATTGGACCAATTGTAACAAGTGAAATGGTTCACCAAGCTAGATTTAAAATTAGGGTATGACTAGGTGTGATTCAAGTAAGAAGACATTTGGAAGATCACCTTAAAAAAGAGACAAGGTTTGCATGAGTGGTTATTCATACCTTGTCCATGTAATGGACTAGCTAGGTTCATGATATTACTGAATGATATATTGCACCTTTATCTAGATTTTTTTTTTTTTTTTTTTGATGATATATTGGTTTACAGTGCTACATAAGAGGAGAAAATATCACACTTGATGCAAGTTCTAGAGACTTTTAAGAAGCACCAACTATTGGAAAATATCAAGAATGTGAGTTTTCATAGTAGTCTTTGGGGTATTTATGTTGTGCTATTGGTGGAGAGGAGCTCCAAGATGGAAGATATCATGAAGTGGTCGATGCATACACATTTTTTTGAGGTTAGGAGTTTCCATGGGGTACCATAGTACCTAAGGAAATTCATAGCCTCATTTTCTGAAGTAGTAATAAAACTCCATACCATATAAAACAAGTGGTAAGAGTTTCTAATGGAGGAAGGGTTAGTAGAATTCCTTTAAAGAGTTGAAGAAGAAAATCAATCAAGGATGGGTTCTTATATTACCAAACTTGCAGCAACCCTTCGAAGTGGAGACATATGTGAGTGGATATGTTATGGAAGTGATATTGATGTAGGGAGGAAGGCTTATATGCCATCATTTTGAAGTTTTTCATGGGGCGTATCTTAACTACCCTACCTACAACAAGGATCTCTACACCTTGGTGCAAGTTGCCAAAAAGTTGAAACATTATTAGATGGAAAAGGAGATAGTCATTCACACAAGTCGCTAGTCACTATCATAATTGCAAGCCCAAAGTAAGTTATAATAGACCAAATACTACAAGTGGATGGGGTTTCTACAATAATTCCATTTAGCAATCAAGTACAAGAAGGGTAGCACAAAAAAGTTGTCCAACTTGATTTTAAGGCTACCACATGAAAAATTATAGCATTGGGAACTTTGAAGCACATGGATATTTTTACTCATGACACATACAGAGAGTTGTATATGGAGGATGAGGAATTCAAGGAGTTGTATCTACAAATCTAGTTGTATCAACATAGTTGACTATCATCTCTAAAATGGGTTACTCTACAGACCAAACAAGCTATGTGTTCCTAAATTTGAGTGATTGTAGTTGATTAAAGAGTATCACACCTCTAAGGTTGTAGGGAATTTTGGTGTTGGGAAGACAATTTCCAATTTGTAGATGTATGTGTACTAGCCTAAGATGCAAGGAGAGGTAGCTAGGTTCATTAGAGGATGTATATGTTGTTGTAACAACATGCCCAATAACAAGAAATAAGGTTTGTTGTTGGGTCCTTCATTTATTTTGGGTTAATTTTGATCATAATGTAGTTGTGGATAATATGTAGTGCAAGATAGAAAGGAGTTTGGTTTCTTTTTCGAAAAGACATTAGCAGAAAAGAAAGAACTGACAAGAACAAGACCAAGCAGTTATTTTATAATTTGAAAAATATGTGAAAGAGGGATCGAGCTGCTAAAGTTGAAGAGATCAAGTGCATGTGGACAAAGCAGGTATATATCTTGTCAATATGGTTAGAGATTACTACATCAAGCGAGGGTGGATGAATCTAGACAGGTTCGAAGGGAAAAAAATGATATATAGACATGCAGAGCAAGCTGCAAAGAGAGACATCAGAAGAGGGTCATTACACTGTTGAAATTAGGACCCATTCTCATTATTCATATTTTCTTGTAATCTTGCATCATATTGTTAATGTAATGGGGTTTTAGGAGTGGTATTTGATATATCTATCCAAGTCATTTCAGATTTGTAAATGTAATACTATTTTGGCCTGATAATGATAAAGGAGGAGACCATTACAAAGAATCTTATTGTGTGATGTCTATGGTTGTTATGGTGTTTGTATACCTACTTTAAAATTTTGAGTTTTGTTATGTTAAGATATGAATAAGGCATGTATTTATTTCTTATCAAGGGCGATCTCATCTGATTTAGACCCTAAGCATCACATTTATGTCTCAACATGCCTTAGGTGAGAATTTCTTCCCTTGCAGAAGATAAAAAAATGTCGCTATCATGCTAGACTACAATAGGGTTTTTGTTGGCACCCTGAAGTCGAACCCTGGGTCTCTACAACAAAATTTTTCACCAACAAATGGTTCTATTGTGAGGACCTAAAGATTAATTTGGGTTCTTAGGTAATGGTTACTAGGATTATCAAAAGTAGTATTCAGGAATGGTGGGAGGAGAAGCTTGAATCATTTGTTCATCAATAAACTAAATTAGGACAAAATAACCTAGATTGGGTTATGGATGAGATTCTCTTTGTGGATCTTGCATGCGATCAATATGAAATATTTTGGTGTCCCTGAGGAGTTGTTTCATTGGTTGAGTAGATTGCAACACACCTTGGGAACTAGAAGTGTTGGCTAAATCTTTAGGACTTGGACCACAACCAATATAGTTGCTTTACATCGGTTGGATCACGAACTTACAAGGACGTTCACTTTTGGGTACAAGCCACATTGGAAGGTGATATCATAAAGTTTTTTGCAGAGAATCATTATTCATTTTCTAATTTAAGTTGAAGCAGTGTTCAAGTACATGTTAAGAGGACGGTTTATAAAGGAGATCCCTGTGTGGATTAAAGTTTTCATGGTGGAAGAGAGGCTATTTCCATTTCAGTAATCCAATATGGCAATGTAAACCCTTGTACCAGGGGTAGGGTTTTTGGTGAAGATGATGACAAGTTGTGAAAGTTGAGAGGAAGTTGAGATGAAGGAGAAGTAGTTGTAGAAGGCACAACAATTTAGAGTGATTAGTAGGGCATGAATATTTCATGAATGGAGGGAACACAAGTTACATGAGATTAGAAGAAGGTGAAGGGAGTTACAACAGATAGGTGAAGTGTTGAGCAATCCAAGGTTGATGAGAGGAGAGATGAGCAACCCAGAGTTGTAGAATGAGCCAATAAGATAAGGATCACACTATAGCGCAAGAGGAGGAGCTATAAGGGATGAGTTAGGAAACATAATTATTAATAATGAGGCCCATCATGAATCAAAAGGAATTGAATTCTAGAAACACCAGGTCAAAATATTATGATGACTTATCTAAATACTCTTGTCGATGAGGAGACTCTCTTTGTTATGAGAAGAATACTTCATGAGGATGATTCCTCCCCTTCAAGAAGAAATATGCAAAGTATTAGTGTGGTTGGCTCTCTCCCTACCCTTCCCCTTGTACGCTATCAAACTATTGTAAGTTTCATTTATAAGTTAGTCAAGACCTTCAAGTTTCATAGAGTTCATAAGGTGTATCCAAATGGTAGTTCTGGTAGCAGTAGTCACTCGCATTCTGCAACTTGTTCACAACCTGGTTCGAGAGGATTCAAGTTAGTCCCACCTAGTCATACTTCAATGGTTCAGAACGTATCTAGATCATTTACTTGGTGTCCTGAGTTTTCAAGCGAGGAGATGAGGATATAGAAAAAAATTAGTACTTTTGTGAAGTTATTTCGAGACCGAGATAGACTCCAAAAGACTTTAAAGTAAGTAACATTTAGACTATATTGAGGAATAGAGCCCTTCGATGGTTTGTCAAGTGGCTTCCAACAAAGGAAAATTTGACTTTGGATGCAGTTAGATAGGAATTCATTAATGATTTCAAATTGCCTCAGTTCAAGTAGAAAGGCTTAGCTGAGTTGTGGGACATTAAGCAGTAAAAAGGAGAAACTGCATGGGAGTGTATGCAGAGATTCAAAGATGTTGTTGGGAAGATGACTTATCTAACTCATCCACATCACCAGAAATATTGGTTCATCAAATCATTGTTACCTCTGACCAAGATTCCCTTCACACAACATAAGATTGATAATATACATGAGACATTGGAGCAAGCCATGAAGATAGAGGAAATGGTAGGGTATCCTCATGATTTTAGAGAAGGTTCTTCTTCTAGTGATCCTACTATAATTGGTTTGTAGCATCAAATTGTTGATTTAATTGAAAATCTCAAGGACATGAATGTTTCCAAACCTGGCTGTCACCAAGTTTGGTGTATAATATGCCATATAGAGGGCCATCATGCTAGAGAATGAATGAGGTCATGAGGTGTAAGACCTTCTAATGTATTTCTAAGACATCCCCCACTACATGTAGGACCTTCTGGAGGTGTTGTGCAAGTCTCAACAAGTGTTCCTTTTCAAGGACATACCTAGTACCATGCATTTCCTAATCAACAAGGTATGCCTGCTAACGAGTATTGTGAAATATGTCGTACTTATGAACATTCCCATCAACTTTGTCCTATTTTACAAAAATATTCAAATGTACCTAATAATATGTTTTGTGAGTTTTTTGGGTCTCCCACTAACCATACAAACTACTGTAGAGCCTTGGAATCTGTGGCTAATTGATTAGATCATATCACATTTCGAGTCAATGAGTCACCTCGAGGAAGAGATGGTTGTGGAAATAAAAAAGGAAGGAATGGAGAAAGAGGTCCAATTCAATGTTATAAATGTGACCAAGGAGGTCATGTTTCTCATTTTCCATTTCCAAGGAGGCCTTGGTGTTCTCATTGTCGAGTGAATGCTCACAAAACTAAAAATTTCCTAGAGTTGAATGCCTAATGGGAAGAGTGCAACATGAAGAGGGGTGCTAACTTAATCAATGTAGAGCCAAGATATCCTAGATCAATTCCGTAGCCTAATATTAATATTTTTACGAGAGGAGGAAAGTGAATTGGAGATGATAAGTATGTTCCTGAACAACCTGATATAACAAAAACTGCATCTCCAAGGAAACTGTATGATCCTATTCAACAAAAGGAATATTATATAAATATGTTGTTGATATTTTTAAATAATTAAAATCTTATTGTAGTCCTAAGACTATAAAGCAGGAGAAAAGAGAAAGAAATGGTTTTCAATTCTTTCAAGGAGCATCTCACCCTGTTATGGAGTGGCTAAAATTGTTCATGGATATTTTGACTGATGAGCACTTGTCTCGTTAGTTGTGAAGAAACTAAAAGGTGTTGTAAAATTTGAGGGTCTTTAAAAGTGTCCTATTTATGTAAAATTGACAAAAAAACATACAAGCTGGGTTTGTTGTAACAAGCAAAGAACTGGAAGAGAATTCTGCATAAATGCACAAATTACAGGATACTAAATTGAAGATACAATGTTGGATTATGGTTCCGATGTGAATATTTTTCCATGGAAAACTTGGGAAGTGTTGGAAAGACCCAAGCAAGTATTCTATCCAATCTAGTTGTGCATGACCAACCAATATTTCATTCTCCCTATTAGCCATTTGGAGGATGTAGAAGTAAACATCGCTAGAGTAAATACCTATGCAAACATTGAAGTCATCGATATTATTGGGGACACGGATCTTTATCCAACCTTGTTGGGAGTGGACTAGGCATTTGAAAACTATGCCATCATTAATCTCAAGTGAGAAACCATGACTTTTGAGGTGGATGGAGTTAGAGTCATATAACCTTTGGATCCTTACCAAGGTCCTAGGTTCATGGAGCCCGTCAATGAATCAAAGAACAATAATGTTCTCAGTCAACTATATCAATTAAATACAATGAAGAGGGAGGATTATGTTAATCCTACAACAAATGGTTCTATTAGTTGGAGTAGTGTTCAAGAAACTGAAGTTGGTTCAAAGATTGCATTGGTAGATTGGAAATAGGTAGACCATGAGTTATATTCTAGGAGATGTGCCACTATTCATTGTACTAGATGGATTGGTACAAAGGTAAGGTACTGTACTATTCTTAATGTTATTAGTCATGTAGCTGATTTTATTAAAGAAGTCGACTTAAAAATTGAATATAGTTAGAGGATTCCCTTGATGGATGTTGTCTTGCAAGCTACTCATGCTTGATGGTGGGGAGCTCACTGCAACTAGTTCTAAACTTGGGACTCAATTACTTCTGTCATTTTATGTCGATTCATTGTACCTAAGAAGAGCGTGAATGAAATTCGTATTTGTGAAATTTATACTAACCCACATAAACATGTTCAAACTTGTAGTGTTGTTTAGGAAATTGTTGGATTTCTTGTTGAGCTATGGGTACTTCAATTCATTCATACTTTGGGCACACTTCCTCAAGCTTGGTTCTTGAAGGAGGAAATGAAGAGGCATACAATAGAATGGGATGCCTTAGAATCTCAATTCTATAGTGATTTCACTTTTTTAGATGAGGATATATGGATTGTTTAAGCTCTGAAGATGATCAAGAGGGTAGTGTTCCCTATCGGGAAACCAATTTTTGAGTTTGTTAGTAATCTCAGTTGCAGGATTATGCCTAATTATAGATTCCAAGAAGTAATTGCTTATGGAAAAATAAACAGGGAACTTGAAGATGATGAATTATAAGAATTAAGGCATTTATCTTTCCAAGAATTTGAAGTAGAAAGGAGCATTATGAATGATCCCGTAAAGGATGCCCCTCATTTGAAGCCTTTGAAGTTGCACGATCATAAGATTGGTTTTGAAGATAAACCTAATATGGCATATGTTGGTGATTATTGGGATGAACAAACCACTAAGGATATTTTGTATTTACTTGAATATGAGGATTTGTTTCCTGCATCAGTTTCAAAGCTTAAAGGCATCAAAAAATATTTGTGAGAAATGAATATTGTTTTGAAACCTAATGCTCACCCAATAAAATATCATCCTTATTATTTGAACCCAAGAGTGAAAGAAAAGGTCAAGAGGGAAATTGATAAGATGTTAGTTGAGGGACTTATTTTTCCTATTGATGAAGTTTACTGGATTAATCCTATCGTTATTCAAGATAAGAAAGATTCAAATGATATTAGGGTCTGCATGGATTACCAAAACCTCAATAATTCTTGTGTTTATGATCCATTCCAAACTCCTTTTAGTGATGAAGTGTAAATAATGTTGTGGGACAAGAATCTTACTCTTTCAAGGACAGGTTCTCTAGATATCTTCAAGTTAGGATTGTAGAGGAAGATAAGAAGAAAACCACCTTCACCGTTGAGTGGGGGTCATATACCTATCATGTTATGTCTTTCAATCTCGAGAAGACTCCTACTATTTTTTCCTAAATAATCTTTGCAGCCTTCCTAGAGAATATACACTTTTTTTTGGAGGTCTACATGGATGAATGGATAGTTTACAATTTTTTGAAAAAGAACTCTAGTATGTTGCGAGTTATGTTTGACTGATGCAGGGAGCTACAAATCTCTCTAAACCTGAAGAAATGTATCTTTTTTGTGCCTTTTGGAACTTTGATATGACACATTGTATGTAAGGATGGTGTATCAGTGGATCCTGCCAAAGTCACAGTAATTCTTAATGGATACTCTACCACTTAGAAGAAGCATCTGGTTGTGCAAGCAACCAATTACTAGTTGATTGTAGGTCAAATATATAATTTGGGACTTTATAATATCTTGTGTAGGTGAATTTTCAACCATAAAAGAGATGACACCCTATGGGAATGTCATAGTGGTGTTGTGATGAGCCTCATCATTGGGTAACTATATGGAGCTTCATTCACCTCCTAGATTAGTCAAATCGACTCTTCTCACAACTTATTACATGTTTTTGATTATATTTTGTTTAATGAGATGAGTTAAAGTGAGATATTGTGCCTAGTGGACTAATGTGCATTAAATGCAGGTTTGTGAGAGAAAATCAGGGAATTTTGGCAATCTTAAAGGTTGAAACTCACATGGGACAAGGAAGAGAGATTGTAGGAGGTAAATCCTCCTCATTTACTCCTCCCTCATTTGAATATTCCTCCATCAATCACACTAGCTCGGACTACAAGCAACCAAGTCATGAAGATCAAAAGGAAGCCGAGCAAGTGATAGTCAAAGAGTTAGTTCATCTCGAGTTTGGCAGCCGAGCCTCCCTATATTTAAGGAAGTCGTTGGAGACTTCAGTTGTATAAATAAAGAGGCCTAGAGCCTCATTAGGATTCAAATTTTTGTTGTAAAAACACAAGTTATTTTGGAGATCCATACTTGTGGAAGACATTGCTATGTAATTTTCTGTTTTGATAATGAGAATGAGCTTTTTCATGATCCAGTATTGAGTTAACTCAAAGGGCTGAAGCTCTTGGGTTAGGGCCCAACTCTAGGAGTAAAGGCTCCTCTTATTGTATCTGTATGCTTATAATAGATTCATAGATTCATGGTTAAATTTTCCATAGAAATATTTCATTGCAAGTAGTGTAGATTTGATTAGTTTGTTTATTAGTTTGCTTCCATTTGTGCTTTACTTCAGCAGTAGGCTAGAAGGGATAGAAGGAACACCAAAAATCTGTCAATAGGTGTCTTGGCCTAACTTCATCCTTCAGGGATCATGATTTGAGGAAAGGACCCCTATGCAGCTCCAAAAAGACAGATTTCTGCTTTCTCATAGAATTTAGAGTTTACTGTGCTTGAACCAGGATTTGATCAGTTTGCAAGTGTAGGATTTAATTACCGTTTCTTCCATTTTTAGTCTTACAATAGATCTCATCAATGACTTCATCTTATTCTAGATATAATTTTGGGATTCAACTACGTTAAGTAAGTCATTCATCTTATTCTGCAAATTTTCCTCATGCATGAAGTAGATAGCTAGCTCATTAAACTCTATTTTTCAACTCATTGAAATTATTCTTGTTTACATGATTTTTGGGAAAATATTATTGTTTGATGCAGTGTAGGTCTTTTAGAAGTAGAGAAAGATTTGATAGCAAGAAACCTCCTTCCAACTTCATCCATCCATAATCATTCCTTGCTTTCACTACGACCTTCACCAATGTCATCATTTTACATGGAAACTTCTCCAAGCATGTTGAGCAAATCCAACCATCTCCCAACCTTGGTTTTGAGTTGTGAGTGATCCTCTTACTCCATTCCATCCAAAAACCACCTTCCCTAAGCCTTCCATCACCTCCAGCACCCATCGTTTTGCTCTCGACTGTATCATGTAGAAATATAAGGAATCTTGTAGGTTTTTAGGACATCTTGTAGGTTTTCTTGTAGTGGCCTGTTTTGAGGGCGAATTGAGGGAAAACTTCCAGGAAGCCACACAAGGTCACCTAAGGGTCTCCCAAACATTCCAACCATCCACCAGCATCCCTAAGCCACCCGCCACATCACCAAAAGGGATTAGCTTTCGCACTTGTTTTTCCATAAAAAGAATAAAAAGAAAAAATAGATTTATTTCAGTCCTTTACATGCACAGTAGCGATGTTTGATGTTTTCAACTTTTATCCTTAGGAAAGTAGCATTTCATACATGTTAGCTTGGCATTCTTGTAAAGCATAGTTTCTTAGTAGTTAGTTAGGAAATGGTGTGTCTTTAGCATTGGCTTTCAGTCCTTTTCCTTATTGTACTAGACAAGCTTTCTCCTAGAGTAGATTTCTCTTTCTTTCATCAATAATCAAGCTTATTTTGAATCCATAGAAGTCTGGCTTGAAAAAACTAGTGGTATCTCGCCAGCTGAACGGTGACAAAAATAAGAACCGTCACTTTTACTTGTGTATATAGCACTGTCACCTCCAAGTTTTTATGAACCCCGGGTTGATAAAGTAAAGCTGGTAGCCCCAGGAGTTGCAACATTCTTTCTACAATACTGGTGCTCATCATGTTGCAGGAGGACATGTAACAGGGAAAGCCATTGCAAGAAAGGTGCTACAGGAAGAACTATGGTGTCCAAATTTGTTTAAGGATGTGAAGGAGTTTGCTAAGAATTGTGATGTTTATCATAGAGTTGAATGGTCTTCTCATCGAGATGAGATTCCATTGCATTTCGTTAGAAAATTGCAATATATCATCACCACAACTGATTACCTGACTAGATGGGCATAAGAAGCCCTTATAAAATATTTCACTCTAGTACTACAACCAAATTTATATTTGAGAATAGTATTACCATATTTGGTTGTTGAAGGAGTCTGACAAGTGATCAAGGATCTCATTTCATCAACAACACTATTACAACCTTAATGCAAGAGTACCTAGTATAACATCACAAGAGCGGTCCTTATCATCCACAAGCAAATGGAACAATATAATCCTTCAACAAGATTCTAAAGAAGGGACTAACTAAAGTGTGTTATTCTAACATGGATGATTGGGATGAAAGGGTTCTTGCTACTTTATGGGTTTATCATATTACTACAAAAAAGTTGCAGAAGTATACTCCTTTTCATCTCGTGTATGGTAGATAGGTTGTGGTTCCTGCTAAGTTCATTGTTCCCAATTTATTTATTATGCAAACCACTAAAATTTATGATGATGATTTATTTGTGAAGCATCTTTAGGGTTTATGAGAACTTGACAAGTAGTTATTTTTAGCAGTCCCCCATCAAAGTGTAGAGAAACAAAGGTATAAGGCTTGAAATGATCATCATATTAAGAGTAATCCATTTTTAGTTGGAGATTAGGTTTTTCTCTACACCAAAAAGTGTTTAGAACACCGTGGGAAGATTCATATGCATTAGTTGGGACCTTTTATAATTTTAGATATAAGTGAGTTTGGAGCCATGAAGCTCATGCAACTTGATTGTGTTCTTATGCCTAGTTGGGTGAATGACGAACATGGAAATTTTTTGATTTTCACCTTGTACATAAATTACCTGCAAACATATTCTTAAATATATATATATATAGATATATACAGTAGCGAGAAACACAAAACAAATACACATATATTTTCCCCTGAATCCCAAAATTGAGACTACCAGATTGATTTTTTATTATATTCCTTTCAATGTTACAATACATATACATGCCAAAGCATTCATAAACCCCAATCCATTAACCCTGGAGTAGAACATAATCGTAGTTCCCTTAACCACATCTACAAAATACCATGGGCATAAAACCATCCTGCCCAAAACCATGTGCGAAACCCAAGCCCAAAACCATAGGTAGGTCCGCCTACCTAATATAGGGCCAAAAATAAAATTCCCAAGACACTACCCCAGACCTTGTGTAGGGGGGCAACCACCCCCCTGTGACCCCCCAGCTACGCCCAACAAAGGAAAGAATATAACACACACCCAACATTCTCCCACTTGTTGTTTTCTTTCCACATAGGGGGTCACATGAGAGCTTAGTCATCTGTCCAACCCTGCAATGACCATTGTTTCTCTACACCAAGAAGACTTCTCACTGCTCACAGACTTCGTCAATGCATCTGCAGAATTCTTCAAAGTGTCCACCTTTACTAGAAACACCTTTTTTTCCTCAACCATATACCTCACAAAGTGATACTGAACATCAATGTGCTTTCTGTTTAAATGATAAGAAGGGTTCTTTTCCAACAAAATTTCACTTTGGCTATCACAGTCTATCCTTATAGCTCATTGTACTAACCCCATACTGGAACACAATCTCTACAACCAAACTGCTTCCTTGCTTTCATGAGTGGTTGTCATGTATTCTACCTCTATAATTGAAAGTGCCACTACATATTGTCTCTTGCTCATCCAACTAACTGCACCTCCAAATAGGTTAAACACATAACTGTTGAGATTTTCTGTTTTGTATAAGATAGGCAAAATCTCAGTAGATGACAACAATAGGAATCAGTTCCTAGATTAGCTCCAGTTTGTTGGGAGGGAGTTAATGCATCTTAAATTTGAGTTGAGAGGATTTATGAGGCAGTTAGATTCTCTTTGTTATATAACAGGTATCCATATGGATTGTTTGATAAGGGTGTGAGAGTTTGTGAGGATTTGATTTATGTAATCTCCTGTTTGATTAATAAGAATTGCCGATGCCTATGTTTGGTGGACGTAGCCCAGATTGGTTGGGTGAACCACGTTAAATTCCTCTGTGTTTTGTGCTTGATTTATTTGCTGAGTATTTTAGTTTATTGCTGTGCATCTGATCTCTAACAAGTGGTATCAGAGCATGTTGGAGGCGTTGTTGATTGCTGGAGGCCGAGAACCGAGGCGAGTTGGACTTGCGTACTGGAGGTGGAGCGCAAAGGCGCTGGAAGTGCTTGGTGCCTGCTGCATGAACTGGTACCTGGTGCGTAAACCTGGTGGAGCGTTGACGTGCTGGAGCCTTACCTGGTGCGTAAACCTAGTGGAGCGTTGACGTGATGGAGCCTTACCTGGTGCATTGCCTGTGGAGCGTTGACGTGCTGGAGCCTTACCTGCGTGAACTGGTACCTGGTGTGTTGCATGTGGAGCGTTGACGTGCTGGAGCCTTACCTGCGTGAACTGGTACCTGGTGCATTGACGTGCTGGAGCCTTACCTGTGTGAACTGGTGGTGCGTAAACCCTGCGGGAGCATTCCTTTGATTGCTGGTAGAATTGTGAAATTTTTTTTTTTACCGTGCCAAATACATAAACATTGCAATTCAGATACATAAATATTGCAATTCAGCGTGGAAAATCTCGTAGTTTGAGCAGTGTAACACCAAATATATAAAAAATTGCAATGCAGCGGTGATACGATTTGTGATATAATAATTTTGTGTTCGTACAAGTTCAATTTTTCCCTGGTTTGCGACATCGGCACGTTTTTGGCGATGGTTTGCAAGTGTAGTGTTGTGGCTAAAGAGATGTGAAGGGCCAAAAATAAAAGTTGAATTGTCGAGCACTTGAGACTTTCGATTATGAGGAATGAAAATATTTGTTCAACTGTGCATCTCATGGGGTTTGAACATGTTTGTATTAAAACCCATGTTTGTATTAGGACAAGTCGTTTAAAACCGTCTTACTTTTGTGAAAGAAGGTGGAGGCTTTAAAGCTTTGTTGCTAGCGTTGAGTTCTAATTTAACCATAATCGCATATATGGGATTTGATCCGTGGATTGAGAGGAAAGTCAACAATGAAAATTGTTTTGAGCTTATTTTTTTTATTGCCCAATTTTCACAGTAAACAAACAAACAAAAAGTTTTTTTTTGTAAAAGCAAAGGCATATAAGGCATAGCCAATTTTTTAATTGCTGGTATTTAAAAGTTGGGTTTTGGAGATTATTGTGTTTTTTGTTGATAGAAGATGGCGAAAACTCAAAGTGCCCGTTTTGAAATTGAGAAGTTTAATGGCAAGAATAATTTCGAGATCTGGAAGGTGAAGATGTATGATTTGCTTGTCCAACATGGTGTGGAAAAGGCGTTGTTGGGCAAATCCAGATAGCCTTACAACATCACAGATAATGAGTGGGCCGAGATGGATGAAAGAGCGATAAGTGCTATTCGATTGTGTCTAGTTGATGATGTCCTGTTTAATATCGTGTCGGAGACAACAGCTGCTGGTTTGTGGTTGAAACTGGAGAAACTGTACATGACCAAATCCTTAACCAATAAGATTCTCCTGAAGCGACAGTTGTACAGTTTGCGAATGAAGGAAGGTACATCGATTGCTGATCATTTAAATGCTTTTAATACTCTTCTTGTGCAATTACAAAGTATAGAGGTAAATATTCAATCCGAGGATAAAGCTATTACTTTATTGTGCTCGTTGCCCGAATCATGGGATCATTTTGTTACTTCTATAAGTCTTAGTTCATCAGAAACTATTGAGTTTGATGATGTATTTGCATCCTTATTATCGAAAAAAACAAGGAGAAGGTCGCATTCTGAAACCTCTACATCAGAAGCTATGATGGTTAGAGGTCGTTCGAAAGAAAGACACTCTAGGAGGCCGAGCGACTCACGTTCAAAGTCGAAAGGGAAGAAGAGTAAGCTAAAGTGTTGGTTTTGTGGCAAATCAGGGCATTTAAAGAAGGACTGCTGGAAGCGACAGCAGCAAACTTCTAAAGCAGATTCTTCGACAGAGAAGAAGGAGGCGAATACGACAGATACAGGTTCGACATCTGGTTCAGGTATGAGTGATGAAGTATTATCAGTTAATGTGTCAAATCATGGTCAACATTGGTTGTTAGATTCTGGTGCATCAAACCACATGTGTATCCATAAAGAATGGTTTAAGACATATAAATCAATTAATGATGGAGTTGTGTACATGGGTAATGATGTAACATGTAATATTGTGGGGATTGGGAGCATACAACTACAAATGTTTGATGGAACAACTAGAATATTAACTGATGTGAGGCATGTACCAGATTTAAGGAAAAATTTGATTTCATTAGGAGCACTTGATTCAAATGGATATAAAACTGTAATTCAAGGTGGATTAATGAAAATTTACAAAGGCATCTTACTAGTTATGAAAGCTAAGAAGGTAGGAAATCTATTTCAGTTAGAAGGAAGTACAGGGTTAGATTTTGTGTCTACAGTGTCTGAACATGACAGTAGTTCCATTCACTTATGGCATCAAAGATTGGGGCATATGAGTGAAAGAGGGTTGAAAATTTTGGCTGATCGAAAGTTACTTCCAAATCTAAAATATGGAAAGTTAGATTTCTGTAAGCATTGTCTGTTTGGAAAACAAAGTAAACAAAAGTTTAAAACAGGCAAACATACTAGTTAAAGCATACTTGATTATATCCATTCAGATGTTTAGGGTCCAGCTCCTACAACTTCATATGGTGGTTCATCTTATTTTGTATCATTCATTGATGACTTTTCTAGGAAAGTATGGGTCTACATGTTGAAAAGGAAGTCTGATGTTTTTTCAGTTTTCAAGCAGTTTAGAGCATTGGTAGAAAACAACACTAGTAGAACAATAAAATGTTTAAGAACTGACAATGATGGTGAGTTTACTTCCAAGGAGTTTGACAGCTATTGCAAGGATACAGGGATCGAGAGACATAAGACCATGGTTTATACTCCTCAGCAGAATGGAGTTGCTGAACGCATGAATAGGACTCTTCTAGAGAGAGCAAGGAGTATGCTGAGTAACGCCGGGTTGCAAAAGGAGTTGTGGACGGAAGCAGTGGCAACAACTTGTTATGTGATAAACCGATCTCCATCAACGGCGATAGGCTGCAAGATCCCGCAAGAGGTATGGAAAGGACACCCTTGTGACTATTCTAAACTCATGAGTGTTTGGTTGTGATGCATATGCTCTAGTGCCTAAACATCAACGAACTAAATTAGATCCAAAGTCGAAAAGGTATATCTTTGTTGGGTATGGTGTTGGAACAAAGGGATATAGATTGTGGGATCCTACTACCCGCAAAATCATCATCAACAGAGATGTAAAGTTTAATGAATCCTCTCTTGTACAGTTAGATGTAGATAGTAGATTGAAACAGGATGATGTATCTAATTTTCAGCACATTCAGTTTGATAGCATTTCTAATGATAGTCATGATGACCATAGTTCAGATACTAGTCATGAACAGGTTTCAGAATTAGAACATGAACAGGGTTCAGGTATAGATCATGAACAGGCTTCAGATACTGGTCATCAAGAAGTTCCTACAGATGGTAGTGAACCAATCAAGGAAGCGCCAGAAACATCATTAAGGAGGTCGACAAGAATCAAACGACCACCGAGAAGGTATGATGATTATGTTACTTCAGTTGCATTTACTGCTAATGACGATGAACCTCTGTGCTATCAGGAAGCAATAGAAGGTTCGAAAAGTGACAAGTGGAAAGCAGCCATGAAGGACGAAATGATGGCCTTAAGTAAGAACGACACATGGGATCTGGTTGAGCTTCCGAAAGGCAGGAAAACTGTGGGGTGTAAATGGGTTTTCAAGCTGAAATGGGGTGTGAATGATACGGAAGACAGGTACAAAGCGCGGCTGGTTGCAAAAGGGTTTTCTCAGAAAGCCGGTATTGACTTTCACGAGATTTTTTCACCAGTGGTTAAAATTGTTTCAATTAGAATTGTGTTAGCATTAGTGGCTTTGCTTGATTTAGAGTTGCAGCAATTAGATGTTAAGACTGCATTTCTACATGGTGACTTAGATGAGGAAATTTATATGGAACAACCGGAAGGGTTTGTTCAGCATCGCAATGAGAAATTTGTCTGCAGGCTCAACAAGTCTTTATATGGCCTGAAACAGTCGCCTCGGCAGTGGTATAAGAAGTTTGATTCTTTCATGTTGAGTCAGAAATATGTTAGAAGTGAATATGATCATTGTGTTTATTTTAAACAGTTAAATAATGGCATATTCATTATCTTAGTATTGTATGTTGACGATATGCTTTTAGCAAGCAAAAGCATAGAAGAAATCAACAGGTTGAAGGCTCAGATGGCAAGGACATTTGATATGAAAGATCTAGGAGCAGAAAGACAGATTTTGGGCATGGAGATTTTCAGAGACATGAGCAATGGTAAGCTATGGCTACCACAACAGAAGTATATTGAGAAAATACTTTTGAGGTTTGGTATGAATAACGTGAAGCCTGTGTCAGTCCCTCTCGCTTCCCATTTCAAGCTTTCTTCGAGTTTATGTCCTAATTCAGATGAAGAAAAGGATTATATGTCTCGAATTCCATATGCTAATGTAGTAGGGTGTTTAATGTATGCGATGGTGTGTACGCGACCAGATATTTCACATGCAGTTGGGGTTGTCAGCAGGTACATGGAAAATCCGGGTAAAGAACACTGGTCAGCAGTGAAATGGGTGCTTCGGTATTTGAGAGGCACAAGTAGTTATTGTATCACTTACAATAAGAGTAGTGAATTTGTTTGTGGATATGTTGATTCCGATTTTGCAGGTGATTTGGATAAGAGAAGGTCAACTTCAGGGTATGTCTTTACTATTGCAGGTGGAGCTATAAGCTGGATGTCAAAGCTACAGAACATTGTCGCTTTATCCACTACTGAAGCAGAATACATTGCTGCTTTGCATGCTTGCAAAGAGGCGGTTTGGTTGAAAGGTTTGCTTGGTGAGTTTGGTAGGTTACAAGACAACATCAGGTTACTTTGTGATAGTCAAAGTGCAATACATTTGGCTAAGAATCCGGCCTATCATAGTAAATCAAAGCATATTCCAATTAAGTACCATTTTGTAAGATAGGTTATCACTGAAAGGGGAGTCTCTCTTGAAAAGGTGCATACAAAGGAAAACTGTGCAGACATGTTCACGAAACCAGTTTTGTTAGAGAAGCTACGCTGGTGTTTGGCTTCTCTTGGCTTGCAGAAAAGATAAAATAATAATAACAGGGCATCAGGCTAATTGTTGTCAAGGTGGAGATTGTTGAGATTTTCTGTTTTGTATAAGATAGGCAAAATCTCAGTAGATGACAACAATAGGAATCAGTTCCTAGATTAGCTCCAGTTTGTTGGGAGGGAGTTAATGCATCCTAAATTTGAGTTGAGAGGATTTATGAGGCAGTTAGATTCTCTTTGCTATATAACAGGTATCCATACGAATTGTTTGATGAGGGTGTGAGAGTTTGTGAGGATTTGATTTATGTAATCTCCTGTTTGATTAATAAGAATTGCCGATGCCTATGTTTGGTGGACGTAGCCCAGATTTGTTGGGTGAACCACGTTAAATTCCTCTGTGTTTTGTGCTTGATTTATTTGCTGAGTATTTTAGTTTATTGTTGTGCATCTGATCTCCAACAATAACCACTTGTAGATCTTCTCTGATCTAGATCTCTAACCTAGTCTTCATCAACAAAGCCACATATTTTCAAAACTTTTTCCAATCCTGGCATTCCTTGGTAGCACAAACCATAATCACTAGTGCCACACAAATACCTAAAAACTTGCTTCATTGTTGTTCAATGCTCCTTCCCTGGTTTTGACATAAAGCTACTCAATACTCCCATTACACGTGAAATATTTGGTCTAGTACAAACCATTACACACATCAGGCTACCGATTGCACTTGTGTATGGAACATGGGACATGTCCTCTTCCTCAACTTGTGTCTTGGGACACTATTCAATAGATAACTTTACAACTATAGGAATAGGAACCTTCACCGGTTTAATATCCTACATATTAAACCTCTGCAGTATTGTCTCAACATACTTCCTTTGGTTTAACCAGAGCTTCCTCTTTGCCCAATCTCTTTTAGTTTCCCTACCCAAGGTATAGTTTGCAGCACCAAGATCCTTCATGTTGAATTTGAAGGACAATTGGGTATTCTAATCTTGGATAATTTCTTTGTCATTTAAAATCATCCACATACAAGATCAGATAAATAACATGGTCACCAATTAATTTAAAATATACACAGTGATCTTCTTTGCTTCTGGGGAAGCCAAGTCCCTATATATATGTATCAAATTTTTGATACCACATCCTTGGTGACCGTTTTAACCCATATAGAGACTTTTTAAACTTGCATACCAGTTATTTCCTTCCCTTCACCACGAAGCCTTCATGTTGCTTCATGTAGATCTCTTCTTCCAGATCCTCGTGAAGAAATTTTGTCTTCACATCCATATTTTCTACCTCAAAATCAAAAGTAGCAACAACAGATAAAAGTAATCTAATAGAAGCTACCTTGGCAACAGGAGAAAAAATATCACCAAAATCAATTCTTGGCACCTAGGAATAACCTTTTGCTACTAACCAAGATTTCTATTTCTCCACCTTTCCTTCTACATTCATCTTCTTCTTAAACACCATTTTTCTTTGAATGGGTTTCCTTCTAGCCGGCAACTCCACCAAATCCCAAGCCTCATTTTTGTCCAAAGATGCCATTTCATCAACCATGGCCTCTTTCCAGAGTTTACCATCCTATGAATCTACTGCCTCCTTAACAGTTCTGGTATCATCATCAGTAATATATAAAGAAAAAATTGAACATAAAGTAGATGGACTATACCTTTTATTGGCCTTATTTCTTGAATTGATCTTCTCATATATGGAGTTTGTGGCTCTTCATCTTCTGATTCCTTGTCTGCTGTAGAGTCTGATTCTTCCTCCTTTAGCTTAAACTCTATATTGTTAGGTTCCTTTGGTAGGAATTCATGTTTAATAACATCTTTCACCTCTATAAAAACCACATCTCAGTTGTACACAACCTTCCTTATTTCTAGGTTCCAAAGCTTATAACCTTTTAAAACATCCTTATACCCAATAAAGATGCACCTTTCAGATTTACTATCCAACTTGGTTCTTTTCTCCTTTAGAACATATAAATATGCATCACAACCAAATATCCTCAGTTGTGAAAGATAGGGTTTCTTACCTGTCCATACCTCATGTGGAGACTTATCCTCTGACGATGATGAAGGTGATCTATTAACTAGGTAACATGCAGTCTCCATCACCTCTGCCCAGAATTCCTGTCCTAAATTGGCACCACTAAGCATGCTTCTTGCCTTTTCCATCAACGTCCTTTTCATTCTTTCTTCAAATCCATTTTACTGAGGTGTGTATGGAGTAGTCTTATGCCATGTTATACATCACTTCTTATAGAACTCTTCAAATTCCTTCTTGCAGAACTCTCCACCATTATTTGTCCTCAACACCTTTATCTTCTTCTCTATCTGGTTTTCCACTAGAGCCTTAAATTCTTTAAACCTTTCAAAGACTTCAGATTACTTCCCAAGGAAATATATCCATGTATTCCTTGAGAAGTCATCTAGAAATGATACATAGTACACAAACTTACCCAATGATGGAATTGGCACAGGTCCAAACACATCACTATGCACAAGCTCTAATATTTCTTTTGCCCTCTTAGCATTAGAGGGGAAACTCACCCGATTATGCTTCCCATATACACAATGTTGATATAAATCGAAATCCAAAGAGTAGTTAGACATACCTTCTACCATACCATTAACGCGAAGTATTCGAAGGCCCTTCTCTCCAATATGTCCAAGCCTTTGATTCCACAGCATGGTCTTTTCTCTAGAGGCCACGAGGTTTTCTGCTCCACTTTCAAGAACCACATAACTGTTGCACCTATCAATAATAGTGTTATCCAGAAGCTTGTACAAAGTTCCAATCCAAACTCCCCACATCAATACTAGTGCTTTTCGAACCATCTTGCAGGTGTCTTTCTCGAACACCGTTTTTAAACATGCATCATCCATATTTCTTACATAAATCATATTTCTGGCCAATGCAGGAATATGCAGAACACCAGGAAGTGTTCTAATCCTTCCACCTTACAACTTCAGCTTGACTTTCTTGCATCCGACAATTCTAGCCTTCCTATCATCCCCTAAGAATACATCACCACCATAATATTTCTCATACTCACACAAACACTCCCTATGGGGAGTGAAGTGAAAGGATGCACCTGAGCGAATAAAACATGCCTCATGATCTAAATGTGTACTTTAAGAAGAATCCAATTACACATCCCCACCTTCATCTGAGGTGGTTTTCGCCTCTATAAAAGGAGCATCATGAGATATCTTTCCTTTATAAGGAGCTTTAGAGCTACAATCCTTTTGAAGTGCCTTTCCTTTCCACATTTCCAACACACCTTTACAGGTTCTCCTGGACATTTAGATCTCCCTCTAGATTTATATCTCCCACTCGAGGACTTATTTTTGTTTCTATTATGGGATAGTCCTCATACAGACAAGGAATATCCATTCTAGCCCTCCGTATTTTTCCGTTTCGTCTCCTCCAATAACAAGGATGGGAATATTTCATAAAACTTTAAGGTAGTTGTTGTTATACAGGAAAATTACCTCCTCATCAACTCAGATGATAAAGACATGATGGCTGAAGGACTGACCAAGTTCACAAGCCCAATTGTCAAGCTAACGCTGCCTAAACATTATCAACATGGTTTATAAATCTTCCTAGCAAGGCTAAGGGTGCATTAGTGCCCAAAGTAACTCTGTCTGTTACCTTAGGAAGAGAGTTAGTGAACCCTAATGAATTTCTATGGGTCAAGGGAATGAGTTGACTAAGAAAATATCCCTAGTTTTTCTCCTATGTCAGCTAATAAAAGCAGGGAAACATTAGAACTCGACCTGTTTGTGATCTAGGTGGATCTTCAGATACAATGGCATGGAAAAACTCAGAAATCAAAGCAATCAGAATGAAGTCAACCTAGGACCAGAGTAGAGATCTCTTCTTTCTGATTCCAATAGCGCAAACGGTACTTCAATCCGAGTTCGGATGATGAAGTTATTGCAAAAAGAAGGGTTCTTCAATCCTTAAGAAAAAGAGGAATTTCCTTTAGAAATGGGTCTTAAAGCCTTAAAGGAAAATCGAAATCGGAGGTCACATGAGGGCAGACTTAAGAATTGGGCCATGGAACCCCCGATTGCCAATCTCCGACTAGATCAGATCGGCGTATCAGAGGCAATCGCAATCAGCGGTCATATATATATATAGATATATATATATATATATATATATATATATATATATATATATATATATATATATATATATATATATATATATATATATATATATATATATAAGCTTATATCGGCGATTGGGCAGTCGGATCAGCGATACACCAATCGACAGAACCATTATCGGGGCATCAGAGCATTATATATGAGCAGGATCGACGCGATTGGCCGAAGCCGATATCGGTGATCGGCGGTTAGCCCTCCCTCGTGAATAGGACCTATGGATGACAAAACGCTGATTGCGATTTTAGCACGGACCCGATAGGAAAAATAAGCCTGATTTCATGATTTTGAGGTATATGGTTTTGAGGCGGGTTTTTAGTGTTTTCTGTGGGAGTTTAAGACTTTATCCATGTAACAATAAAAGGACCCTTTTAAGAAGTGGTTGCACCCATTGATGATTCCACTCTACCAACCTCTCTTATTAACCAGGCAAGCCTTGATTTAAAGGAATCTTGTTTGAAAATCCATTATAAAAGGGATCAATGGAAGAGCATTGAGGAGGCAATCTTGATGGTTGCAACATGTTGTTTCGTAGAGGCCGAGAGCATCTATTGAGCTATTTTGAACAGTTACATGACTCTAGCCCTCTTCTATTGTTGCGGGAAGCTTTGGTGCTGCACACCACTCCATCTCAGGCATTCATTTCATAGCCATCAGGCAAATTGGAGGTATAAGCCTCTTTATGGACAGATTGATAAATGTAATTCTGTTTATTCATGCCATTTAATAAGAAAGGCCTCCCCATTGTTGAGCTGGGCCCGGAGACGTAGTCCAAATTGGACGAACTCCGTTATCAAGCCTTGGTGTTCTCTTTTGTGCCTTTTATGTGTTTTCTTCTTCTTTTCATATGTGCACATTTATGTGTTAAGCTGCAATTTTATATGCAATTATTTTCTATACATCTATAAGCGAAAACATCCTGGATCAAGTGGTATCAGAGCAGGGCTTTTTAGATGTGAATTGCATGTTTGTATGTTAACAAGAGGTAGGCTTCAAATAGGCGAAGGGAATCTAGAACCTTTTGATCTAGAGGTAGGGCATGCACCTCGAAGAAGAGACCTGGCTGAAGAGGAAGCTCGTATTGAAGAGGAGTGAAATTTTAGAAAGACTTTCTATTCAATGGCAGAGAATATTAGTCAGCTGGTTATAAGACTAGGAAAAGCTGAAGAGAGGAATCTAGAAGGATAAGGTTCAACACATGGGAATGATGGAGAAGAACCCCCTCCTTCTCCTTCTGGTGGTGAAGGTTCTTCTTCCCCCCCACCACCATATTCAAAGAAATCCAAAGGATGCATCTAAGAAACCTTTTTTAAAATTAGATGTTAAATTTGATCTTCTTGTGTTTAATGGTGAAAGTAACACAAAAAAGCTTAACAACTGGATTAGGAAGATTGAGGTTTATTGCAGGAATCAACAAATCGTAGAGGATGAGGTGAAAATCCAGTTGGCCTCTCTATGGCTGGGCAGCACAACTCTCGTTTGGTGGGAGAGTAAATTACAGAGCAGTAAAAATGTGGGTAATCTCTTTTCCTCATGGTCTGATTTTACTTCTGCATTAAAGGAACAATTTTATCCCTTAGGATACAAATAGAAAGCTTTGATGAATTGGAAATATTTAAGGCAAGGCAAAGGGTAGGATGTTTAGAGTTTTACAGAAGAATTTAGGAAGCAAGAACTGAATTTGGGTATTGCACTAGATACACTTGAAGTTGTAACTAAGTATATTGTCTCACTGCATAGTTATATTTGGCATTCAATATTGTTGTTTGAACCAACCACTATTGACCCAGCTAGTGTGAAAGCAATTCATATTGAGAACAGGGGAAAGAATGAAAGGGAGGACCAATCTAGAAAGCCACCATTCAAACCTCCCAATGGTAAATCCAAAGTGAAATGGAAAGGGAAGGAGAAGAAAACAACAACAAACAAAGAGGGAGAGTGACCTTATTGCAATCATTGCAATAAAGAAGGCCATGATGATGATATCTGTTGGAAGTAGCACCCAGAAAAATGCTCAAAGAAGTATGGAGGAAAAGGGAAGTAGAAAACAGTGGCAACAACACAGCAAGACCTTGGATCAGATTCAGGAGATGAAGCACTGGTCACAACAGTGGGAACAAAAGGTACCTTTACACCTCCTGTTGATTCTAAATCACATGGAAGCACCAGTTCTGTAGATGAGTCCCTTTCAAATGATAGAAAAATAATTGAATTATTTCATATCAGAGTTGTAGTAAATCATACCAAAGTAGAAACTTTGTTTGATACGGGGTCCCAAGAAAATTTAATTGTAGAATCCCTGGTAAAGAAGCTTGGCTTAGAAACAAAACCACACCCAAAGCCTTACCCGCTGGGATGGATACATGATAAAGCTAAATTGAATGTAACCCAACAGTGTAAGGTAAAATTTGTGATTGCTTCTAAGCTGGTGGATGAAGTAGAGACGGATGTTATACCACTGGACATCTGTGGCATGGTATTGGGGAGCCCCTACCTGTATGACAGAATGCTATTTTTTTCCACCATGAGAATAAATACCACATCACTAAGGATGGGATAGAGTACATAGTGCGGGCTCATCAAAACAAAATTAACGCCAACCTCATAAGCATTGGGCAGATGAAACAAACTAGTAAATTCCAGCAAAACATGCATGCTTATGGTCGTCAAGGAAAAGGAGGGCGAATTCACAGATGCGTTTGAAGGCTGCGATGGGAAGCATAAACAAGAATTTATGGGTTTAATTGTTGATTATAATGCATTGTTTTAGGAGCCGTGGGGACTACCTCCAAAGAGGGAGATCCAACACGAAATCCACCTGTTGCATGATGCCCCTCTGCCAAATATCGACATGTACAAAATGTCAGCAGTCGAAATGGAGGAGATCAAGCGTCAAGTGCAGGAATTGCTGGACCAAGGCATGATCAGGCCGAGCTCCTCCCCATGTGGGTCACTGATTGTTCTAGTGCCCAAGAAGGATGGCAGCTGGAGGATGTGTGTGGACTACCACGCACTCAACAAAATATCAGTAAAAAATTTCTATCCTCTCCCACGAATAGATGATTTATTGGATCAATTAAAAAATGTTGTATATTTCACAAAGTTGGATTTGTGAAGTGGCTATCACCAAGTTCGAATTGCAGAGTAGGACATGTGGAAAATCGCTTTTAAAACCAATCAGGGGTTGTTCGAATGGATGGTAATGCCATTCGGGCTTTGCAATGCTCCAGCCACCTTTATGTGGGTTATGAACAATATATTTCAGCCCTCCATTGATGAGTTTGTTCTTGTATATTTAGATGATATACTAGTTTTCAGCAAGAGTTGGTTTGAACATATGAGTCATGTAAAGAAAGTGATTGATGTGCTGAAGAAAGAAAAACTATTTGTAAAATTGTCAAAGTGTGAGTTTGGGAAAACCTCTTTGGGTTATCTAGGTCATATTGTTGGTCATGGTCAATTAAAAATTGATCCCACTAAAGTTGAAGCAATTGTAAATTGGCCTAAGCCTACTAGTGTAATTGAGGTCCGTAGCTTTCTAGGTGCAATCCAGTATTTGCGGAGATTTATTGCTAATTTCTTTGTTATTGCAGCACCTTTGCACACATTGACAAGTGCGAAATAGGTATTCCAATGGGGAGGAAGAAAACATAAATCCTTCGAAACATTGAAGGAAAAAATTAGCACCGCGCCAGTCTTAGCCTTACCCGATCTCTAACAGCCATTTGAGATCAAAACTGATGCCAACGGTTATGCCATGGGAGCCGTATTGATGCATCAAAAGAAGCCAAATTGTTACCATTCTGAGAAGTTTTCTCAAGCTGTGATAAACTATCCCACTTATGACAAGGAGCTTTATGCCTTGGTGCGGAGCGTGAAAAAGTGGAAACACTACCTGATCGGCAAGGAAACCATCATCCATACAGATCATCAGCCCTTGCAGTACCTTCAGTCACAAACCAAGTTGCAACAAACTCGTCATTTCAAGTGGATGGGCTTTCTTCAATAGTTTCATCTGGTAATAAAGTATAAGAAGGGCACTAGCAATAAAGTGGTCGATATGCTATCTTGCCCTCCTATTTCTGCTTCTATTATTTTTCATAATGCTTCATTGTCTTTTGAAATTTATGCTGAACAATATGCTAAAGATGATGACTTTAATTTATGCAAAACTAACCCATGGTTCACAGGTGGATAACTATCACTTGCAGGGGAAATTGTTGTATCACCTTGGTAAATTGCGTATTCCCACAGGAGAAAGAGTGCATGTAATTTGTTATGAAACCAGCTCACAAAAAGATAGAAAAGAGAGATCCACGCCTTAGAATTCAGCCTCTTCGAGGGGGCAACCTCCTTTACATTACATAAATGAACAATTCTTGGATAATACAAATGAAAATACCTCCTTTCTATATATAGGAGTTTAAGTGGTCCCAATACAATCAAAGCCTACATAACAATAATATTGTAGGGCACAACAATAAGAATAGTGGGCTTCTATGTGGCACAATAGTAACAATATGGGCACTACATGGGTACATCAATATAAATAAGGGGTATAACTACAATAGTAATGGGGTAATCACTAGTATTATAGGGACCTAACATGCCCCTCTCCTTCAAAAAAGTGTTGTCCTCAACACTTGAGTAGTTCAGGATACTTCTGCATAAAATTCTCATCCTCCCATGTGGAATCTTCAGCGGATAAGTTCTTCCACTTGATAAGGTACTCTGAAATTGATCGATTTCGTAGCTGTCGAGTTCTTGTTTCTATAACTGCTTCCGGTTCCAATATAATTTTTCCTTCTTCGTCAAGTTCTGGCAATATTGTTTGAACTGGGAGCTTGTCGCCTATAACCTTCTTTAAGCATGAAACATGGAAAACTGGGTGCAATCGAGAAGCTGCAGGAAGCTCCAATTTGTATGCCATAGTACCAATCTTTTGCAACACCTTGTACGGACCATAATACTTTGGTGATAATTTATTATCCTTCTTAGCTTGCTTGAGGGACATTTGCTTATATGGTTGTAGCCGTAGGAATACCCAATCACCTACATCAAAACTTCTTTCACTGCGATGTTGATCTGCCTGTTGTTTCATTCTATTCTGTGCCAACACAAGGTTATCCTTTAAGAGTTGGAGGACTTGTTGTTGATGTTCGATGTGATGTTCCACTGCCTGAACCTTAGAATTTTCTCTTAAATATGATGTGATGGATGGTGGTTGATACCCATAAAGTGCCATAAATGGGGTCATTTTTGTTGCTGTATGAAAGGAAGTGTTATACCACCATTCAGCCAGAGGCAACCATTTGACCCATTGTGTCTGTTTATCAGATACAAAGCAACGAAGATATCCTTCCAAACATTTGTTTACTATCTCAGTTTGCCCATCAGATTGAGGATGATAAGATGAGCTATGAGCTAACTGAGTACCAAGACAAGAAAATAATTCTGTCCAAAAATTTCCAGTGAAAATGGGATCTCTGTCACTTACAATAATCTTTGGGTTTCCATGTAGCTTTTGAATTGTTTCCATAAATGCAGTAGAAACTGTACTGGCTTTAAATGGATGTGATAATGCACAAAAGTGTGCATACTTGGTAAGTCTGTCAACTACCACCATGATGACACTCTTTCCCTCAGACTTGGGTAAACCTGTGATAAAATCCATTGAAACCTCCTCCCAACGTTGGCTTGGAATGGATAAAGGTTGTAATAGACCCGGTGTCTTAATTGTTTCAACTTTATTTTGCTGGCAAACCAAACATTCTGCCACAAACTTTTGAATATCTGATTTAAGGCCATCCCAAAAAAATTCCTTCTTAACCCTGTGGTAAGTTTTTAAAAATCCTGAGTGCCCTCCTAAGGGAGAAGTGTGCAATTCCATAAGAATCTTTTGTTTTAGCTGGGAATTCTTACAGAGGTATAAGCGATCTTTGTACCATAATGAATCATTTTTCCAGCTAAATGTATCAGACGTACTGGAATCTTGTTGTAGCTTTCGAATAAGTGCCCACACTTCTTCATCATTCTTCCATTCCTCCCTTGCTTCGTTTATCCAATCTGGTTGGATAATAGAAATGGCACACAACAATGCTTCCACATCCTCATCCTTTCTTGAGAGTGCATCTGCCACCACATTTTGCTTCCCTTTTTTGTAGATGATTTCAAAGTCATAACCCAACATCTTTGTGACCCACTTTTGTTGCTCTTCAGAGGATAATCTTTGTTCTAAAAAGTATTTAAGGCTATCATGATCCGTTTTTACCTTGAAGTGTCTTCCCATTAGGTAGGGTCGCCATTTCTTAAGTGCATGGAGTATTGCCAACATTTCCTTCTCATAAATAGCTTTGCTTAAAAACTTTCCCTTGATTGGACGACTTTCAAAAGCAATGGGTCTTTCATCTTGCATTAGAACAGCACCAATTCCATTTCCTGAAGCATCACATTCCACAATAAAGGTTTTTGTGAAGTCCGGCGTAGCTAAGACCGGTGCTTGGCACATTGCCTCTTTAAGATGTTCAAAGGCCTTTGTTGCTTCCGAAGTCCATGAAAATGAATCTTTCTTCAATAATGTTGTTAGAGGTGCTGCTATTCTCCCATAATTCTTAACAAACTTGCGATAATACCCTGTCAACCCAAGAAATCCTCGCAGATGCTTTATGGATGTGGGGATTTTCCATTCCTTAATGGCTTTAATTTTGCTAGGGTCTACCTTAACTCCTTCATGAGATACAATATGACCCAAATATTCCACCTCCTGGACTCCAAAGAAACATTTGGATCTTTTTGCATATAATTGTTTCTCCTCCAATAGTTGTAAGACCCTGTCAACATGTTCAACATGATCCTTCCAAGACTTGCTGTAGATTAGTATATCATCAAAAAATACTAACACAAATTTTCTAAGGAATGGTTTGAAAATTGAATTCATCAAACCTTGAAATGTTGAAGGTGCATTGGTAAGGCCAAAAGGCATGACCAAAAATTCATAATGACCCTCATGAGTTCTAAATGCTGTTTTCGGAATGTCTTCAACCTTCATTCTAATTTGATGATATCCCGAACGAAGATCCAACTTGGTGAAGTAAATTGATCCATGCAATTCATCCAGTAATTCATCAATAACAGGAATGGGGAACTTATCTTTAATAGTGAGCTTGTTGAGCTCCCTATAATCTGGACACATGCGCCATGATCCATCCTTCTTGTGCACCAATACTACTGGAGCTGAGAAAGAACTTTGACTCGGTTGAATTATACCAGCCTCTAGCATTTCTGCAACCATACGTTCAATTTCACTTTTTTGGACATAAGGATATCTGTACGGCCTGATGTTTGGAGGAACACTTCCTGGAATCAGATGAATAGCATGATCATGATCACGCATAGGTGGGAGACCTTTGGGAGTCTCAAATACCTTGGAATGATTGTCCAAGACTTTTTGGAGATCTGGAGAAATAGATGATTCCAATGTGGAAACATCTAGCGAACATAATTGTGCAATTACACCTCTTTGCTCCTTTTTTAGAAGCTTTGTCATTCCATTAGAGCTGATTATCTTTCCTGGTTTCCCTGCAATACCCCTTAATTCAACTTCCTTTCCTTCCACAGAAAATTTCATGAAAAGTTCTTGAAAATTAAAAGCTATTGTACCCAAGGATTGTAGCCATTGGACTCCTAGTACAACATCAGCACCTCCCATTGGAATGGAAAGCATTGGGCTAGTCAATACATATTCTCCCATGGATAGCTTGATATTATGGCACTTTCCAGAACAATTTATTGTTCCTCCATTTGCAATCATCACTTGACACTCTGGTGCTGGATATAGGAAGCAATTCAATTCTTTTGCTACCCTACAATGAATAAAATTGTGGGTGCTTCCTGAATCAATCAACACTATTACCTTTTTCTTCTTGATTTGTCCTTCTATCTTGATGGTTTGAGGAGTGGTAATTCCCGCCAATGCATTACAAGATATGGTCGGATTTATTTGTTCTTCATCTAGGCTTTGTTCCTGGAATATATCCTCTTCTTTTGACCTTTCTTGCTCCTTTTCTTCTTCCTCTTCACAATCTATGTAGAATAATTTCTTCTCAGCACATTTATGACCTTTTGTGTATTTGCTATCACAATTGTAACAAAGCCCTTTTGCTCTTTTTTCTTCCAATTGTTGTGGTGTCAACCTTGTAGGTTGTGGAAGACTATGGGCAACAACACTTCCGTCTTTATAGTTGTGAATGGTATGCTTCCTAGTTGCCATAATTTTGCTTTCCATTTTTCTTGCTAACCTGAATGCCTTCTCTAATGAATCAGGTTCCCAAAGGCGCACATCATGTTGGATATTATCCTTTAAAGACCCTATGAACACATCAATCCTATGCTCCTCTGGAATATCTTTTACCCTTATGTTCAATTTTTGGAACTCCTCAATGTGCTCCATTATTGAACCCTTTTGTTTGAGACTTATCAATTGGCTAAAAAAAGTGTTGCTTTTTGTATCCTCATAATGTGCTACTAATTCTTCCGTAAAAATTGCCCAAGTGATAAATGGTTTACGAGAACAAAGCCATTGATACCATACAAACTGATTTGGTTCCAAATATAAAGTTGCCATACGTACCTTTTGTGTGTTTTGCACATTATTGAGATCGAAGAATTGTTCCATCTGTAATATCCATGTGGCGGGATCCTTGCCATCAAACTTCCTCATAATTTTTGGAACATGGTGAGTCTTTGATCCAACATTAGAGTCTATGGAATCATGATTAACATTTCTTTTGTTCTCATCATGAGTTTCCTTTACTACCTTTTCACCATTAGTGACCCTTTCTTGTAGCAACTTCTTCAATTCTTCCATGTTTGTATTCAAATCTATCTTCAAATTTGCCATCGAATCCTCCATCTTAGCTTCCATTCCCTTTATCTTAGATTCCACGCCATTTACCTTAGATTCCACGCCACTTATCTTAGCTTCTGTTAGCTTTTGTGAGCGTGACATTTGTTGCACTTGTTCTTGTAATTTTGATATATCATGTAGCATTTCTTCCTCTTCTTCATGAGTCATGCTAGAGCTTTCAGGTTCCTTACTAGGTGTTTGAATTTTCTTTCCTCGGGGCATCAGTTACCGATAATAATGCTTTACTATGCCCTTTGAATTCCGTTAAACCAAGCTTACACAAAAATTAAAAAACAAACTACACACCTTTTTTTACTTTATAGAAGCCTGATATTGAATCTGATGTATCTCTGTAATTTCGGATCATCCAATTCTGAAATTGCTACCTGTAGTAGCCTTCTGCGTCCTCTTTCCAATGCCACAAGTCTGAGCCAAATTGGATTCTCCAAGGAAGAGTTATGTGAAATCTCCCACAGTGACTTGCTTTTAGACTGGTTCAGTAGAGCGAAGTTGTACGACGTGCCACGAGTCCCTGTTTCAACCTTTGAATCTGAAACACCCATACAAGAAACTACAGTCCGTTCTCTTTCTGTACCTTCTTACGAAATTTCAATCCGATTCTTAGAGAGAAAGTTATGACGATTTTCCTCAGGTCACCTGTTTTGAATGTAATTCAGGAGTCTGCAAAAAGACCAACTTCCTCAGGTCATATCTCCGCAAATATCGTGTGAAAAGATCTGAAATTCGGACCCAAGGTTCAGCGCGATTTCTTCTCAAATGGGTTTTTTTTGCGACTTCTGAAACATCACAGAAAAAAAGTTATAGCGAAAATGCCACGATGACCTGTTTGGAGCAGCGAAACCTTAGAATCCAAAGCTCTGATACCAAATGTTATGAAACCAGCTCACAAAAAGATAGAAAAGAGAGATCCACGCCTTAGAATTCAGCCTCTTCGAGGGGGCAACCTCCTTTACATTACATAAATGAACAATTCTTGGATAATACAAATGAAAATACCTCCTTTCTATATATAGGAGTCTAAGTGGTCCCAATACAATCAAAGCCTACATAACAATAATATTGTAGGGCACAACAATAACAATAGTGGGCTTCTATGTGGCACAATAGTAACAATATGGGCACTACATGGGTACATCAATATAAATAAGGGGTATAACTACAATAGTAATGGGGTAATCACTAGTATTATAGGGACCTAACATAATTTGAGAGGCCCACACCTCTCTTGTGTCTGGACACTTTGGTGTCGAAAAGACTTTATGTCATGTACAAATATATTGTTTTTGGCCTCATGAAAAACATTGTGACTCACTATGAAAAGGGTTGTGTGATGTGTTCTGTTTCAAAGCCCTCTAATAGAAAACTTGGGCTCTACACACCACTCCCTATTCCGAGTCGTCCATGGGAAAGTGTGTCAATGGAATTTTTAGGAGGTATACCTTTTTCTAGGAAGGGTCATGACTATTTATATGTCGTCGTTGATTATTTTAGCAAAATGTGTATTCTTATGCCTTGTAAAAAGCAGATTACTGCAGAGCAGACTGCTTCTCTTTTCTTTCAGGATGTTTGGGTCCACTTTGGATTACCCACATCAATTGTTTCGGATCGAGACTCTCACTTCCTTGGGGAGTTCTAGACTAGCTTGTGGAGGATTATGGAAACCAAACTGAAAAGAAGCATGGAATTTCACCCGCAAACCGACGGGCAGACAGAGGTTGTTAACTGTACCGTGGTACACCTATTACGAGGCTATTGTGGGAAACATCCCAAGTCGTGGGATGAACATCTCCCCTATACAAAACATTCCTATAACCGAGCAGTGCATTCATCTACGTAGCATTCACCATTCAAGACATGCTTTGGTTACCTGCCAAAGGACCCTTTAGACATGGTATTTGGAAGGGAGGATGGCTCTAGTGGACGTAATGATAAAGACAAAACTCAACAGTTCATTTAGCGAATCCAAATGATTCACCAAGCAATGCAAGAGCAATTGGAAAAGAGTCAAGCCCATTACAAGGCTCGACATGATAAACATTGAGTTGACCATCAATTCCAAGTGGGCGACAAGGTGTGGTTCCACATCAGCAAAGACAGGATGAAGGGTGAAGGAAAGAAGTTGTGGCCAATCCGGTATGGACCATTCCCCATATTGGAGAAGATTGGGAACAATGCCTTTTGTCTTGACTTTCTGGTATATGTGTAGATGTACTTAGTAGTGAATGTGGAGAACTTAAAGCTGTATGAACCACCTTTGGTCATGGACACTGATGAGGTGGGCACAGTTCCTACTATCGATGATTTTGCACTTGAATATCTCGATGAATTGCCCGAAGACATCATCCTCGACAAAAGAACTAGGACTTCATGGTGAGGAGATGTAGAATGCCTTTGAGTTGGATTCAAGGGAATGCATCCCAACAAGGCCAGATGGCTGGATAAAGAGAAAGCGAGGGCACAATACCCTCACTTTCCAATTGACTAATGAAAATATTTTGGTGGTCCAAAAGCTCCTAAATGGGGAGGATTGATCTAGGTGGATCTTCAGATACAATGGCATGGAGAAACTTAGAAATCAAAGTGATCGAAATGAAGTCAACCCAGGACCAGAGCAGTGATCTCGTCTTTCTAAATCCAATGACACAAACGGTACTTCAATCCAAGTCCGGATGATGAATTTATTGCAAAAACAAGGGTTCTTCAATCCTTAAGAAAAAGAGGAATTTCCTTTAGAAATGGGTCTTAAAGCCTTAAAGGCAAATCGCAATCGGACATTGCATGAGGGCGGACTTAAGCATTGGGCCATGGAACCCACGATTGCCGATCTCCGATCAGATCGGATTGGCGGATCGGAGGCAATTGCAATCGACGGTCATATATATATATATATATATATATATATATATATATATATATATATATATATATATATATATATATATATATATATATATAAGCTTATATCGGCGATCAGGCAGTCAGATTGGCGATACACCGATCGATGGAACCATTATCGGGGCATCAGAGCATTATATATGAGTAGGACCGACACAATCGGCTAACACTGATATCGGTGATCGGCCCTTCCCTGTGAATAGGACCTATGGACCAGAAAAATTCTGATTGCGTCTTTAGCGCAGACCCGATAGGAAAAATAAGCTCGATTACATGATTTTGAGGTCCAGGTATATGGTTTTGAGGTGGTTTTTCAGTGTTTTCTTTGGGAGTTTAAGCCTTTATCCATGCAAAGATAAAAGGACCCTTTTAAGAAGTGGTTGCACCTGTCGATGCTTCCACTCTACCAAGCTCTCTTATTAACTAGGCAAGCCCCGATTTAAAGGGATCTTGCCTGAAAATCCATTATAAAAGGGATCAATGGAAGAGCATGGAGGAGGCAATCTTGATGGTTGCAGCACGCTGTTTTGCAGAGGCCGAGAGAATCTATTGAGCTATCTTGAATAGGTACACGACTCCAGCCCTCTTCTATTATTGTGGGAAGCTTTGGTGCTACACACCACTCCATCTTAGGCACTCATTTCATAGCCATCAGGCAGATTGGAAGTATAAGCCTCTTTATGGACAGATTGATAAATGTAATTCTGTTTATTCATGCCATTTAATAAGAAAGGCCTTCCCATTGTTGAGTTGGGCCCAGAGACATAGTCCAAATTGGAGGAACTCCGTTATGAAGCCTTGGTGTTCTCTTTTGTGCCTTTTATGTGTTTTCTTCTTCTTTTCATATGTGCACATTTATGTGTTAAGCTACAATTTTATATGCAATTATTTTCTATACATTTATAAGCGAAAAAATCCTGGATCAGTTTGGGGGAATTACTAATTCCTAATGGAGTATACAAACAGGAAAGAGCACAAAGGCATGGAAACATCATTGCTTTTTCCTAATGGAACTCAGGAAGGACTTGGCAACCCTAACCTCACATGCTATATATGCAAGGCTAGGGCCATTGTGAAAGAGGTCGAACCATTTGAAAGGATTTCCTATTTGACTGTCGAGCAGAATCTCAAACTAAGGAATCAGAAGAGGTTAAGAAGGGAGAGAGAGAGAGGATCTGGAGGTGTAAGGGAAGGTTGATGCAACTGATGGTTGTAATCACTCTTTCTACATCAATATAGAACTGTAGTTGTGTTGTCCACTCTGAGATGTTGATAGTATGAATTTTTTGTATTTTTATTCAATATCATTAGCATGAGTGGCTTAGTTATATGCAACTAGATATAATTATATGTTCATGCATTGTTTATCAAGGTTTTATGCTGTGATATTGTGCTTGTCTTTGCTATGTGAAGGTTTTGGTCTGGAGCCGACTCAGGGATCTTCCGCCTAGCTGCATTGCGCTCTCTAGAAACAACATAGTAAGACTCGAGGTAATGATTCCTTCTCGCTTTAATATTCATTTGTTAAACATAGATATGCATGTATCTTTGTGACAACTGCAACTAATCTGACTGTCTTCCAAGGATCTCGGGAAGATCCTTGAGGGTTTCTACATCACCAAACACTTGTGAATTAATCCCCATAGTAGAATTGATGACTCCGCTGGGGACTACACTTAGTTCCTAGTTTTCCCAGAAAGTTCCTAGATATCTCTTTCTTTTAGGCCTTTCTATACTTCTTCATTCCCTTTCCGACCACTCAGGACCATACAACACCCTTCTCTCATTGCTCAACCCTAGATCTGATCCCCACAACCCATTTTTTGAGTATTTTTCCTCACTAACACTGGTTACTAGTGTAAATAGTGCTTTATAAAGCACTGTGTCCTCACAAACAGAGCGTTAGTGCTGAAACTAACTCTCTGTAGCCTCTAGTATAGAGCGTTAGTCAGCCATTTCTTGATAAACAACTTACCCTATGACCTCATGGGTTGGGAAATCTTCTTGTAGACTGATCATGGATCTACAGTTGCACTTGTTTGACTGATCTGTGTCCTGAACAATTTTTTTTTAAGAAAATAGCTTTACTTATTAAAGTTTTTGTTTTCATTAAAGAAAAAATACAAAATTTTTTACTGTTTTCTACTTAGTTGGTTAAATTTGGATTATTTGGTTTCAATAGTTGTTAATGAGCATTGAAGTTCTGTCGGTTATGCTAGTGTTTTACTGAATATGATGCATGGTATATATATTGATGTATGAATGACTCTCCCTTTGTAGAAGCAACTTATTCATCGAAAGTGAAAATTTACAAGCATTGTTTTTGCATGATTTGAGTCAGAGTCCCATATAACTTCATACGTCAACACCCCTACCAAAGACTCTAACGAAGTACATTTAAAATATACCTAATAAAATCAATCAACAACTCTTTTTAGAGTAAACACACATTAGTTTAGGCTAGGATCTTGGGATAGGCAGTGTGAGTTAACTGCCCAAGATCATACACCGAAACTAGTGTCATTAAAGAGAGAAATCCTTCTACACTCATATTGTCCTGGACCACCCCAGTAAAATTGGACATAAATACGAGACAACATCGGATAATAAGTGAAGGTAGCCAAACTTTTCCTACATCTCCTTTGGGTATTCTGTGTATCAGGGATCCCTTCGGGGATATCGGAGCTGAGTCGAGGACTCAGGTATCCTGCCCACACAGTGTACTGTCTGCGACTATGTCCCCCCTGGTAGTGTCTGTGATTTGAGGTATCCTTAGTGGCCATACTTTTAGGGATGAACACAAGGTGACTGGGGTGGGCTGCCCTGGTACCTAACACAAATGAACCTACTCTGTCTTCAGTTTTTGGGAGGGTGCTCGTCTTCACGAGAGTACTTGTCCCCTTAATTTTAGGTTCGGACGAAGCGCAAGAGTAATCGTAACTGTACATTTGGGAAACTCTCTCTGTTATTCATTGTGATACTGGGTTTCATCTCCAGTGATCGATGCTTATCAGACAGGGTCATTTCCCTCTGCTTGTTGATTGATTTCCTTAGTGTATTTTTTTATTTTTTAAGTGCCAGAGTGTTATCACCGAGACTTTAATAAACATCACTATAAAATTTACTGATAAGATTTATCGGCCACCGTGGCTACATCCGGTCCTCATCACCAATCTAGATGGTTGTTAGGACTTCCCCCACTCATTGTGGAGGATCCGTCAAGCCCCAGTTAACTGGATTCCATGTCTTCGGGAAATTAGTCTCCGATATCTAACACATAATCAGTTTGGACATCCAATGATTCAAGCTTACCGGAGGATTTCTTTACTGAAGGATTTCTTCCACCATGCAATCCTCTGATCATGAATCCGTTGGGACCACTCTTGGTTCCCGTTGCATTTGTACCTCCTTTGTCTTCCGTTGGAAAATTTCCACCCATCCCATCGATGGCTATTGGGTCGTGGGCTTTTGTGGACACTTTTGGTCCACCACCACCCCCCGGTCAATAGTCAGTACCACGCCTCTGATGGCGAACCCCACTATCCCATCTGTTCCAAGTTCAAATCCTATTGTGACACCCACCACGTGTGGAAACTAGTACATTTTGGGTTCCAACCCTTTTGTGTCAGCCCCTGGACCTTCGACAAGTCCTACATATAGCGCTCCTTATAACGCTTAATATAGCGCGATTAGCACGGGTCCCTTCAACCAAATCTATGGTTGGAATCCATTGTATAGTTCTAACCCCCAGATTCAGGTATCTGGGGGCACAGTTCCCAATATGCATATACCATCTGGGATCATAACAGTTCCCCCTTCATTTTCAGGTCTGCATGGTCATTCATTGATTGACATGAACCCTCCTTATGTCAGTCAAGGACATATGGTTAGTTATGTTGTGAGCGGGAACCTTCAACAAGGTCCCAATCAATCCATAGGGGCACCCTACTCACAACCTGAAATGAGTCAAGGGGGAACTCCTTATCTTGGGGGCACTTCCATCCCCCAGCCTAACAACCCCTATGGAAACCCACAGTACAATACCATACCCCAAGGTACTTACTATACCACACAGCCTATGTATAATGTTGGAAACAACATGATGGGAGGACCGCAAGGATCCTCAAGTCATATGTCATTTCCTTGGTCCGATTCGAGGGCATCAAACACGTTGCCTTTCTTGGCAATGCTTGAATTGTACAAAATCACAAATGACCCCATCTATCACAACTTACTTTGGCCACTAATCCCACATAAAATATCGACAGACATCTCGAATTTTGAGGGGAAACAAGGGGAAGATCAAAATACACACATCACCACCTATCATTTATGGTGTGTTTCTAACTCCATGGTGGATGATAGTATCCGGCTACGTCTCTTTCCCCGCATCCTTATTGGAAATGCAGCCAAGTGGTACATCAAGTTACCACGCGCATTAGTCAATACCTTTGGCATTTTAGCGATGGAATTTTTAAAGCACTTCTAGCTACCCATCCACTATGAAACTAGGACGGAACTCCTCACTTCATTACGTTAGGACACCGCCACCCACATCTCTGATCATATACATGAATGGAGACGTAGGTGGAGGTTAGTCAAAGCTCCCCTCCCAAACTATCTATTAGCTGATTGGTTCTGCAAGTCTCTACTCCCCCAAATCGCTAAAGATGTCACCTTAGGTGGCGTGGTCACAGAATACCAATCCATTTGTCGTTTCCAACACTTAGATATGATATATTCACAATCTGGCACTTTATACGATGTCATTCCCAATGCCCCTCGCAACTCCAATGCTCCCACTACTCAGAAATTGGGAGCGCATGCCGATGGGATTATTGGTGCAACATTTGGGGCTGTTGTAAAACAACTCAATGGTCACATTGTCCATATGTCATTTGACCCCTCTACCAAATCAAATCCTCTTCCTACCACCGTGATGAAATTTTTGCAGTCTATACAAAAACCCAGTGGTAAGAACAAGAAGAATAAGAAAAAGACCACTCCTTTTGAAGAGTAATCAACAAAGTAGTACAACCCAAAGCAGAAGGCTGCTGCGCCTTTGACGATGGAAAGGATAAACCTGCCAGATTCCCTTGCAAAATCCATGTCGAAGACCACATGACCTATCGCTATCCACGTCTTCAGGAATGCACAGATTTCATTGCTAAAAAGGACATTGGCAGGACCCCTGCTGTCCTGAATAATCCTTTCCCTGCTCAGTAGCAGCAACACCTTATTGCAAACCAACCCCAACCCCCACAAGGGGCCAATGGTAGTTCACAACATCCTTCAGCTGGTGAAGGACCATCTATCATTTACACCTTTGAAACGGTAGATCTACAAACCAGAGCCAAATCTTATGGAGCTCCAGTCACTCATGCAGAGGAACCCTCCTCAAGTCAAAACCCACCGCCGCCTAACGATCTTCATATCGAAAGGCCGGTTGCTAATCTTGTGATTCGCGCCCTTAAAGGGGCGCTTTGTCACACAATGCACAATACATCTGTACGTGCTACCCAAAACTATAGTATTGTAGAAGATTTGGCACAAGTGTCGTCGGCTATGTCGGCGCTCGAAGTATTACAAACTTGTCTAGAACAAAGGAAAGCTCTGCTTTTAGAAATTGGTGGTATTGACCCTCAGGATTCCATTCTTGCAATTTTTGACATGGAAAAATGTAAACCTCCCCTTTCACACCAGCTTGCATTTCAAGTGAAAATATTTTTAAAAGGGAAAGGAATACATAGAACTGTCATTGATGAAGGTGCTTCAACCTGTGTAATGTCGGCTTCATGTTGGCTCACTTTGTGTTCTCCAACCCTATCCCCGTCATCGAATTCCCTTAAAGCTTTTGAAGGCCACACTTTCATCCCAAAAGGTTACCTAGCTAGCTACCCCGTCACCTTGAATGGGAAAACGATAACGATGGACATCGAAGTCGTAGATAGAAAGCTCGACTATAATCTATTGTTGGGTCACAGTTGGACTTATGCCATGACTGTCATCGTGTCTACTGTCTTTCACATCATCCTATTTCCATTGGATGGAAAGATAGTCACAGTGGACCAGTTTTCCTTTTGCATCTGTGATTATTCCCCGTTACCCAGCGGCTCTGTACCCTTAGTGGGTGGTGTACCTGACTCTTACGTTCATATCGGTACCAATCTATTGAAGGGCTCTTCCATAATGGGTTGTTTCCCTCTTCTGCTGACCATGGTTCCACAAACAGTTAATATGTTTTCATCCATTCCTCATGAATTGACCGATCCTTGGATCCTACTAGCCCCTTCAGACATTGACACTCACGGAGAACAAATGTCGTTGTCACTAGCTGAATTGGCCTACCAGGCCATTCAATCTACATCAGAATCTCCAGTCACTTTGGTCATGGCCAACAGTACCACTGCCCCTCCCATAACTGCTCCTTCTTTCAATCTCCTCAATCAAGTCCTACCTACGGACGAAGTTATTAGAGACATCATGTGTTTAGCAGAGTGACCTTGGGAGGACTCTCACCATCATGTTTCGATATCTGATTCGGACATGATGCCTCTTCAAATCTTGTCATTTGACACACCTGAAATCGTTTCCTCACCTTATACGACTATCCAAACTTTGGACTCAGAGGGAAACATGGGCAATATTTCAAAGACATTGCTCATCGATATTTCTGTCACAACAGGAATCCTAGAAAACATGTAGGTTGGAGTAGATTGCAATCCTAAGGAAATTGCAAACTTCACCTGCCTTTTTAAGGAATGCTGTAATGTATTTGCTTGGTATTACGAGGAAATGCCTGACATAGATCCTTCTATTGTCGAGCATGAGATCACGATATATGATGATGCAAAACCTGTCTGCCAAAGGCTTCGACCAGTCCACCCCCACAAAATGGTAGCCATCAAGACTGAGGTGGAAAAGTTGTTACGTGCTGGTTTCGTCTGTCCCGTTCCCTTAATGGAATGGGTTTCCAATCTGGTTCCTGTCGATAAAAAACAAGGAACCATCCGTGTATGTGTCGACTCTTGAATGCTACATGTCCGAAGGATAATTATCCAACACCATTCATCGACCAAATCATCAATGACTGCGTCGGTTGTGAATCATTCTCATTCATGGATGGTGTTGGGTAGCGGAGGACCCGTGTAAGGGTTTTTGGTCTCAAAGCCCACAGTTTTGGGTTAAAAGGATGGTAAATACTCCGCGAAGTGCGAATTGTAATGAGTCAAGTCAAAGGGTTGTCCACCCGAGAATAATGTAAAATAATAGGAAATGTGTTGGCTTGCCCATGGTCCACAGACCATGGGAATGTATAAATAGAGCAAGGCTCTATGGATAGAAGTTAGTTTTGAGTTAAGTTTTGTGTTGAATCTTGATGGTTATGGGTTTGTGAAGGAAATATTCTCTGTGTCTGTAAGTCCGAGTCAAGGGTGTTGGTAGATAGATAAAGGATTTGTAGCTATGTGTGCAGAGGCTTGATAGAGTCCGCAACTGTGTGCGCAGACCCTTGCAGCTGAGTGCGCAGGGCTTATATGGTTGTAGTGAAGAAAGATATTAATAAAGATAAGTTGTTTTCTGAAATATCACGGATCTATTGTGTTCTGGTTTACGCATATGTTATATCTATTTATAATTGCGTGCACTCGGTTTTATTGTTAAATGTTTGCTTAAAGACTATAACAAGAAGATTAGATCTATAATAATTTCCTTAATAAGAAAGTACACCTACAGTCAGATAGTAGTACAGTAGGGGTGCGAGGCCATAGAAAGGTTCGCGACACCCTCCAGACGACATCAAGACATCCCAAGGGTGCGGAAACCTGGTTCCAACGCCCTCCCCTGCTACCTTGGGTGAGATCTCAGTCCGCGCTCTGCGGGCTGTTGCCGAAAGGGCCAGTAGCTGTGGGATTTGTTTGGCTAAAAACTCTTCCAAACTTGGGTCAAGGCCCAATAAGCCAACAAATGGTTCCGTTGCCGGGACCGGGATCTGCCTAAGGGATGTCTGATGTCGGAACGTTGGAACCCAACAAAGAAAGAACTTGAAGACTATTTGGATTAGAAGCTTCATGAGTTCGTGGTACAAGAAAACAAAAATCTGCGGATCCTTGAGGAAAGGTGGCTAGATCGCTACATATACACAGAAATCCACGAGATCTTCTTCGCATCTTTCTCAACAGAGTTGTACGAGTGGATCGCGAGGCTAGCTGACAGTGTGGGAAGGTGCAGACTTGATCAACCAATAGTGTGGACTCTCGAGTTGGTGCGCAGGCTAGAGGCGTCTGAAGATAAAATCGCACAGGTAGTAGATCACTGGTTGGATCAGATAATAGGAGGGTTTATCACTGAATTTGTGATAGACACAACTGTGAGTTACAGCGAAGCAGAGAGGCGATTTCTCCAAGGACTGCGGGGTAAGTACATCAAATCATTGAATACTTGGATTAAAATGTTGTTATGTGAAAAATGGGTTATGCGCATCCATTAATGTCTGGGGTAACAAGGAGCGGAAGAGGCTATCGTGGGATCGAAGGATTAGAAAATAGTCCTCTGATTTCACTTTCGCGGGAAAGCGAGGAGGAGCTCACAGGGTTCTCCCGAGAAGCGCAGTCCGACTGATAAATTAGCGCATTCCACTGATACCACCACCGTCCACGCCACCACCTACTTCACCTGCATCAAACCCATTTGTACCTACCCCATCGCTACCACCACCAAGGGTTGGGATGGCAGGTGTGATCAAGTTTCCGATACTTAGAGGTGTAGGAAATGAGGAACCAAATCAGTTCTGGTTCGTGGTAAAGGCTATATGGGAAGCCCAAGGAGTAACAGATGAGAACATCAAGAAGGCTTCTCTAGTTAGTGCGCTACAAGACCGTGTGTTGACGTGGTATATAAAGTACTCAAGCGATCACCCGAATGCGGGAATAGCGGTGATCCATGATGCATTGAATAAATAATTCAACCGGCCTAAATCAGAAACACAGTCAATCATTGGGTTCAAGGAAAACATGATGCTACCTGGTGAAACCCCATGGGATCTAGATCAGAGATTGAAGAATACAATCCGCAAGGCTAACTTGACGCTAACAGATGCGCAACACTGTGCGTGGTTTGTGGCATCTTTGACACCACACCTGAGGACGACACTATCACAGCAAAAGATCTCAACCCAAGCTGAAGCATTAGAGACAGCAATGAGGTTGCATGAAACTCCAATTCAGGATCCAGGGTTGGGAGTTCAGCAAATCCACATGCAACTACAAAACCTATGATTGGAAATGCAAAGTCTGAAACAAGATAAAGCACCCTGGTTAGGACTGCGCGCAGAGGTATGGTGCATAAAATGTAAAGGCCAAGGCCATGATAAAGATCACTGTCTGATATTCATGAACTATCTGGCAGGAGGGGGACCAATGCCATTGTAAACAAAGGCACAGGTAGGGCAAGGCGTAGTGCCCTCGCTTTGGTGTGCAATCTACCAGGTGGGAGGAAAGCACAACATAGATAACTGCCATGTATTACTGAAACTGATACAACCCCCTCAACAGCTATTTTGCAATTTTTGTAGATCGATGGGCCATGACGAATGCAATTACCGAAGTTATGAGTTGCTGATGGAACAAACACCTACTTATAGGATGCAGACTGAGGTGCGAGGTTAGGATCCAGCTGCAACAATAGTGCGGGGCAGATTTCAGGGACGCAGACAGGGACGAGGAGGAATGGGACCTGGACGAGGTCGAGGAAAATTAATTTGCTACAATTGTGGAGGACCTGGGCACTACGCACGAGATTGCACGAACCCGACCAAAAAATGTTGCCCGTACTATTACCAATTCGATCATGAAGCAATAGATTGCCCCACACTAATTGCACAAATGCAGGAAAAAGGGGTGCTTCCGGCTACTCCCACTCAGAACATCCAGATGATGAAGGCGGAACCACGCGAGGAGGATCCTAACGTGAACATGATGCTCAGAAGTGGTGCAACTATAGGAGAAGATAAGGGGAAGCAACCTGAGGAGGATGCATGGGTTTGAAAGGCCCCTACGAAGCAACCTGAATTTGATTTGGAGCGCGCGAAGGAAACATTTATGGAAGCTAAGAAGGGCTTTGCGGAGACTTCTACTTCGGGTAACAAGGATCAAGCTGAGCCAGAGATAGATACTTCCATGCTAACTACCTTTTTAGAAACATGCATGAAGTTACTACGGGACACTAAGGAAGTGAAGGGATTGCAAGAGATGATAACTAGGTGTGCAAGGTTGGACGAACCGCGCATGGTCTGGAAACTAGGCAATCATGTTTTGTGCACCGGGCGGGAAATGTTAACTGCCCAGATTGGGGATTATGAGATGGATCAAGTTTTTCTAGATTTGGGGTCCAATACGAATGTCCTACCTAAATAGACATGGGAGTGCATGGGTAGGCCCACACTACAATGGTCTCCTATCCAATTACGGATGGCGAACCAAAAAAAGATCCTACCTATGGGGAGACTGCAAGGAATCACAGTGGATATTGAAAGTGCAAGCATGAAGATCGATTCTGAGGTAATAGATATTGTGGATGATAGTATCTTTATCCCACGTTATTAGGAATATACTGGGCCACGAACATGAATGGGGTCATTAACCTGAAAAGACGAAAAATGATATTTGAGAAAAAGTCTCTCCGCGTAGTGGTCCCACTAGATCCAGCTAAAGGGGCACGCTACACTGAGCCTGTGCGCGATGAGGATAGTGAAGAGGAATTGGACTGCATCTACCAGATCATAGCACTAGGTCAAGATTGGGTGAACCTAACAGCGGACAAGAGAATCTCATGGGAACGTGACAGTTTCTGCATATCAGACTCTGATGAAGAGATCCAGCGATGGCAGAATTGACTACGTGAGGTCACAATGCTAAATTGTAATAGGATGGTTAGATCATTACACTGCATAACAATAGAAGCAAGGGAGTTACTCACAAACACAATGCACATGGAGGAACTGGTAGACCGCTGTGAAACAACAATTCTGGTGTAGAAGCAGCCGGGTGCGCATCTGGGTCTGCTGGGAGAATCAACTGCACGAGGGTGGAGGATACGCCAATAGAGTGGACAACGTGGTGCGGATGTAGAAGGCAGGTGCACGTACGCGTTGGAGGACAAAGAGGGGGGAGAATTCGTCAGCGGTGTAGGATACAGGCATATAGGATGTATGCGTCGAACCGATTAAGAATCAAGAATCTGCAGATGCCACAGCGAGGTATTCTACCCACTGATCGTGACAAAGCTAGTACAAAAATCGGGGGGAGAAGGACCAGCATCCGTCTGATATGACCACCCAACAAGAATATGCAGATACCAAGGGTTCGATGGGACTCTAAACTCGATAGAAAAAGGAGAGGGACGAAGGTAATAGAAGTAACTCCTTAGACTACCAAACCCACAGTTCACGAGGTCCTGGGCAAAGAAATTCAGTGGTTGTAGGAAGCTATTCAGTGCGGCACCAGCAGGCTTCGCGCAATCAAGGAAGAACGAGAATGACTGAAGAGGAAATCACAATGTTGGAGGAACATATCAGCAAAATAAAAGTCGGTGTCGCACAAGTGGGCAGCACAAATTTGCAAATAAGGGAACTAGGCCTAGCCAAGTCAAGCTTGGCACTAGAACGAGCAGTGACCCTGCTATCATGGCTGCGACTGCACCAACGAAGAAGTGTACCATCTACAAAAGCGCCCGATGGGATAACAGAGACAAAGGCACGCGAACGGTGCTCGCAGCCCAGGCTAGAAGGGAAGGGGAAAACTCACACTTGGGGTGCGACCACCTGACTAGCTGTGGAACACACAGTCTCAATGCCCCAAGCAGCTGAAAGGAGGCATGGGACTATAAACAAGTTTGCAGGAGGCCTGCACGGAAAAAGGATTCCATGTAGGGCCAGTCGATCTGCAAAATCGTGGTCGTGCCGAAAGTGCTGCGCTGCCATGTGGAAAGGCTGGGAGGTGACCGTTGAAATCACTATTCATGAAAAGAGGTTCAGGTTATGGCAGAGAGGAGCAGGTGGTGGGTCATTAAGATAGGAACCCTGAGCTAGATATGGAAAGATCTGCCACTCAGAAGATATGAATAAATTGAAACAGGAGGGAAGGGTTCCATTCAAATATACGCGTTCATCTAAAAACCCTTGCACAACACTAGGAGATTTGAGATTTGAGCCGGTACAAATCAGTAGGCCTCCCATGAGTACCATGGCTAGAACCCGAGCACGGTTTGCGGAAGAGCTACATCCAACCCAGGAGGAGCCAGATGAAGTGGCTGTGGCCCCGAAGGTTTCAAAGTCCCCATGCACACCGTGGCCCCAGAAAAGCAAGCAGATGATCGGGCCAGTTAGGATATCAGCAAGATTCAGCAAAAGGTCAATAGCCGAGAAGGGCAAAGCAATCACCACTGAACCCGACGAGGACAACAAAGACTTGTAAGCCCTGATCGCTCAGATTGAAGCACAGGATGAGGACGAAGAAGATGCTTTCCAAATACTTCCATTACCCCCATATGCCTCTCCATGGAACGACACGACAAAGATACCAAAGGACCTGGATGCTGCAAAGAGTATGCTACAAACCCTGCTTCTTCCGAATGAGATAAGGTTTGACGGTTTGCTGCTGGGTCGAGTACCGAGTATCAAGTTCAAAGATTGGGATCTAGCGGACAGTGACAAGTTCCCCCAATTGGCCACAGACAAATTACTATTGTGGAAATGGTTACTGGGCATGGAAAAGGCGAGCTTACTTCATCTGAGGTGGATACCCCACTATCACCGCGCGGCCATCACCATTTTTGTGATTCGACAGTTACTTTGTCTGGTACATGATGGGTATCTCTAGTTGGAAGAGCCGATTTCGATCACAGCCGATTTAGTACACCGGATTACTCACCTGCCGATTAAAGGGAACGACCCCACAACATAGCCGGAACAAGTAGTGATGTGGGTCTTGTAGAGATAATGAAGGCTAAATATAAGCTGGAAAAAGGAAAGCGTGGGTATGTAATAGTGAGCATCAACGACCGAGAGGTGCGAGTCACCACCTAGATACTAGCCAGTAAACTCATGAGAAAATGATGCGTAGATGAGGTGCCAACCCCTATTATTGCGCTTGCAGAGCAATGTGCAGAAGGGGTCCATTTCAACTGGGTGCGGTTCTTATGCGACAAATTTCTGACAAATTGTAAGGAAGCACAGGAAAAAGGTAAGACTTTCCATTATGCATGGTTTCTACTATCAATCCTTCTAGTTGCAGGAGAATTTCCGCAGGGTAGCCAGTTTCCCAGCATTGAGCACACCCTACCTGAAGCAGTGCGGTTTACTTCGCTCTAGGCTACGAAGGACGCCACGAGGGTCTGGGAGATCAAGGTATTTTGGATATTCATGGAAGCGAGTATCTAGACATGGATCACTCGCAGACCGCAGATGTCCCCAATAGTCTACAACAGGTTGCTAAGCACGGCTGAGTTCAAAGTAGACATGCACAACCTATATATCTGGGTGCAGAAGGATCCAAAGCGAACATGGGTCAAGCTCCCGTTCATTGCCACAAATGATGCAATTTACGAGGTATTGGTAGCATGGCCTCTGGAATGGTGCACCCCATACATGGCTGCATTAGAAAGGATGGTAGCACAGTAGCGAAAGAAGGAAATCCAGCTGTGACTCACTAAACTGGCGGAAAGGACACGTCAGGGACAAAAGGCTGCTTCACTGCAAGAGGTGACCCAGGAAGTACTTGTCGACAAAATCACGGAGGATCAGGGAATGTCCTCAGAAAAAGACATGCAGAAGGAATCAGAGACACAAGAACGCACAGAATTTACCACAAACTCGCCCCAAGGAAAAAGGCCGAGTAGCAAGGAATCGCCACATGCACGCAAGAAGTCACAAACAACAAAGACTTGGAGAAAGAATTTCTTGACAGCAGCGAACCAGTGCGCAATGTCGCTGTCGGTGCATTAGAAGAGCTGATGATAGAGCAGAAAACTGTGTTGGGGGAGCCCAGAGCACAGCTACAGGCATTACAGTTGCGACCCTCGGGAGGGATGTTACCAAACCTCACAGATGATATAACCGTAGCCGAGCAGACAGTACGTAGTCACACAATGAATAGTTTAGTGTTGCCAACAAGCGTTGTCCTAGTCAAAGCCGAGGGGGACATGCGAAGTTGGGAGTTGAATTTGACCGCTCTGCCTTGCGAAACCCTCTACCAACTGCAGGATGGGGTAGCTGCTGAGATGCGTGCCAGGGAAGTGGTGAGCTCCAGTATTGGAGCAAGAATGCTACAACTCCTGGGGCTTCCTGTCTCTCATTTTATCAACCCGGTAGTTCGTACAAACTTGGAAGCGACGGTGCTATATGCACAAGTACTAGCTCTTGTCGCAGCTGTCACTTGGTCAGCTGGCACAAGTCCGCTAGGGCTCAAGCCAACTTCTATAGGCTCTCAGAAGAAGCTTGCTAATTGATGGACGAAAGCTATTCTCAAAGGGAAGCTACTTTACTTGACAAAAAATGAACTGAAAGCGAATCAAAGCATGTAAACCTAGGAAACCCTAATTTAACTAGTCTAACCTCTATAATGCAAAGAATATGAATGAAACTTCTACCAATGCTGCTGTTACCTCTAATAAGTGAAAATGCATGGATCTAAGCTGCTTGCATCATAAAAGACATGTTTTTGTATTTTTCCTTTAAGTGTATGGAATGATTGTGATTGTGTGCTAATTAGGGTTTGGTTGTGCAAATGGGATGGAGAAGGAAGGAAAGCATGGGACAGGTTGGGGAGGCTAGGAGAGGTCCCTAGGGATCCTTAGCATCCATCCACAGAGGTTCCTCGCATTCAGAAGCTCAGCAACCGAGTGAGTGGCCTCCTACAGGATGTCTGCAGGGGATCCTACAGGATACGCAGAGATTTCTACAGGATGTCTATGAATTGCTACAGGATGACCTACCGTGAGTGTTTGAAGTGATGGAATGGTAGGGGGAGATGTGTAAGGTAGGAATAAGGCTGGTGATGGCTCAGAAGTGGAGGAATAGGATGGGAAATGAGTGTAGGAAGTAGGTTGGAAGATAGAGGGTTAGGTCAACAAAAGGGCTAGAGAATGGAAGTACGTGAGGAGTGAAAGACTGTGGGAGAAAACAGAGCGGAACAGAGGTCAAAGATGTGTTTGCATGCGTGATCAAGATGGAGAATGAGGTAATGGAACGAGAGAGAGCAGTGTAAATGAAACAAATGCTTATGACTGTCACCAAACCGAAAATGCATTAACCTAAACTACCTGTGCGTATAAATTCAATGAACAGCAATCCAAAACGTGAAGAGAAATGTGTATGAAGCGGTGATGAAGGTGTGTGGTGCAGGTGTGAATGATATGGAAGCATCTAACATAACCGTGACTGTATTGCAGCAATCATCAAGTAAAGAAATGCGTATTTTTGGTGGTTAGTTATGGACTGCACCCCAATCTCTAAGGGAGATGGTAGTGAGCCTTAACAACCTTTTTGCTGGAGCTCCAATAGATTATATCTATCCTCTGCTAACCTAAGCAACTGGAAACAAATTTACCATAAGCAAATCCTATCTAAACTCATGAAAAAGACTAATTCAACAACCTGTAATTCAAATTGCATGAGAAAATGAAAACTCAGAGTGCTGAAACGAAATGCAAACAACACTACAGCAGAGGGGATCTATGGCTCTCAGGTTGGGCCCTAACTTGAGAGCTATAGTCTCCTTAAGAAAACTCAGAGCTAGATCAAAATCTGCCTTCTTTATTCATAATCTGATGTTATGCCAAAACTGGCTTACAACAAGAACTAACACCGAGCTGTGCTCAAAATTACAATAGTAATGCGAAAGTTTCAACAACCTATCAAAGGCTACGGCCTCTATACTTATGCAAAACAATGATCCAACAAGTGTCCTTGATTTTAGGAGCTCGGCTGTCCAACTAGAGTTTAACTGCTGATCCTGTAGGACAGTCATAATTGCTGTTCCTGTAGAACAGTTGTAGCTGTTGTTCCTATAGAACAGCTGGCTACTTCTAAGCTCGGAGGGGAGATGGATTGGAGCTCGGAGTTCTTGGTGGGAATCACGAGGAATGTCCCAAGACCGTGGACATCCTCTCCTAAAAACCAGCAGTGCCACCTCATTGTCTCCTTGTCTCCTTTTTCGTTGTCTTTTGCTCCCTTTTAATGCCAAAACCTGGAATCATAATGCATTAGTCACGTAGATAGAGTGCCTACCCTTCTTCCTACAAACAACATGAATAAACTAAGAAATGCATGCATAAGAAATAAAAAAATGAATGGTTTGAGCAGGTAGAATAGGCCAAAATGAGCCCAAATTGTACCAAAATTGGGGCTCATCATCACCCCCCAGCTGAACCATTTGCTCATCCTTGAGCAACTCAGTCAAGATCCTCATCCTTCATGGCTGTCACTGCTCCCCTTACATCCCAAGCTTCTGTGGTGATGTCTTCTTTGTTGATATGAAACCCGGCTGTTTTGTCCACCTCTTCCCATTGTGCATTGTCATCTTTCTCTGTACTTCCTTCAGCCAATCCTAGCAGCAATGGGGGGCTGAGTTTAAGGCCAATCCAGCTGGCCTGAAGTCTTTGCATGGATTTCTTGTAAAGTTTCACTTTTGCTAATGCTTCCCTCATCCGGGTTGGGGTATGGTATTCTCGGATCTTCAAACTATGTGCCAAAGTATGCCACCTGCGTGCACATGCCTGGGCAGCAGTTTCTCCCAATAATCTTTCCATGTCTTCAAAGTGGGCTATTGCTTGGGCCTGCTGGTCCATAAATCTCAAGGAAGCTGTGGGATCATTAGACAACTGTTGGCGGGCTGAGATGAGAGCAACCGGATCCTCTGGTTCTGCTCGAATGTACAGTGGCTCACTCACTTCTCGGCTCATGACCGATTTTTCTTCAGTTGCTCTCTGATCCTCATGATTTAGCCATGAAGCGAAGGCCATCAACTGCATATCACCCAAGGCGATATTGGGATCCCAAGAGACTTCATTAGGCAAAACCAGATTGTGGATGTAGAATTCTGCTAGCTTGGCTTTGTCTTCTGCTGAGCTAGTATTGCATAATTCGGCAAATTGTTGTGGGTTATGGACTTGTGCAATACCTCTTTGTGCTAATGTGTTTATCTGGAACTGTAGCCACTGATCCTTTAAGTACAACCCATAAGACTTTGCAGGATGTCTGCACTGCAGGGCTTCCATGGCCCAACTGGCCATGCAGGCCAATTGTGTTTCCTTTTGTTTCAGCTGCTCTTTCAGAGCTTGTGTTTCAATTTGGCCCTGCTGTCTTGTTTCCTGTAGAAGTGTAATTGGCCCCTCAAGATGGGTGGTCAGCTCTTGTTTTCCTTGCTGCTCATTTGTGGTGTCCTTGGAGGAGGTTCCTACCCCTGCCCTTAGCTCCTGTAGCTGCAATTTCAACTTCTGGTTTTCTTCCTGTAGAAGCGCATGTTGGCAACTAGCCACATGTTTTGCCATGGTGAATTCACTCCTGACCTCCCTGAGTTGATCTTGTAAAGGGCCTATGTCTGCCACACCCTTTGATTTAGCGATCTGCATCCATGTGTGGGAACGGACTCTTTCTTTCTCTAGTTCAAAAAAATAGAGGTACAATAAATTTTTGCGGTATGATCTTTCCCGCCTCCAAGAAGGTGTAGTAGGAGTTCAGATTCGGTGAAGGGCTAGTTTCAGGGATATGTTCTCTTTCTTCCTCTCCAGGAGGTGCTAGCTCACCCTTCTTCGGTGACGAGGGTCCTTCCCCTTCTCTTTGTTCGGTTTCCTGTAGCCGAGCCAAAGTATCCTGTAGGACATTTTCGGCTTCCTGTAGCCGGGTTTTTTCATCCAACAGATCTAACCTTTCTTGCCATGTGTTCTTCTTTGGACTTCCCTTTTCGTAGGTAACTGTAATCTTTGAGGGTGATTTTTCTTTGGGAGAAGCATAGGTGTCTTCGATGACAATTGGGCTGCTGGACTGCGTCTGTGGTTTCCCTGTTTTTATCCGAACACTTCTCCGGGCTTTGAAGTAGAGAGGAGGGTCCCTCTTCCTCTTTCCTTTTGGCTTAGGTGGCGTACTGAGGCCAGCTAATACAGCCGCTGCCTCCCTGGCCAGAACATCCACCCTCTGCTCCTTTGATTTTGATTTTGCATGGCTTCCTGTAGAAGCTTGTTTCTGTGCTTTTGTGCTTCCTGTAGAAGCTGTTTTCGGGCTTCCTGTAGAAGCCTGCTTCTCCTTTCCTGTAGTGACGGGTGTCTTCACTTTCGCTCGCTTTGCTGCAGGGGTTTTATCTTTTTGTTTGCTTGTGAGTGCTGGAGAGGTAATTGGGCTGACGTGGCCTGCCCCAACTTTGTCCCTTCTGCTCTTTGACCTTATTTCCCTCGCTGACAGGATGGGGGAGTCAGCTTTTTCTTCAGCATCTTTTTCTTCGTGCCGCTTCTCTTGCATGGTAGTCGGGGTACTTGGGCTAGTTTCCTTCTTTTCCTCGGCCTCTGCTTCTTGTTCTTCACCGCTGGAGGAGCCACTAGCTTCGACTAGCATTTTTATGTCCCCATCTCATGTTAGATTCCTAAATGACTCCCAGGAGAGGGGAACTTTATATGAGTGCAGTGCATCCTCCACAAGCAATTTGATAAGCCCATGGTGTGCGACTTGATCTGGTATACCATCTTTGAACTTTGTAGCGCACTCAATCAAGGATTGTAACAGGAAATAAGGAATGCTTAATTTCTGCTCTACAGGAAGATTGATCCGGTGTCTTAATTCGGTGAGCAGCCTGAAATGATATGCATACACGATGCTGTAACGACCCTCACAGGTGATATATTTCATGATTTGCAAGCTGACTTCATTCCATGGTGGCAACAGGCTTGTCCTTCTCACCCCATTTTTGTCCTCTGTGAATGATTCTTCAGGTGGGAAGAACTCTTTCTTGGCTTGCTGGCTTAGCTTTCGTTCTTCTTTATCCCACGGGAGACCCATAGGAAGCTCAGTGATTCTACTAATAGACTCCGGGGTGATCTTGAGGCTTAGGCCTCTGAAATTGACTATGGCCAGCACCTTGGATTTTGGCCTCAGGGCCTGCAAGAATTCCTCGACCACTTCCTCATCGTACCCCTGCAACTTTTCACAAAAAGACATCCACTGTGCTTGTGTAAAGAGCTCTACCACTGCCTGATTTCTCCTCAGTGTGGTTGAATCAGTGGGCTCTCGCCTGATAAATCCACCCGGCATGATGGCACAATTTTCTTAACCGGAGGTGGTGATGGTGGAAGAGAGTTTAGTTTCGGTGACACAGTGCAGAACAATGCGTATAACCCACAAAAATTTTACAACACAGTCTAACCACTCAACAATCCTATAGAATTGCAGTATGGGCACACAGACAGCAATTTGTCTACTTCCTCATTTACCCAGACAGTAACTGACAATCCTACCACCTTAAATGATCAATTGCATGAGGAGTCCAGGGTTACCTCGTTACTCGGCCACCTTTTTTTTACGTGAACACCCGCGTTCCTGTAGAAGACTGCGTTCCTGTAGAGACTGCTTCCTGTAGGACTGCGTTCCTGTAGAAACTGTTCCTGTAGGAGCAGTGTGCAAACTTCGGGGAGGACTGCAATTGGACTGCGGTTGAGGTGCGCTTCACCGGTGTTCTGGTAGCCGAAAGCTTGGCGTATCAACGTGCCGAGGAAATCAGAAGAGCCACTCGAGTTTTGAAGTGGAGGTTGATGAATACATGCGCATAATCTAGCCGATTAGATTTTGAATCGACGCAGCTCGTGGCGCGGGGGGTGAGCTGTCCCCGCCGGACCGTTGGGCGACGTCACCCATCATTTGCCTGCATATTCACTCGCTGCTGCATTCATTCCCACAGATCTGCCGCCGCCCTTTTCGGTTAAACTCGGTTCTCCGTTGACGGGACTATCTTCACGTGCGTGCTGCGCGTTTTCTGTGTCGTGGCTGCCACCCGATCATCCAACTATACCATAACTAGCCGACGTGGCCAGTCAACTGGCCTTACGGCCACTCAACCATTCATTTCTACGCCATGCAAACAAATCAAAGTAATACTCATGCGATTTGATGGAAGGAAGGTTGAGACACTTACCTGCGCGCGTATGCACACGATTTTCAGTTTTTGGACGACGGATCTACCTGCTGCACGCGGCTTACACAGACCCAAAAGCTCGGGGTTACAGGCTGCCAACGCTGGAGTGGATGGTTTTGCTTGCATGCGCCCGCGTTTCATCTCGGATGGTGGTGCTGTGGACGGTATTCACTCGAGCAGGTTGAACTGTTACAGGATCCCCGCGAGGGGTCTCATCATAGTCCTTTCTCCTTGGGTGCATGCTGCACGATGGCGGTTCTGGCTTCTCGATCACGATCCCAGCTCTCTTGATGCATATGGTATGAGATCTCGTCATTTGTTACCTTTGGAAATGGCTTTCCCGCGAGAACTCATCGGTTTCCTTTGTTGGTGCAGGGACTTGGCCGCATGTCGACACAGGTGGTGGAGCAAGGTAACAGCGTCATGCATGGGCCCAAAAGAGGCTTGCATGCATCCACACCAACCCGTGGTCATCAGATCTGTTCATGAAACGCATTCTGGGCCGTTCTGAGCTTCTACAGGAAGTTTCCTGTAGAAATACAGAGCTTCCTGTAGACAGGCAACTCTTCCTGTAGAAATTTGCACCTTCCTGTAGAAACTGGCACCTTCCTGTAGAAAATCTGTGTCTTCCTGTAGGAGACTCAATTTATAATTGAAAGTGCACATACCTTGAAGAACATAAGCACTCTTGGAGGAGGTGCTGGTGAGGTGTCCTGGCTGCATGATAAGGACCTTTGACCTTGAGTTGAGAGGCTTCCTCTCCTCCATAGAACACCTGCAATCTGCATGCAAATAACTTATGGATATTGTTTTTTCTTTTGTTTTTTCTTTTTTCTTTTTTTTGAAAGATAGTAGGGGCGCCTCAAGGAGGTTTTCACCCATGCCATCTGCCCTGAGCGCCTCAGAGAGGTTTTCACTCAAGGATCTTTTTCAACTTTTTCCTTTTTTTTTTTTTTTTTTTTTTAAACAAAAGCAATAGGAGCGCCTCAATGAGGTTTTCACCCCTACTACCTGCCTTGGGCGCCTCGGAGAGGTTTTCACCCAAGGATCTTTATTTTTTTTTTTTTTTTTTTTTTTTTTTTTTTTTTTTTTTTTTTTCAGATCTTCTTTCAGGGTGTGCCAGAGGCAGAGGCAGAACCCTTCTCTATGACCAATACAGATTTCTCCATAGTTTTGATAAACTCTTGTCTTGAGAGAGGTCTCCTGTAGATCTTCAATCGATGCCCATTGACAAGCATGGGAATGGCTTCCTCATCAATGGTTCGAATGAGGACAGATCCATTGTCATGGCATTTCTCCACTGTATATGGTCCTAGCCATCTGGTTCTCAACTTCCCCTTGAAATCTTTGTATCTGGAATCATACAACAAAGCCCAATCTCTCGGCTGAAATTGCTTGTCATGGAGATGTTGGTCATGCCACACCTTTCTCTGAAGTTGGACCACTTCTGAGTGAAGGAGGGCCTGCATGCGGTGCTCATCCAGTCCATTCAGCTGCAGTAGCCTTTCTTGTTGTGCATGGCTGAGATCTAGATCCAGCTGAGCTGCCATCCTCAAGGTGTTGTACTCAAACTCAATGGACAGCAAAGCTTTCTTCCCATAGACCAGCTCATAAGGTGTGAAGCCGGTGGTGGTCTTCCAAGTGGTGTTGTAAGCCCATGTGGCCTCAACCAGGCGATCTGCCCAATCTTTTCTGCTGCTGCTCACCACTTTGGTCAAGATCCCCTCTAATGCTCTATTGGTGACTTCCACCTGCCCATTTTCTTGAGGATGATAGGGAGTGGAAGTCCTATGCTTGATCTTGTGATGAGCTAGGAGATCTTCAACCAAGTTGGATGTGAACTGGCTCCCTTGATCGGTCACCAGCTCTCTTGGGTAGCCAAACTTGTAGAAGATGTTCTCTCTTAGGAACTCGGCCACTTTCTCTTCTGTTGCTGCTTTGATTGCTTTGGTCTCTGCCCACTTTGTCAAATAGTCAGTACACACAATGATGTAGGATCTTTGCCTCGAAGAGGGATTGATTGGACCCACAAAGTCCATGCCCCACTTCTCAAATGGCTCAAGAGTCACTTGAGGTTGGAGAGGCATCTCATCCCTTTGGGTCGGTTTCCCCATTCTTTGGCATTGGTCACACTGACTGACATATCTTCTGACATCTTGATGAAGTGTGGGCCAATAGTAGCCTGCCTGCAGGATCTTGAAGGCAGTTCTCTTTGCTGCAAAATGCCCTCCACAAGGCCCATCATGACAAGTGAGGAGGATATCAAAGACTTCCTCCTCCCTTACACAACGCCTTAAGATCTGATCGGGGCCAAGCTTGAACAGGTTGCCCCCAATCCAAGTAAATGAGGCACTTTTTCTGATGATTCTGCTCTTCTCTTTTGAAGAGAGGTGCGGAGGGAACTGAGCCGAAACAAGGTAGTTTGCTATATCAGCAAACCATGGAGAGAGTACTGAGATAGCAAATAGATGCTCATCAGGCATCTGGTCATCCACCGTCCCATCTTCATCTGCAGACAAATCCAATCTAGACAAGAAGTCAGCAACAACATTTTCTCTACCTGGTTTATCAACAATGGTTAGATCAAACTGCTGCAATAAAAGTAACCATCTAATAATACGAGCATTCACATCTGGTTTATTCATCAAATATCTAATAGCAGCATGGTCAGTATGTACAAATGTTTGATATCCAGTGATATAATGACGGAACTTGTTTAGTGCATGGACTACAGCTAAGAACTCTTTCTCGGTTACAGTGTAATTCAGTTCTGCTTTGGACAAGTTTTTGCTAACGAAGTAAATGGCATATGGAAGCTTTTGCTCAACTTGTCCTAAGGCTGCACCTATGGCTTTGTTCGAGGCATCAGTGTGGATGTGGAAAGGTAGGGCCCAGTTTGGACCTCTCAAGATTGGTGCTGACACCAACTTGTCCTTTAACTCATTCAAACTCTTCTGACAATCGTCAGTCCACTTAAACTCCACATCTTTTGCCAATAGGCCAAACAATGGTGAGGCTAACTTGCTGAAATCTTTAATGAATCTCCGGTAGTATCCTGCTAATCCCAAGAAACTCCGGACATCCCTTACTTTTTGAGGAGGTGGAACCCTCTTGATGAGAGCAATTTTGTTAGGATCCACCTGCAATCCTTGGGAAGAAATGGTATGGCCTAGCACGGTCCCTTCAGTCATCAGGAATTCACATTTTTCAGGACTGAGGGACAGGTTCATCTCAATACATTTGGCTAGGACTTTTCCCAAGTTGGACAATGCTTCCTGGAAGTTGGCCCCATAAGGAGTAAAGTCATCCATGTATATTTCCACTGCATCATGGACCAACTCCGAGAAGATGCTCAAGACAGCTCTCTGAAAAGTAGCAGGAGCATTGCATAGCCCAAAGGGAAGGACTCGGTAGGCAAAGGTACCCCAAGGACAAGTGAAGGTGGTCTTATCTTGGTCTTCCGGGCTGATTTGGATTTGATTGTACCCGCTAAACCCATCCAGGAAAGAGAAGAACTTCTTTCCTGCCAGTCCATCCAACACTTGATCTATGAAAGGTAGAGGGAAATGGTCTTTCTTGGTAGCTTTGTTCAGCTCCCGGTAATCCACACAGATTCTCCACTTCCCATTCTTCTTGGGAACCAACACTAGAGGGGACACCCATTCACTATCTGAGATGGGGTAGATGAATCCGGCATCCAACAGTTTCTGCAATTCTTCCTTGACAATGTCCTTAAGAGCTGGATTCATTCTCCTCTGAGGTTGCCTAACCGGTTTACAATCCTCTTTGATGTATATATGATGGGTACAGACCGAAGGATGGACCCCTTTCATTTCCTTATAGCTCCAAGCAAAAGCATCTAGGTGGTTGGCCAACAGACTACACAGCTCCTTTTCCTGGGAAGGAGATAAAGAGGAGCTGATCTTCAATGCTTTCTCAGGGCCGAACTCCACATTCTTAACTCTGGGAGTGACAGGGTTGGTTGTACAAAGATCCACTAAGGTGCTAGCTTGGGCATCCTCCACCAATTCCTCTAAGGGTAGTGCACTGGTAGGTGGATCCTGGATCAAGGTCTCGATCAAGTCATCCTCGGTTAGGGGGTCTTTCCTAGTGGTATCTAAGGTGCACAGAGGTGCTGAGTACACCTCGTCTTCTTCTCCTTCTTCCAACCAGAGTGGTAAATCATGCTCTAAAGAAGGTTGGGCAGGAGGGTATAGGACTAGCTGCTTGGACATGGGACCATTTTTGATGGTCATGTTTCCTGCCCGACAACTTATGTAAGCATCTGCAGTAGCTAACCAAGGCCTTCCCAAAATGAGAGGATATCCAGTAAGCTTGGCCTTTGGTTGCAGAACCAGGAAGTCTGCAGGGTATTCCCAAGAATCAATGGAGACCATGACATCCTCCACAATCCCTTCGGGAGTCACGGTGGAGCGATCTGCTAATTGCAGTACTGTCGAGGTCTTTCTCAAGGAACCCTGAAGATTGAGTTTAAGCATGGTATCCCTGGTCATCACATTGATGGCCGCCCCCAGATCAATCAAGGTGTGGGGGATAATGGTGCCATTGATGTGAACATCTACTACAGGACTTCCAGGATCTAGGTACTTTGGGCAGATGACTTGTCCTAGCATAAGGTCGGACAGTTTTCCTATGACATTGATAGTTGAGGCATCTTTCTTCCATCTGCCTGGGTGTTTGAAACACTTCTCCTTAACCAGCTTGTTATATATTGGCACATCCTTGATGGCTTGGAGAAGTGGGATTTTTACACACAACTGCTTGAGCTCACCCAAAAGCTCATCTTCTTCTGGGTTAGGTTGTGTGGTGGCTGTTAGTCTCTCAGGAAAGGGTGGAATAGGCTTTGGTTCACTCTCCTGATGGTCTTCCTCATCCTCTGGGGGAGGAGGCTGGCGATCTGGAAGAGTCTTTCCAGATCTAAGATTGATCTCCTGGATCTCCACAGCATAGGTAGGACATGAGGTTTCCCCAGTATATACCTGCTGAGCCTGTCTATTGTTGGGGTTCGGGTTCGGTTGAGCAGGCATTTGAGGTTGCCTTGGAGGAGCAGGAGGTAATGGTTGTGGTTGAACTGGTGGTGGAGGCAAAATGGCAGGTGGAGTGTTGTACTGGGGCCTCCACCCCGACTGAGGTGCATTCCATTGAGGCTGCGGCTGGGCATGTGAGTGATAGGAATGAGAAGTAGGTTGTGTAGGGTACTGAGGTGGATAAGACCATGGAGGAGGCATGGACCAAGAAGGATGAGCAGGGGGACCCCAAGAAGGCATGGGAGTCGATTGGTTGGGGTTATAATAAGCTTGTGGTGCCCCTTGCATCCCCTGCTGATAAGGTCTAGATCCTTGTGGCCTCCTTTGGTTGATGAAGTAGAGAGGTTCAGTGGGGGCTTCGGTTCCTTGGTACATGGCTTTAAACCCAGGTAAGGTTGGACACTGATTTGTTGGGTGGTCCTCCTCACAAACGAAACACACTTCAACTGAATGCAATGGACATTCGTTCTTAGGGTGTCTTCTGGTGCACCTAGGGCAGAAGACAGCCAAGGCTCTCTCAGCTTCTTCTTTCTTCTGCTGGATCCTGAATGTGTCCAGCTGCATGGCAATGGTCTGTCTCACCTCACTCTTAAGATCTTCTAATTGGTTTGTAAACTCATGTTTGGAGAAAGGGACACCAGTGGAGAGGAGATTTCCTCTACCTCGTTTCCTAGCTGCCCTGGAATGATTTCTAAACACAGTCTTGATGTCCTCGTAAGGCAGTTGGTAAATGTCCCCCCCAGCTAACATGTGAAGGGTGTCTAAGAGATCTTCAGGGACTCCTCGGAGTAGAACAAACTTGAGGGATTCAGGGTCAAGTGTGCACCTGGCCCGCTTATAGCTAAGTTGGAACCTCTCCTCATAATCCTCTAAAGACTCATCATTCCCCATGGTCATCCGAAAGATCTCTCCCTTGGTTTCCTTAGACCTACAGTAATCCCTATACTTGGTATTGAAGGCTTGCTGCATCTGAGCCCAAGTAGCGATACTATTCCCAGGTAATCCCATGAACCAGCGTAGTGCTGCATCCTTAAGAGTGGAAGGGAAAAGCTTCAGCTTTTGCTCATCTTCAGTATAGTCATAGGTTCTACAAAGGACAGTAAATTCAAACAGGAAGGTATCTGGATCTTCAGTGGTCAACCCATGGAAGTGAGGTAAGGCGGAGGGGCTAATGTTCTTCATTTTCATCTCTCCATTGGTCTCTCGGATGGGGAAAGCTCCTTCTATTCTCTCATTTTCTCTTCTATTATCAGCCATGGCTTCAGATGGAGTGGTCTCTAACTCTTCTTCTTCTATAGGGTCTTGGTATATCTCAGGATGTTCACCTATAGGTTCCTCTGGGTCACTGTCACCAAAGAAGAGAGAAGGGTGACTCAGTGATGTGGTGGGGGTGTTTGGTAGGAATTTGCCTGATCTATCTCGGTTCCTACGAGGCATGAAATGGAAAGGACTTTTCCTTTTTTGATTGCTTTTGCTTTTTCTTTGGTACCTGCAAAACTGAAACAGAGTGATCTACAACTAACTATCTTGCTCAAATGAAATTGCGGAATTGGAAAGCTAATCTAGGAAAGCAAGAAATACTAATCTATGAAAGCAGGAAATGCTAATCTATGAAAGCAGGAAATGCTAATCTATGAAAGCAGGAAATGCTAATCTGTGAAAGCAGGAAATGCTAATCTATGAAAGCAGGAAATGTCTATGCTACTTTTGCAGAATGGAAATGAAGTAAACTATTAGCAGAAAGCAAGAGTACGAAAGTAGAAGAAAAGCAACAATTACTAATACTCTGACGCTTCCCCGGCAACGGCGCCAAAAAGATGGTGAGCTCCAGTATTGGAGCAAGAATGCTACAACTCCTGGGGCTTCCTGTCTCTCATTTTATCAACCCGGTAGTTCGTACAAACTTGGAAGCGACGGTGCTATATGCACAATTACTAGCTCTTGTCGCAGCTGTCACTTGGTCAGCTGGCACAAGTCCGCTAGGGCTCAAGCCAACTTCTATAGGCTCTCAGAAGAAGCTTGCTAATTGATGGACGAAAGCTATTCTCAAAGGGAAGCTACTTTACTTGACAAAAAATGAACTGAAAGCGAATCAAAGCATGTAAACCTAGGAAACCCTAATTTAACTAGTCTAACCTCTATAATGCAAAGAATATGAATGAAACTTCTACCAATGCTGCTGTTACCTCTAATAAGTGAAAATGCATGGATCTAAGCTGCTTGCATCATAAAAGACATGTTTTTGTATTTTTCCTTTAAGTGTATGGAATGATTGTGATTGTGTGCTAATTAGGGTTTGGTTGTGCAGATGGGATGGAGAAGGAAGGAAAGCGTGGGACAGGTTGGGGAGGCTAGGAGAGGTCCCTAGGGATCCTTAGCATCCATCCACAGAGGTTCCTCGCATTCAGAAGCTCAGCAACCGAGTGAGTGGCCTCCTACAGGATGTCTGCAGGGGATCCTACAGGATATGCAGAGATTTCTACAGGATGTCTACGAATTGCTACAGGATGACCTACTGTGAGTGTTTGAAGTGATGGGTGAGTGATGGAATGGTAGGGGGAGATGTGTAAGGTAGGAATAAGGCTGGTGATGGCTTAGAAGTGGAGGAATAGGATGGGAAATGAGTGTAGGAAGTAGGTTGGAAGATAGAGGGCTAGGTCAACAAAAGGGCTAGAGAATGGAAGTACGTGAGGAGTGAAAGACTGTGGGAGAAAACAGAGCGGAACAGAGGTCAAAGATGTGTTTGCATGCGTGATCAAGATGGAGAATGAGGTAATGGAACGAGAGAGAGCAGTGTAAATGAAACAAATGCTTATGACTGTCACCAAACCGAAAATGCATTAACCTAAACTACCTGTGCGTATAAATTCAATGAACAGCAATCCAAAACGTGAAGAGAAATGTGTATGAAGCGGTGATGAAGGTGTGTGGTGCAGGTGTGAATGATATGGAAGCATCTAACATAACCGTGACTGTATTGCAGCAATCATAAAGTAAAGAAATGCGTATTTTTGGTGGTTAGTTATGGACTACACCCCAATCTCTAAGGGAGATGGCAGTGAGCCTTAACAACCTTTTTGCTGGAGCTCCAATAGATTATATCTATCCTCTGCTAACCTAAGCAACTGGAAACAAATTTACCATAAGCAAATCCTATCTAAACTCATGAAAAAGACTAATTCAACAACCTGTAATTCAAATTGCATGAGAAAATGAAAACTCAGAGTGCTGAAACGAAATGCAAACAACACTACAGTAGAGGGGATCTATGGCTCTCAGGTTGGGCCCTAACCTGAGAGCTATAGTCTCCTTAAGAAAACTCAGAGCTAGATCAAAATCTGCCTTCTTTATTCATAATCTGATGTTATGCCAAAACTGGCTTACAACAAGAACTAACACCGAGCTGTGCTCAAAATTACAATAGTAATGCGAAAGTTTCAACAACCTATCAAAGGCTACGGCCTCTATACTTATGCAAAACAATGATCCAACAAGTGTCCTTGATTTTAGGAGCTCGGCTGTCCAACTAGAGTTTAACTGCTGATCCTGTAGGACAGTCATAATTGCTGTTCCTGTAGAACAGTTGTAACTGCTGTTCCTGTAGAACAGCTGGCTGCTTCTAAGCTCGGAGGGGAGATGGATTGGAGCTCGGAGTTCTTGGTGGGAATCACGAGGAATGTCCCAAGACCGTGGACATCCTCTCCTAAAAACCAGCAGTGCCACCTCATTGTCTCCTTGTCTCCTTTTTCGTTGTCTTTTGCTCCCTTTTAATGCCAAAACCTGGAATCATAATGCATTAGTCACGTAGATAGAGTGCCTACCCTTCTTCCTACAAAAAACATGAATAAACTAAGAAATGCATGCATAAGCAATAAAAAAATGAATGGTTTGAGCAGGTAGAATAGGCCAAAATGAGCCCAAATTGTACCAAAATTGGGGCTCATCAGGAAGGTCATGCCCTCCAAATCTTAACAGATCATAAGAAAAATCTGGAGCAAGTCAGCTTACAACGTGATGACTTGGTTTTCCACAACTAGGAAGTGGAACAAGCTATGGCAGAGGCTTGCAGCAAGGTACTAGAGTTGGTTGTCCCAGCGGAACTTCCAATAACTGATATGATCCATCACATGGTGGTAGAATTTTGTACGGCCTGGGAGGAGGCCACGAAAGCTCAGGGGGAATTAAATTTGTAGATTGCAGAGCTATGGCTATAGGCGCAACCACCCACACCCCCAGAAGTTCATGAATAGCGATGCAACAAAATTCAAGCAGGATTGGAAATCATAAAGCGCACGGTCCAAGATTGCTCGAGATTGTTGGATTAGTCCCTCCTTACGCTCACATCCCTACAAGATGACCCAATGCTACAACAGGTAGAAGCTGAAGCACGAGAGTTACAGTAGGTGTATGGCAAAGTCTGGGGGACTGTTCAAACAGTCGCCATAACACAATGACTAGCCAAAATGAGGGAGGCCCAGGGCCTCAAGGCACAAGTTGACACCGCTCGGCAGAAGGAGGCAGTACTTAAAGAATGCATCCAACCTTGGCTTGATGAAGCCTTCACGGTCTCCACCAACATCGAGGGAAAGTTAGCACACATGCAGGCAACATTGAAACTTAGGCAAGCAATGGAATTTGATGATGATGCATCGGTGGCTCGCGTAGAACGGATAAAGCAGGTGGCAGAAGATTTTGCTGCGAGGGTAAGCGAAGCCCAGAATTTGCTGAATGACCTCCGTGTGAATATTTTTGCACCAGCCGAGTGACTTGGGATGAGTCACATTGATTGTGTTGGGGGCTTGTTGGGTAGCGGAGGGCCCGCGTAAGGGTTTTTGGGCTCAAAGCCCACAGTTTTGGGGTAAAAGGATGGTAAAGACTCTACGAAGTGCGCAGAGTGTGAATTGTAATGATTCAAGTCAAAGGGTTGTCCACCCGAGAATAATGTAAAATAATAGGAAGTGAGTCGGCTTGCCCATGGTCCACGGACCATGGGAATGTATAAATAGAGCAAGGCTCTATGGCTAGAAATCAGTTTTGAGTTAAGTTTTGTGTTGAATCTTGATGGTTATGGGTTTGTGAAGGCAATATTCTCTGCATCTATAAGTCCGAGTCAAGGGTGTTGGTAGATAGATAGAGGCTCTGTAGTTGTGTGTGCAGAGGCCTGGTAGAGTACATAGCTGTGTGCGCAGACCCATGTAGCTGAGTGCAGAGGGCAGATCTGGTTGTAGTGACGAAATATATTAATAAAGATAACTTGTTTTATGAAACATCACGGATCTATTGTGTTTTGGTTTATGCATATGTTATATCTCTTTATAATTGCGCGCACTGGGTTTTATTGTTAAATGTTTGATTAAAGACTATAACAAGAAGAACAGATCTATAATAATTTCCTTAATAAGAAAGTACACCTGCAGTCGGATAGTAGTACAGTAGGGGTGCGAGGCCACATAAAGGTTCACTACCCCCTCCAGACCACATTAAGACATCCCAAGGGTGCGAAAGCCTGGTTCCAGCACACTCACCTGCTACCTCGGGTGAGACCTCAGTCCACGCTCTGCGGGCTATTGCCGAAAGGGTCGGTAGCTGCAGGATTTGTTTGGCTAAAAACTCTTCTGAACCTGGGTCAGGGCCCAATAAGCCAACAGACGGTTTCTTAGGTTACAACCAAATTGCTATAAAACCAAAATACCAGCACAAAACTGCCTTCATTTGCCCATGGGGAATCTTTTCCTATAAAAAACTCCCATTCGGTTTAAAGAATGCTGAAGCAACATTTCAAGGGGCCATAGACTACGCATTTCATGATATTAGACATATCGTTCAAGCTTACTTGGATGAACTTCCAGCCCATTCCAAGAAGTGAGTGCAACACCTACATCATTTAAGAGCTATCTTTCTTAGGTGCCGATTTTATAAAATACGTATGAATCCGCATAAATGTGTTTTCTTTGTCGAGTCTGGATGCTTACTTGGATTAATTGTCTCTAAGTAGGGGATTAGGGTTAATCCTGATAAGGTAAAGGAAATTACTCAATTTCCCGAACCACAATCCATTCTGCAGCTCCAACATTTGCAGGGGAAAGAAAACTTCTTACAACGGTTCATTGTAAACTATGCTGAGTTGACGAAAGGCTTTATGTGCCTACTTAAGAAGGGAGTGTTGTATCTATGGGATGATCAAGCTCAATGATCATTTGATGCCTTGAAAAAGGCGCTTATATCAGCCCCACTCCTTAGCACTCCCAACTATGGGTGCGACTTTCTTCTATACCTGGCATCCTCGCCATCCTCTCTAGGAATGGCCTTGGTTCAAAATCACAATGAACGAAGTGAGCATGTGATATACTATCTGTCGAAAGGCTTGGCTGGGCCCAAACTCAGATATTCACATGTGGAAAAGTTGTCCTTGGCAGTTGTCTTTGCTGTCAACCGCTTCTGACATTACATACTATTGTGACAGACTATTGTCATCGCCTTGGAGAATCCCATGAGACACATTTTGTCTCATAAAGTCATTGGAGGGAAATATTCCAAATGGATAGTGATCCTCCAACAATTTGATTTGGTTTTCACTGCTTCCAAGGTGAAAAATTCCTTAGTCTTCGCCGAACTTTTGTCGGATCTTCCCATTGTCGATCCTAACGAGATAGCCCATGATCCTCTTCCGGATGAAGTTGTCTATCTTATCGACACTACTGACCCTTGGTATGGTGACATTCTTGTCTACCTCCAAGCGCAATGTTTCCGCCTTGAACTATCGTCAGGTGACTGTCGTCACATCTGCCACCAAGCATGACACTATTTAGTGCTTAACGATACGTTATATCATTGTGGTGTTGATACAGTTCTTTGACGTTGCCTCACTCATGAGGAGGTGGAAAACGTTTTAAATGGTTTCCATGTTGGGGCATGTGGCGGTCATATTTTTGGCATATCTATTGCTTAGAAAATTTTGTGCGCAGGCTACTACTGGCCAACCTTGTTCAAAGATTGTATCAAGGCTATCCGGCAGTGCCATCCTTGTCAAGTGTTTACAAAGAAAGCATGCACTCCTTCGGCCCTACTACACCTGGTTATCTCCGTCGACCCCTTTGCCAAATGGGGGATAGACTTTGTAACTTGCAACCCCACTTCCTCTGCTGGACACAACAATATTATAGTAGCTATGGACTAGTTCACAAAATGGGCTGAAGCCCTTCCCACCTTCCGAGCCGATGGAGAAATTGTGGCACTATTCCTATTTAATCAGGTCATCTGTCGCTTCGGTGTGCCCCGCACGATCATTATAGACCATGGGTCTCATTTTCAGAATCACATCATGTTTGACTTAACATCATTGCTCAGTTTTCTCTAAGATCAATCATCCTCCTACTACCCCCAAGCTAATGGTCAAGTAGAGGCCGTCAATGGTGTCTTAAAAACCATGATACATAGGTTAGTAGAGAATCATAAAATCCATTGGCATCACGTATTATATACTGTGCTATGGGCATACCAAACTTCAGTTAAAACTGATACAGTCTTCACACCTTTTCAACTAACCTATGGCTTGGAAGCAATTTTACCAATCGAGTGTCATATTCCTTCCTTACAAATCGTCGTTGAACTCTTTCCCGACACCACTGCCGAAGAAGAGCACATGCTATACCTAAATCAACTAGATGAAACCTATCAAGATGCCGAATTGGCACTCGAAGACCATAAGCATCGGGTCAAAGACTAGTATGAAAAAAAGGTAAAGCCTCGTTCTTACCAAGAGGGAGATCTTGTTTTACTCTATGATAAAAAACATGACCTCTTGGGGGCAGGAACACTTCAAACCTTATGGCTCGGTCCATATGTCATCAAGAAAGCCCTCTCAAAAGGGGCATATGAACTTTAGGACTAGGAAGGAGTCCCGCTCGCTGAGCCTTGAAATGGACTCTATCTAAAAAAGTATTATGCCTAGTAATGCACTAGGCATGTGCTTTGTAATTTTATGTATTTATAAGTTTTGCTTATTTTTTATGTGACTAGATTTTTCGGTATTTATTGAAGTATTTGTCTCATACACATTTCTCATAATGCAGTTACCTTCATTACCCTTAGCATATGTAGGATACGCGGATGGTGCCAGTCTTCACACACGGCACATTGCATCAGCTGCTTGGGTCATTTACACAACTGAGTAGCGGTTTTGTTCCGGGGGAATCTTTCTTGGTATTGCCACCAACAATATTACTGAGTACATGTCTGTAATTTCACTTCTCACTGAAATGTCATTAAGGGACATCTCCAATCTAGTGGTCAGGTTAAACTCTCAGCTTGTTGTTATGCAATTGACAAATCATTATAACGTTAGTAAGCCAATCTTGTTACATCATTATTTAAGGGTACGACTCTTGGAACGTCAATTTGAGTTTATCACATATGAACACATTCTTAGAGAATTTAATACAGTTGTTGATTCATTGGAAAACTATGTGTTAGATTGGCTTCTGTCTCATTCGATATAGATACATGTATGAAATTATATATTTACACAGTTAAAAATTTACAAAAAAACACTTAAAAAACATTTACATCATAAAAATACAGAAATATTTGTAGCTATATATATATATATATATATAGATATCGAATCCAGTCTTCTACATCAAAATATTCCTATAACTTAGGTGTTTTAAGTACAAAATGGCTACTAAGCCTAGCTATAAACACTCGATGGCTATACCAAGCACCTGCTAATAGAGCCTACTGCTCATGAAATGATAACACTGCTCTAGCTATCCTTCGAAGAGGAACCAGAAACCGCTCAGGCACACCAAATATGTGTCACTGCATATGAGCATGGATCTCCCTCATAGGAAGGGGGGGCACACCCATGCTCAAGCCCTCCAGGTTCCTCACAACCTCACGAAGACTTTCAACATCACCACCCCCCCGCATTAGGTAGTTGGCCTCCTCACCTCACTTGGTGAGGTTTTCTTGCAGGCCGTACCAGCGCCACATCTGTGTCAAGAAAAAAGCTTAATGTCAGTACTTGTTCACCCATAAAATCAACAAAAAAATAACATAAACATTCAAAAGCTTAAAAATACTTTAAGTACTCTAAAAAATCATTCTTACCTTGAGGCCCCCAGTTTGTTCCAGGTAGCATAATCAAGTCAGGGGCACTGGTAAAGTCCATGCCCTCGTGGGCATAGTCATCAATCATCACAATCTGGACACTAAGCCAATCGAAGAAATCTTCTTCAAAAAAATGTCGGATAGGTCCTCTTGTGCGAGGATCAAGTGATGCCCATTGCCTCTGTCAAGGTTCCCTCAGATCGTGGGGACCTAAGCTCATGTGCGAGCACATAATAGGTACCCTCTCAAGTATGAATAAGACAATGAGAGTGCCATACCCAAAACTCTGTTGGGTTTGAGTCTTTCATGTGGTCAATTATGCCTTCAACTAACGAAGCACTGCCTCACACCAGTTGAATATCTGCGGCTGGACATAGTCAACTGCAAGCAATAGTTGGGACTTTGTTTCAACGTGGGGACTCTTTGACCCTGCCAAATGCACAATCATCCATAAAATGGCCCTCATAGATTTGGATCTAATCCTCTCTATAGGGACTCTATTGCTGACGAGTCCACTCTCAGGGATGCAGTAAGCTCGAACCAGCTCTAGGGTGGATCAAGGATCAGGCCTACCCTCGGTCAGGTTTTCCCGTGCTCCTCTGCACGACAAACTGATTAAGAAATATATATCATCTCGATCAATGGCCAACTCATGATCCCCAATCCTGAACACCTGCTCGTGTTCATCCCAGCACTAAATAATCCAGCTCAAAAGGTCCTCTTGACCTTTCATCAAGTCCAACTGAGCATACTTCATCAACCCACAATGGCGCAATGCAAGTATGCAAGCAGGATCATTTCGCATCAACAATTCTTGTCGGTCATGGGCCCGTTCTCTCCATAGACTAGTCATAATGGCTCAAAACCTACACAAATCAACCCAAAAATCAATGCAAATGGGGCAAAAATGCTCATTAAATCACTGCCTGGGGTTTTTGGGTGCACCCTCATGCACTAACGCCCCCCCTAGTGAGACACAGGGAGGATTAATGCCCTCCACTAGGTCGTAAAGGGCGTTTAACACTCCCTACAAGCCTGGTAGAGGGCATTAGGCGCAATTAATGAACTAGGGCTCCCCATTTCTCCAAAAAATCACCCCAAAAGCTAATAAAAAAAGGTTGAATAATGTAAGATCAAGGTTTTGGAATCTACCTAGGACTGATGGCACGTCGAATGGTTGCCCGGATCTCCCGCAATTGTCTGTGGAAAATCTGCTCCTCTTTAGCTCCAAAACACTCTCACAGCTCTCAAATGATGCAAATGGTGAAAGTGGAGGCTCAAGAACTCCCTTATAGTCACTTTGGAGACATGAATTATCTTAATTGAAGTCATTAAAGTAGAATTATTCCATTTCCAATGATATTTATCATGTGCCATGACCCCATATTGGCAGAAATTGCTCATGTTTTGATGAAAGAATTTTCAGGATTGAACGACAGAAATGACCATGTTCGATTCTCAATGAGCACTTTCTTTTATGGGATGTTTTCTTGCTCTAAAACTAAAAAATCCCAGATTTTTTCATCATCGAGCTCGTTAAACACTTACAACGACGGTCTGAGAAATTATTTTCTCTTTTTCTAGCTCACTAAACTGAAAAAGATCGATTGAGCATTCTTTTTTGGGACTTTTTTCTCGCTCATAAAATCGAAAAAACCCCAAGTTCCTTCTTTAGGCTCGTTAAACACTTATGAAGAAGCTCCGAGCATTCTTTTGATGAATTTTCTCGCTCATTAAATCGAAAAAAACCCAAGTTTTCGTCATTGGACTCATTAAACATTTACGACGACGATATGAGCACTTTCTTTTTTGGGACTATTTCTTGCTCTTAAATAAAAAAATCCCTGATTTTTTCCCTTCTTCAGGCTCATTAAATCTACAAAGAAGGAATGAGTAGTTCTTTTACCTCTTTTTCCTCGCTCACTAAACTAAAAAAGATACCTTGAGTTTTCTTCATTTGACTCGTTAAAATTTAATGAATGTATTGAGTTTGTTGTCGTGTGACTCATTAACATTTCATGACGAATATCAAGTTTACTCCATATCCTCGTACTCGTAACAAAAGGAGGAAAACATCTATTGAACATAGGTTTCTGTTTATCCGGACTCAATAGATTAATTCACGGAAAAGGAACCATTTCGGGTATACTATTAAACCTTTGTCACTCCCGGTTAAAAACTATGACAAAAGGACCACGCTGGAGTCGTTCTTTACGATCTTTTCAGACTCTCGAAATATGAAAAGACCACCGAGTTGTCTCGTTTGGGCTCATTAAGTTACACAGATGAGGAATAGAGTTTCTCTTTTTATGATCCTTTTCAGATTCTTAAAACATGAAAATATCAACGATTTTGCCTGTGTGGACTCATTAAACTAATCAGATAGAGCATAGAGTCACTCTTTTTACGATCTTTTTTAGACTCTTAAAACATGAAAAGATCGATGAGTTTACCTGTCTAGACTCATTAAACTAATTAGATAGGGCATAGAGTCGCTCGTTTTACGATCCTTTTCAGACTCTTAAAAAAATGAAAAGATCAATGAGTTTACCCATTTGGACTCACTAAACTAATCATATGGGGAAAGTGGATAATACAATTGCATTATGTTCCGTATTGTGAAAGAGGTTTTTGGTAGCAGTCGCTCCCTTGAACATGGCACTCCCTCAGATAAGCCTTCCTTGTGATGGCCTCTCAATATGAATCTTACCTTCCTATGAGTTTAGCCTATATACCATGATGTTCTTGCATCTTTGTATCCTAACACTCTTTGGTGTTCATGAGCATTGTCGTGCCTTCTATTGTTCAAGGGAAAACCTTTATCTTCTATTTCCTCCATAAAACCATCAAGCATATCCTACCATCATGCCCTCTGTCGCTTTGACCCAATTCTCATAATATTCCTCAAAAAACAATCATTCTTGTCCTATTTTGTGTCAACTAATGTAGGACACCTTATTGCCTACCTTTAGACAGGTCTCTTCCTATTGACTTCAACACTCTATCTAGGAAAAATACTTAGAAACACTTTAGTGCCTTGCTACTTGCAGACATCAGTGGTAGGTCACATTGTGTTTGGTCAGGGGTTTTCATTATTGGCTCCTGGTTAAACGATTCTACCAGTGTTCGACAACAAAAACATTATTCACACTCTCTAGATTGTATTGTACATCTTAGAGACCATCACCATTATCGGTGGCCATCCTCGTATCTGTTAACAGTCTCCATTATTGAATGCTAATCAGACAATTTTGTGCATGTTTGACATCAACGCCTATATTCAAATTCATCGATCTATGTTGTTCGGTGAAGAGAAAATCAACACCTTGGGTAGAGGCTTGCATCACTCAACCTTGTTTCCTCTCCCAAGTTGCGGTTATTGATTTTTGGAGACAACTTATCAGAATGATCCTATTATGACACATGTTCTACATTACGCTTATCGGTGGCCAGCATCGTCATATCTCTTTTTTAAGAAAATCACTCTGACATAGCTACTAAGCGTGGGAATGCCTGACTGAGGACATGATTTTAGTTGTTTTATATATATGTGTTGTATCAAGTTTCTCGTACCGCCCGAAGCTCAAATCCTCTCTCTCTTTTTTCCAAAGAAAAGGACAGTTAGATATAAAGTATTTTGGCCATCGTCGCAACCTCTAATCTCACACTTTAGGGGGGCATCTACTATACAAGAAAATGACCCCCTGATTAGCTCAGAGGATAAAGACATGATGACTGAAGGATTGACCAAGTTCACAGGGCTAGTTGTCAAGCTAACTTTTCCTAAACACTAGCAACCTACCTTATAAAGCTTCCTAGAAAGGCTAAGGGTGTGTTAGTGCCCAAAGAAACTCTGTTTGTTACCTTGGAAAGAGTGTTAGTGAACCCTAATGAGTTTCTATGGGTCAAGGGAACGAGTTGACTGAGAAAATAGCCTTAGATTCTCTCCTATGTCAGGTCATAAAAGCAGGGAAACATCAGAACTCGACCTATTTGGGGGAATTAATAATTCATAGTGGAGTATGCAAAATGGAAAGAGCACAAAGGCATGGAAACATCACTGCTTTTACCTAATAGAACTCATGAAGGACTTGGAAACCCTAACCTCACATGGTATATATGCAAGGCTAGGGCCATTGTGAAAGAGGTCGAACCATTTGAAAGGATTTCCTATTTGACTATCGAGCAGAGTCTCAGACTAAGGCATTAGAAGAGGTTAAGAAGGGAGAGAGAGAGAGGAGCTGGAGGGGTAAGGGAAGGTTGATGCAACTGATGGTTGTAATCACTCTTTCTACATCAATATAGAACTGTAGTCATGTTTTCCACTCCGATATGTTGATCTTATGACTTGTTTGTATGTTTATTTAATATCATTAGCATGAGTGGCTTAGTTATATGCAACTAGATATCTTTATATGTTCATGCATTTTTTTATCAAGGTTTTATGCTGTGATATTACGCTTGTCTTTGCTATGTGCAAGTTTTGATCTGGATCCAGCTCAGGGGTCTTTTGCCTAGCTGCATTACACTCTCCAACAACACCACTCTAAGAATCAAGGTAATAATTCCTTCTCGCTTTGATATTCATTTGTTAAACATAGATATGCATGTATCTTTGTGACAATTGTAGCTAATTTGACTGTCTGCCAAGGATCCCGGGAAGATCTTTGATGGTTTCTACATCACCAAAAACCCGTGCATTAATCCCTATAGTAGTTGTATTGCTACCTATTGGAACAACCAAAGTATCTCATGAATCTGGTAGAGAACACAACAAAAGGATTCACTTATCTTCATATGAAATTTTAATATCAATAGATAACAGCTGGCTTACCATAGTATTAAATGCGTTTAGATGCTTTGTCACCGAGTCTCCATCCTTCATCCTCAGGTTATACAACTTTTTCTGTAGGAACAATTTGTTCACTAGAGACTTAGATTGGTACAAAGTCCCTAACTTGTCACACAAAGCCTTCGTTGTAGTTTCCCCTGATACATTCAACAATACTAAATCTGAGATACACAACTGTATTGTGCTCTTTTCCTTCCAATCCAACTTTACCCAGTCTTCTACTGATAATGTCATTGGTTTAGTACCTAGATTTACTATGATCCATTAATATTTATCCACTAGAAGATCCTCCATCTTGATCTTCCACAACTCAAAACTCTAACCGTTAAATTTCTTGATCTCTATCTTTCCACTGCTCGCCATCTTCTTTCACCGCAAGAATCAATCCCGCAGACCTCCCACTGAATAGGGTCTACCATAGGCTCGAGCAAAATCCCTCAACAACAAAAGTGTCCCCTTGAATCCAAAATAACTCTAATACCAAATTTAGGTTTTAACCCTGTACATAAATTAACTGCAAACAAATTCTTAAAAAACAAAAAATATACAATGGCGAGAAACACAAAAAAAATACATAGATATTTTCCCCTAGATCCCAAAACTACGACTACCAGATTGATTTTCCATAATATTAGTTTCAATGTTACAATACATATATATACATGAAGCATTCATAAACCCCAATCCATTAACCCTGGATTAGAACATAACCATAGTTCCCTTGACTGTATATACAAAATACCATGGGCAAAAAACCATCATGCCCAAAACCATGTGCAAAACCCATGCACAAAACCATAGGTAGGTCTGCCCATCTAATATAGGGTCTAAAAAAAATATCCCAGGGTGCTGCGCCCGACGCAATGAAGGGTGCACTACAAACCCCCCTCTAACTCCCCGCTTCGCGTGTGTGGCTAGTCACGAAAAGAATATAACACACACCCAACAATTTTAGGGGTTAATATTTGTAGGTGGGCTAATTTTCCATGCTTTATCCAAAAAAAGATTCGCCAATTTCAATTTTTTTGAAAATTGATTCACCCAAATTTTATAGTATAAAATTTTTTTATTCTAAAAATCACCAAAATTATATATATATATTAATATAAAATAATTAGAAACCTAAATATTTTTATAAAAATATCATCAAAAATTTTAAAATTTACATATTGGGGACTAGTAAGATTCGCTAAGGTTTCTAAACTTTAAAATAAACTTCCATCCTTTAAAATTTCCCTAATTGTGAACCCCTACAACCTTACTCTAGCAATGTTGTAGCTGCTGTAACACCCTCAAAAAATTTGTTTACACTCAATTTCTGAGCCTTCCTTGGTCTTTTATGTTGTTGTTGCAAACACTAGAGTTCATCTCATGCTATTTCTTGCAGTGCTTTGGTCCCTTTTGCATGTTGGGTTAACTATCATATTTTGGCATGTTTGGCTATCATGAAATGTTTACAAGCCTATTTTGATGGTTTCAAAGGTTGATATTCATGTATATGATTTTTCCTAATGATGTAAACATTTGTCGCATCCATACACAAAGTCTTGATCACTATCGCACAAGTGTTGTCATGGTCATCCTAAAGCCTATCTAAAGTGTCACACTTGTCGCACTTGTCGTATCTTGTCATGAGGCAGTCACACGAAGGGAAATTCTTTATTCATTTGTTCCAATGGTCTATGTTGTTGTGTCATCAAATTATGCTAAGTGTGTTCTCATAGTCAAGGTTCATCACAGTTCATCACCTATCCCACACTTAGCCATTTTCAGAAAATCTTCCCGACCGAGCAACTTAGCTTCACCGGGCACTAACTGAACTATGCATTGTGTAGTATCATCCCTCTAATATGTGACCTTGTTGCTCTAAACTACACAATATGTAGTCCTTTCCCCCAAGGCTACTGTACTATGCAATTCATGTGCCCAGCTCCCGACCTTGACCTCGATATTTGCACAGTTATGTCTCCCAGCCTTCCTTGAACTACGCATTTCGCATCTTCAACCCTCAAGCTTTTCACTTTACTACTAGAACTGTGCAATTCATAGAATCCCAGCCTCCCTTGACATCCAAAATTGCAAAATTAGCTTTCCTAGTGTCCTTTCCCTCAACTTGACCCCACTGCCTCCAAGAACTGCATAATCTTGTCCTTCAAGCCTCCCTGAGCTATGCACTACACATTCTGAAAGCCCAAGCTTCCCCCTAATTACTAGAACTGTGTAATGCATAGTCATTGGGCCCCTCTTCCTAGCCTCTCACTTGTCCAAAGCTCAGATGATGGATCAGAATGCATCATCTTAGACTAGGGGGTTTTCAGATTGATGTCGTGTCGTCATGAGTGAATTGCAGGAACAGGTACACTATCATGTCATGGTGAGATGATGGAGAAGGAGAAACAAGAGGGAAGCATGCCTAAAAGAATTTCTTGTAGATGAACTCACAAGTTGATCAATCGAGAGAAAGCAAAGGGACACAAGTTTGAAACCACCATCCACGACTAAATATCATTGAAGATTCCACATCACCAAACCATGTGTAGGTGAAGAGAAAGCATATCCAAGAAGACATCCAACACTTAGCTGTAACACCATTGTTACAGATCCATTTGGGCACATCACTAGCATCATTTAGATCAGTATCATTGGGGCTCATCAAACCCTAATTCACTTGCTACATGCCCTAGACAAGTCAACACTTTGAATGCCTCCTTCCCTGAGAGTTTCTTGGCCCGAAGTCCTCCAGAAATGCCCCCTTGAGGGACTAGTGTAGCCTTGGTTAGGGACAGTGCAGGTAGGCCCATGTCAGGGTGCTTTCCGAAGCACTTAGGCCCACTTTGAGCTGCGTTGGGCGAGATTGAGTGAAATCATCATAGGGTTCTGGGAATATTCTTATCTTCTGGAGACATCTAGAAGATCCCCACACTTATCATCTCCTATGAGCTCGAAATTGGATAGGGAATGAGTTAAGTAACCTCCTATCCTCTCATCCCTTCCTCCGTGGAAACTAACTCTAAGTTTGGAAGGCCATTCAATACCCTCATTTATGAACAAACCACCATCATTTTCCTAAAAATTGAGCACCCATCTAAGTGATCAGGGGCTAGACTTTGAGAATTTGTAAGAAGATACAGTTGATGTCAGGTTTGAGATTGTAATCAAGTGTTGTTATGCTACCAGAGTGTTGTGCTTTTAATGTGATGTTGGTTGGAACCCAAGCTGGAAGAGTGACAATGGATCAGACTTCATGGTTGTAATTCTTCCTTATAATTAATAAAGTTGTTTACACCTTTTACCATATTCTTGTCTTTATGTATGATGATTATATATGTAAATGATTTCGATTCCATTTGAGTATAGTAGATAGATCTCTTGCTTTGATTGGTTTTTTTCCTTTGTTTATGATTGCAAGTACTTGTCAAGAGGATTAAGTTTGAGAAGGAGCGACGGGAGCCAAACAAAGGAGAAAAAGGGAAGTGAAAGATAACAAGTAGGTCCCTTGTCTTATTTATCTTCTATAGAAAAAGGTTAACTGCTTTAAATCTGTTGTTCTAGGTGTAGCTACCCACCTAAGGAAATTGTGTTCATCCATAGATGCAAAATTCCACATAACAAATTGGCGACTGCGCTGGGGAATGATCATCATTACTGGTAGATTAACTTCATCATAGTACACCCTAGTGGCCTTTACTTGCTTCCATTGATCTTGTTTTAGCCTTTTTTGAAGTGCTTTTGGGTAAAATTTGTGCTTGCAAGCCCCTAGGATGGTCTCTCTGGCACCAATGCAGGTCTGGTCAAGAGACAGAGCATTGCAGAGCACCCCTGGCTTGAGGAAAGTGCTTTGAAGCACACTATCTCCCACTCAAGGTTGCACTGATCCTCCTTAGGTCAAAAAATACCTCCTTTAACTTGATTTTTCCCAAATTGCCTTCTGTTTCTTCTTGTTGAATAATCAATGATGTTTTTCCTCTCTGAAATCAATGATGTTTCCTTTTCCAGCCCTACTTTGGCCTTGATTGTTTAGTGTTTCTTAAATGATTTCTTTATCACTATCAATTCATTATCAAAGTTAGTTTATAGTCAATTAATATTTGTTCAAAAGAAAGTGTTGTAAAATTCTTCATTTCTTTCGAAAGAGAGCTGTTGTAAAGTCTTCGTTCTTGCAAAAAGATTGATTGATTGTATGTGCATTAGTTTCCTTTTTTTCATCACAACATTAAGGGAATTGAAAAGAAAAACTTGCATTGTGTATTGAAAGAGTTTTTGTGTGCTCATAGGAATAGTTTATGGAAATTGCATTAGATGTGTTCTTTGCTCTTTGTCAAATATCTGATTGCTCTATCCCTTAATAGCTATGGTTTTCATTGTTAATTGAATGAAAGAATGTTTATCATGTTAGTTGCATTTTAGGAATTGAAAACATACATCACGTGGTGAACCTTGAAAGACAAATTCTTAAGAAGATCAACTTAAAAGTTATCTCAATTAACCTAATAGAGCCTTGTCACCTAACGAATAACATTTAGAGGTTCTAGGCTAGAGACGTGTTCCAACATCGTTAAACATAGCAACTGTCTCTAACTTGTCTGTGATACATTCCGAGTGTGATACCTCATTCCACGTACGTAAGTATATCATAGCTCATCCACGTACCTTCGGGTATATAGGGCGGTGTTACAATACGAAAATTATAAAGGAATGCTCTCACTTTGCAATTTCACATTAGATAGCATTAACATGAATTGGGCCTCCACGTACTTTTGGGTATATATGGGAGGACTACATTAGGATGCTATCCATCCATAGGTAACCGAGTTGGATACCTTGTACACTATGATACACTGAACGCAACATTCGGGGAGATTGCCTACACGTATGTTAAGTCCTTGGTTTACTGATGCAGTATATTGCAGTTCACAGTTGCTTGGTAATCCTTTTGCCAAGATTATTCCTCTTTTGTTTTGTTATGTTATTTTGATTAAAATAAAATTAATTGACCACGGATAACATCCTCCACGCTCACTCCTTAGTTGATATTACGTTGAGACATATGGCAACAACTCCAGAGTCCACTAATCAAAGAATTACTTTTGATGGGAATCCTAGTCCTTTTCCTCCTTTTGGAAATATTGGTGCTCCTTATATGGCTACATTGTCCCTTCCAGGATTTACCATTGGCTTCCCAGTATGGTTGTTTTCAACCTCCTTGGTTCAAAATGTCGTGATCTCTCCACAATTGAGTACTCCTCCAACTGGACAAAATTGACCTCCAGTTGATCCTAAAGTTGACCCTTTGCCTTCTTCCTCGATTTTTTCTTCCTCCCCTTCTTCTTCTTCGCCTGGTGAAATATTGACACTAGTAACTGGGTGGCTAAGAAGAAGAAGAAAGGGAAGAAGAAGAAGAAGAAGAGAATTCAGCAGGGGGCAACCAAGCAACCATTGCTTTGAATGCAACTTCTAATGAGAAACCGACTGATAAGCCTCACAAAGTTCGATATCCATGCAAACTTTGTACGGGAGACCATCTTCTTCGAAATTGTCCTGATATTCCTCAGATCTTAAAAGAATGGTCTTCTCTTTCACATCATCTTGTGTCATCAACTTCTGGAGATCATGCTAGTGACACACCATCAACTAGTGGTAGTAAAGTTCATGGAAAAAAGGGTAAATTTAAGTTTCCTTATAGGTTATGTGAAGGGAATCACCCCATTCACCTTTGTCCCTATTTGGATGAAGCCAAAAAAGTGTTGGATAACCATCCTACTTCTCCACAGCGACTTCCATATGGTTAGAGGAGACTCTCCCTTAATTCTTCACTAGTTGATAAAGTGACTGACCCAAATCAACCGTCGGTCAAACCCACTCTCTTTGAATGTGAATCCCATGAGTCTATACCTGACCCATTGCAGGTCGAGGAAACAGTTGACCCGCTTTCACCTTTAGTTAATCATACCTTTCTCGTAGAGAGTGAGTATGATACCACTCAAGTTATTTATGTTTCTTCAGATTCCAGTGAGCTTGGGGGTAATCCTCCTGTTCCATCAAGACAGCTGGAAAATCCTCCCACTCTCGTAACTCAAGGGGGTAATTATCCCATTCTTACATTACCCCCTACAAGTAGGCTGGTCACTTTCTTTGATAGGAATCGTCAGGCAGGATGTCGTCTTCCTTCTTATGTGCCTTTCTAGATCATAGTATAGGTTTGTAATATGATTGTACTTGGAGTTATTATATATGAAGGTGCATTTGTGAGTATCCTTTCCTCCACTACTTGGCAAGCACTCGGTTCTCCGCCACTTGTGCCTGTTACCTAGAATCTGTTGGCTTTTAACAGAGGAACTAGTCAACCATTAGGGATCCTTCCTTAGTTGCCTATTACTTTGGGAGGAAAAACTGTTTATCTCAATGTGATGGTAGTCCTAGGCCCTTTAGATTACAATTTACTTCTTGGGCACGACTATGTTTATGAAATGGGAGCTATTGTTTCAACACTCTTTCGAGTGATGTGTTTCCCGCATGAAGGTAGAATTGTCACAGTTGACCAACTTTCATTTCCTGGTCCAAACATGGTTTCTAGTCAACCATCTTCCTAAATGGTCCTTTTGTCCCAATGGTATCTTCCCCACCATGGGTTAATTATGTGGCAACCCGTTCCATGCCTACATCAACAGACGATCAATTCCGTGATGTTGTACATTATGTACTAGGGGCATTGGAACCAGATCTCTCTTTCCAGAGCATTGTTCTCCCATCTGATGAGAACCTCTTGGAAGTCATGAAATATTATGGGTTGTGAAGAAGGAATATGAGGATAGTTCCTAGTCTTGTGTCAACCTCGTTAAAAAATGAAACAAGGGTCTAATGATAGTTCCTTGTCTTGTGTTAACCTCGTTAAAAAATGAAACAAGGAATATGAGGAGAGTTCCTTGTCTTGTGTCAAGCTCGTTAAAAAATGAAACAAGGAATATGAGGATAGTTCCTAGTCATGTGTCAACCTTGTTAAAAATGAAACAAAGGGTATGAGCATAGTTCCTTGTCTTGTGTCAAGCTCGTTAAAAAATGAAACAAGGAATACGAGGATAGTTCATGGTCTTGTGTCAACCTCGTTAAAAAATGAAACAAGGGTATGATGATAGTTCCTTGTCTTGTGTCAACCTTGTTAAAAAAGGAAACAAGGAATATGAGGAGAGTTCCTTGTCTTGTGTCAAGCTCATTAAAAAATGAAACAAGGAATATGAGGATAGTTCCTAGTATTGTGTCAACCTCATTCAAAAATGGAACAAAGGGTATGAGCATAGTTCCTTGTCTTGTGTCAAGCTCATTAAAAAATGAAACAAGGAATATGAGGATAGTTATTTTACTGTGTCAACCTCATTAAAAAATGAAACAGGTCCCAGAGCATAGTTCCTTTTCTTGTGTCAAGCTCGTTAAAAAATGAAACAAGGAATCTGAGCAAAGTTCCTTGTCTTATGTCAAGCTCATTAAAAGTCGAATCTTCGATTAGATCTCGTAAATTCCCATCCACATGATAGCCACAAGTAGTCTACTTAGGTTGGGGGACATGCACCTAGAATCAAGTCATCATGTTGGGGACATGAAATTGAATCCAAGCATAGTTTTTCATTTCAAGCTTGTGTAAACATGAAACTGAATCCAAGCATAGTTCCCTATGGTTCAAGCTTGTGTAAAAATGAACCCATATCTATTTTAACCCTCGTGATTGCAATTCTATCAGCCTCTTCTGTAAGATGATCCTTGGTTTTTCTCCTTCCATCATCACTATTTGCTTTGCCGATCATATGCTTTCACTTGGTTGTTTTACCCTTTTTGAGGAACAATTGCAATGAGTGGTCTTATTAGCCAACCTCTTCACATAAATCAACATGTTTTGAGAAGTTCCAACATCATCAGAACCAGCTGCTATCCTAGACACCACCCGTTCCTCAAAGTGGAGTCCTCTTTAAGTTCTTTTCAGACTCTCAAAATATGAAAAGATTGTCGAGCGCTTCTCCTTTTCAGCTCGTTAATGGATTGGAAACGACATCTACTCATTTTAAGTTTAATCCTTTTCCGGATTGAGATAAATTATTTATGAAAAAGGAATTCATTGATCAAACATGGTCAATAAGTTCTCTCTTATATTCTTTTACGCTTTTTCAGACTTGAGAGACATATATACGAAAAAGAACTTGTGGAGGTTTTTTTGTCCCTTTTCAAACTCTCTAAACATGAAAAGGACCGAGTTATCATTGTCGTTAAACTCGTTAAAACATCAAATAGTGACAAACTTGTCCATCATGAGAAGATCGAGTTTCACCTTCACTAGGCTCATTAAAACATCACATAGTGATGGATTCACCCAAAGGGTGGAATTATACAACAAGCATATGTTATCCTCCTCAATCTTGATAAAAATAAAGAGGTACTGGTCATCAATGATTGGGGAAAATGGGAGAAGGGGTAAACCACTTTATGGCAGCAGGTCGCTCTTGAACATGACACTTTCACTCATCACTGTGACTATTTGGGTTGGGTAATCTGCTTGATGGTCATCATACCTTGGTCTATCATATCATCCATTACCTTGGTTTTGGGCCAATGTTGCCAATCCATTTAGTGTCACCGACATGTTCAAGAGAAGTCACCTAGTTTAAATTCATCCTTTGCAATACTCATAAACCTTCATTTTCATGACTGTCATTCCTGAACCTTATGTTGTCAGTCACATTCTGTCTCGAAAAATCATTACACTCGTTTCGTGTCATTGATGTGGGATACATCAAGGCCCTCTTGTGACGATTTGCTTCTTGTTAACATCAACACATTATCCAAGAAGTTGACTTAGAAACACCCTTCCAATACCTTGAGCTTGCATACATCAATGGCAGATTTCTCGCTTCCGGTGCTAGGTTGAAATCACTGGCCTTCGACTGAAAGACTTTGTATGGTTTTCAACATCAAAACATCCATTCACACCAAGCATAATGTACTGCAGTACCTTGAGGATCATTATCGTTATCGGTGATTTCTCTCGTGTCTGTTAACGACTTACATCATTGGCTGGTAATCAGACGGTGTCTTCCCATTTTCGACTTCAGATCACATATTCACATGGTTAGACTTGTAGTTGAGTGAACGATTGAATGAGATAAAAGACCCCAAATCTAGTTTCATCCATCTGGGCTACGATTTCAGGAAATGTACCAAATCATTCGTACAATGAATTTACACTAATGGTCATCCTATCATGGGACTATATCTGTAGACGACTATCTATGTACTTGTAATGAAAGTTTATATGTTGAGCATGGGTATGCCTTCCCTCAGCAATTCATGAGAAAAAATCAAAATATCATGATATTATGTATTGTAATCGATGCAGGTCACCAACCACTTCGGAACCTCCTCATCACATCGTAAAGCATATCACTCAACATTAAAATTTTCGACTTCATGCTTTAGGGGGTAGCTGTTACAAATCCATTTGGGCACATAACTCCCATCATTCAGATCGGTATCATTGGGGCTCATCAAACCCTAATTCAGTTTCTACATGCCCTAGACAAGTCAACACTTTGAATACCTCCTTCCTTGAGAGTTTGTTGGCCTGAAGCCCTCCAGAAATGCCTCCTTGAGGGACTAGCGTATCCTTGGTCAGGGGTAAGTGCACTTTGCAGGTAGGCCCATGTTAGGGTGCTTTCCAGAGCACTTAGGCCCACTTTGACTTGCGCTGGGTGAGATTGAGCGAAATCATCATAGGGTTCTGGGAATATTCTTATCTTCTAGAGCCATCTAGAAGATTCCCACACTTATCATCTCCTATGAGATCGAAATTGGATAGGGAATGAGTTAAGTAACCTCCTATCCTCTCATCCCTTCCTCCATGGAAACTAACTCTAAATTTGGAAGGCCATTCAATACCCTCATTTATGAACAAACCACCATCATTTTCCTATAAATTGAGCACTCATCTAAGTGATCAGGGGCTGGACTTTGAGAATTTGTAAGAAGATACTATTGGTGTGAGGTTTTAGATTATAAGTAAGTGTTGTTATGCTACTGGAGTGTTGTGCTTTTGATGTGATGTTGGTTTGAACCCAAGCTGGAAGAGTGACAAAGGACCAGACTTCATGGTTGTAATTCTTCCTTGTACTTAATAAAGCTATTTACACCTTTTCCCATATTCTTGTGTTTATGTATGATGATTATGTGTATAAATTCTTTCAATTCCATTTGCTTATAGTAGATAGATCTCTTGATTTGATTGGTTTCTGTCCTCTATTTATGATTGCAGGTACTTGTCAAGAGGATTAAGTTCGAGAAGGAGCTACGGGAGCCAAAAAAAGGAGACAAAGGGAAGTGAAAGATAACAAGTAGGTTCCTTGCCTTATTTATCGTCTATAGAAAAAGGTTAAGTGCTTTAAATCTGTTGTTCTAGGTGTAGCTACCCACCTAGGGAAATTGTGTTTATGCGTAGATGCAAAATTCCATATAACAAATTGGCAAATCCGCTGGGGAATGATCATCATTCCTGGTAGTTTACCTTCATCCTAGTACACCCTAGTAGACTTTACTTGCTTCCATTGATCTTGTTTCAGCCTTTTTTAAAGTTTTTTTTGGTAAAAATTGTGCTTGCAAGCCCCTAGGATGGCCTCTCTGGCACTAGTGCAGGTCTGGTCAAGAGACAGAGCACTGCAAAGCACCCCTAGCTTGAAGAAAGTGCGTTGAAGCACACTGTATCCCACTGAGGGTTGCGATGATCCTCCTTAGGTAAAAAATTCCCTCCTTTAACCTGATTTTTCCCAGATTGCCTTTTGTTTCTGCTTGTTGAATGATGAATGTTGTTTGTCTCTCTGAAATCAATTTGTGTTTCCTTTTCCAACCTTAATTTGGCCTTGATTATTTAGTGTTTCTTGAATTATTTATTTATCACTATCAATTCGTTGTCAGAGTTATTTTATAGTCGATTAATCTTTGTTCAAAAGAAAGTGTTGTAAAAGTCTTCATTTCATTCGAAATAGAACTGTTGTAAAGTCTTCGTTCTTGCAAAAAGATTGATTGATTGTATGTGCATTAGTTTCCTTTTGTTCATCACAACATTAAGGGAATTGAAAAGAAAAAATTGCGTTGTGTATTGAAAGTGTTTGTGTGTGCTCATAGGAATAGTTTAGGGAAATTGCATTAGATGTGTTCTTTTCTCTTTGTCAAAGATTTGCTTTCTTTATCTCTTAGTAGCTACGGTTTTCATTGTTAATTGAATGAAAGAATGTTTCTCATTTTAGTTTCATTCTAGGAATTGCAAACATACATCACGTGGTGAACCTTGAAAGAAAAATTCTTAAGAAGATCAACTTAAAAGTTATCTCAATTAACCTAATAGAGCATTGTCACCTAATAAATAACACTTAGAGATTCTAGCCTAGAGACGTGTTTCGACGTCGTTAAACATAACAGCTATCACTAACTTGTCTGTGATACATTCCGAGTGTGATACCTCATTCCACGTACATAGGTATATCATAGCTCGTCCATGTACCTTCGGGTATATAGGGTGGTGTTACAGTATGAAAAGTATAAAGGAATGCTCTTATTGTGCGGTTTCGCATTAGACATCGCTAACACGGATTGGGCCTCCATGTACTTTCGGGTATATATGGGAAGACTACATTAGGTTGCTATCCATCCTTAGGTAACCGAGTCAGCTGCCTTGTACACTGTGATAAACTGAACACAACATTCTGGGAGATTTCCTACACGTATGTTAAGTCCTTGGTTTACTGGGGCAGTATATTGCAATTCACAGTTGCTTGGTAATCCTTTTGCCAATATTATTCCTCTTTTGTTTTGTTACATTATTTTGATTAAAATCAAATTAATTGACAGCAAATAACATCCTCAACACTCACTCCTTAGTTGATCTTAGGTTGAGACATATGGCAACAACTCCAGAGTCCACTAATCAAGGAATCAATTTTGATGGGAATCCTAGTCCTTTTCCTCCTTTCATAAATATTGGTGCTCCTTATATGGCTACATTGTCCCTTCTAGGATTTACCATTGGCTTTCCAGTATGGTTATTTTCAACCTCCTTGGTTCAAAATGTCATGATTTCTCCGCAATCAATTACTCCTCCAATTAGAAAAAATCAACCTCCACTTGATCCTAAAGTTGACCCTTTGCCTTCTTCCTCAGTTTTTTATTCCTCCCCTTCTTCCTCTTCGCCTGGTGAAAGTATTGACAGTAGTAACTAGGTGGATAAGAAGAAGAAGAAGAATAAAATTTAGCAGGGGGCAACCAAGCAACCATTGCTTTAAATGCAACTTCTGATGAGAAACCATCCAATAAGCCTCACAAAGTTCGATATCCACACAAACTTTTTATAGGAGACCATCTTCTTCGAAATTGTCCTGATATTCCTTAGATCTTAGAAGAATCGTCTTCGCGTTCACATATCTTGTGTCATCAACTTCTGGAGATCATGTTAGTGACACACCATCAACTAGTGGTAGTAAAGTTCATGGAAAAAAGTGTAAAGTTAAGTTTCTTTGTAGGTTATGTGAAGGAAATCAACCCATTCACCTTTGTCCCTATCTGGATGAAGCAAAAAAAGTGTTGGATAATCATCCTACTTCTCCATAGCCACTTCCATCTGGTCACATGAGACTCTGCCTTAATTCTTCACTAGTTGATAAAGTGACTGACCCAAATCAACCGTCGGTCAAACCCACTCTGTCTGAATGTGAATCCCATGAGTCTATACCTGACCCATCACAATTCGAGGAAATAATTGACCCGCTTTCACCTTCAGTTAATCGTACCTTTCTCGTAGAGAGTGAGTATGATACCACTCAGGTTCTTTTTGTTTCTTCAGATTCCAATGAGCTTGGGGGCAATCCTCCTGTTCCATCAAGACAGGAGGAAAATCCTCCCGCTCTCATAATGCAAGGGGGTAATTCTCCCATTCTCACAGTACCCCCTCCAAGTAGTCTTGTCACTTCCTTTGATTGGAATCGACTGGCAGGATGATGTCTTCCTTCTTATGTGCCTTTCTAGATCATAGTATAGGTTTGTAATATGATTGTACATGGTTTTATTATAGATGAAGGTGCATCTGTGAGTATCCTTTCCTCCACTGCTTGGCAAGCACTTGGTTCACCGCCACTTGTGCCTGTTACCCAGAATCTGTTGGCTTTTAATAGAGGAACTAGTCAACCATTAGGGATCCTTCTTCAGTTTCCTATTACTTTGGGAGGAAAAATTGCTTATCTCAATGTGATGGTAGTCCCAGGCCCTTTAGATTACAATTTACTTCTTGGGCGCGGATATGTTTATGACATGGGAGCTATTGTTTCAACACTCTTTTGAGTGATGCGTTTCCTGCATGAAGGCATAATTTTCACCGTTGACCAGCTTTCATTTCCTGGTCCAAACATGGCTTCCAATCAACCATCTTCCCTAAATGGTCCTTTTGTCCCAATGGTATCTTCCTCGCCATGGGTTAATTATGTGGCAACCTGTTCCATGCCTACATCAATGGATGATCAATTCCGTGATGTTGTACATTATGTACTGGGAACATTGGAACCAAATCTCTCCTTCTAGAGCATTGTTCTCCCATCTGATGAGAACCTCTTGGAAGTCATGACTTATTATGGGTTGTGAACAAGGAATATGAGGATAGTTCCAGGTCTTGTGTCAACCTTGTTAAAAAATGAAATAAGGGTATGAGGATAGTTCCTTGTCTTGTGTCAACCTCGTTAAAAAATGAAACAAGGAATATGAGTAGAGTTCCTTGTCTTGTGTCAAGCTCGTTAAAAAAATGAAACAAGGAATATGAGGATAGTTCCTAGTCTTGTGTCAACCTCATTAAAAAATGAAACAAAGGGTATGAGCATAGTTCCTTGTCTTGTGTCAAGCTCGTTAAAAAATGAAACAAGGAATATGAGGATAGTTCATGGTCTTGTGTCAACCTTATTAGAAAATGAAACAAGGGTATGAGGATAGTTCCTTGTCTTGTGTCAACCTTGTTAAAAAAGGAAACAAGGAATATGACGAGAGTTCCTTGTCTTGTGTCAAGCTCGTTAAAAAATGAAACAAGGAATATGAGGATAGTTCCTAGTCTTGTGTCAACCTCGTTAAAAAATGAAACAAAGGGTATGAGCATAGTTCCTTGTCTTGTGTCAATCTCATTAAAAAATGAAACAAGGAATATGAGGATAGTTCTTTTACTGTGTCAACCTCATTAAAAAATGAAACAGGTCCCAGAGCATAGTTCCTTGTCTTGTGTCAAGCTCGTTAAAAAATGAAACAAGGAATCTGAGCAGAGTTCCTTGTCTTATGTCAAGCTCATTCAAAAATGAAACAAGGTTCCCTGGAGAAAAATTTCAAGTCGAATCTTTGATTAGATCTCGTAAATTCCCATCCACCTGATAGCCACGAGTAGTCTACTTAGGTTGGGGGGCATGCACCTAGAATCAAGTCATCATGTTGGGGACATGAAACTGAATCCAAGCATAGTTTTTCATTTCAAGCTTGTGTAAACATGAAACTGAATCCAAGCATAGTTCCATATGGTTCAAGCTTGTGTAAAAATGAACCCATCTCCATTTTAACCCTTGTGGTTGCCATTCTATCAGCCTCTTTTGTCAGATGAGCCTTGGTTTTTCTCCTTCCATTGTCACTATCTGCTTGGCCGATCATACGCTTTCACTTGGTTGTTTTATCCTTTTTGAGGAACAGTTGCAATGACTGGTCTTATTAGCCAACCTCTTCACATAAATCAACATGTTTTGAGAAGTTCCAATGTCATCGGAACCAACTGTTATCCTAGACACCACTCGTTCCTCAAAGTGGAGTCCTCTTTATGCTCTTTTTAGACTCTCTAAATATGAAAAGATTGTCGAGTGCTTGTCCTTTTCAGCTCGTTAATGGATTGGAAATAACATCTACTCAGTATAAGTTTAATCCTTTTCCGGATTGAGATAGATTATTTACGAAAAATGAATTCGTTGATTGAACATGGTCAACAAGTTCTCTCTTATATTGTTTTACTCTTTTTCAGACATGAGAGACAAATATACAAAAAAGAACTTGTGGAGTTTTTTTTTTCCCTTTTCAAACTCTCTAAACATGAAAAGGACCGAGTTATCATTGTCGTTAAACTCATTAAAACATCAAATAGCGACAAACTTTTCCATCATGACAAGATCGAGTTTCACCTTCGTTAGGCTCATTAAAACATTGCATAGCAATGGATTTACCCAAAGGGTGGAATTAGACAACAAGCAAATGTTATCCTCCTCAATCTTGATAAGAATAAAGAGGTATTGGTCAACAATGATTGGGAAATGGAAAAAGGGGTAAACCACTTTATGGCAGTAGGTCGCTATTGAACATGGCACTTTCACTTCATCACTGTGACTATTTGGGTTGGGTAATCTGCTTGATGGTCATCATACATTGGTCTATCATACCATCCATTACTTTGGTTTTGGGTCAATGTTGCCAATCCATTCAATGTCGCCGACATGTTCAAGAGAAGTCACCTAGTTTAAATTCATCCTTTGCAATAATCATAAACCTTCATTTTCATGATTTCCATTCCTGAACCTTGTGTCGTCAGTCGCATTTCGTCTTGAAAAATCATTACACTCGTTTCGTGTCGTTGATGTGGGATACATCAAGGCCCTCTTGTGATTAGTCGCTTCTTGTCAACATCAACACATTATCCAAGAAGTTGATTTAGAAACACCCTTCCAGTACCTTGAGGCTTGCATACATCAGTGGCAGGTTTCTCGCTTCCGGCGATAGGTTGACATCACTGGCCTTCGACCAACAGACTTTGTATGGTGTTCAACATCAAAACATCCATTCACACCATGCATAAAGTATTGTAGTACCTTGAGGATCATTTCATTATCGGTGATTTCTCTCGTGTCTGTTAACGACTTACATCATTGGCTGGTAATCAGACGGTGTCTTCCCATGTTTGACTTCAGATCACATATTCACATGGTTAGACTCGTACTTGAGTGAACAATTGAACGAGATAGAAGACACCAGATCTAGTTGGTGGGCTCCAGTATTGCAGCAATGATGCTACAACTCCTGGGACTCCCTTCTTTACTTTTATCAACCCGATAGTTTGTAACAAACTTGGAAGCGATGGTGCTGTATGCACAAGTACTAGCTCTTGCCGCAGGCTATCACTTGATCAGATGGCACAAGTCCACTAGGAGCTTAAGCCAACTTCTATGAGCTCTTAGAAGAATCTTTTAACTATGATGGACGAAAGCTAACTCAAAGGAGGCTAATCTACTTGCAGAAAGAAGCTAAAAGCTGAAAGGAAATGCAAACCCTAGTTATATCGACTAGCCCTACTGGTGCAAGAAAAGAGATGAAAGTTGTAGAAATGGATGCCATTGACTCTTGGAATGGTGAAATGCATGTGGCTAAGCTACTTCTGAAGGAAAATATGGAAAACACATCTTTTTGTATTTTTGAGTAATTTTGTAGGATTATTATGCATGTGCTTTAACTAAGTTTAACTGTGCATGGGTTTATTGGCGAAAGGAAATGGAGTGGGTGTTTTCAGGAGGTTTTGAAGGTGATAATAGGGCCTAAGGGGTACCTAGCACCCTTCCAAAGAGTTTCACAGCAGTCAGATCTCGAGAAACTTCTCACGTGGTCTTCTACAGGAAGTTTGTAGGGGTTCTACAGGATGTTCTATAGGAAGAGTCGAGAGAGTATTTTTGAGGGTTAATGGAGGAAAAACGATGGGAAAGTGGAAATGGAGGATGGATGAGGCTGTGAAGAGGTCTAGGACCTAGTAAATGAGACTAAGGAGTGATGAAGACGGTTGGATTTGTTCAAGGATGGAGGGAGCAATGTTTCACAGAAATGAAGAAATTAGGTCAAACTGGCAAAGTGTGGCAAATGAAGGGAAGGAATCCAGAATTTGGGGTTGAAGCAGGTTGTGTGAGGAAGGAAGGATAGGGAGGGATGGATTATAGGTGATCTGCACACTATCTTTCATAACTAATCAAAGAAAGACTAAAAAAATCAGAGATCTATCTACTTTGACCTAATCTGACCTAGAAACTAGAATCATGATGAACAACAAGCTATGCACAGGAAATCATGCAAGAGAACTATGGAAACCTAAGCAAGAACAAATCTAAATATGCAAGGACAACTGGTATCAAATTTTCCATCTAAAAATCCAACACTTGCAATTGCATTGAAAGGCAAAACAATGTTTTTGTGGTAGCAAGTATGCCTTGGTCTCAGCTCATGGTCCCAAGGAGGGAGAGGTGAGATCAAGGGTTGCTTGATGGCCTTTTTTGAATAACTTTTCTCTATTCAAACTTTCAAATCAACCTGAAGCATGAAAACCTATTTTAATCATAAAAAGCAACCTAAGTAACAAAGAAAGATCTTAACCTAAATAGCAGAAATTATTCTATGAACGCAAAGAAAACACATAATAGTACACAAAGGAGGTATTGGAACTTGGGTTGGGCCCAACCCCAAGAGCTACAACCTCCTAAGAAAATCTCAGAGCTGGTGCAAAGTGAAATTTATCTCCATTACTCAAAAAATAACCATGTCACAGAAATGTTTATAGCAAGAGCTCGAAAATGAGCTGAAAGGAAGAGAAGCGCCAAAAGTGTGAAAACAACTATTCAAGAGCTAAACTACCAAGGCTTGAAGCCTTCCTACTTATGCACCACGAGGACCTCCAACAACCCTCCTTAACTCAAGGGGCTTGGTTGCTCAAAATTGCAAGTAATCAGCCACTTCACAAAAGCTGCTCGACTGCCCTTGGAAATCATCTTTGGTGGGTTGCTGAACTCCGAGCTGATGGTGGAGAACTCAACAAAGGGGCCATTTAGTGTAGGAGACACCCTCCCTACTAATCCTCAGCCTTGTTCCCTTGTATTTGGCTGTCAACTGGCTCATAAATGCTTGACCTTGGTCCAAAAGATGTCCAAAAATATGCAATAAGCACATATTAGACTTCATGGTCAAGTGATTAACCTCATCCATTCAATTAACATAAATATACTCAAAAGCATGCATAAACTATGAAGAATGGTGGATTAATCGAGAATAATAGGCAAAATGAGCCCAATAAGTTACCCATTTTTGGGGCTTATCATCACCCCCCTGCTAAATGTGTTGCTCATCCTCTGAGCAACTAATCCAACTCATCATCTTTGATTTCTTTGACTGCCTCTCTATCATCCCAGGCTTCCGAGGTGATGTCCTCTTCTTGGTCATGAAACCCTGCTTTTCTCTCTACTTCCTCCCATTTCCTGTACTCTTCTTCTTCTTTGACCCCTTCCAATGGTCCTAAAAGCAATGGAGTACTAAACTTTAGGCCGATCCAGTTGGCCTGCAGATTTTGCATTGACTGTTTATAGAGTGGTACTCTTGCCAAGGCCTCCCTCATCCTTGTTGGGGAGTGGTATTCTCTGATTTCCAGACCGTGGGACAGTGTGTTCCATCTCCTTGTGCAAGCATGAATGCAGTTATCCCCCAACAGTCTTTCCATGTCCTCAAAGTGAGCAATGGCCTGAGCTTGTCTTTCAATGTAGTCTGGGTGAACCTGGGGGTTGTTGGCGAGGTGTTGATGGGCATACACTAAAGCTCAGGGATCTTCTGGTTTTGCTCTAATCATGAGTGGCTCCCGTAGCTCCTTGTCCATAACATTCCAAATTTCTGCTGCCCTCTTTTCCTCATGGTTTAACCAAGAGGCCATGGACATGAGTTGCACATCCCCCAATGAAGCATTTGGGTCCCACATATTCATGTTTGGAAGGGCCAAATTGTGTAAATAGAACTCTGATAACTTGGCCTTATCTTCTGCTGAGCTACTATCACACAAGTCCATAAACTGATGGTAATTCTGAAATGGAATGGTGCCCCCCTGGGCCAAGGTGTTAATTTGAAATTGCAGCCATTGATCCTTAAGATATAAGGCATATGATTTGGCAGGTTGCCTACATTGTAAGGCTTCTACTACCCAGCTGGCCATGCAAACCATCTGGGTGTCTTTTTCTTGCAACTGTTGTTTTAAACACTGTATCTTTTCTGTTGCCTGAGACTCCTGTTCTTGTAGCCGTTTTGTGAGCATCTCCACATTAGCTTGCAGCTCTGCCTCCTTCTGCTATTTCTCAGTTGTGTCCTTGTTTGCTGGAGGTCCTTTTTGCTGCTGTTTCCCTCCCAAAATGGACGGGATACCTTCCTTGTGGACTTCCTGTAGCTGCAATTGTTTTCTTAGCAGCTCATTCTCCTCCTGCAACTGGGCTCTTTTGCAGCTTTCTACATGCCTGACCATGGCCAGTTCTCCTCTTAACTCTTTTAAATTCTCCTCCATGTGGCCTATGTCCTCAATTCCCTTAGATTTGGCAATTTTCATCCATGTGCGTGTTCTGATCCTCTCCTGTTCCAATGCAAAGAAGAGTGGCACAATAAATTTCTATGGGATGATTTTCCCACCCTCTAACAGGTTGTAATATGACCCCAAGCTAGGTTGAGGGCTTGGTTCCAGTATCTCCTCAGTCTTTTCCTCTCCCTGTGATGATTTGGCTACCTTTTCCTCCATTTTCTCGGTCTCTTTTAACTTAGTGAGAGTTTCCTGTAGAGATGTCTCGGCTTCTTATAGAGCCGTCTTTGAGTCCATCATCCTAATTCTCTCTCTCCAGGTGGAGGATTTTGGGCTTCCTCGTTCATAGGTGATAGACATCTTTGAAGGAGACCCTTCTTTTAGTTTAGTTGTTGTGTCCTCAATGACAATTGGCTCCTTTGACTGTGGCTAGGGTCTGCCCAATTTTATCCTTGTGCTTCTCCTTGCTTTAAAGTACATGGACGTTTGCCTCTTTCTCTTCCCTTTTTGTTTTGGAGGTGTGCTTAAGGCAGCAACAACAGCTGCTGCCTGCCTTGCCAATATCTCAGGTGATTTTTCCTCTTGCTGTCCTTTTTCCTTACTTCTTGTAGAAATCCCTGTGTCAACTGTTTCTGTTTGTGTTGTTGAGATTTCAGGGTATGTCTTTTCCTTTTGTTTCTGTGTGCCTGCTTTGGCTGTGGCAGCCTTCAGTTGGGCTTTTTCGTCCTTCTCTGTTCTACTATGCATCCTCTCTTCCCTTGGCATTTTTGCTGTTGATTCTTCCTCTGTCTTAGGCTCAACAATCTGGCCTATTTCCCCTTTTTATTTCTGTTCTTTCTGTGCTTGAGTGTCCTGTGTTCCTTCATCATTGTTTTTCTCACCTTTTTTAGTGTGTTCTCCCTCCTCACTGCTGGATGGGGTGATGTTTTCAGCCAAGGTTCTAATGTTGTCATCCCTAGACATGTTTAAGAAGATTTCCCAAGATATGGGGATAGTGTAGGTGTGCAAAGCGTCTTCCACCAATAGTTTGATGAGCCCATGATGGGCCAACTGATCTGGGATCCCCTCATTGAGCTTTGTACCACATTCAATTAGTGACTAAAGAAGGAAATAGGGGATGGTCAGTTTCTTGGCTGGAGGCAAGTCAATCCCATGCCTTAGTTCACACAGCAACCTGAAATGATATCCATAGATGATGTTAAACCTCCCTTCACATGTGATGTACTTCATAATTTTGAAATTGACTTCACTCCAGAGAGGAGGCAAGCTGGTTCTTCTAACCCAATTTTTGTCTTCTACAGGATGCTCCGTGGGCAGAAAGAATGACTTCTTAGAAATTTGGTCTAATGATCTCTCTTCTTTGCTCCAAGGGAGCCCCAATGGTAGACCAGTAACTGCACTGATGAGCTCAGGGGTGAGTTCCAGGGCAAAACCCCTAAAACTAACTATGGCATGTGTTTTAGACTGTGGTCTCAGGGACATTAAAAACTCCTTAGTTATCTCCTCATCATGACCTTGAATTTTGTCAAAGAAGGATATCCAATTTGTTTTGGTGAAAAGGACTATCACCTCAGGATGCTTGTGCAGTTTGCTAGAGTCCGATGGTTCTTTCCTTATGAATCCTCTTGGCATGGTTAGAGTGCTCTTTTTATGTTTTAATCAGAAAAGGAAATGCTCAGGCAACCAAAAAGCCAATCTGAAATGGAGGATAACTGAATTTGGTTGCCCTTGAACTCAAGAAGGAATTTCTCGTGTTCAATATCAACTAGAAACAATCCCCTTGTTTGAAAACCGCTGTCACCCAGAACTCGACTGTCTGTTTATCAAAGGAAAAATTTTGTTTTTCTAGACAGAGCATAAGGATTAGGTTCCCTTCTCAACACACACGTAGATATGAAAATTCAAATTTTTTCATACACAGGTTGGCCTCTCTGGCTATATATGTCTTCCTTATAGGAGAATTTAAAAAGAAAACATGGAGGAGATTTTTGATGTAGAGGAACTGGGGAAATTCAATGCAATATGCAGGCAAAACGTTTTACTTCCAATACACAGGCAGACTTTTCCTCTGATTTTTCAATCTAATGCCGTTCAATTCACCACCTTGCACAAACACACCATGCATAGAGGAGTTTTTTCGAGCCTGCCTCGTTTGGAGCTCCAAATTCAACGCAAATCCCAGATTTTCCTGCTCCTTAAAGTTGTTTTGCCTTTCCTGTAGAAGGCCCCTGGTTCCTGGAGAATGCCACTGTGCCTCCGAGCGAGCCCGATACGCAAGAGATTTTCAAACACAGGCAGAAAAACTGGTGGAGGACGACTGGTTAACTGTTTTTGGAAGCGGTGGACGTGTACTCTATGTTAGTGCCTAGATTTAGCTCAGGCTGAAAAGGTAGGATCTAGGGCCAACATCAAACCAAACTTAGCCTGGTAGCTAGCCCTACCAGGTCAAGAGAGGGCTCTCTCTGGGTCAATCTCAGCAAATGATGATCTATGGGGCTTGAGATGACTGAAATATCAACTATTCTTAGGCTAGGTATAAGTGCAAGAGAATTTGATTTGATAAAATGATGATTTTGTTGGCTCAGAGGGAAAGGCACATTTTGGGGTGCGGGGATTGAGGCTCAATTCTACAGAGATCTCGATGGGGCAAGGTAGGCAATCGTTTTGGCACTTAAATTTTAGTGAGATGGAAGGAAAAGATAGGTGAGGTGTTGAAGAGGGCAAGAGCAATCATGAATCCTCCCCAAACAGCTGAAAACATCAAACAACTAAAGCAAACTTCAAGTAGAGCATTGCACTTTCAATGAATTCTACTTACACTCTTGTTTGTTTAGTTCAGAAGAAATAATATAGATAATGCAATCACATAAACAAATTCACAATCACAAAGAGAAGCAATGTACCAAGAAAAATTTCCGCATGAATCCCAAAGAGTGCTGCAAATCCTGGTCTCAATTCCTTAGCCAAAATACTGAAAATGAATGTACAATGAAGCTCAAGGCTTTCTCAAGAGTCCAACCTTCTACCAAAATCAAACCACTATATAAAATTCATAAAATATATACATTTTCTCATCCTTTTACTAAGGGATTGAGCTCAACCATTTTCTTCAAAATAGAATTAGTTACATAAACTTGGGCTGAATTTCTGAAAATAGGTGTTGAAGATGAACTCGTATCTCCTAAACCATAGCACCATTGGAAATAGTTTTCCGAGATTCTTCTGATGGACACACTTGTGACATGTTTTGTGTTGAACATCATGTGCAAAACATCTAACAAAACTAGACATAGTAAGAGCTCATGTTGATCCCTGGTGATAGGCTGCGAAGACTGGAACTAACTTCGGCTCTAATGGGGATGGTAGCTCCTTGGAGGTGCCAAGAACTATAGATCTCTGGAAAGCAGACAGTGCCTCTTCCATTGAGAATGGATGGTCAAACAACTTCAAACCCAAAACAACTCATACCAATCCAAAAACATATACATACTGCAACTTGGACATAAACAAATACCAAAAACTAAAACGTTGCCTTGGGTAGCTTATTTATGTACAAATCTAACCCACTTTGCTGCAAAATTGATAGATCAAGTAATGTTGTAATTCCATATCAACCAATCAAGTAACTGTGACAAGGATGCTGCTTGAAAGTGCTTCAACCATGACACAAATGTAAATGATAACAGCCATACATGCACATAACGAGTCTGGTTGTGTAAAAGACAATTTGATATATCATTTAAATCTGAAAAAAGTTTCCATGTACATTGCAATAGGATCGAAAAAACCAGACTCTGTTTGCTGCCCCAACTCCTCAATGCATGCTTCCAGCTGCAAACTATCAATGCAAATATCCATGGGCAGCGTTACCTTCTGTTCCTTCTGCTGAAAAAGGTCCCCAAGGAATGAGACTCGACAGTACAGATCCTGGGACTGTATTTGGGTCTCCAATTCAATTAGATCTCCTTCAATTTTTATGGCAAACTCTTACAAAAAATTGAGCTTAACTTCATGGCTGCATTGAGAGGATTTCAAATAAGAAGAAAGAGATGAAGCAAAGTTCTCATCTACCTCATCATTCATGCACATATCTTCCCATTCTCTAAAACCTTGAATAGAAGGCATCTCTATTTTGAATTCTTCCTCTTTCTCCATCCATGTTTCAAGAAAGATATGCCAAAAATCTGCAAAGGACTTAATAGATCTCATAGGAAAACCTTCAATCCATTTTCTACATTTTCCTTGAAACGAATCAAAGAACAATCTGATGAAGACATCTTCCTTTTTAACTCTAAGAATGTCCACAAATGTTTTAAAATTTTCTATATGTTCTAGAGTCAAAGTCAGATCTTCCCCATTGAATTTAGGGCCATTGCTCAAAATGTATGCATCTTTTGGTAATTGATTAGGAAAACCAGGAAGATTAGAAAAATCGATACATGAATACCTTGAACAAATAGAAGCAACATCTGAGTCCTTCATTTAGCCAGTGGAGCCACCATCAATACTTTGAAACTCGGGACTTCGAACAGTGGAGTCACTAGGTAGATGATTTCAGCCTTCATATGTGTCTGATTGTTGTCCACCATCAACAATCAAATCTGAACTTGATTACAAAATTTTACTGGGGCAATTTGCAAGTCCGATGTTCAGTTTATAAACTAGACCGGAGATTGACTGAAGTAGCTTTTATCTACTTTCGCTAATGCAAACCAAAAGTGTTTCGAAGGCTACCTGGCTAATCTTCAGACTCCGTCTGTAGTCTATAAAACAAAGAACACTAACAAACAAATAAACTTTTCTTCCCCAGTATGGTTGCCACTATGTTAGTGCCTAGATTTACCTTAAGCTGAAAAGGTAGGATCCAGGGCCAACATCAAACCACGCTCAGCCTGGTAGCTAGCCCTACCAGGTCAGGAGAGGGCTCTCTCTGAGTCAATCTCAGCAAATGATGATCTATGGGGCTTGAGATGACTGAAATATCAACTGTTCTTAGGCTAGGTATAAGTGCAAGAGAATTTGATTTGATAAAATGATGATTTTGTTGGCTTAGAGGGAAAGGCACATTTTGGGGTGCAGGGATTGAGGCTCAGTTCTGCAGAGATCTTGATGGGGCAAGGTAGGCAATCGTTTTGGCACTTAAATTTTAGTGAGATGGAAGGAAAAGATAGGTGAGGTGTTGAAGAGGGCAAGAGAAATCATGAATCCTCCCCAAACAGCTGAAAACATCAAACAACTAAAGCAAACTTCAAGTAGAGCATTGCACTTTCAATGAATTCTACTTACACTCTTGTTTGTTTAGTTCAGAAGAAATAAGATAGATAATGCAATCACATAAACAAATTCAAAATCACAAAGAGAAGCACTGTACCAAGACAAATTTCCGCATGAATCCCAAAGAGTGCTGCAAATCCTGGTCTCAATTCCTTAGCCAAAACACTGAAAATTAATGTACAATGAAGCTCAAGGCTTTCTCAAGAGTCCAACCTTCTACCAAAATCCAACCCCTACACTATGAAATTCATAAAATATATACATTTTCTCATCCTTGTACTAAGGGATTGAGCTCAACCATTTTCTTCATAATAGAATTAGTTACATAAACTTGGGCCAAATTTCTGAAAATAGGTGTTGAAGATGAACTCATATCTCCTAAATCATAGCACCGTTGGAAAGATTTTTCCGAGCTTCTTCTGATGGACACACTTGTGACATGTTTTGTGCTGAACATCATGTGCAAAACATTTAACAAAACCAAACATAGTAAGAGCTCATTTTGATCCCTGGTGACAGGCTGCGAAGACTGGAACTAACACTCTAGTCGAGGGCGTTGTAAGTGCAGAGTGAACAGAAGGTGGTGCATGTTTCGGCCAGGCATCTTTTAACTGTGGCGTGATTCGTGGTGAGGGGATGAGGTGGCTGGACTGGACCGTTGGTTCGATGTCACATCCATAATGTTTCGGCGTGTTTCTGACTGCCATCACCTCCTCTCTATCGTTATCCGCCACCACCACTACCAGTCCTGCCGATTCCTCCCTGAATGGAAACTCCACGCGTGTTGGCTGCACATCTCGTCGACAATTTTGAATGTAACGGGGCTCGTTTGGATCCCACAAGGATATGTAACTAGCCGAGGGTGGCTAGTTGACTGGCCACCAATTCCACTCAATCTGAACCATTCCCATAGGCATCCAACTCTTAAAATATGATTTATGCAATTGACGAATGAGTTTAGAAACTTACCTGCATGGTCACAGCCGCGTTATGCAGATTTCGGGTTTTGGAACCCATTCCTTCATGTGTTGTTGCCGCATGCACAGGTTTTGGACCCATTTCTTCATTTATTGTTGCTACATGCATGCTGCATGCTTGGCTTCGGCTGCTGCTGATATTCTAACATTCAAGAAGAGCTCTTTGCATGTCCCTGTTGCCGTTCTTGGTTGTCCCTATCTCTAGAATATGTCTTCTAGAGGGATCAGCTGCTACAGGATTCCTGTAGGATGTCCTGTAGCTGCTTCTCCTCTTGGAATGAAAACTAGAATGAGCAGGGCTATATTGCTAATGAGGGTTCCAACTGTTGAGGAGTCGAGATGGAGATTGACAATCATGGTGAATGAGACAAATGCTGTTTGATTTGACAATAAAAGTTTTTGCTGGCAGCATGAAGAAAACAGGGTTTTCTGTGTGTGACTGTGCAAGAACAAATATAAAAAAATGGGTGCAATGGAGGTGAAAAGAGATGGAAGAGGGTGACATATGGCGATGGACGGAAACGAGGATGTTTGCAGGTCTCATAGGTAGATTCCCAATCTTCGGATTCCCTTTTGAGATCAATTTTGCTTGTTTGTGGGTTCTACAAGATCTTCCTGTAGAAGACACATAACTTCCTGTAGAAGACACAAAACTTCCTGTAGAAGGTGAAATTTTGGTCCGAATGAGATCAAATCTTAGAAAAGGGTAGTGGTCATGGAGGAATTGATTGTGAGGGATGTTTGCAGCCTGGTGCTGACCTCTGTCCTTGTTTTGCGCGATCCTCCTAACCTGCAATGTCCTTCGTGCAACCTGCAAATTGTTCAACAGAAGTCAGGTTTATTTTTCTGTGTTTTTTCTTTCTTTTTTTCCCTTTTTTTTTTGAGAAAGCCGGGGTGCCTCCAGGAGGTTTTCACCCTCACTGCCTACCCTGGGCACCTCCAAGAGGTTTTCACCCTCACTGCCTGCCCTGGGCACCTCCAAGAGGTTTTCACCTAAGGATATTTTATTCTTTTCCTGTTTTTTTCTTTTTTGGTGCTCAGAATGTGGATGGGGTGTAGATAGGGGCCTGATCCACTACCAGCACTGATTTATCCAGAGTTTCAATGAAATCCTACTTAGAAAGGGGTTTCCTGTAAATCTTCAATCGATGCCCATTGATGAGCATGGGGATGGCTTCTTCATCAATGGTCCTAATAAGGACTAAACCGTTGTCGTTACATTTCTCCACTGTATATGGTCCCAACCATCTTATCCTCAGCTTCCCTTTGAAATCCTTGTATCTTGAATCATATAACAGTGCCCAATCTCCTGGCTGAAATTGCTTCTCTTTAAGGTGCCAGTCATGCAATATTTTTCTTTGAAGTTGGACCACCTCTGAGTTTAGGAGGGCTTGCATTCTTTGTTCATCTAGTCCATTCAGCTGAAGCAGTCTTTGCTATTGTGCATGGCTGAGATCTAGGTCTAGCTGAGCTGCCAACCTCAATGTGTTGTATTCAAATTCTATGGACAGCAAAGCCTTCTTCTTGTAGACCAACTCATGAGGTGTGAAACCTGTTGTAGTTTTCCAAGTAGTGTTGTAGGCCCAGGTGGCCTCAACCAAGCGATCTACCCAATCATTTCTGCTGCTGCTCACCACTTTAGTCAAGATCACTTCCAAAGCCCTGTTAGTGACTTCCACCTGCCCATTTTCTTGCGGCTAATAAGGGGTGGAAGTTCTGTGCTTAATCTTATGATGAGTAAGCAGGTCTTCAATCAGGTTAGAAGTAAGCTAGCTTCCTTGATCTGTGACTAATTCTCTTGGGTAGCCAAACTTATAGAAGATATTTTCCCTCAAAAACTCAGCCACTTTTTCTTCTGTTGCTACCTTGATTGCCTTTGTTTCTGCCCACTTTGTCAGGTAGTCCGTGCACACAATGATGTAAGACTTTTGTCTTGAAGGAGGGTTGATAGGACCCACAAAGTCTATGCCCCACTTCTAGAATGGCTCGAAAGTCACCTGAGGTTGGAGGAGCATTTCATCCCTTGGAGTCGGTTTCCCCATCCTTTGACATCTTGATGAAGAGTGTGCCAATAGTAGCCCGCCTGTAGAATTTTGAAAGCGGTTCTTTTTGTTGCAAAGTGGCCTCCACAGGGTCCATCATGACAGGTCAGGAGGATGTCAAAAACTTCCTCCTCCCTGACACAACGCCTCAAAACCTGATCTGGGCCAAGTTTGAATAGGTTGCCCCCAATCCAAGTGAATGGGGCGCTTTTCCTCACGATCTTGCTCCTCTCTTTTGAGGATAGGTGTGGCGGGAATGGTGTTGAAACCCAGTAATTTTCTATATCAGCAAACCATGGTGAGAGCACTGAAATAGCAAACAGGTGTTCATCTAGCAGTTGATCATCCACCACCCCTTCTTCTCTTGCATGCAAATCTAGTCTAGACAGAAAATCAACAACAACATTTTCCTTACCTGGCTTGTCAACAATGGTCAAATCAAATTGCTGCAATAAAAGTAACCATCTAATGATACGAGCATTTACATTAGGTTTATTCATCAAATACCTAATTGCATCATGATTAGTGTGTATGAATGTTTGATAACCAGTGATGTAGTGTCTGAACTTGTTTAGGGAATGGACTACAGCTAGGAGCTCTTTCTCTATTACAATATAGTTTAATTCTGCCTTGGACAGGTTTTTACAGATAAAATATATGGCATACAATAGCTTCTCTTCAACTTGTCCTAAGGCTGCTCCTATAGCTTTGTTTGAGGCATCTATGTGAATGTGGAAAGGTAGGGCCCAGTTTGGACCTCTGAAGATTGGGGCAGTTACAAGCTTATCCTTCAACACATCTAGAGCCTCTTGATAGCTTTCAGTCCATATAAACTCAACATCTTTCCCAAAAATACCAAACAATGGAGAGGCTAGCTTACTGAAATCTTTAATGAACCTTCTATAATATCCCGCTAAGCCTAAAAAACTCCGAACATCCCTTACCTTTTGAGGAGGTGGAATCCTTCGGATGATAGCAATCTTGTTGGGATCTACCTGTAAGCCTTTCTAAGAAATTGTATGACCTAGCACGATCCCTTCAGTCATCAAGAATTCACATTTCTCAGGACTGAGGGACAGGTTCATCTCAATACACTTGGTTAAAATTTTTCCTAGGTTAGTAATGCTTCTTGGAAGTTGGACCCATAAGGAGTAAAGTCATCCATATAGATTTCCATCAAATCATGAACCAGCTCAGCGAATATGCCCAACACTGCTCTTTGGAAAGTGGCAGGAGCATTGCATAACCCAAAGGGGAGGACCCTGTAGGCAAAGGTACCCCATGGACAAGTGAAAGTGGTATTATCTTGGTCTTCCGGGCAGATTTGGATCTGATTATACCCACTAAACCCATCTAGGAAGGAAAATAACTTCTTCCCTGCCAGGCCATCTAACACTTGATCTATGAAAGGCAAAGGGAAATGGTCCTTCTTGGTAGCTTTGTTAAGTTCTCTATAATCTACACAGATTCTCCACTTCCCATTTTTCTTGGGCACAAGCACCAGAGGAGAAACCCACTCGCTGTCAGAGATGGGGTAGATGAATCCTGCATCCAATAACTTTTGCAATTCTTCTTTGACAATGTCCTTAAGGGCTGGATTCATTCTCCTCTGAGGCTGCCTGACTGGTTTACAATCCTCTTTAATGTAAATGTGATGGGTACAGACTGAAGGGTGGACTCCCTTCATCTCCTTGTAGCTCCACGCAAATGCATCCAAATGGCGGTTCAATAAGCTACACAACTCCTTCTCTTGAGAGAGAGATAGGGATGAGTTGATCTTCAAGGTTCTTTCAAGGCAAAATTGTTGTTGGGAAAAGTATCCAATTCGGAATGCCCCTATCCCACTCTAAGGTGTGATAGTGCCTTAGCAACAAACAAGGAAAACTATCTGAGTATTCTTCTTTATGAAATGTAAATAGAGAAGAAGGATGTAACTAACCGATGTCTTCCGCTAGTTTGTCGATCCAATCGCTCTCTCCTTTGTTCGTTTCCCGCTTCTTGCTCTTTCACTGGTCCAGCTTCACTAAGTTCCTGCAAGATCACAAGAGAGGAAAACTACACAAAAGACATGGATTTACATTCATAACTAGTTTAGGATCAGATATAAACTAAATATGCAAATATAACAAAGCATCTTTGACATACAAGCATATAGGAGAAACTCAAATAGCTTTATTGATATGATAATAAAGTCCAAGAGGAGATACAACCAAGTGAGTCCCGATCCAGCATCTACCTCCCAGCAAAGGAATCCCTTCCTCTCCTCCAACAAAGCATAAATCACCCAATGTACTAATCTTAATCTCAAACCAACAGCAATTCTCTGCAAAGTACAAAATTCCAGCCTCCTGAACCTCTGGGTGAGAGATCCATATATAGATGTAAGCAGAGAGGATGAGTCAGCTTATGTTTTGACTTGTGGCTTCTCTCTGTCAGTTCTTGCTTCCACTTGGAGGTTGAGAGCCTCTTACTCATCATTAGTCGAATTCATTTAGGCAAGTGTCATTGGAGAAGATTCTGGAAGCTTCCAGGGTCTTTCCACCTCGTTGAATGAGCTTGCCATTTGTCATTTCCTGCTCAGCGCACCCTGGTAGTGCATTTAGGTGCGTTGCAATGCACCTAGCTAGTGTACTGGGGTGCACTGCAACGCAGGTAGCTAGAAGAGCTTCTGAATTAATCCTGAATTGACTGTTTCTGAGTGGTTTTTGGTGGAGAACTTCTGGGAGAAGCTGTCAATGGTTGACCTTGTTCCTTTAGGGGCAGGAACAAATCTTTTAGGGACTTTGGATCCCTTGGATTATGGACATTTCATGCTCAATGCTGTAAGGCACAAAAATGTCTATAACAGTTGCCCCCTAAAGTATGAGGCCGTTTATCGGGTGAAATGCTTTATTAGGAGGATCCAAAGTCCTTTCAATGCTGGGAGGAGACCTGTAATAAGATACAATACAATACATTATTTTTCATACTGCTTTCATGATCTAGCTGAGGCGGGCATTCCCATGCTCAGCTTTATAAATTCATTTTTCTGTACATAGAACAGACAATCGTCTGATGGTAGACTGATGATTTTGATGAAATCATCATCCTTTTGGTAGGATGATTATCTGTGTTGCAATGCTGTACATGTCAATGTCTTTATTTTTCCTGAATATATATCGCAGCCCGGATGGATGAAACTAGATCCGGGGTCTTCAATCTCGTTCGATCTTCACTCTAAGTACAAGTCGATCCATGTGAGAAATGTTCTGAAGTCGAACATGGAAAGACATTGCTTGATTACCAGTCAATGATGTAAACTGTTAACAAGCGCGAGAGGAATCACCGATAATGATAATGACCCTCAAGGTACTGCAGTACAATTCACGTGGTGTGAATAAAGGACTTGGCGTCGAACACCACGCAAAATCTTTCGGTCGAAGGTCATTGATGTATACCTGTCACCGGAAGTGAGAAACTTGCCATTAAGGCATGCAAGCTTCAAAGTACTGAAGGGGGTGTTCCTAGATCAACTTCTTGGATAATGAGCTGATGTCGACAAGAAACGATCCGTCAAAGGAGGGCCTTAATGTATCCCACATCAGTGACACGGAACGGAGCAAATGATTTTGATGGAGGTGAAAACGATCTGACGATATATGGTTCAGGGTGGCGGTCATGAAAGGATGAAGGATAATGTATGGTAGTGGATGGGACACGGTTGACTTCTCTAGATGACTTCTCTTGAATATCGGCGACACTTGTGTGATGGATCGGTAGCATTTACCCCAAAGGTGGATGGTATGGCGAGACCATGGTGATGTGATCGGTGAATGAAACAACCCAACCCAACTCAGGCACAGAGTGGAAGTGTCATGTTCAAGAGCGACTTGCTACCAATAAAAGTTCTTTGAGTTTCTTCCCAATTTTTCCCCAGTCATTGCTGACCAGTACCTCTTTATTTTTGTCAAGCTTGAGGAGGATAACATATGCTTGTTCTATAATTTGCCCTTCGGGCAAACCCATCGCTATGTTTTAACGAGCCTAGCGATAGTGAAACTCGTTCTCGTCTAAAGACAAGTTTGTCGCTATTAATGTTTTTTTTAACGAGTCTAACGACAAAGATAACTCGGTCCTTTTCATTTTTAGAGAGTCTGAAAAGGTACGTAAAGATAACTCCAAAGTTCCTTTTTCGTCATCTAATCCCTTAAGTCCGAAAAAGTATAAAACAATACAGAAGGGATGAGTTTTCGATAGTTTTAACGAGCCGAACAAAACAAGCGCTCGATCTTTTTGTGCAATAATCCCTCAGGTCCAAAAAGATTAAAATCTAGAGGAGGGATAGCACTTCCGGTCGCTTTAACGAGCTGGAAGGCCAAAACTCGGCAATCTTTTCATATTTTACGAGTCAGATGAAAAGAGCTTAAAGAAGACTCATCTTTTGAGGAACGAGTGATAAAACGGGTAGCAGCTGATTCCAGGTAAGGGTTGGAATTTTCCAATCACGGCAGTGTCACAAGGATGGCTAGTGAAATCACTCTTCGCAGCTGTTCCTCAAAATGGGTAAACAATCAAATGGAGGTGAATGATCGGCCAATGGAAAAGTGGAGGTGATGGTGCAAACACAACCAAGGCTTTAATGGCTGATAATGTTACATTCACGGTGGTTATTTACCGGAGGGTAGTTCATTTTTTAACGAGCTTAAACGCGGATTGAAACACTTGCTTGATCTTATGTTTATTTTTTAACGAGCATGAACTATGTGCTAAAACTGCTCGATTAATCCAGTCATATGATAAGAATGTCTCATTTAAGATGCCATTTTTTAGGGAGCTTGCACCTTACAAAGCTTTGCCCCGAAATCCTTTCTTTATGCAAGTTCGGAAACGACTAATCCTACGAGTTTAAAGGGTTAGACCTACAGGTTTAAAGGGAGGACCTAAAAATTTAAAAAATAAATAGCCGCCCCTTGCTTGCACTCCAAAAGGTTTGCATGCCCCCAGGTATAAAGTACGATTTCAAGGTTACCTCTCAATTTGCAGATAAAACATTTGTTTTACCAGGAAAGGCCTACCTCTTTCAGGTTATCCAAAGATTGTCTCATTTGCGCAGCAAACAAAACACTTCTTCGGCGATGTCTACCGAGATAAACAAAGGTAAGCGGCGCCGACCCAGCTTACATAACTTTGACAAAAGAATCTTATTCTAGAATAACCCTCTTCCAGCATGGGCGGGGTACAGACTAGTCATATTCTCCCGCGGAAACCTACCCTATACCCAAAGTTTTCCTGCCGAAGCAGACCAGGACGCATGCCCCCTGGGTTCCAGTCATATCCTTCTGAATCACTCGCGCTCATCGGGAGGACGGACCGTGGGTTGAGACATTTCTTGCGTGAAGAGACCATTTAGGGATGGTATATGACTATTTGCGATGCGTGATCTGGGAAATGAAAGCTGGTCCACGAGCTTGACCACTCTTCCTTCGTGCGGAAAACACATTACTCTAAAGAGTGAGGAGATGATGGCTCCCATGCAATATATATAGTCTCGTCCAAGGAGTAGGTTATAATCCAAGGGTCCTTGAACGACCATCACGTTCATTTGAATGGTCTTCCCTTTCAATGTGATAGGCACATTGGGGAGGATCCCTAAAGGTCGACTGGTTCCTTTATCGAAGCCTGTCAGATTTCTCATTTCAGGCAAAAGTGCTGGCGAACCAAGCGCTTTCCAAGCAATAGAGGAAAGGATACTCACAGATGCCCCCTCATCAATGATGGTGCCAACCATGACCATTCTGTATATTTGAACGATAATTTGGAATGGTATGCTTGCTAGAAATCGGGGTCTGCCTAGTTGGTTCCAGTCGAAGGATACAACTAGGTTGCTTGGTGGTGGGACCGAGTAGACGGCCGGATATCGCTCTGACGAACTTCCTTCCTGCGATAAAGGAATGGGTGCATTGCCCCCGTGTTCGTTGGAGTCTGTGTTGATGAAAAGAATCTGGATGGTGTCATCCTTATCCTCTTCAGTGACTGTATCATTCGAAGATAAATCCTCTGAAGGCAAGACCGGGTCAACTGCCGCCTCGACCTTTTGACTTTCGTCTGGTATGGATTCAATCAGTTTATCCTCAATGATAGACGCTTCAGCTGACCACTTGAGCAGGCCAGCTGGATTCTCAACTAACGAAGGACTTGGCAAGAGTTTTTTATATCCAGGAGGAAGTCGTAACGGTGAAACCGGATGATCTTCCAAGACTCTTTTAGCCTCGTCTAAGAAGGGACAACGGTGGAGGGCATGGTTGCCTTCGCACAGTCTACAGGGAGGTCTAGCCCTCCCTTTTTGTCCAGGGACTTCACTTTCGCTAGTTGACGGTGTACTTTCAACATGGATATCAGAGGTTGATGACACCGGATTGTGCAAATGGGGAGACCAGTCCCTTAGTATCCGAGGGATGCAAGGAAAATCTCTGTGAAAGTGGTCTCCCTTGCAAATGACACATGGCGATTTAGGCCTGGTCAGTGCTGTGTGTGGATTTTCATTAGACGACACTTGTTTTCCTTTATTTGCCTTTGGCTCCTTCTTCTTTTTCTCCTTCTTCTTCTTTTCATTTTTCTCCTTAGGAACTTGGTTTTTAGCTTTACCAGTCCCGTCTTGCGAAGAGGAAGGAAGAAAGGAAGAATGGGAGGAAGTAGAAGGTTGGTGGGAAATTCTGGACTCGTCTAACTGCTGATTCGACTGTTCAGGAATAGTGGTGTTCTGAACGACATTGGTTGAGAAGAGCCAGACCGGTAGGCCAATTGTCAATCCTGGAAGCGACAATGTGGCCATATGGGGTGCACCAACATCTCCCCAAGAGGAGAAGGGACTAGGATTTCCACCAAGGGGAATTCCTTGGTTGGTGGGCTCCATTTTCTCAACCTAAAGATCAACGCAGGAAAAAGGGGTGATTGTTCCGTTTAAAATAAATTTTAACGACGCTTAGACACAACTTGCTTTTTCAATTTTAAAGAGTCGAGAAAAAGCAAAAGATGACTCTAGTCTCCTTCGATTTTTAATGAGCCTGAAGTGACAAGTGCTCAGATGGACCTTTTCCGTTAAGGAGTCTGAAAAGGAACGAAAGGGACTGCTCTGGAGTTCTAGGTAGAGGGTGTGCCAAACTTTTCGCAAAACCGCAGAATACTTTTTAAGGTACGGGCGGTCAATCTTCCTGAATGCTGTGTTCAGTGCATTGCGATCAGTAGGGCGGCTGACACGGCTTCCTATGGATAAAGGTTTTATGCCTATAAGGGTCTCCCAGTATATACTCGATGGTACATGGGAGCACAATCCGTACTGGCACTTATCGTCTCTCAGGAGGAATCACCCAACCATCAGTGAGGCGACCAGTGACCAGGTTTTACGACGTCGGAACACGTCTCTAGCCTAGACCTCTATGTTGTGCGTTAAGTTACAAAGCGTTGTTAAGTTCATTCAATTTATTTTAGGTTGATCTTTCTTAGAAGTTTGCCTTTTTGGATCACCATGAGATGTATGATACAATTCCTAAATGCAGTCTAAAGATGATAAGCAAGCTTTTATATCTTTTCAACAATGAAAATCCTAGCTACAAGGGGAAAAGAAAGACACCATCTTTTCTCAAAGAGCATAGAGCACACTGTAATGCACTTTTCCTAAATCAACATACAAACTGTCAAAATGCAAATGCACATATGCATGTATTTGTTTTCACTTTCTTAATATTGATGCCTAAAAAGAAAGCTGTTGTACAAATTTGAATTCGATTTCAAGTGAAAAACACAAACAAGTTCCTTTTTCGAAATAAAAAAGACGATTACGACACTTTATGATTTACTTGTTTCGACACTAGAAATGCATAAATTCAAACCAAACGACAAAAGTAAAAGCTTAATCAACTGTGAACATCAAACAAGCTCACTCCTAAGATCAAAACGACACTTACGACAGGTCGAGATCTAAGGGCGACAGTATGATTAGTTTACTTTTGTAATGGGAAACTGCAAATGATGTAACAAATACACAAAGAACAAATACAGTTTCTTTATACAACTGAGGCGGAATTGAGGCAAAGAAAAGGGGTTTCAGATAGGTACACTGACTGATAACAGGCTGCAAAAACAGAGATAAAACTGAGCAAAAGGAAGCAGAGAACCACAGCTGCACAAGGCAAAGGCTGATCAGCGCACCCTCAGAACAGAGAAACTGAACTTCAGCGCAGGTAGCCTTCACGGGACCTGCGTTGAAATGCAGAACCTCTTCATAGAGTCTGCGCTGAAGCAGAAACGAGAATTGTTTCTGGGTTCTGGGTCACGGTTTGCAGTTTAATCTACGGTTTTTGGCCTGATAAAAGCTATCATTTAGGTACAATTAGAGGGATGATTTAAAGGAGGACTAAGATCTATCACAAAGGGCTGTTAGAGCACTTGTGGATCAGCTGTTCAGATCATAAACAGGCCCAACGAATGGACTAGAGTAGCAGATCTCTACTTTGCATCTGTAAATGGCAAATGCAGTTCGATTCGGCACTCTTGAGTTTATGAGATGAACAACAATAGAAACAAAAATAAACTAACAAGATACTCTCCCTAGCGGAGTCGCCAATTTGTTGTTGGGAAAAGTATCCAATTCGGAATTCCCCTATCCCACTCTAAGGTGTGATAGTGCCTTAGCAACAAACAAGGAAAACTATCTGAGTATTCTTCTTTATGAAATGTAAATAGAGAAGAAGGATGTAACTAAACGATGTCTTCCGCTAGTTTGTCGATCCAATCGCTCTCTCCTTTGTTCGTTTCCCGCTGCTTGCTCCTTCACTGGTCCAGCTTCACTAAGTTCCTGCAAGATCACAAGAGAGGAAAACTACACAAAAGACATGGATTTACATTCATAACTAGTTTAGGATCAGATATAAACTAAATATGCAAATATAACAAAGCATCATTAACATACAAGCATATAGGAGAAACTCAAATAGCTTTATTGATATGATAATAAAGTCCAAGAGGAGATACAACCAAGTGAGTCCCGATCCAGCATCTACCTCCCAGCAAAGGAATCCCTTCCTCTCCTCCAACAAAGCATAAATCACCCAATGTACTAATCTCAATCTCAAACCAACAACAATTCTCTACAAAGTACAAAATTCTAGCCTCTTGAACCTCTGGGTGAGAGATCCATATATAGATGTAAGCAGAGAGGATGAGTCAGCTTATGTTTTGACTTGTGGCTTCTCTCTGTCAGTTCTTGCTTCCACTTGGAGGTTGAGAGCCTCTTACTCATCATTAGTTGAATTCATTGAGGCAAGTGTCATTGGAGAAGATTCTGGAAGCTTCCAGGGTCTTTCCACCTCGTTGAATGAGCTTGCCATTTGTCATTTCCCGCTCAGCGCACCCTGGTAGTGCATTTAGGTGCATTGCAACGCACCTAGCTAGTGTACTGGGGTGCACTACAACGCAGGTAGCTAGAAGAGCTTCTGAATTGATCCTGAATTGACTGTTTCTGAGTGGTTTTTGGTGGAGAACTTCTGGGAGAAGCTGTCAATGGTTGACCTTGTTCCTTTAGGGGCAGGAACAACTCTTTTAGGGACTTTGGATCCCTTGGATTATGGATATTTCATGCTCAATGCTGTAAGGCACAAAAATGTCTATAACAAAAATTCCACATTCTTAACTCGGGAAGAGGTCAGATTAGCCACATAGAGATCCACTAAAGCACTGGCTTGGGTGTCTCCTACCAACTCTTCTAATGGCAGCACACTGGGAGGTGGATTTTGGATTAAATTCTCAATAAGGTCATCCTCAGTTTGAGGACCCCCCGGTGGCTTCCACGGTGCACACAGGTGCAGAGTAGACTTCATCCTCATCTTCCTCCTCCAACCAGAGAGGTAAGTCATGTTCGAGAAAAGGTTGGGCAGGAGGATATAGGACTAGTTGTTTGGACATTGGCCCATTCTTAATGGTCATGCTCCCATCTCGACAACTGATGTAAGCATCTGCAGTAGCTAACTAAGGCCTTCCAAAAATGAGGGGGTATCTAGTGAATTTTACCTTTGGCTAAAGGACTAAAAGGTCCGCAGGGTACTCCCAAGAATCAACAGAGACCAAGACATCTTCCACAATCCCTTCGGGAGTCACGGTGGAGCGGTCTGCTAACTACAGTACTGTCAAGGTCTTTCTCAGTGAATCCTGAAGGTTAAGTTTGAGCATAGTGTCCCTGGTCATCACATTAATGGCAGCCCTTAGATCAATTAGGGTGTGGGGGATTATGGTGCCATTGATGTGGACATCCATTACAGGACTCCCAAGGTCCAAATATTTTGGACAGAGTTCTTGTCCCAACATTAGGTCGGACAGTTGTCCTATGACATTGATAGTTGGGGAATCTCTCTTGCGCCTGCCTAGGTGCTTGAAACACTTCTCTTTGATTAGTTTGTTGTAGATTGGTACATCTTTGATGGCCTGGAGAAGTGGTATTTTTACACACAGCTGTTTAAGTTCTCCCAGAAGTTCAGCCTCTTTGGGTTTGGTTGCGTGTTTCCAGTTAGTCTCTCAGGAAAGGGTGGAATGGCTTTGGGTTCACTTTCTTGTTCCTCTGCTTCATCCTCCTTAGGAGGAGGTTGGCTATCTGGGAGGAACTTCCTAGATTGAAGGTTGATCTCCTGAATCTCCACAACGTAGGTAGGGCATGTTATCTCTCCCGTATATACCTGCTGGGCCTGTCTGTTATTGGGGTTCGGGTTTGGTTGAGTAGGCATCTGGGGTTGTCTTGGAGGAGCAGGAGGTAATGGTTGTGGTTGAGCAGGTGGTGGAGGCAAAATGGCGGGAGGAGAGTTGTACTGGGGCCTCCACCCCTGTTGCGGTGCATTCCACTGAGGTTGTGGCTGAACATGAGAATGAAACGAATGAGCAGCAGGTTGAGTATGGTATTGAGGTGGATATGACCAAGGAGGGGGTGCGGACCAGGAAGGATGAGCAGGGGGACCCCAAGAAGGTATGTGAGTGGATTGGTTGGGGTTGTAATACATTTGGGATGTCCCTTGCATCCCCTACTGGTAAGGTATGGATCCATGTGGCCTCCTTTGGTTGAGGAAGTAGAGTGGTTTAGTGGCTCCATCAGCCCCTTGGTACATAGCTTTAAGTCCGGGTAAGGTTGGGCACTAGTTTGTAGGGTGGTCTTCCTCACAAACAAAACATACCTCTACTGAGTGCAATGGACACTCGTTCTTAGGATGCTTCCTTGTGCATTTGGGACAAAAGATGGCCAAAGCCCTCTCAGCTTCCTCTTTCTTCTGTTGGATTCGGAAAGTATCCAGTTGCATGGAAATGGTCTGTCTCATCTCACTTTTAAGGTCTTCCATCTGATTTGTAAACTCATGTTTGGAGAAGGTGGCACTAGCTGAAAGTGGATTACCCCTACCTCTTTTCTGGGCTACCCTAGAATGGTTTCTAAACATAGTCTTTATGTCATCATAAGGTAGTTGGTAAATGTATCCTCCATCTAGCAAATGGAGGGTATCTAGAAGGTCTTCAGGGACTCCTCGGAGCAGAACCAGCTTCAGAGATTTGGGGTCAAGTGTGCACCTGGCCCTTTTATAACTGAGTTGGAACCTTTCTTCATAGTCTTCCAGAGACTCATCACTTCCCATGGTCATTCGAAAGATTTCTCCCTTCATTTCCTTTGACCTACAGTAGTCCCAGTATTTGTTGTTAAAGGCTTGCTACATTTGAGCCCAAATTGTGATACTGTTTCCAAGTAACCCCATGAACCAGCGTAGTGCTGCATCCTTGAGGGTAGAGGGAAAGAGTTTCAACTTTTGCTCGTCTTCTACATAGTCATAAGTTCGACAAAGGACAACAAACTCAAACAAGAAGGTATCAAGCTCTTCAGTGGTCAATCTGTTGGGTCCCTATAATACTAGTGATTACCCCATACTATTGTAGTTGTATCCCTTATTAATATTGTTGTGCCCATGTTATCCCCATATTGTTATTACTGTGCCCCATAGAATCCCTCTATTGTTATTTTTGTGGCTTTATATTATTATTGTTAGGTCGGCTAGGTTATATTGTGACTCTTTAGACTCCTATATATAGAAGGGAGGTTTTGTCATTTGAATCATCCAAGAATTGTTCATTTAAATAATGTGAAGGAGGTTGCCCCCTCGAAGAGGCTGAATTCTAAGGCGTTGATCTATCTTTTCTATCTTTTTCTTGAGTTGGTTTCATAACATTTGGTATCAGAGCTTTGGATTCTAGGGTTTCGCTGCTCCAAACAGGTCATCGTGACAATCTTGCTATAATTTTTTTCTGCAACGTTTCAGATCTTTTCATGCTATATTTGTGGAGATATGATCTGAGGAAGTTGGTCTTTTTGCAGACTCTTGAATTACATTCCAAACAGGTGACCTGGGGAAAATTGTCATAACTTTCTCTCTGGGCATCGGATTGAAATTTCGTCCAATCAGGCCGTACAGATATCCCTATGCCCAAAAGAGTGAAATTGAACGTATGGTTGCATAAATGCTAGAGGCTGGTATAATTCAACCGAGTCAAAGTTCTTTCTCTGCTCCAGTAGTATTGGTGCACAAGAAGGATGGGTCATGGCGCATGTGTCCGGATTATAGGGAGTTCAAAAAGCTCACTATTAAAGATAAGTTTCCCATTCCTGTCATTGATGAATTACTGGATAAATTGCATGGATCAATTTACTTCACCAAGTTGGATCTTCGTTCAGGATATCATCAAATCAGAATGAAGACTGAAGACATTTTGAAAACAATATTTAGAACTCATCAGGTTCATTATGAATTTTTGGTCATGCCTTTTGGCCTTACCAATGCACCTTCAACATTTCAAGGTTTTATGAATTCCATTTTCAAACCATTCCTTAGAAAATTTATGTTAGTATTTTTTGATGATATACTAATCTACAGCAAGTCTTGGAAGGATCATGTTGAACATGTTGACAGGGTGCTACACCTATTGGAGGAGAAACAATTATATGCAAAAAGATCCAAATGTTTCTTTGGAGTAAAAGAGGTGGAATATCTGGGTCATATTGTATCTCATGAAGGAGTTAAGGTGGACCCTAGCAAAATTAAAGCCATTAAGGAATGGAAAATCCCCACATCCATAAAGAATCTGCGAGAATTTCTCAGGTTGACAGGGTATTATCGCAAGTCTGTTAAGAATTATGGGAGAATAGCAGCACCTCTAACAACATTATTGAAGAAATATGCATTTTCATGGACTCCAGCAGCAACAAAGGCCTTCGAACATCTTAAAGAGGCAATGTGCCAAGCACCGGTCTTAGCTACACCGACTTCACAAAAACCTTTATTGTGGAATGTGATGCTTCAGGAAATGGAATTGGTGTTGTTTTAATGCAAGATGAAAGACCCATTGCTTTTGAAAGTCGTCCAATCAAGGGAAAGTTTTTACACAAAGCTATTTATGAGAAGGAAATGTTGGCAATACTCCATGCACTTAAGAAATGGCGACCCTACCTAATGGGAAGACACTTCAAGGTAAAAAATGGATCATGATAGCCTTAAATACTTTTTAGAACAAAGATTATCCTTTGAAGAGAAACAAAAGTGGGTCACAAAGATGTTGGGTTATGACTTTGAAATCATCTACAAAAAGGGAAGCAAAATGTGGTGGCAGATGCACTCTCAAGAAAGGATGAGGATGTGGAAGCATTGTTGTGCGCCATTCTATTATCCAACCAGATTGGATAAACGAAGCAAGGGAGGAATGGAAGAATGAAGAAGAAGTGTGGGCACTTATTCGAAAGTTACAACAAGATTCCAGTACGTCCGATACATTTAGCTGGAAAAATGATTCATTATGGTGCAAGGATCACTTATACCTTTGTAAGAATTCCCAGCTAAAACACAAGATTCTTATGGAATTGCACACTTCTCCCTTAGGAGGGCACTCAGGATTTTTAAAAACTTACCACAGGGTTAAGAAGGAATTTTTTTGGGATGGCCTTAAATCAGATATTCAAAAGTTTGTGGCGGAATGTTTGGTTTTCCAACAAAATAAAGTTGAAACAATTAAGACATCGGGTCTATTACAACCTTTATCCATTCCAAGCCAACGTTGGGAGGAGGTTTCAATGGATTTTATCACAGGTTTACCCAAGTCTGAGGGAAAGAGTGTCATCATGGTGGTAGTTGACAGACTTACCAAGTATGCACACTTTTGTGCATTATCACATCCATTTAAAGCCAATACAGTTTCTTCTGCAGTTATGGAAACAATTCAAAAGCTACATGGAAACCCAAAGATTATTGTAAGTGACAGAGATCCCATTTTCACTGGAAATTTTTGGACAGAATTATTTTCTTGTCTTGGTACTCAGTTAGCTCATAGCTCATCTTATCATCCTCAATCTGATGGGAAAACTGAGATAGTAAACAAATGTTTGGAAGGATATCTTCGTTGCTTTGTATTTGATAAACATACACAATGGGTCAAATGGTTGCCTCTAGCTGAATGGTGGTATACCACTTCCTTCCATACAGCAACAAAAATGACCCCAGTTATGGCACTTTATGGATATCAGCCACCATCCATCACATCATATTTAAGAGAAAATTCTAAGGTTCAAGCAGTGGAACATCACATCGAACGTCAACAACAAGTCCTCCAACTCTTAAAGGATAACCTCGTGTTGGCATAGAATAGAATGAAACAACAGGCAGATCAACATCGCAAGGAAAGAAATTTTGATGTAGGTGATTGGGTATTCCATGGAAGTGAGGTAAGGCTGAGAGACATATGTTTTTCATTTTTGTGTCCCCATTTGTCTCTTGGATGGGAAAGGCACCGTCTATTCTCTCCTCATTCCCTATACCGTTTCAGTGTTCAGCCATGGTCTCAAGAGGAACGTTTTTTTGCTCTTCTTCTATTATGGGATCTTCGTATATCTCTGGAGGTTCACCTATAGGTTCTTCTAGATCATTGCCATGGAAGAAGAGAGAAGGGTGACTCAGTGATGTGGTGGGGTTGTTGGGTAAGAATTTTCTTGTATGGTTTCTGTTCCTACGAGGCATGAAATGAAATATTTTTGGTTGATTTTTTATTTTTTTCTGCTTGTACCTGCAAAACTGAAACGGATTAAAATTCAACTAACTAAAATATATCTTGCTAAAATGAAAATGCAGAATTGAAATGAAAGCAGGAAAGGACTAATCTATGCCGCTGAAATGAAATTGCAGAAAGGAAACACTAAGCTACGCTTGCAGAATTGAAATGCTAATTTACGCTTGCAGAATTGAAATTGTAGAATGGAAATGCTAATCTATGCTTGCAGAATTGAAATTCTAGTCTAGGAAAGCACGAAATGTCTAATCTACTTTTGCAGAAATGAAATTGAAGAATGGAAATGAAACAACTACTCTACTCTTGCTAAAATAAACTACTTAGCAGAAGGTTGTAGTAGAAAATAGAAGAAAAGCAGCAATCACAAATACTTTTATGCTTCCTCGGCAACAACGCCAAAAAGATGGTGGGCTCCAGTATTGTAGCAATGATGCTGCAACTCCTGGGACTCCCTTATTTACTTTTATCAACCCGGTATTTCGTAACAAACTTAGAAGCCATGGTGCTGTATGCACAAGTACTAGCTCTTGCCGCAGGCTGTCACTTGACCAGCTGGCACAAGTCTGCTAGGAGCTTAAGCCAACTTCTATGAGCTATTACAAGAAGCTTTTAACTATGATGGATGAAAGCTAACTCAAAGGAGGCTAATCTACTTGTAGAAAGAAGCTGAAAGCTGAAAGGAAACGCAAACACTAGCAGACCCTAGTTTTACCGACTAGCCCTACTGGTGCAAGAAAAGAGATGAAAGTTAAAAAAATGGATGCGATTGACTTTTGGAACGGTGAAATGCATGTGACTAAGCTACTTCTGAAGGAAAACATGGAAAACACATCTTTTTGTATTTTTGAGTAATTTTGCATGATTATTATGCATGTGATTTAACTATGTTTAACTGTGCATGGGTTTATTGGCGAAAGGAAATGGAGTGGGCATTTGTAGGAGGTTGGGAAGGTGAGAAGAGGGCCTAAGGGGTCCCTAGCACCCTTCCAGAGAGTTTCACAGCAATCAGATCTCGAGAAACTGCTCACGTGGTCTTCTACAGGAAGTTTGCAGGGGTTCTACAAGATGTTCTACAGGAAGAGTCGAGAGAGGATTTTTGAGGGTTGATGGAGGAAAAAAGGTGGGAAAGTGGAAATGGAAGATGGATGAGGCTGTGAAGAGGTCAAGGACCTGGTAAATGAGACTAAGGAGTGATGAAGACGGTCGGATTTGTACAAGGATGGAGGGAGCTATGTTACACAAAAAAGAAGAAATTAGGTAAAACTGGCAAAGTGTGGCAAATGAAGGGAAGAAATCTGGAATTTGGGGTTGAAGTAGGTTGTGTGAGGAAGGAACGATAGGCAAGGATGGATTACAGGTGATCTACACACTATCTCTCAAAACTAATCAAAGAAAGACTAAAAAAATTAGAGATCTATCTACTTTGACCTAATCTGACCTAGAAACCAGAATCATGATGAACAACAAGCTATGCACAGGAAATCATGCAAGAGAACTATGGAAACCTAAGCAAGAATAGATCTAAATATGCAAGCACAACTGGTATCAACTTTTCCATCTAAAAATCCAACACTTGCAATTGCATTGAAAGGCAAAACAATGTTTTTGTGGCAGCAAGTATGCCTTGGTCTCAACTCATGGTCCCAAGGAGGGAGAGGTGAGATCAAGGGTTGCTTGATGGCCTTTTTTGAAGAAATTTTCTATATTCAAACTGTCAAATCAACCTGAAGCATGAAAAGCTATTTTAATCATAAAAAACAATCTAAGTAATAAAGCAATATCTTAACCTAAATAGCAGAAATTATTCTATGAATGCAAAAAAAACACATAATAGTACACAAAGGAGGTACTGGCACTTGGGTTGGGCCCAAACCCAAAAGCTACAACCTCCTAAGAAAATATCAGAGCTGGTGCAAAGTGAAATTTATCTCCATTACTCAAAAAATAGCCATGTCACAGAAATGTTTACAGCAGGAGCTCGAAAATGAGCTGAAAGGTAGAGCAACAACAAAAGTGCGAAAAAAACTATTCAGGAGCTAAACTATCAAGGCTTGAAGCCTTCCTACTTATGCACCATGAGGACCTCCAACAACCCTCCTTAACTCGAGGGGCTTGGCTGCTCAAAACTGCAAGTAATCAGCCACTTCACAAAAGTTGCTTGGCTGCCCTTGGAAATCATCTTTGGTGGGCTGCTGAACTCCAAGCTGATGGTGGAGAACTCGAGGAAAGGGCCATTTTGTGTAGGAGACACCCTCCCTACTAATCCTCAGCCTTGTTCCCTCGTATTTGGCTATCAACTGGATCATAAATGTTTGACCTTGGTCCAAAAGATGTCCAAAAATATGCAATAAGCACGTATTAGACTTCATGGTCAAGTGAATAATCTCATTCATTCAATTAACATAAATATACTCAAAAGCATGCATAAATTATGAATAATGGTGGATTAATTGAGAATAATAGGCAAAATGAGCCCAATAAGTTACCCATTTTTGGGGCTCATCACTAGTTTCATCCATCTGGGTTGCGATTTCAGGAAATGTACCAAATCATTCGTACAATGGATTTACACTGATGGTCATCCTATCATGGGTCTATATCTGTAGATGACTACTATGTAATTGTAATGAAAGTTTATATGTTGAGCATGGGTATGCCTTCCCTCAGCAATTCATGATAAAAAATCAAAATATCATGATATTATGTATTGTAATCGATGCAGGTCACCAACCACTTCAAAACCTCCTCATCACATCGTAAAGCATATCACTCAACATTAACATTTTTGACTTCGTGCTTTAGGGGGTAGTTGTTATAGATCCATTTGGGCACATCACTCCCATCATTCAGATCATTATCATTGGGGCTCATCAAACCCTAATTCAATTGCTACATGCCCTAGACAAGTCAAAACTTTGAATGCCTCCTTCCCTAAGAGTTTGTTGGCTTGAAGCCCTCTAGAAATTCCTCCTTGAGGGACCAGTGCAACCATGGTCAGGGGTAAGTGTGCTTCAGTGAAGGTAGGCCCATGTCAGGGTGCTTTCCAGAGCCACTTTGACCTGTGCTGGGTGAGACTGAGCGAAATCATCATAGTGTTTTGGGAATATTCTTATCTTCTGGATCCATCTAGAAGATTCCCACACTTATCATCTCCTATGAGCTCGAAATTGGATAGGGAATGAGTTAAGTAACCTCCTATCCTCTCATCCCTTCCTCCATGGAAACTAACTCTAAGTTTGGAAGGCCATTCAATACCCTCATTTATGACCAAACCACCATCATTTTCCTATAAATTGAGCACTCATCTATGTGATCAGGGGTTGGACTTTGAGAATTTGTAAGAAGATACTATTGGTGTGAGGTTTGAGATGGTAAGAAAGTGTTGTTATGCTACCGGATTGTTGTGCTTTTGATGTGATGTTGGTTGGAACCCAAGATGGAAGAGTGACAATGGATTGAACTTCATGGTTGTAATTCTTCGTTCTACTTAATAAAGTTGTTTACACCTTTTCACATATTCTTGTCTTTATGTATGATGATTATATGTGTAAATTATTTTGATTCCATTTGCTTATAGTAGATAGATCTCTTGCTTTGATTGGTTTTTTTCATTTGTTTATGATTGTAGGTACTTGTTGAGCAGATCAAGTTCGAGAAGGAGCGAAAGTAGCCAAACAAAGGAGACAAAGGGAAGCGAAAGATAACAAATAGGTCCCTTGTCTTATTTATCTTCTATAGAAAAAGGTTAATGTTAGAAAATTATATATTATAGAGTAATGGAACACATAAAATATTGCAGAAATATAAACACAGAAAACGCATAAAACAAGAGAGACACAGATATACGTGGTTCACCCAGTTTGGGCTACGTCCATGGAGAAACAACAGTCCTTCTTTCTATATCATCCAACAAACTAAAGAGATACAACCTACAGCAGTTCCACTGTAACACTGTCTTCGCTCACAATCTCCTCTCTCTTCCTCACTTAGAATCCAGATATCCACAGACACAATACAATTCCCTCATATATAGTGAGGGGTTGCCTTCTAAGGCAAAAAACCCTAAATTAAACATAACTTCTATTGTTAGATCATCCGCCTAATGGACGACCTAGATTGGTAAGTCCCCCTTGCACCCCCCCGCGTGGAGGGGTGTATAGTGTTCCTGGGGTATACATCCGGCTGAAACCTTTGAATACAGAAGATAATTAGGCTCCACACCCAATAAGTAAGCGCTTTAAATTTGTTGTTCTAGGTGTAGCTACCCGCCTAGGGAAATTGTGTTTATCTGTAGATGCAAAATTCCACATAACAACCCTCCTCCTACATTTACCCAAGTAACTAGCCAATCAAGGTAAACATGTGACGAGCGGCTACTATGATTTTATTCGACCTCCTATGTGACCTTAAGGAAGTGGAATTGACAGAAACATCACACCTAGTCATCCAACATCAGCTTCAGGACCCATAGAAACCAATCTAACATTTCAAACATATTTCCCTTGGGTCCTACTGAAGTTTTGACCATCTTAGGCCTCAATTGCTCTCATGTTATAGGCATGACTGTGTACATAAACCCAAATTCAGTCTCACAGGCTTATGTACCAGCGTCCAGGGACCCAGTTTTCCAGGACTGTGACAGCGACCCTGGGATTTAAGCCATGTTTTCAGGTCCAAATCCCAGGTCACTACTGAGAATGAAGTGATAGCTTAAGATCAGTAAAATAACAAGAAAACAATTATACCAAAGCAATAAGTTGAACAATACCTTAACTAAACCCCTACTAGCCATGACAGGCATTTCGTCAAACATATCATCAACATGTAACATATAGGTGTAAACAATAGAATTAAGTGTAGGGATCTCATACTTATCTCAGAATTGCTATGAACCATTGTTCCCTAATGTCATTTATTGCATTATCATCTATTAGGCCATAGATATATTATAAATTCATTTACAAGTGAAAACATGCTAAGAGCCATACATAGTTGTTGTCATAAAACATACATATAACCTATATAATAAGGACATAAATATCATACACATATTGATAAGGTGGATGTTGGTGGCCACCCACCTATCCCACTTGGACCCCCACAATTGTCTCTTTCATCTTTTCAGTTTCCTTAATTGTAGCACGGTGTACTATTTTTAGCAGTTTTTCGGGTCCTAAACTTTCGTTTGAGGCCCTAAATGACGTTTTTTGGGAAATCTGGGTGCAACATGGGTCCATGGACCGATGTTTCTCTTCCCAAAGTAATAGTTCTCAGATAGAATCTTTCTAGCGAGCTACTGTACATGTCAAATGGAGTTTGGGTGCCAAAGTTACGACCCCAGGAAGTTAATGTACCAATTTACCCAAAACGGGGCCCATAGTTTGGCGTTTCATCTTCTAGGGTTAGGTTTTTGGATGTTTAAGGTTTTCCAATGTTTCTCAACAATAAATAGGCCTTCGAGCCTCATTGTAACATAGTTCAAAGGCATGTAGCTGCCACATCCATTCTCAAAGATAAGCTACCATTGCCCTAAATGGTTTATTTCCATTTCTATTTGTAAGCATATTTTAGTATTTTACATTAATGAAATGAAGTATTATTTCTGCTACATCTCTGTGTTTATGGTTATCTCTGTAATTTGTTGCGTTCTTGTTTAAATTTAGATTAGTGGTATCAGAGTGGTTTTCTTTTTCTCTATTTTTCTTTACATGTCCCCAACAAGGACGGGATATAAGGAGTTAGGGCTTAAACTAGTCAAACCTTTGCAAGACCACCCTCGCAAATCTCGACTGCCTCCCATGGTAGATGAAAAGAAAGATGATGGGGGAAGGAGATCCTATCAAAATCTTGCTCAAAGAAGCCCTTGAGAGACAAAGGAATGCGATGATGGACAACTTTGCCGAGATCCTTCAACGCTACCCAAAGGCGATGCTTCGGCTTCCAACAGCTACTCTGGAAACACCACACCATTTAAGGTACAAGTTAATTTTGAAATCCCCATCTTCAAGGGTCAAATAGAGGCAGATGCCATAGATAAATGGTTAAATTTGCTAGAGGGTTATTTTTCTGTTCATGATTTTTCTAGTCGGGAAAATATTATTTTCGCTCTTCTCAAAGCAGCCCCCCACATCAAGGACTGGTGGGAAACCTATTGCGAACAGAAGGATGACAATACGGGCTCACTATTTTCAACCGCACCCACTTGGAATTCATTCCTGGATGCCATCAAGGAGTAATACTACCTTGTCAAAAGCTACGAGGAAAAATACATAAAGTGGACCATGTTGCGGCAGGTAAGGGACCAAGATGAGACGGAGTTCACCAACATTTTTCATACCCTTCACACACAGTTGGGTATCAAAGATTCTAAGCTGCATCTGGCACTCAAATACTGCAACTGCCTACATAGGTACATCCAGGAAGAGATGGAGTTCCTGAACATCTCCTCACTTGGCACGACGTACCGATACGCTATCAAAATCGAGTAGAAGTTTAAACAAAAGAAGCGTGACTTTGGATATGCGAATCCGAAGACCAAAGGACAAAGCCAAGGCGGGGCAACCCAAGACAACCCGTCGAAGCCATAAGAAAAGAACAACACTACAAATTTGAAGAAGGACACTAAAAAGTGGTGTGAGTTCCACAGGAGTCCCACTAACAACACAAGTGAGTGTCAGACCAAGCAGTCGTTGGTGGCCGAGTTGAAGGCTTTCAACTCAGATGCATGTTCCGATCCTGAGTCAGAAGCTGACAAGGGGAATGACAAAAAGAAGAAGATCATTGACGGAGAGCCCAACACTATTGTTGCCACTGCCAAGATACATAAGAATGAGCCCGAAGGTCTAGAAGAGGGGGAGTGTATTTTCCACTCACGGATGTGGGTGAAGGGTTCACCGCTGCAATTTATTGTCAATAGTGGCAACCAAAAGAACCTCATTTCAGCAGAGGTCGTGAAGCAGTTGGGCCTATTGAATACACCACAATCACATCCGTACAATATCGCGTGGCTTCACCAAGGACGAGATCTCTGAGTTTGCCAGTAGTTTCGCCTTCCCTACAACATCAAACCCTTCATAGACGAGGTATTGTGTGATGTTACACCTCTGTATGTTTGTGATGTATTATTAGGCCAACCATACTTGTGGAGGCGATATGCTGTGTATGAGCCAGGGCCTCACGCTATCATTATTTCTTTGTGTAATTCATTATACAGGATACCGGAGGTAGCCCCACCTACCGCCACCTCTTTGATCTCTGCTATGAAATGTAGTAAGATCGTCTCCCAGACAAGGAAATTCATTTTCTGCTTGGTTTGCTCCCAAAGGAAGGGGATGATCGTCGCCACATCCATAACCACTGCGAAAGGTTCCTCCACACATCATCAACAAAGGGATACAATCATGAAAGAACATAGGAGCAGCTTCTCCTCACCCACAGTGGTACCACACAAGTTTCAGGTGGGAAAAAAAGTCTAGTTGCATCGACAAAAAGAATGCCTTACCAGAACCCATCAAAAGATCAGACCTCTCCTACATGGTACTTACAGCATTACCAAGGCTGTGGGAAACAATGCCTTGGAGCACATCATTACTCCATTCCTTCACTTGCACCGAGTGTTCAATGTGGAATTCCCTCAACCATGCTTCCCACCATTACTATACACATCAGAGATTGCAGAACAGCTCACCAGAGACCAAGTTTAGCAGATGGAGGAACTCAACGCAATGGGGACCATTGCTTCCTAAGGGGGGAGGAATGATACAAGGGGATGTTGGTGGCTACCCACCTATCCCACTTGGACCCCCACAACTATCTCTTTCATCTTTTCAGTTTCCTTAATTGTAGCACAGTTTACTATTTTTAGTAGTTTTTCGGGTCTTGAACTTCTGGAGCTATTTTGAGGCCCTAAATGACGTTTCTTGGGAAATCTGGGAGCAACATGGGTCCATGGACCGATGTTTCTATTCCCAAAGTAATAGTTCTCAGATAGATCTTTTGTAACAAGGTATTGTACGCGTCAAATGGAGATTGGGTGCCAAAGATACAACCCTGGGAAATTGATGTACCAATTTACCCAAAACGGGGCCCATAGTTTCACGTTTCATCTTCTAGGGTTAGGTTTTTGCATGTTTAGGGTTTTCCATTATTTCTCAACAATAAATAGGCCTTCGAGCCTCATTGTAACACAGTTCAGAGGCATGTAGCCACCACATCTCTTCCCAAAGATAAGCTACCATCGCCCTAACTGGTTTATTTCCTTTTCTGTTTATAAGCATATTTCAATATTTTACATTAATGAAATGAAGTATTATTTCCACTTCATCTTTGTGTTTATGGTTATCTCTGTAATTTTTTGCGTTCATGTTTAAATCTAGATCAGTGGTATTAGAGCGGTTTTCTTTTTCTCTGTTTTTCTTTGCATGTCCCCAACGAGGTCAGGATATAAGGAGTTAGGGCTTGAACTAGTCAAACCTTTGCATGACCACCCTCGTAAATCCCGACGGCCTCCCATGGCGATGAAAAGAAAGATGAGGGGGCAGGAGATCCTATCAAAATCATGCTCGAAGAAGTCGTCAAGTGACAGAGGAACGTGATGATGGACAACTTTGCCCAGATCCTTCAGCAGCTACCTAGAGGCGACGCTTCGGCTTCCAACAGCTACTCTGGAAATGCCACACCCTTTAAGGTACAAGTTAATTTTGAAATCCCCATCATCAAGGGTCAAATAGACACAGATGTCATGGATAAATGGTTAAATCTGCTAAAGGATTATTTTTCCATTCACGATTTTTCTAGTCCGGAAAAGATTATTTTCGCTCTTCTCAAAGTAGCCCCCCACGTCAAGGACTGGGGGCGAAACCTACTGCGAACAGAAGGATGACAGTGTAGGCTCACTATTTTCAGCCGCACCCACTTGGAAGTCATTCTTGGATGCCATCAAGGAGCAGTACTACACTGTCAAAAGCTACAAGGACAAATACATAAAGTGGACCATGCTGCGGCAGGGAAGGGACCAAGATGTGCCGGAGTTCACCAACATTTTTCATACCCTTCACACACAGTTTGGTATCAAAGATTCTGAGCTGCATCTGGTACTCAAATACTGAGGCTGCCTACACAGGTACATCTAGGAAGAGATGGAGTTCCTGAACATCTCCTCGCTTGGCACGACGTACTGCTACGCTGTCAAAATTGAGTAGAAGTTTAAACAAAAGAAGTGATACTTTGGATATGCAAATCTGAAGACCAAAGAATAAAGCCAAGGCGGGGTGACCCAAGACAACCCATCGAAGCCGCAAGAAAAGAACAACACCACATAGTCAAAGAAGGACACAGGAAAATGGTGTGAGTTCCACAAGAGTCCCACTCACAACACAAGTGAGTGTTGGACCAAGCAGTCATTGGTGGTCGAGTTGAAGGCTTCCGAATCAGATGCATGCTTTGACCCTGAGTCAGAACCCAACAAGGGGAATGAAAAAGGGAATCAGATCATTGACACAGAGCCCAGTGCCACTATTGCCACTGCCAAGATACAAAAGAATGAGCCCGAAGATCCAGAAGAGGGGGAGCATCTTTTCCACTCACATATGTGGGTGAAGGGTTCGCCGCTGGAATTCATTGTCGATAGTGGCAGCCAAAAGAACCTTATTTCAGCAAAGGTCGTGAAGCGTTTGGGCCTACTAACTACACCACACTCGCATCCATATAGTATCGGATGGCTTCACCAAGGACGAGATCTCCGAGTCCGCAAGCAGCGTCACCTTCCCTATACCATCAAACCCTTCACAGACGAGGTATTGTGTGATGTTGCGCCTCTGGATGTTTGTTTTGTATTATTAGGTCAGCCATACTTGTGGAGGCGACATGATGTGTATGAGTCAGGGCCTCACACTATCATTATTTCTTTGTTTAATTCATTATACAGGATACCAGAGGTAGCCCCTACTACCGCCACCTCTTTGATCTCTACTAAGAAATGCAACAAGATCGTCTCCCAGACTAGGAAATTCATTTTCTGTCTGGTTCGCTCCCAAAGTAAGGGGAAGATCATTGCCACATCCATGACCCCTGCGAAGGGTTCCTCCACACAGCAGTAGTAGCAAAGGGATATGGTCATGAAAGAATACAGGAACAACTTCTCCTCACCCATAGGGGTACCACACAAGTTTCAAGTGGGCAACAAATTCTAGTTGCATCGGTAGAAAGAATACCTTACTAGAACCCATCAAAAGCTAAAACCACTCCGACATGGTCCTTACAACATTACCAAGGGTGTGGGAAACAATGCTTTGGACCTCAACATTCCTCCATTCCTTCACTTGCACCGAGTGTTCAATGTGGAACACCCTCGACCATGTTTCCCACCATTACTGGACACATAATAGATTGCAAAACAACTCACCAAGGACCAAGTTCAGCGGATGGAGGAACTCAACTCAATGGGGACCATTGGTTCCTAAGGGGGGAGGAATAATCCAGGTGGATGTTGGTGGCCACCCACCTATCCCACTTGGACCCCCACAATTGTCTATTTTATCTTTTTAGTTTCCTTAATTGTATCATAGTTTACTATTTTTAGCAGTTTTTCAGGTCCTGAACATCCGACGTTGTTTTGAGGCCCTAAACGACGATTTTTGGGAAATTTGGGAGCAACATGGGGCCATGGCCCAATGTCACTCCAACCAAAGTAACAGTTCTTGGATAGATCTTTCTAACGAGATATTGTACGCGTCAAACGGAGATTGGGTGCCAAAGTTACGACCCTGGGAAGTTGATGTACCAATTTACCCAAAATGGGGCCCATAGTTTGGTGTTTCATCTTCTAGGGTTAGATTTTTGGATGTTTAGGGTTTTCCATTGTTTCTCAGCAATAAATAGGCCTTCGAGCTTGATTGTAACATAGTTCAGAGGCATGTAGCCGCCACATCTCTTCTCAGAGATAAGCTACCATCACCCTAGCTGGTTTATTTCCATTTTTATTTGTAAGCATATTTCAGTATTTTACATTAATGAAATGAAGTATTATTTCTGCTGCGTCTCTGTATTTATGGTTATCTCTGTAATTTGTTACGTTCCTGTTTAAATCCGAATCAGTGGTATCAGAGCAGTCTGCTTTTTCTTTGTTTTCTTTGCATGTCCCCAACGAGGTCGGGATATAATGAGTTAGGGCTTGAACTGGTCGAACCTTTGTAAGACCACCCTCGCAAATCCCAACGGCCTCCCATGGTGGATGAAGAGAAAGATGAGGGGGTAAGACATCCTGTCAAAATCTTGCTAGACGAAGCCCTCAAATGACAAAGGAACGCGATGATGGACAACTTTGCCCAGATCCTTTAGTGGCTACATAGAGGCGACGCTTCGGCTTCCAACAGCTACTCTGGAAACGCCACGCCCTTTAAGGTACAAGTTAATTTTGAAATCCCCATCTTCGAGGGTCAAATAGACGCAGATACCATAGATAAATGGTTAAATCTGCTAGAGGGTTATTTTTCTGTTCATGATTTTTCCAGTCGGGAAAAGTTTATTTTTTCTCTTCTCAAAGTAGCCCCCCATGTCAAGGACTAGTGGGAAACCTACTGCGAACAGAAGGACGACAGTACGGGCTCACTATTTTCAGCCGCACCGACTTGGAATTCATTCCGGGATGCCATCAAGGAGCAGTACTACCCTGTCAAAAGCTATGAGGACAAATACATAAAGTGGACCACACTGCGGTAGGGAAGGGACCAAGATGTGCTAGAGTTCACCAACATTTTTCATACCCTTTGCACATAGTTGGGTATCAAAGATTATGGCTACATATGGTACTCAAATACCGCGGCTTCCTACACAGGTACATCAAGGAAGAGATGGAGTTCTTTAACATCTCCTTGCTCGGCGTGACGTACTGATACGCTGTCAAAATCAAGCAGAAGTTTAAACAAAAGAAGCGTGACTCTGGATATGTGAATCCAAAGACCAAAGGACAAAGCTAAGGTGGGGTGACACAAGACAACTTGTCGAAGCTGCAAGAAAAGAACAACACCATGAAGTCAAAGAAGGACAACTGAAAGTGGTGTGATTTCCACAAGAGTCCCACTCGTAACACAAGTGAGTGTTGGACCAAGCAGTCACTGGTGGTCGAGTTGAAGGCTTCCGAATCAGATGCATGTTGCGACCCTAAGTCAGAACCCAACAAGGGGAATGACAAAGGGAAGCAGATCATTGATGCAGAGCCCAGCGCCACTATTGCCACTGCCAAGAAAGAATGAGCTCAAAGATCCAAAATATGGGGAGCGTCTTTTCCACTCATAGATGTGGGTGAAGGGTTCTCTGCTACAATTCATTATCGATAGTGGCAGCCAAAAGTTCCTCATTTCAGTAGAGGTCGTGAAGCGATTGGGCCTACCGAATACATCACACTCGCATCCGTATAGTATCGGGTAGCTTCACCAAGGACGAGATCTCCGAATTTGCCAGTAGTGTCGCCTTCCCTACAGCATCAAACCCTTCACAAATGAGGTATTGTGTGATGTTGCACCTCTGGATGTTTGTGATGTATTATTAGGTCGGCCATACTTGTGGAGGCGACATGCTGTGTATGAGTCAAGGCCTCACATTGTCATTATTGTCTTGTGTAATTCGTTATACAGGATACCGGAGGTAACCCCATCTACTGCCACCTCTTTGATCTCTGCTAAGAAATGCAGCAAGATCGTCTCCCAAACTAGGAAATTCATTTTTTGTCTGGTTCCCAGAGTAAGGGGAAGATCGTTGCCACATACATGATCCCTGCGAAGGGTTCCTCCACATAGCAGCAACAGAAGAGGGATACGATCATGAAAGAACACAGGAACAACTTCTCCTCACCCACAAGGGTACCACACAAGTTTCAGGTGGGCAACAAAGTCTGGTTGCATTGGTAGAAAGAACGCCTTACCAAAACCCATCAGAAGCTCAGACCACTCCGACATGGTCCTTACAACATTACCAAGGATGTGGGAAACAATTCTTTGGAGCACAAAATTCCTCCATTCCTTCGCTTTCACCGAATGTTCAATGTGGAACGCCCTCGACCATGCTTCCCACCATTATTGGACACATCAGAGATGGTAGGATAGCTCACCAGGGACCAAGTTCAGCAGATGGAGGAACTCAACGCAATGGGGACGAGTACTTCCTAAGGGGGGAGGAATGATCCAGGTGGATGTTGGTGGCTACCCACCTCTCCCACTTGGACCCCCATAACTGTCTCTTTCATCTTTTCAGTTTCCTTAATTATAGCACAGTTTACTATTTTTAGTAGTTTTTCGGGTCCTGAACTTCTGGAGTCGTTTTGAGGCCCTAAACAACGTTTTTTGGGAAATTTGGCAGCAACATTGGTCCATGGACCGATGTTTCTCATCCCAAAGTAATAGGTTTCAGATAGATATTTCTAACAAGCTATTGTATGCATCAAACAAAGATTGGGTGCCAAATATACGACCCCGAGAATTTGATGTACCAATTTACCCAAAACGGGGCCCATAGTTTGGTATTTCATCTTCTAGGGTTAGGTTTTTGGTTGTTTAGGGTTTTCCATTATTTCTCAACAATAAATAGGCCTTCGAGCATCATGGTAACACAGTTCAAAGGCATGTAACCACCACATCTCTTTTCAGAGATAAGCTACCATTGCCCTAGCTGGTTTATTTCCATTTCTATTTGTAAGCATATTTGAGTATTTTACATTAATGAAATGAAGTATTATTTCCACTGCATCTCTGTGTTTATGGTTATCTCTGTAATTTTTTGCATTCCTGTTTAAATCCAGATCAGTGGTATTAAAGCCGTCTTCTTTTTCTCTATTTTTCTTTGCATGTCCCGAACGAGGTCGGGATATAAGGAGTTTGGGCTTGAACTGGTCGAACCTTTGCAAGACCACCCTTGCAAATCCCGATGGCCTCCCATGGTGGATGAAAAGAAATATGAGGGGGGAGGAGATCCTATCAAAAGATTGCTCGGAGAAGCCCTCGAGCGACAAAGGAACGCGATGATGGATAGCTTTGCCCAGATCCTACAGTAGCTACCCAGAGGCGATGCTTCGGCTTACAACAACTACTTTGGAAACGCCATGCCCTTTAAGGTACAAGTTAATTTTGAAATCCTCATCTTCGAGGTTCAAATAGACGCAGATGTCGTAGATAAATGGTTAAATCTGCTAGAGGGTTATTTTTCTATTCATGATTTTTCCAGTCGGGAAAAGTTTATTTTCACTCTTCTCAAAGCAGCGCCCCAAGTCAAGGACTGGTGGGAAATCTACTGCGAAGAGAAGGATGACAGTACGAGCTCACTATTTTCAGCCACACCCACTTGAAATTCATTTCGAGATGTCATTAAGGAGCAGTACTACCCTATCAAAAGCTACGAGGACAAATACATAAAGTGGACCACTCTGCGGCAGGGAAGGGACCAAGATGTGCGGATTTCACCAACATTTTTCATAACCCTCGCGTACAGTTGGGGATCAAAGATTCTGAGCTGCATCTGGTACTCAAATGCTGTGACTGCCTACACATGTACATCCAGGAAAATATAGAGTTCCTGAAAATCTCCTCCCTTGGCACGGCATACAGGTACGCTGTCAAAATCCAGCAGAAGTTTAAAGGAAGCAAGACTTTAGATATGCGAATCCTAAGACCAAAGGGCAAAGCCAAGGTGGGGTGACTCAAGATGACCCGTTGAAGCCGCAAGAAAAGAACAACATCACGAAGTCGAAGAAGGACACAGGAAATTGGTGTGAGTTCCACAAGAGTCCCACTCACAACATAAGTGAGTGTCGGACCAAGTAGTCACTGGTGGTCGAGTTGAAGGCTTCTAAATCAGATGCATGTTCCGACCTTGAGTCAGAACCTGACAAGGGGAATGAAAAAGGGAAGGAGATCAGTGACATGGAGCCTAGCGCCACTGTTGCCACTGGCAAGAAACAGAAGAATGAGCCCGAAGATCCAGAAGAGGGGGAGCATATTTTCCACTCACAGATGTGGGTGAAGGGTTCTCCACTGTAATTCATTATCGATAGTGGCAGAAAAAAGTTACCTCATTTCAGCAGAGGTCATGAAGCGGTTGGGCCTACGGACTTCACCACACTCGCATGCATACAATATCGGGTGGCTTCACCAAGGACGAGATCTCTGAGTTCGCCAACAGTTTCACCTTCCCTACAGCGTCAAACCCTTAACAGATGAGGTATTGTGTGATGTATTATTAGGCTAGCCATAGTTGTGGAGGAACTCAAGTTCAATGACCAGGGACCAAGTTCAGCAGATGGAGGAACTCAACGCAATGGGTACCATTGCTTCCTAAGGGGGGTGGAATGATGTAGGTGGATGTTGGTGGCCACCCACCTATCCCACTTGTACCCCCACAACTATCTCTTTCATCTTTTCAGTTTCCTTAATTGTAGCACAATTTACTACTTTTAGCGGTTTTTCAGGTCCTGAATTTCCAGAGCTGTTTTGAGGCCTTAAACAACGTTTTTTGGGAAATATGGGAGAAAAATGGGTCCCTGGACTGATTTTTCTCTTCTTCTGGGATATATCTTTCTAACAAGCTATTGTACGCGTCAAACGGAGATTGGGTGCCAAAGTTACGACCTCGAGAAGTTGATGTACCAATTTACCCAAAACAGGGCCCACAGTTTGGCGTTTAATCTTCTAGGGTTAGTTTTTTTGATGTTTATGGTTTTTCGTTGTTTCTCAACAATAAATAGGCCTTCAAGCCTCATTGTAACACAGTTCAGAGGCATGTAGCCACCACATCTCTTCTTAGAGATAAGCTACCATCGCCCTAGCTGGTTTATTTCCATTTCTGTTTGTAAGCATATTTTAGTATTTTACATTAATGAAATGAAATATTATTTCTGTTGCATCTTTGTGTTTATGGTTATCTTTGTAATTTGTTGCGTTCCTGTTTAAATCTGGATCAGTGGTATCAGAGCGGTCTGATTTTTCTTTGTTTTTCTTTGCATGTACCCAATGAAGTTGGGATATAAGGAGTTAGGGCTTGAATTGGTCAAACCTTTGCAAGACCACCCTCGTAAATCCTGACGGCCTCCCATAGCGGATGAAAAGAAAGATGAGGGGGTAGGAGATCCTATCAAAATCTTGGTTGAAGAAGCCCTCGAGTGACAAAGGAATGTGATGATGGACAACTTTTCCTAGATCCTTCAGCAGCTACACAGAGGCAACGCTTCGGCTTCCAATAGTTACTCTGGAAATGCCACGCCCTTCAGTGGCTACACAGAGTCGATGCTTCGGCTTCCAATAGCTACTCTGGAAATGCCATGCCCTGTAAGGTACAAGTTAATTTTGAAATACCTATCTTCGAGGGTCAAATAGATGCAGATGCCATAGATAAATGGTTAAATCTGCTAGAGGGTTATTTTTCTGTACATGATTTTTCCAGTCGGGAAAAGTTAATTTTCGCTCTTCTCAAAGCAGCCCCCCACGTCAATGACTTGTGGCAAACCTATTGTGAACAGAAGGATAACAGTACGGGCTCACTATTTTCAGTTGCACCCACTTGGAATTCATTCTGGGATGCCATCAAGGATTAGTACTACCCTGTCAAAAGCTACGAGGACAAATACATAAAGTAGACCACGCTGTGACAAGGAAGGGACCAAGATGTGCCAGAGTTCACCAACATTTTTCATACCCTTCGTGCATAGTTTGGTATCAAAGAATCTAAGCTTCATTTGGTACTTAAATACTATGACTGCCTACACAGTTACATCCATGAAGAGATGGAGTTCCTGATCATCTCCTCGCTCGGCATGGCGTACCGATACGTTGTCAAAATCAAGTAGAAGTTTAAACAAAATAAGTGAGAATTTTGATATGAAAATTCGAAGACCAAAGGACAAAGCCAAGGCGGGGTGACCCAAGACAACCCACTGAAGCCGCAAGAAAAGAACAACACCACGAATTCGAAGAAGGACATAGGAAAGTGGTGTGAGTTCCACAAGAGTCCCACTCATAACACAAGTGAGTGTCGGACCAAGCAGTCGTTGGTGGCCCAGTTGAAGGCTTCCGAATCAGATGCGTATTCTGACCTTGAGTTAGAACCCGACAAGGGGAATGACAAAGGGAAGCAGATCATTGACGCAGAGCCCAGCGCCACTGTTGTCACTGCCAAGATACAGAAGAATGAGCTTGAAGATCTAGAAGAGGGGGAGCATCATTTCCACTCATAGATGTGGGTGAAGGGTTCTCCACTCCAATTCATTGTCGATAGTGGCAGCCAAAAGAACCTCATTTCAGCAGATGTCGTGAAGTGGTTGGGCCTACCAACTACACCACACTCACATCCATACAATATCGGGTGGCTTCACCAAGGACGAGATCTCTGAGTTTGCTTGAAGTGTCTCCTTCCCTACAACATCAAACCCTTCACAAACGAGGTATTGTGTGATGTTGCACCTCTGAATGTTTGTGATGTATTATTAGGCTAGCCATAGTTGTGGAGGCGACATGCTATATATGAGTCAAGGCCTCACACTGCCATTATTTCTTTGTGTAATTCATTATATAGGATACAGAGGTAGCCCCATCTACTGCCACCTCTTTGATCTCTGCTAAGAAATGAAGTAAGTTGTCTCCCTGACTAGGAAATTCATTTTCTATCTCGTTTGCTCCCAAAGTAAGGGGAATATCGTCGCCACATCCATGACCCCCGCGAAGGGTTCCTCCACACAGTAGTAGTAGTAGAGGGATACGGTCATGAAAGAACATAGGAACAACTTCTGCTCACCCATAGGGGTACCACACAAGTTTCAGGTGGGCAACAAAGTCTGGTTGCATCGACAGAAAGAACACCTTACCAGAACCCATTAGAAGCTCAGACCACTTCGACATGGTCCTTACAGCATTTCCAAGGCTATGGGAAACAATGCTTTGGAGAATTCTTCCATTCCTTCACTTGCATCGAGTGTTCAATGTGAAATTCCCTTGACCATGCTTCCCACCATTACTAGACACATGAGAGATTGCAAAATAGCTCACCAGGGACCAAGTTCAGCAGATGGAGGAACTCAACGGAATGGTGACCATTGCTTCCTAAGGGGGGAGGAATGATCTAGATGGATGTTGGTGGCCACCCACCTATCCCACCTGGACCCCCATAACTGTCTCTTTCAGCTTTTCAGTTTCCTTAATTGTAGCATAGTTTACTATTTTTAGCATTTTTTGGGTCCTGAACTTCTGGAGCCATTTTGAGGCCCTAAACGACGTTTTTTGGGAAATTTGGGAGCAACGTGGGTCAACAAACTAATGTTTCTCTTCCCAAAGTAATAGTTTTCGGAAAGATATTTCTAACGAGCTATTGTACACATCAAATGGAGATTGGATGCCAAAGTTATGACCTCAGGAAGTTGATGTACCAATTTACCTAAAATGGGGCCCACAATTTGGTGTTTCATCTTTTAGGGTTAGGTTTTTGGATGTTTAGGGTTTTCCATTGTTTCTCAACAATAAATAAGCCTTCAAGCCTCATTGTAACACAGTTCAGAGGCATGTAGTTGCCACATCTCTTCTCAGAGATAAGCTACCATCGCCCTAGCTGGTTTATTTCCATTTCTGTTTGTAAGCATATTTCAATATTTTACATTAATGAAATGAAGTATTATTTCTGCTACATCTCTGTGTTTATGGTTATCTCTATAATTTGTTGCATTCCTGTTTAAATTCGGATCAGTGGTATCAGAGCGGTCTGCTTTTTCTCTGTTTTTCTTTACATGTCCCCAACGAGGTCGGGATATAATGAGTTAGGGCTTGAATTGGTCGAACCTTTGCAAGACCACCCTCGCAAATCTTGATGGCCTTCCATGGCAGATGAAAAGAAAGACGAGGTGGAAGGAGATCCTATCAAAATCTTGCTCGAAGAAGCCCTCGAGCGACAAAAGGAACATGATGATGGACAACTTTGCCCAGATCCTTTAGCGGCTACCCAGAGGCGACGCTTCGGCTTCCAACAGCTACTTTGGAAACGCCATGCCCTTTAAGGTACAAGTTAGTTTTGAAATCCCCATCTTCGAGGGTAAAATAGATGCAGATGTCAAAAATAAATGGTTAAATATGCTAGAGGGTTATTTTTCTGTTCTTGATTTTTCCAGTCGGGAAAAGATTATTTTTTGCTCTTCTCAAAGCAGCCCCCGACGTCAAGGATTGGTGGGAAACCTACTGCGAACAGAAGGATGACAGTACTGGCTCACTATTTTTAGCCGCACCCACTTGGAATTCATTCCGGGATGCCATCAAGGAGCAATACTACCCTATCAAAAACTATGAGGACAAATACATAAAGTGGACCATGCTGTGGCAGGGAAGGGACCAAGATGTGCTGGAGTTCACCAACATTTTTCATACCCTTCGCACACAGTTGAGTATCAAAGATTCTGAGCTGCATATGGTACTCAAATACCATGGCTGCCTACACAAGTACATCCAGGAAGAGATGAGTTCCTGAACATCTCCTCACTCGGCGTACCTATACGCTATCAAAATCGAGCAGAAGTTTAAACAAAAGAAGCGAGTCTTTGGATATGGGAATCCAAAGACCAAAGGACAAAGCCAAGGCAGGGTGACCCAAGACAACCCGTCGAAGTCGCAAGAAAAGAGAAACACCAAGAAATCGAAGAACGACACAGGAAAGTGGTGTGAGTTCCACAAGAGTCCCACTCACAACACAAGTGAGTGTCAGACCAAGCAGTTGTTGGTGGCCGAGTTGAAGGCTTCCGAATCAGATGCATGTTCCGACCCTGAGTTAGAACCCAACAAGGGGAATGACAAAGGGAAGTAGATCATTGACGCAGATCCCAGTGCCACTGTTTCTACTGCCAAGATATAGAAGAATGAGCCCGAAGATCCAGAAGAGGGGGAGCGTCCTTTCCACTCAGAGTTGTGGGTGAAGGGTTTGCCGCCGCAATTCATTGTCGATAGTGGTAGCCGAAAGGACCTCATTTCAGCAGAGGTCTTGAAGTAGTTGTGCCTACCGACTACACCATACTCACATCTGGACAATATCAGGTGGCTTCACCAAAGATGAGATCTCCAAGTTCGCAAGCAGTGCCACCTTCCCTACAGCATCAAACCCTTCACAGACGAGGTATTATGTGATGTTGCACCTCTATATGTTTGTGATGTATTGTTAGGCCAGCCATAATTGTGGAGTCGACATGCTGTGTATGAGTCAAGGCCTCACACTGTCATTATTTCTTTGTGTAATTCATTATACAGGATACTAGAGGTAGCCCCAGTGACCGCCACCTCTTTGATCTCTACTAAGAAATGCAGCAAGATTGTCTCCCAGACTAGGAGATTCATTTTCTGTTTGGTTCGCTCCTAAAGTAAGGGGAAGATCGTCGCCACATCTATGACCCCCGCGAAGGATTCCTCCACACAGTAGCAGCAGCAGAGGGATACGGTCATGAAAGAACACAAGAACAAATTCTCCTCACCCACAGGGGTACCACACAAGTTTCAGGTGGGCAACAAAGTTTGGTTGCATTGGCAGAAAGAACGCCTTACCAGAACCCATCAGAAGCTCATACCACTCCGACATGGTCCTTACAACATTATCGAGGTTGTGGGAAACAATGCTTTGGATCACAAAATTCCTCCATTCCTTCACTTGCACTGAGTGTTCAATGTGGAACGCCCTTGACCATGCGTCCCACCATTATTGGACACATCAGAGATTGCAGAACAGCTCACCAGGGACCAAGTTCAGCAGATGGAGGAACTCAATGCAATGTGGACCATTGGTTCCTAAGGGGGGAGGAATAATCCAAGTGGATGTTGGTGGCCACCCACCTATTCCACTTGGAACCCCACAACTGTCTCTTTCAACTTTTCAGTTTCCTTAATTGTAGCACAGTTTATTATTTTTAGCAGTTTTTCGGGTCCTAAACTTCCGGAGCTATTTTGACGCCCTAAACGATGTTTTTTGGGAAATCTAGTAGCAACATGAGTCCATTTATTGATTTTTCTCTCCCCAAAGTAATAGTTCTCAGATAGATCTTTCTAACGAGCTATTGTATGCATTAAACAAAGATCGGGTGCCAAAGTTACGACCCCGGGAAGTTGATGTACCAATTTACCCAAAATGGGGTCCACAGTTTGGCGTTTCATCTTCTAGGGTTAGGTTTTTGGATGTTTAGGGTTTTCCATTGTTTCTCAAAAATAAATAGGCCTTCGAGCTTCATTGTAACATAGTTCAGAGGCATGTAGCCGCCACATCTCTTCTTAAAGATAAGCTACCATCACCCTAGATGGTTTATTTCCATTTCTGTTTGTAAGCATATTTTAGTATTTTACATTAATGAATGAAGTATTATTTCTGGTGCATCTCTGTGTTTATGGTTATCTCTGTAATTTGTTGCGTTCTTGTTTAAATCCGGATCACATATCAGCCATAAAATCCACATATACATTTACACATGAAAATCAAGGGAACGAATTTTTCATTAATGAATGCAATAAACCAACCGGAGACGAGACTACCATGTTCCACTCGACCATAGATTGGTCGACAAAAGTCTCTCTTCAGCCAATCACCCCCTATGCCATATTCCAAGCATGAATGTGGCTCTCATAGAACACACCAAACAAGCATGGATGCCACCAGATTTCTCCACCTACACCGTGAGGAATTTGTGTGCCTCCTAGTCTCTTAGGCTTTACCATAATCCACATTCCAATCCAAGGATCACTAGGCCCTACATCGAAACTCACTCTCCAATCTTTATTGTACTTCCCATCCCGGGACTATTAATCCCAATAGAGAGAAATCCACCTCTTGGCTTTACCATATATCCTTCCATTCACCAGAAAGGATTCCTAGGTCCATTGAGGCACATGATCTTGCTTTACCTCAACCCATAATCTAGTTTAGGGGTTACTAGGCCAGTGGATTTATAGTGATCCATAGTCTGGTTCCAGGACCATTAGGCCATGTGTTTGTCAGTTCGGAGATCCACCCAACCCAGCTTTGAATCAATCTCACCATCCCACATTAACTGAATATGAGAAACCCATCTCATCAAAGCTATCAAGAAATGGAAAGGCTAGGCTGAAGAACACTATCACACCTGGAAAAACCCATGCCATGACAAAAAAGAACCACATGCAATATGATTCATGCTAAATCTAGCAAGGAAAATACACATGCAAATTGATACTTGCAATGAATCCTATTGTAGCTGCTTGATATTTCCTTTCCTTGCTTGATCTTTTTCTTCCTCTTGCCTTCTCTGCCTTTCTTTCTCCAATGCCAAAGTGCTCCAAGAAACTCTAAGTGTACAAGAGAGAGAGAGAGAGAGAGAGAGAGAGCTCCAAAACTTAATTGATCAAGCCTTCCAACTAATCCTCATAAGCCTTTTTATCAATGAGGCCTCTAGTTTCTTCATTTTCCATTCTTTTCCTTCAATTTCCTCCTCACGTGCAACCTGTGACCTTTCACCTTCCTTTTTTTCCTAATTTCCATTATTTTTCATAAATAAATGTGCGAAAAATGCCATTTTTCCTTTCCAAAGTCTTAGTCATTGCCTTTTCCAATTTCCTTAGCCATAGACAACCAAATGAGCACCTATACTAGGATGTCTAGCCCAACATTCAGCTTGGAATATGTGTCCCATCAACCATGGCCTTATATATTTTTACATGGAATTTTTACCAGGGTTATTACAAAACCCTCCCCCTTGGTGGATACCGCCCTCAATGTTCAATGACACCTATAACCAAAACGACTGTTGAAAATAAAACATATTACCCATGGAGCTTTATAACACAACCCATTGCAGTATTTACAATGAATGGCTTGCGCAAAAGAAAAAAATAATGATGACATGACTAGATAAAAACCATACCACATATTGGAGCTTTATAACTCATTACGGTATTTACAATAACCACATATAGACATATGCACATTTGCTAAACCAGTAAATAAAATATATGATGCCTGCATTTGCAACATGGGAATTCAAAGGCTCACACCTCCACCCTCAAAGTAATACGAGGATTCACCTCTTTCCCAGGAAGTCAAGAATCCACTACCAAGTCAAATCTGCATCCAATGTGATAAAAATAGCTAAAACACACAATTACATAAACTCAAATCATATATTATGCACAAATGGTGTATGTGCAAACACACTCACACATGCAAGTTTACATTCAGATTACTCTATTAAATAGAGTTTCTGAGATCCAACTTATTCCCAAATTAGATAGAGAGGTTGAGAGAATTTCTCAACCATTACAAACCAACTTCTTAAATATGGAATGTAAGCATTAACTCCAACATCCCCCCTTAATGATTACATTACATGAAAATAACAAAATAATCAAGCTTATCAGTAGATGCTCCATCAAGTTGTCTCATAACCCTCGGAAAGGTGTAGTTGGCAAGTTGGATTCCCGAGTTCCCTTCCTCAACTCCCGAATCAAGGATCTCCCGAATTCAATTACTGGACAACATCCCAATCTGTCGCATAACCTCATTAGGAAACCACTTCCACGTCTACCACTAATGAGGGATCCTTCCCTAGATCCGCAACTGCCATACTATCTGGAAAACCATCCATATTGAGCCTTACTGCTACTTGATCTTTAAATACTGGCATCAGACACATATTTGAACTGCTGGTTATTTTAAAAAAGTTTAATAAATCCCGGAAAATGCACCAAACACGGCCTCCTCAAGCTAGAACAAAATGGGCCGCTCACGCCACGGTCGTTGGCCGCTCGAACTAGTCTCCACACTCTCACAAGACCTCTACAGTACACAACCAACATGCTTACAGGTATCCATCAAAAGCCATCGAACTATTCATCACAATACCAAACAAAGGTCTACTTTAAAACACACAGGTTGCCACTCTAAACACATGGATCATCTCTCCAGGTGATAGATCACACACAAATCCGCAACACCAGTATGGAGATCGCTCACACGAAAGTGGGTTTGCTATATATGGAAGAGAACTAATTTTGAAAGGTTCACATCATTTCCCATTAGAAGCGGCATCTATCTTCCGGCGTTGAACTCCTTTTATTTAAAAACTTCCTTCGAATATCGACCCATTCCCTATTGCGCGGATAGAAATTCTCTAGCGCTCATTACCAAGCCAATACTAATCACAGCCCCAAGCTGTATAATCCCAAACCTATCGAAGCTATGTTCTATTGGTAAAAGAAAACCGATAAAATCTGTGCATTGACAATTAATGAAACAGGGCTTATTTGAGAAAGCGTTCAACCAGCATTCAGAGACACCAGACCAGATACCTGACCAGCATATTCTCCATTTTTTTTTTAATTGCTGCTGCGATCAGAGACACCACTCCTGAACAACAGCGTAGGGTTCCGGTGAATTTTGTTCGCTGGTTTCTAGAATAGAGCATAGCTGAGAAAAACCCTTGCACCACTTTTCAAGAACATAACGCAAGGTTCCACGCCGACTTCCGATCCGCCGCAAGATTTCATCGGTACGCCGATCCACGGGGTCGTTTTCGATTCCGTCCATAATACTCAGGTTGCAACAGCTAGGTTAACATATAGATGCACCTTCTCACAACACAGGTTCAGATCTAGCTCTGATACCATGATAAAAATAGCTAAAACACACAATTACATAAACTCAAATCATATATTATGCACAAATGGTGTATGTGCAAACACACTCACACACGCAGGTTTACATTCAGATTACTCTATTAAATAGAGTTTCTGAGATCCAACTTATTCCCAAATTAGATAGAGAGGTTGAGAGAATTTCTCAACCATTACAAACCAACTTCTTAAATATGGAATGTAAGCATTAACTCCAACACAATGTCCAACGCTACAATCCCACGCCACTTGTCCTCTATATGAACAATTGTCGCCTCATTTTTCTAGGGCACACTCCCAATGTGCATTTGATTCCTTCTGGCAATGCTAATGGCCAAAAGAAAACTATTAGCGACATTCCCTTCTCAGCTACAAATTCCCTTAGGAAATCTAGTCACCCCCTTATGTGCAGTTACTCACCTTCCAAGTTCCCCAACATCCCCTATCCCGAGTGATCCTTCCCTTGGCAAGGCTTCCTCGCATCAGAAATCAAACAACCAAGGCATATACTTGCCTCAACCATTTTACCGGTCATAACATGCTCATGGAAATTGATTGATACTATTGGTTACTAGTGTCCCACAATAGCCTTGCTCCTGAAGTGCTTTACCAACATACTATTGCCAATTCCAGTTTCTCACTGTTGTTGCTAATTCTTGAAGTTTATTTCAACCACTCAAACGGGTATGTTTATGCATTCCTGTTCCAAGCACATAACTTCCATTATATTTAAAATAAATTGAAATAACTTCAAATCATACCTCATTCGTAGCTCATTAATAAGGTACTTTTTCAATCCTGTTTACTTCCTGTCACAATGAGTCAAACTAGCATCTTTGACCAAATCATCATGTATCCACATATCACATTAGTTTAGCTCAAACACAACCATCATATATCAACATCATAAATCACATGTAACCATCATAAACTAGAATCATAGATCACATATAATCATCATATACCATAATCATAAATCACATGCATAATAAAACTAAATAAAATGCTAATACTTATCCTTTCATCAATCCTTAGCTTCTACATTTGTCTTTATTCTGTATGTACTCCAAATCGGTTGCCACACCAGACAAACACACAGTGCCTTCTCCTAAACCCTGTGCACATACACATAGTGTGTGTCACACACATACAATCACACATTGCATACAACACCATGCCATACATGCACCTACACTTGACATACAACACATACACCTATACCCAGTGTACAATACATCACAAATACGTATATAGAGTGCAACAGAATGAATGCATATGTCACGATACCATGTGTTAGATACCTATACCAATAGGTTTCATATTTCATGATTGGCTATGGAAGGTCCAAATTTGTTCTGCTTTGATGACTCAAAGATCACATATTTCCAAGAGAACCCAATCTATGTTTACAGCATGGTATGAGCTTCAAATTTTGATGGATGATTCAACAGCTTAATCTGGATCATTCCATGGTTTAAATTTACAGTTGTAGAATAGAGAAAGGAGTCTGTCCAAACTGTTTAATCTTGGCAGACAAGTAGTTCAGGTAGAGAAAAAAAGGCTCCCAACAGCGTAATCTGGGACCTTGGAAGAAATAAGGGTAGAAGTAGATAGCAAAAACAAAAGAAAAACCAAAGAAAAGAAAAGGCAAGTCAGGGTCTGCGAGTCCAAGTGCACCCTCCAAGAAGAAATAAAAAATGCTAGGCAAGTAGCTGGGTAAGTAGTGGTGGTTGCAGAAAAGGCTATCTTTACCATTGCAGATATGTTGACTATGATTACCAAGGCAAAGTCTATCAAGTGACAAGGTGTTCATATTCATCAAGTTACAGCAAGGAGCATGACTAACCTCCCTCCTTCCCCCTTTCTTTTCATTACTAACATCCCTCTATGAGCTGAGATTCAGGGAGGAAGATCATGGTTTCATGATGATTCTTGTTGATCCAAAGCCACATTTCTTGTCTAAAAATCTTTTCATTTTGATCTACTCCCTAAACTAAGTAAGTTTCAAGTAAACTTAGTATCTTCTCCCTCCATTCACTTCCCCCATCCATATTAACTCTAACTCTACTATGTAAATCCTCTGTATTGCCTTTGCCCTACTAGTATTAACACCATGGTGTATAAACCCCAAATTTGGTATAAATATCCCTCCCCCTTGGCATTATAGCCATATGTTCTCTAAAGGGATCAGATGACATCTGGTCATTGTGATAAGCCTTAGCCAAAACCCCTTTTCCCCTTTACAAATCCCTTTCTCACTCTCAAATCCCCATTTACGCATAAAACCTCCTAAAAAGCCTTGTTTATACCCTTACCCACTTCAAATGGCTAAAACATGGAAAACCCACTTCCGCCGCTTAAACTAAAGTCTGGGCGCATACATTTGTTTTTGAAATACATTGAAAAACCTTACCAAACCACCATACCCCGATCGTTTTCCGCCTAAGCGCGCATCCCGAAAAATATGTTAAATAAAGCCGCGCCTTGCCGTATCCCCCGATCATGTCATCGACCCCGACAGCCGTCCGATCCGATCTTGCACATCCAACGGCTCTGGTTGCATCGGACCCTCTCCGAGGATCGCCCGTTACCTACCCTATCCCCCTATCACATCTAACCTCCGATAACCGTCAGATCACATCCCTCCAGATCCGACGACCATCGCTGCATCGGAGCAGATCCGCTGTCCGGACGATATCTTCCGACGGCCGTATTTTGGCTACGTCACGCGGCAGCCACGCGTCACCTCCACGGCCCATCGGAGGTACCACTGACACTTACCGCCACCGTACCATAGGCGGTGCGATATGAAACCGCCGGCGGTTTCCGGTTTCTTCCTTTCCGCCCGCATTGTGTCATCCCCACGTCATTGCCACTTATGCCGCCACGTCAACCTTCCGCTCAACTATTGGTCGACCTGTCCCGCCACCTCACCATCCCCCGTGGACCAACCAGAGCCCGCCACCTGGCCGGATGACGTCCTGCTGACGTCATCCGACCCTGACCCCACCTATGACGTCATGCTGACGTCAGCACGAAAACGCGCCAAAATCACCAAAAACTATATTTATGTCAAAAAGTCGCGTTTTTTGCTATTTTTGGCGAGAGCTTTGTTGTCTGTTCTGCATGAAATTTTACATTCAAACCTGCACCAGCCTGCTGAGCTAACTTCCAGACCGCCAGAGCGTCCATCCTTCACGCACTAGCAAGTTTAACCGGCGAAATTCCACAGGTACTCTCCATCTTTACTCTGCAAATCCGTTTTTTCGTAAATTCCGACAGTAGCCTGTAAGCAGACTTTAAAACGCCGATTTCACCACTAAACTCCACTGAACCAGCAGTAATACCGAACCAGAGCTACCATTACACGTTTGAAAAAACCACATTGGGCAAATTGAACATAAATTCCTCGCTGGTTCGCGCAATCGTGAACTAGTTACCCGCAAAAATCAAATTTGCCTCAAAAACAAACTCTGCTCAGTTCTGCAAATCATCTATTGGTTCAAAGGCAGTATTTCAATTGCTGCATCCTTCCCTATTTCATTCTTTCTCCTCAGAAATTCCCATCTTCCTCAGAAAAGCCCCTTTTGTGTTACTCTGCATAGTAACACCAGTCCTAAAAAGAACAGAATCCTAAAGAAAACATGGATCCCCCTGTGGCTCCCATAGCCCTCAATGTAGCTCCTCTGAATGCCCCTCACAGAGCATTGGGCTGGAAAGCATTAGCTGACTTAGACTATAACATATCAGAAGAAATGCTAAGCAGGAGCAGGTTTCATCTCCAAATATTAAATGAAATTAAAATCAAACATCAGAATGGGACAGACATCTTGGGAATTTGGGATTCCTCTCTCCCAATCTTCAAGCTACCTCAGGTCAACCAATTCCCAGAACTCATCCACCTATGTGCTGAGTATTATGATGCATCCCAGAGGGCAGTGCTTGATTCTTCAGGCGCAATTCTGTTTCTCATTACCCCTGAAGCCATCAGGGAGATGCTGCAGTTCAAAACAGATAAGAAGTTGGTCCCTCTATCACTAGCTGATTTGATAATAGAGGGAGCCAGAATAACAGAGGCCCAGATTACAAAGCTTAACCAGTTATTCATCAAAGCTGACACTGTACAAACTCCTCCCATCAACTCTGTCTACCTCAACCAATTGGGCCTGGACCTTGTTGACATGATCAGTCCCATCCTGGGATATGATTCAGTGGAATATGTGGATGAAACGGTTATGCACATAATGCTCATGTTTTCTCCAGGAAGAAAACCAGTCTGCTATGACTATGCCACATACATCTCAGACAAGATGCATGAGCAGTTGATGAACCTATCAAGAGATAGGGTATTTAAATACACTTCCTACATATATCATTTGCTTCTATACTTCCAGCATGAGAAGTTCTCCTTCCCAATGAAGAGAGAAGATGCATAGGGAAATTTGAGATCTGTGGTGTACTGGACATCTGCTTTCCACCTCCATTTCTATTCTCCATACACCTACTGTGAGTTCATTGATCACTTCATTCATCCAGCCATGACTCTACTTTTGGGCTCACCTCCTCCCAGATTGACAGATGAGATGCAAAGACTCCTGCATTTATCAAAAGCATACAGTATTGGGGATTGGTACTTCTACCAACACCACACCGTCATCAGAATATATGGGTATGAGTTGCCCCCATTTAGACTACCTAGATTTGTGCCTATGAGGCTACTTGCCTTAGAATACTTCAGGCAGTTTGGCTTTGTGGATATGTTCCACTTTTCAGGCAAAGCTAAGAAGGCACAGCTAAAGGTCAAAAGTCAACTTGGCCATTTCCTCTATAACGAAAGGGAGGAAGGGTGGAAGGAAGCAGATAGAATGCTTGGGGGCCTTGGTCTCAAATACAGCTTCCTATGGAAACCTTACGACCCTAATAACTTCATTACCATGAGGAGGCTTAAATACAAATTGTCTGCTTATGATCATTGCAGCCTTCCTCACATAGAAAAACATGCCAATCAAAGCAAATGGAGGAGAGGGACTTTAGAAGAAGCTGTTACTCAAGAAGAGCTTAATCAAAGAGTTCTAAGAAACATAAAGAAAATGGCTGACCTTGAGTTTTATTCACAGGTCAGCTCACTGCCGAGCATACAAATTGGAGCAGCAGCATCCTCTTCAACCGCCCAACAGCAGGCTACAAGAGTTGCTGGAAATATATCAGAGAAGGGAAAAGAACAGGTGATGGAGATAGAGCCAGAGCAGCGAGAGAAAGAACAGGCAGAGCAGGAGCAGCAGCAGCAGCAACAACAAAAACAGCAACAGCAGCAAGGAGAAGGGCAACCTGAAACACAGCAGCCCTTACAGCAAGAAAGAGTGGTAGATACCCCAACTACCACTGAGCAGCAGGCCCAAAATGTAGAACACTCAAGGCCTGAAAACATTACTGATGCCTCAGTCCTTCAAACTCCACAGAAGGAGGACCTAAGTAGAAAAAGGGACAGAGAAACACCCATGACTTCATCCATCAACCAAGGGGAGAAGAGACAGAGGTTAAATGACTTCTCAGAGGATGATGCGGCAATTAGACAAGCAATGGGTATGGGCCCACCCAGCAGGGAAGCCTCGGTCAGTTCCTTCCACCAAGAACAAGACAGAACTATAGGAGGGGAGGTCACTTCCTCCAGCCAGCAGAGGGAAGGAGAGGTAGGCATCAAACAACAGTTTATAGACATCAAAAAAAGGAGTGAACCCATGAAAATCAAATTATATAACCATTTGTTGAAAATGGCTCCCTCCAACCAACAAAGATTAATGGCTGCCTTTGATGTGGACGAAGGCAAGTTGACTATGAGTCACTTCATACCCACCGCGCTCCAGCCACAATCTACTGCAGATTATCTCAGGACTAATCTAGAGGTCCTGGCCAAGGACATCCACCCAATGGATCAAAATTGAGCTGCACAAGCAAACTGGCGAAATGGTGTATGCCTCCTTGGCAGACAAAACGTTGGAGAATTATAAATTAACAAGCAGCCTCAATGCTACAGCCTCTCAACTAGAATTGGAGAGGGCTTCATCTCAGGCCAAAGACAACAGGATAAGATCCCTAGAGGACATCATCGTGGAAATTGGGCATAACCCCAATGACATCAAAGGGATACAGGAGATCTTGAAACTAAGGGATGCTGACATGGCTGCATTAAGGAAGAAAGTCAAACTCCCAACTACCATTCACCCCCAAACAGATGAGGTAGCCCAACAAAGGATGGAAAAGGATGCCACAGATCTGCTAATATCTATATATAAGCAGCTCCTGCAGACACAAGAGAAATTAGGAGAGTCCGAGGCTACTCAAGCGGCCTTACAAGCAGCACTAAAGCAAAGACAAGAGGGTCAGACTTCTCAGCCTCCTCCTCAAGTCATCAATCTTAAGGACGCTGCTCCTGCCACTGTGCCTCCACCTCAACAAGCTGAACAAACAGCTACATCCACTTCAGCAACACCTACAAGTATAGAATAGGCACAGAGCCTAGATATGCAGAAATTAAAGAATGAAATACAAATCTTGGAAGCTCAGATGACAGAGCTGCATGAAACCAGAGAAAAGCTGGCCAAGGTCAATGAAAGGCATGATAAGACAAAATGAGAGGTGGCAGAAAAGGGCAAGGAAATCAAAGCCCTTAAAGATAGGATCAAGGAGCTTGAGAATGAGCTCAAGCTAGATAAAATCATATCTGAGATCAGAGCAATGGTATGGTCCAATATTGGCCAATCCATCACCAACCAATGGCCATATATTGAGACAATCCATGAGCAACTAGAGCTCATCCCAAAGGCACAGAAGGAAATCCGAACATCAAGAGCCTTATTAGGAAATATGCCTGAAGTTGCTACAAGAATGATCAATGTGCTTAACCACAAAACAAGTTCTCAGTTAGCCACCATTGGAATCACAAATAGAACTGAGACTATTCAACTGATCAAGAGGGTTCTTACTCTTAGAAATCTGGTACAGACATTGGACAGAAGAACCCAGGATATGCAGACAAAGGTGAACAGGTTCATGGAGAAATTTCAGGTATTACAGAGTAGAGGACTCCCTAGCTTACTGAACAGCGGAGGGAAATTATTCACCCATGAACAGTATGCTAAAAGAGTAAATGTTTTTGCCTCAGCATAGATCAATGAGAGGGCCAGCACTTCAGAAGACACTGGGCCTATTACAGGGCAGGATTTCTATAGTAAGATAGAAAATCTATTTTTTATAATGAATGAAATTAATCACTTGTTTGATGTGGCCCCAAATTTTTTCAAATATACAGAAGCAGAAGAGACAATGGAGGCCATCCTTAGGCATCAGCTCCCTACACAGGAATGGTGGACAGATGCAATACAGAGAATTTTATAAGCAGTAAGGCATTCACCAATTTCTGTTTTTTACAAATTTTTATAAAAAGCACAGTTCAGCAAAGTCAGCATGCAGCATAAATCAAAGCTGAGCCAACTCAGCGGATGTAGCGACCAACAAAGCAGAAATAGAAGACCACAGCTGGCAAACCCGAGAATGCACTGCGCAGCCAAAAGTAAATGCGTATTTCCAGAATTAAAACAGAGTGATGCAACCGACTCAGTGACTCTCAAAAGTCAAAACAATCCTCTGACAGACATAAAGAGCATTTACGCTGCATTCAAAGTTGTAATAACTCCTTGTCTACTTTCTGAACGTAGTAATGAAGATATTTTCTCTCTCGGATGACTCAATGCCTGAGATATTTTGTATACGCATTCCTATAAAGTCCCCTTCGCATGAGATTGCAAGGGTTGTTGTTGATTTCTCCTGAAGAAGTTCTTATGCTGTAATCCTTTCAGAAGTTAATAGAGAAAGCAATGGAATTTCTCGGATTTCTGAGGTGTTGGATGCGTTCTGGTGTCTGTTGATAGCTGCTGGATTCCTGTGTATTTCACTATACAATAAGTCTCTGTATCTCTCTCTGTTAATTAGTTGTTTTGTTAAAATCCATATATGCCATCTGATTTCAATACTAAGCAACAAGGAAAAAGAATAGCTTTCAGGATTTATTCACTGAGTACCCTGAGTTCAATCTGTGTTGTTTATGAATGTTTTCTTCAGCTGTAATCTAGATAAGTGTAATTCTTGATTGCTGCACTTTCAGAATACACCTTTCATAGTGGCCTTTGTCACAGGAATTCAAGTTTTGCTCCTGCGCAGTGTGCTCACTTTCCCCCGCCAACTTAATAGAAAATTCTTAATTGCTTTCTGTTGTTGACATACATCACCATTTGATCTAATTTTGTTTGTCTAAAATACACAATAGGCCCTGCAGTTTGAACACCACCAATCCAGCGTATCAGATCATTTCACAACTCCAGACTCCATTGCCCAATGGTATTATACTATCTAAACACTATATCATAAGACCTGAAAGAAATCCTTCAACCAAAACATAAACCAAAAACCTGAGCATAATAGCTAGCCTAAAACACCATCATAACAGAGACAAATCATAAAGAGAGAGCCCTCTCTGGTTGCAGTTAGGCTAGGAACTGTAACCCAAAGATTGGTTAGTGGTTACCCCGGCCGTATTCCCTTGGGAGTCATAGGGAACAACCTGGGTGTTAACATAATTGGCGACTCCACTGGGGACTTTCTAGGTTTTTTCAATTACTATCTATCTTCCAAAGCTACCATCAAGCCTGAAACCAGCCAAGAGGCCTTAGAACTGTTCCTGTACCACAGTGACAGCTGTAAGGAAGAGCTAGATAGGGAATCTTCATCTTAGCTTTGAAACATATATAGCCATTCCAAAATCTTCATCCAGTCCTTGCAGATATAAAAATTTCCTACAAAATCCCAAAAATAGGTTGGAAGCTGGCTCCTAAGAAAAATCCACGGCATACTAGGGCAAATCCTGACCCTAATCCACCCATCATTGTTGATAATCCAAATACCATCCCTAGAAATATTAGGAGGCAGCAAAGGCAGGACCAACCTGTTGATTTAACCCCTCGTACAGTTCATCCCAACCCCATTTCTACTCCAATAAAAGTTCTTTTCCGGTCCACCCCTAGTTCCCCTAGTTCACCATCCACTTCTCACAGTCCTCCTCTCACATCTTCATCCACTGCACATATCCCCTTGAGCCACACTTTAGGTTTAGCTTCACCTGTTACCCCTGTGGTACCCATCGTTCCTATTATCCCAGCTACACCTGTTAATCCTCTAAATCCTGTAAATATGGCTAACAGATATGCACCCTTGCAGATACCAGCTAATGCTGCAGCTTTACCTCAAGATTACCAAAGCAAAATCTCATATTTTGACTCCAATGGCTCTCTAACCGCTGTCCAGCATGCCAAGAAGATGCAAGACCATTTTGAGACCTATGAAATAGATGATGACAGTGTCAGAATGAGGATGTTTGTTCAAAGCCTAACCGGGGATGTAAGAACTTGGTTTAGATCCCTAAATGCAAACTCCATTGCAACTCCCAATGATCTGTATCAAGCCTTTACTACCAGATGGGAGAAGAAGAAAGATCCCCTGCACATACTTGCTGAATATGAAACAATCAAGAGAGGTCCGCAAGAGACCGTTCTGGAGTATTGTGCTAGATTCAACAATGTGTACAATGCAATACCACAAAACCTAAGACCTCCTCCTGATTTGGCCTTGTACAAATTCCCTGATGGATTTGATCCTGACATGGCATATCAGTTGAAGGAAAGAGAACCTGAAACCCTTGAAGACGCTCAAAAGGCTGCTGTCACAGTGGAGGCAAACCTGATTGCCAAAAGAAACAGGGCAAGGTTAGAAAAGAGAAGCATATACAAAGAAGAACCTACAGCCCTTGATCAAAAACTTGATGCAATACTTAATGGTATGAAGAGATTGGGTGATAGGGTAGAATCGGTTGAGAGAAAAGCATCATGGGAAGCACCACAAAACAATCCTCCTAGGAATCCAAATTTTAGGAGAAACCCAAACCCAAACATTGGCAAGGCCAGTGCTGACCAAGACATAAGACCCCCTTTCCAAGAAAATTATGCAGAAACTTCAACATCAACTAAGCCCAATGAAGATCCTGAGATTAATTTAATGGGTCTGGATGGTGAAAGTCAAGTTTTCTTAACACAAGAGGATCATGAGGATGATGAAATCAAACTATTCCAAACTAAATCAGGTGAATCCTTTGACTTCAAACAAGGCTATGACACTGCTGTTTATGAAGTCCATAAACAATACCAGCTGAGGAGCAGAACTGTAAATGTTAACCAGCCTGAAAAGAAAAAGGATAATCAGCAGCCCGAAAGAGTCACAGGCACAGAACCTAATGACAAAATAAATTCACATACACAAGAAATGATTGTTGAAGAGATCACCGAACCACTGTCCACAAAACAGCAGCCTATGGTCACTCCCCCCTCTCATCCTTATTCAACTATTTCTCCTCAAGAAATGTGTAAAAAGGATAAGTCCCAAAATTAAGATAAAAATCAAGAAGAAGATTTAATGAATAAGGAGAGGACTGTCACCTATAACCCCAGGACCCAATCTGAAAAATCCTTTGATCTAGAAACTGAAATTGGAAAAATAAAGATAGCTATTCCTCTCGTGGAACTAGCCAAGCATGACATCTATAAACTGCAGATCAAAAAGTCCCTTCAACTCACCAGCAGCATAGATGATGTCAATGTGCTGGATGACACTCCAGAATTGTTATTTGGCCCAGAAGTGGATGGAAAAACAATAGTCACAGGGGTACTACCGTTTTATGTCAGCCTACATATTCATGACAAAATACTACACAATGCAATGTTTGATTCCGGTGCTTCTCATAACCTCATGCCAAAAGCAGTCATGGAAAGATTAAATTTGGATATAACAAGACCATACAAGGACCTGTTTTCCTTTGACTCCAGCCAAGTCAAGTGTTTAGGTCTAATAAAAGATTTATGTGTGTCTCTGGTTCAATACCCTAACAAGACCATTCTAATGGATGTTGTAGTCGCTGATATCCCACCTAAATATGGGATGCTGTTATCAAGATCATGGGGAGCTAAACTCCAAGGTTCCCTACAATTAGACATGTCATATGCCACCATCTCTGTTTTTGGGCAACCAAAAAGACTGTACAGAGAAACACTGATGAAATACATGGTCAGCAGTGAGGAAAAGCCTCAAAACTTTCCCATATATGCTATCCATTCAGACATAGACTCATACATTATTTTCAATGACATCACAACTCCCTCAAAAGGTGAAGTTGAAACCAAGACATTCATACAAGAGAAAGACTCAAATGAAAGTATCACCACCCACGAAACAGCAGCTAAACAAACACTAGATACTGCTGCTGTTCTAAATCCCAAGCATACCCAATCAAATGATGAAACTGTCCTAGAAGACGACCTAAAGGAAAAACCACAACTTCTACTCACATTGCCAGCCCATGAAAAGATCATTAAAACTCCTTCCCAACAGGACATTCTATGGTTCCTTGAATTTGACGGTGCAGTTAACAAATTAGGAGCAGGGGCTGGAGTTTGGGTACACAATAAAGAAAATAGCTATGCAGAAGGCAGAGCCTACAGATTGAATTTCAGATGTACTAATAACATGGCTGAATATGAGGCTCTCCTACTAGGTCTCAAGTTAGTAAAGTCCCTACAAGCGATAAAAGTGGCAATCCTAGGAGACTCAGACCTAGTTATCCAACAAGTAAAGGGAAATTTTTTCACCAATGATAAAAGATTGAGGTCTTATAGGTCTGCTGTCGCTGATGTACTGAACTCCTTCCTTGAATTCCAAATCACTAAGATTTCTAGGACCCTCAATCTACATGCTCATAGTTTAGCCACCTTTGCTAGTACCTGCAAGCTGCCTTTTGAGCCCCATCATTGTTTTACAGCTGAGATAAAACACAGACCATCTGTCCCAAACAATATCAATGATTGGCAAGTGTTTGATGATGACAAGCAAATAAACAATTTCTTGACTTTGCAGCAAGAATTTTCAGGACTAAATATTGACAATGACAAAGCAAGTCAATCACAAATACAGTTTCAGGAGATTACTCACCCAATATCACTCAGGACAGCAAAACAAATGCTAAATCCAACTATTTTTGACAAGGACAGCATTCAGCAAATTCAATCAAATAATTGTGAGGAAGTGGCCAATGCTGAAACTGAAATCATAGAGCTGAAAGACAACTTTCTACCAACAGGCCTAACTCCCCTGGAGGACATCTTTGATTCAAATGACATTCCCAGAAAACCAAAAATGCAGCCCTTAAATGCAGCCATTGAAGAATACAACATAGGTACAATTGACAAACCCAAAATAATTAAATTGTCTGCATCTTTACCTCCTGATCAAAAGCCAAAATACATTGACCTTTTTAAAGAGTTCCAGGATGTCTTTGCATGGAGTTATGAGGACCTAAAGTCCTATGACACCTCTGTTATCCAGCATACTATCCCTCTCAAGCCTGATCAAAAGCCCTTTAAACAAAAATTGAGGAGAATCAATCCTATGCTTCTCCCAGCAATGGAACAAGAAGTACAAAAAATGTTTAAGGCAGGCATCATAGCACCAATCAGATTCTCTGAATGGATCTCCAACTTAGTCCCTACAAGAAAGAAGACCGGTGAAATTAGGCTGTGTGTGGACTTAAGGAATCTGAACCAAGTATCCCTCAAAGACAACTATCCCTTACCTAAAATGGATCATATTCTCCAAAGAGTGGTAGGGGCCTCAAGGATCTCATTACTTGATGGATTCTCGGGTTTCAATCAAATCCTAGTACACCCTGATGATCAAGACAAAACTGCATTTACAACCCCATGGGGAACTTTCAAGTATGTTAAAATGCCTTTTGGGTTGAAGAATGTCGGGGCAACATTTCAAAGAGCAATGGATATCGCTTTCGCAAAGGAGATTCATGATTTCCTTGTCATTTATTTAGATGACCTCACACCTTTTTCCAAGTCTGACCAAGAACATTTGAAACATTTGAGACAGATCTTCCTAACATGTAGGAAATATGGAATTTCGTTGAATCCCAAAAAATCCCTGTTTGGTTTAGAGGAAGGTAAACTATTGGGCCACATCATCTCTAAAGATGGCATAAGAATTGATCCAGACAGGATACAAGCTATCCTACAAATGCCCCACCCAAGAAATATAAAAGAATTGCAAGGATTCTTGGGAAAAATCAATTTCTTAAGGAGATTTATCCCAAATCTGGCCGAGTTGATCAGATTGCTTAATAATATGCTAAAGAAAGATTCAAAGGTCAAATGGACTGTTGAAGCCAAGCAAGCCTTTGAAGGTATAAAGCTGGCCCTCACTCAAACCCCAGTGTTGACCAATCCTCAGTTTGACAGAGAATTCATCATCTTCTCTTTTGCCTCCCAGCATACTATTGCTGCTGTTTTATTACAGAAAGATGACCAAGGAAATGAGAAGCCTATCGCCTTCTTCAGCAGGGCTCTTAGAGATGCACCTCTAAAATATCAAATCATGGAGAAACAAGCCTATGCTTTGGTCAAGATAATTAAAGACTTTAGGATTTATATCCTTTACTCTCATGTTGTGGCTTATGTACCAAGTCCTATTGTCAAAGACATTCTCACCCAAGAAAACTTAGAGGGCAGAAGAGGAAAGTGGATTGCCAACATATTGGAATTTGATATTGAGATAAAACCAACTAAACTAATAAAAGGGCAAGGTTTGGCCAAGTTAATGACAGAAGCAAATTTCCAAGCCCTAGATATCAATCAGCTGGACAGTGAAACAGAGCTGGCGACTCCAAAGATCAATGTAGCCTTTGAACAATCCCCTTGGTACTCTGACATCTGTTATGTGTTACAAAACCTGTGTGCTCCCCCAGGACTGTCCAGAACTAAGTGTAGGTTCTTAAAAATGAAAACATCTAGATTTTGTGTGATGGATGGAAATTTACTTTGGAAAAACCATGAAGGTATATTGCTGCACTGTTTAATGGAAAATGAAACTAACAATATCATGCAAGATTTTCATGCAGGAGACTGTGGTGGACATTTGTACTGGAAATCCACTGTGGACAAAATACTGAGGGCTGGTTATTACTGGCCCACCATGTTCTCTGATGTCAAGAAATTCACTACCTCATGCCACAAATGCCAAGTGTTTGAGGGAAAAAGACAGTTGCTACCACTCCCCCTAAGACCCATTGCAACAGAGAGACCTTTTCAACAATGGGGCTTGGATTTCATTGGGGAAATTCATCCCTCATCTTCAGGCCAACATAGATGGATTCTGACAGCCACAGACTACTTCACCAAATGGATTGAAGCTGCCCCATGCAGACAAGCAAATGACTCAGTAATCATTCAGTTTTTGGAGAACAACATACTGGCTAGGTTTGGCTGTCCTGACAAAATAATAACAGACAATGCTGCTGCTTTCAGATCCAAGAAAATGGTGAACTTCTGCCACAAATATCATATTACTTTGGGACACTCTACTGCATACTATCCCCAAGGAAATGGCCTAGCTGAATCATCTAACAAGAGCCTGGTGAACATCATAAAAAAGGTGCTGGAAGAAAACAAAAAGAATTGGCACAAGAAACTAGTCAATGCCTTATGGGCAGATAGACTAACAACCAAAAGATCAATTGGGACCAGCCCATATGAGTTGGTTTATGGACTAGAAGCCAAATTTCCCTCATCAATAGGAGTGCCTGTTATGAAGCTTCTTCAAGAAAACCAAGCCGAACCAAATGATATGCAAAGAAGGATAAATCAAATCATATGTCTGCAGCAAACTAGAGATCAGGTTTTCAGCAGAGTTCAAGGGTTACAAGAAAAATTAAAGAAGGCCTTTGACAGGAGAACCAAAGCAGAAGATTTCAATGTGGGAGACAAAGTCCTAAAGTGGGATGCAAGAAGAGAAGAAAAGGGAAAGCATGGAAAATTTGATTCCTTATGGAGGGGACCATTTGCTGTCCAAGCAGTACAAGGTAACAACACTTACTTCCTTAAAAGTCTAACTGAAGCTGACTTGGATGAAGGTCCTGTCAATGGCAGGATGCTGAAGCATTATTTTGACTATTTCCCATGAGTGCAACCTGAGGTTCCCTTGTATATATGCAGATGTACATATTATTTTCTGTTTAGATTGTAAAAATGCAGTTTTCCAAGTTATTGACTAACCAGCAAAAGGTAAATAGAATCAGAGGTCTACCAAGAAGGGAAGCACAAAATTTGGCACTTCAAAGCAGCAAACTTCAAGGATGATATGGGCAGCAATGGAGCAAGGCAATCTGACCTGCTGTTCTTGGTCTTTCAAAAGAAACACCATCCCCATGTGGAGCCACTGTTAGATACCTATACCAATAGGTTTCATATTTCATGATTGGCTATGGAAGGTCCAAATTTGTTCTGCTTTGATGACTCAAAGATCACATATTTCCAAGAGAACCCAATCTATGTTTACAGCATGGTATGAGCTTCAAATTTTGATGGATGATTCAACAGCTTAATCTGGATCATTCCATGGTTTAAATTTACAGTTGTAGAATAGAGAAAGGAGTCTGTCCAAACTGTTTAATCTTGGCAGACAAGTAGTTCAGGTAGAGAAAAAAAGGCTCCCAACAGCTTAATCTGGGACCTTGGAAGAAATAAGGGTAGAAGTAGATAGCAAAAACAAAAGAAAAGCCAAAGAAAAGAAAAGGCAAGTCAGGGTCTGCGAGTCCAAGTGCACCCTCCAAGAAGAAATAAAAAATGCTAGGCAAGTAGCTGGGTAAGTAGTGGTGGTTGCAGAAAAGGCTATCTTTACCATTGCAGATATGTTGACTATGATTACCAAGGCAAAGTCTATCAAGTGACAAGGTGTTCATATTCATCAAGTTACAGCAAGGAGCATGACTAACCTCCCTCCTTCCCCCTTTCTTTCCATTACTAACATCCCTCTATGAGCTGAGATTCAGGGAGGAAGATCATGGTTTCATGATGATTCTTGTTGATCCAAAGCCACATTTCTTGTCTAAAAATCTTTTCATTTTGATCTACTCCCTAAACTAAGTAAGTTTCAAGTAAACTTAGTATCTTCTCCCTCCATTCACTTCCCCCATCCATATTAACTCTAACTCTACTATGTAAATCCTCTGTATTGCCTTTCCCCTACTAGTATTAACACCATGGTGTATAAACCCCAAATTTGGTATAAATATCCCTCCCCCTTGGCATTATAGCCATATGTTCTCTAAAGGGATCAGATGACATCTGGTCATTGTGATAAGCCTAAGCCAAAACCCCTTTTCCCCTTTACAAATCCCTTTCTCACTCTCAAATCCCCATTTACGCATAAAACCTCCTAAAAAGCCTTGTTTATACCCTTACCCACTTCAAATGGCTAAAACGTGGAAAACCCACTTCCGCCGCTTAAACTAAAGTCTGGGCGCATACATTTGTTTTTGAAATACATTGAAAAACCTTACCAAACCACCATACCCCGATCTTTTCCGCCTAAGCGCGCATCCCAAAAAATATGTTAAATAAAGCCGCGCCTTGCCGTATCCCCCGATCATGTCATCGACCCCGACAGCCGTCCGATCCGATCTTGCACATCCAACGGCTCTGGTTGCATCGGACCCTCTCCGAGGATCGCCCGTTACCTACCCTATCCCCCTATCACATCTAACCTCCGATAACCGTCAGATCACATCCCTCCAGATCCGACGACCATCGCTGCATCGGAGCAGATCCGCTATCCGGACGATATCTTCCGACGGCCGTATTTTGGCTACGTCACACGGCAGCCACGCGTCACCTCCACGGCCCATCGGACGTACCACTGACACTTACTGCCACCGTAACATAGGCGGTGCGATATAAAACCACCGGCGGTTTCCGGTTTCTTCCTTTCCGCCCGCATTGCGTCATCGCCACGTCATTGCTCCGTCACCCCACGTCACTGCCACTTATGCCGCCACGTCAACCTTCCGCTCAACTATTGGTCGACCTGTCCCGCCACCTCACCATCCCCCGTGGACCAACCAGAGCCCGCCACCTGGCCGGATGACGTCCTGCTGACGTCATCCGACCCTGACCCCACCTATGACGTCATGCTGACGTCAGCACGAAAACGCGCCAAAATCACCAAAAACTATATTTATGTCAAAAAGTCGCGTTTTTTGCTATTTTTGGCGAGAGCTTTGTTGTCTGTTCTGCATGAAATTTTACGTTCAAACCTGCACCAGCCTGCTGAGCTAACTTCCAGACCGCCAGAGCGTCCATCCTTCACGCACTAGCAAGTTTAACCGGCGAAATTCCACAGGTACTCTCCATCTTTACTCTGCAAATCCGTTTTTTCGTAAATTCCGACAGTAGCCTGTAAGCAGACTTTAAAACGCCGATTTCACCACTAAACTCCACTGAACCAGCAGTAATACCGAACCAGAGCTACCATTACACGTTTGAAAAAACCACATTGGGCAAATTGAACATAAATTCCTCGCTGGTTCGCGCAATCGTGAACCAGTTACCCGCAAAAATCAAATTTGCCTCAAAAACAAACTCTGCTCAGTTCTGCAAATCATCTATTGGTTCAAAGGCAGTATTTCAATTGCTGCATCCTTCCCTATTTCATTCTTTCTCCTCAGAAATTCCCATCTTCCTCAGAAAAGCCCCTTTTGTGTTACTCTGCATAGTAACACCAGTCCTAAAAAGAACAGAATCTTAAAGAAAACATGGATCCCCCTGTGGCTCCCATAGCCCTCAATGTAGCTCCTCTGAATGCCCCTCACAGAGCATTGGACTGGAAAGCATTAGCTGACTTAGACTATAACATATCAGAAGAAATGCTAAGCAGGAGCAGGTTTCATCTCCAAATATTAAATGAAATTAAAATCAAACATCAGAATGGGACAGACATCTTGGGAATTTGGGATTCCTCTCTCCCAATCTTCAAGCTACCTCAGGTCAACCAATTCCCAGAACTCATCCACCTATGTGCTGAGTATTATGATGCATCCCAGAGGGCAGTGCTTGATTCTTCAGGCGCAATTCTGTTTCTCATTACCCCTGAAGCCATCAGGGAGATGCTGCAGTTCAAAACAGATAAGAAGTTGGTCCCTCTATCACTAGCTGATTTGATAATAGAGGGAGCCAGAATAATAGAGGCCCAGATTACAAAGCTTAACCAGTTATTCATCAAAGCTGACACTGTACAAATTCCTCCCATCAACTCTATCTACCTCAACCAATTGGGCCTGGACCTTGTTGACATGATCAGTCCAATCCTGGGATATGATTCAGTGGAATATGTGGATGAAACGGTTATGCACATAATGCTCATGTTTTCTCCAGGAAGAAAACCAGTCTGCTATGACTATGCCACATACATCTCAGACAAGATGCATGAGCAGTTGATGAACCTATCAAGAGATAGGGTATTTAAATACACTTCCTACATATATCATTTGCTTCTATACTTCCAGCATGAGAAGTTCTCCTTCCCAATGAAGAGAGAAGATGCATAGGGAAATTTGAGATCTGTGGTGTACTGGACATCTGCTTTCCACCTCCATTTCTATTCTCCATACACCTACTGTGAGTTCATTGATCACTTCATTCATCCAGCCATGACTCTACTTTTGGGCTCACCTCCTCCCAGATTGACAGATGAGATGCAAAGACTCCTGCATTTATCAAAAGCATACAGTATTGGGGATTGGTACTTCTACCAACACCACACCATCATCAGAATATATGGGTATGAGTTGCCCCCATTTAGACTACCCAGATTTGTGCCTATGAGGCTACTTGCCTTAGAATACTTCAGGCAGTTTGGCTTTGTGGATATGTTCCACTTTTTAGGCAAAGGTAAGAAGGCACAGCTAAAGGTCAAAAGTCAACTTGGCCATTTCCTCTATAACGAAAGGGAGGAAGGGTGGAAGGAAGCAGATAGAATGCTTGGGGGCCTTGGTCTCAAATACAACTTCCTATGGAAACCTTACGACCCTAATAACTTCATTACCATGAGGAGGCTTAAATACAAATTGTCTGCTTATGATCATTGCAGCCTTCCTCACATAGAAAAACATGCCAATCAAAGCAAATGAAGGAGAGGGACTTTAGAAGAAGCTGTTACTCAAGAAGAGCTTAATCAAAGAGCTCTAAGAAACATAAAGAAAATGGCTGACCTTGAGTTTTATTCACAGGTCAGCTCACTGCCGAGCATACAAATTGGAGCAGCAGCATCCTCTTCAACCGCCCAACAGCAGGCTACAAGAGTTGCTGGAAATATATTAGAGAAGGGAAAAGAACAGGTGATGGAGATAGAGCCAGAGCAGCGAGAGAAAGAACAGGCAGAGCAGGAGCAGCAGTAGTAGCAACAACAAAAATAGCAACAGCAGCAAGGAGAAGGGCAACCTGAAACACAGCAGCCCTTACAGCAAGAAAGAGTGGTAGATACCCCAACTACCACTGAGCAGCAGGCCCAAAATGTAGAACACTCAAGGCTTGAAAACATTACTGATGCCTCGGTCCTTCAAACTCCACAGAAGGAGGACCTAAGTAGAAAAAGGGACAGAGAAACACCCATGACTTCATCCATCAACCAAGGGGAGAAGAGACAGAGGTTAAATGACTTCTCAGAGGATGATGCGGCAATTAGACAAGCAATGGGTATGGGCCCACCCAGCAGGGAAGCCTCGGTCAGTTCCTTCCACCAAGAACAAGACAGAACTATAGGAGGGGAGGTCACTTCCTCCAGCCAGCAGAGGGAAGGAGAGGTAGGCATCAAACAACAGTTTATAGACATCAAAAAAAGGAGTGAACCCAAGAAAATCAAATTATATAACCATTTGTTGAAAATGGCTCCCTCCAACCAACAAAGATTAATGGCTGCCTTTGATGTGGACGAAGGCAAGTTGACTATGAGTCACTTCATACCCACCGCGCTCCAGCCACAATCTACTGCAGATTATCTCAGGACTAATCTAGAGGTCCTGGCCAAGGACATCCACCCAATGGATAAAATTGAGCTGCACAAGCAAACTGGCGAAATGGTGTATGCCTCCTTGGCAGACAAAACGTTGGAGAATTATAAATTAACAAGCAGCCTCAATGCTACAGCCTCTCAACTAGAATTGGAGAGGGCTTCATCTCAGGCCAAAGACAACAGGATAAGATCCCTAGAGGACATCATCGTGGAAATTGGGCATAACCCCAATGACATCAAAGGGATACAGGAGATCTTGAAACTAAGGGATGCTGACATGGCTGCATTAAGGAAGAAAGTCAAACTCCCAGCTACCATTCACCCCCAAACAGATGAGGTAGCCCAACAAAGGATGGAAAAGGATGCCACAGATCTGCTAATATCTATATATAAGCAGCTCCTGCAGACACAAGAGAAATTAGGAGAGTCCGAGGCTACTCAAGCGGCCTTACAAGCAGCACTAAAGCAAAGACAAGAGGGTCAGACTTCTCAGCCTCCTCCTCAAGTCATCAATCTTAAGGACGCTGCTCCTACCACTGTGCCTCCACCTCAACAAGCTGAACAAACAGCTACATCCACTTCAGCAACACCTACAAGTATAGAACAGGCACAGAGCCTAGATATGCAGAAATTAAAGAATGAAATACAAATCTTGGAAGCTCAGATGACAGAGCTGCATGAAACCAGAGAAAAGCTGGCCAAGGTCAATGAAAGGCATGATAAGACAAAAAGAGAGGTGGCAGAAAAGGGCAAGGAAATCAAAGCCCTTAAAGATAGGATCAAGGAGCATGAGAATGAGCTCAAGCTAGATAAAATCATATCTGAGATCAGAGCAATGGTATGGTCCAATATTGGCCAATCCATCACCAACCAATGGCCATATATTGAGACAATCCATGAGCAACTAGAGCTCATCCCAAAGGCACAGAAGGAAATCCGAACATCAAGAGCCTTATTAGGAAATATGCCTGAAGTTGCTACAAGAATGATCAATGTGCTTAACCACAAAACAAGTTCTCAGTTAGCCACCATTGGAATCACAAATAGAACTGAGACTATTCAACTGATCAAGAGGGTTCTTACTCTTAGAAATCTGGTACAGACATTGGACAGAAGAACCCAGGATATGCAGACAGAGGTGAACAGGTTCATGGAGAAATTTCAGGTATTACAGAGTAGAGGACTCCCTAGCTTACTGAACAGCGGAGGGAAATTATTCACCCATGAACAGTATGCTAAAAGAGTAAATGTTTTTGCCTCAGCACAGATCAATGAGAGGGCCAGCACTTCAGAAGACACTGGGCCTATTACAGGGCAGGATTTCTATAGTAAGATAGAAAATCTATTTTTTATAATGAATGAAATTAATCACTTGTTTGATGTGGCCCCAAATTTTTTCAAATATACAGAAGCAGAAGAGACAATGGAGGCCATCCTCAGGCATCAGCTCCCTACACAGGAATGGTGGACAGATGCAATACAGAGAATTTTATAAGCAGTAAGGCATTCACCAATTTTTGTTTTTTTACAAATTTTTATAAAAAGCACAGTTCAGCAAAGTCAGCATGCAGCATAAATCAAAGCTGAGCCAACTCAGCGGATGTAGCGGCCAACAAAGCAGAAATAGAAGACCACAGCTGGCAAACCCGAGAATGCACTGCGCAGCCAAAAGTAAATGCGTATTTCCAGAATTAAAACAGAGTGATGCAACCGACTCAGTGACTCTCAAAAGTCAAAACAATCCTCTGACAGACATAAAGAGCATTTACGCTGCATTCAAAGTTGTAATAACTCCTTGTCTACTTTCTGAACGTAGTAATGAAGATATTTTCTCTCTCGGATGACTCAATGCCTGAGATATTTTGTATACGCATTCCTATAAAGTCCCCTTCGCATGAGATTGCAAGGGTTGTTGTTGATTTCTCCTGAAGAAGTTCTTATGTTGTAATCCTTACAGAAGTTAATAAAGAAAGCAATGGAATTTCTCGGATTTCTGAGGTGTTGGATACGTTCTGGTGTCTGTTGATAGCTGCTGGATTCCTGTGTATTTCACTATACAATAAGTCTCTGTATCTCTCTCTGTTAATTAGTTGTTTTGTTAAAATCCATATATGCCATCTGATTTCAATACTAAGCAACAAGGAAAAAGAATAGCTTTCAGGATTTATTCACTGAGTACCCTGAGTTCAATCTGTGTTGTTTATGAATGTTTTCTTCAGCTGTAATCTAGATAAATGTAATTCTTGATTGCTGCACTTTCAGAATACACCTTTCATAGTGGCCTTTGTCACAGGAATTCAAGTTTTGCTCCTGCGCAGTGTGCTCACTTTCCCCCCGCCAACTTAATAGAAAATTCTTAATTGCTTTCTGTTGTTGACATACATCACCATTTGATCTAATTTTGTTTGTCCAAAATACACAATAGGCCCTGCAGTTTGAACACCACCAATCCAGCGTATCAGATCATTTCACAACTCCAGACTCCATTGCCCAATGGTATTATACTATCTAAACACTATATCATAAGACCTGAAAGAAATCCTTCAACCAAAACATAAACCAAAAACCTGAGCATAATAGCTAGCCTAAAACACCATCATAACAGAGACAAATCATAAAGAGAGAGCCCTCTCTGGTTGCAGTTAGGCTAGGAACTGTAACCCAAAGATTGGTTAGTGGTTACCCCGGCCGTATTCCCTTGGGAGTCATAGGGAACAACCTGGGTGTTAACACCATGCATACACAATGCACATACATAGTACCACATGCCCGCAACACAACATGTACAACATGCACTCAATCCCACATGTACACCAGTACCACATGTACAAAGCACAACATGCACAATGTGTGCACAACATCACATTTACACGGCACCACCTACATAACGTGTATACAACGCCTCATGTAAATTGCACCACTGTAAAATGTGTCCACAATACCACATGCACAAAGTACCATGCACACGTCAAGTATGTGACACCACATGTACATAGCGCCACATGCAGGACATGTACACAACACCACCTGCACACAACACCACGTCTACATAGCGCCACATGTACAACATGCACAAAACACCACTTGTACATAGTATAGCATATCCAACATGTACACAACATCATCTATACACAACACTGCATATCCAATCATGCACACAACACCATATGCAATATTCGTAGAACACTATCTATACCATCCTATACATAACATTGCATAAACAACATGTACAGACACTATATATACATAACACCACATGTGCGCACATCATAGATGCAACATGTACAACATATACAACATATGCACGACAATAGTACCACACACACAAAACCACACTGTCCTTACCAATAAACCTTGCTTCCAGTGTCTTATCCATGCTTATCCTAGCATGCCACATACCACACTGCTTTCATTTTGCTGATGTATCCCTTGCTATAACATGTCCATAACATATTAGCATAAGCATAATACACACATACAATATAAATTCATATTCACATGACACTGACCTCATGTATTTGTCATGACTACTCTTCCCACTTGATTCCTCATAGCCAAGAAATTCTTTATGTCATTCACCTGCATAGGCAATCATTCTGCCACAAGAACGATTCTTGATTATTTGTCGAATCGTGACATAGATACATGGATACATACATATGTATACTTAAACATTAGCATAACCAATCATGATCCTGTCAGACAACAATATGCATACATACACATATATACACATAAATGTTAGCATTAATAATCATGATCCATGATGACCCTATCAAACATGACATACATACACACCTAACATGATCATAACATAATTACCAGATATGAAGGTAAAGATTTAAGAGAACTTCATTTATTCATGCAACACATGCGTAACATTAAGAATAGTCATTCCAAACATAGCCAAGGCATCTGACGCCTCCGATCCATTTAATTTACCTTTTTTGTTACCTTTCTCATGAGTTTACGGCCACTGTCCATTTACCATAATAGACCCAGCCAGTCCAACCGAATGTCATAGTCTTACCTTCTATTGCACTTACTCACGCACTGAGCTTCATATGTGTCTTAGATTACCTATTGGGTACCACACAACTCTCCTCGAGCTCCATTAATTCCCAACCAATTCCCAAGACTCAAAAAAATAAAGGAAGGAATGGAAACAACAAGAAGAAGACCATGAGAACCAAATCAATATGAAATCACAACAAAGTGGCGTATCTATGCACCAGACACAGTCAAAATTGAAAATCAAACCCAACAATCACAAAATACCAAAAGCACAAGACTAAAAATAGACACCATGATGCAATCCCCATGGTTCCCAAGGAAAGCTCAACCTGAACCTTCTTCAAGATTTGATGGCAACTTCTCTTTCCATGAAACTCCCTGCATCATGTTGTCATTAACAAATAATTGTTAGTGCATAAACAAACATAACAATACACTAGTTAGCTCATCTTGTTGTGCTAAGCATGTTTCTTGCAACTGAACACTTCCATTCCATCTCTCAAAGGACTCAAATCCTTTGATAAATCCACCTATAACTAAATACTAGCTAATATACTTGTCAAGTACATGTTCATGAATATAGCATGTATCCACATAATCTCACACAATATTAAGGTTAAGAAGACTTCTTGTATGCAAAGAACTCATTCGTTTAGAGTTAGGGTTTCCAAACATAGCCAAAGGAACTCTTGCCCAATTCCTTTCTTTGACCTTTCCTTGCTGCAATTGAGTGTTACTATGCACTGTCACATCACCCAATTATTAGTGATATAAACACATCAACTATTACCTTTTCAGGCTAATACCAGCATGCTTCCTGCAACTTCTCACACATGTCAACTACATGTTCCAACTATCAAGACAATCATATCTATCAATTTGAAATCAACATTTAGGAGGACTAATAACCATGTCATAATCCATAATCAAGTCATAGTCATTAGACATAATTCTACAATTGTCACCTACTTACCTGCAAGTATATATCAATTGTCTCAACACATATGAATAAGTACAACAATCATAAAACAATATCATTTGAACACATACCCATGTTATGCAATTCATCAAACATTCAACCAACTTTCAACCATACCATGTTAAATAAATCAACTAGACAACACAACAAAACATTCAAGTACCAATGAAATGACATAAGCAAGCTCATACCTTAATGTATCTCAAGGGAGGCAATCTTGTCTACACAATCAATCTAGGTTAGCACGATACAACTTCACAACATATCAACTCAAACATAAATCATGGCATCCATAATAGTAACTAACTAACATGTTCACATCATAAGCTCATAAGCATTTGTCGTTCATGAATAAAAACCACATATGTATGATCAGTCTAGATTAGTATGACACCATATCACAAATATGTTGGCTCATACCTAAATATCGAAACCATAACCATCTGCATAGGTCAAACCAGGTTAGCACAATACATATAACATCAATATCTTAAACGCAATGAACATAACCATCACGCATATGACCAATCCAAAATACAACATCAAGATCTCAATGAAATAACCCTAATCATCAAGTTAATACCATATAAAAAAATAAGCTATATATCATGCTCATCAACAACATATAACCTAATAATCAAGTTATCTATCATAAAACAACAATAGCAATGCATACAACCACAGGTTACCATCATTTTTGACTATCTGACTCATGTGCATATGACTAAGCTAATCAACTATCATCTATCATGTACATAACCATAACATCAAAAAACATGTACATAAACCTAATGTATATAACCCTAATGCATATAACAATCCTTAACCTACATACCTGTATGTGCAACATACAAACCTGTATGACAACATGCACTTGCCTTGAGGTCCAATGTTGCAACTTCACTTTGATGATCTGCATCTCTTGCTCTATCTCAGCCATCACATTAGCATCATAACATACCAATATCACCTTGATGACCTAAATTGCATACCATGACTTCACAAGGCATCTTTTACCTACATTTCATGCATAACTTTAACCAAGACCATACATGCATAAGAACTGCATATAGACATATAACATACAAGTACCAAACCATATACACCTCATTCTATCTAGATTCCAATCATCAATGCGTGACCATATCAACTTCATAAACCATGACCTCATGCATGAAAACAAAGCCCATTACATCACTGTACACATTTCCACATGCAACCATAAACATGCATAAGAAATGCATAATAAACTACTGATATGCATGAATGCATGTAGTCTAGCATAAGCAATCAATTCTTGTAACCAACCTACAAGACTGATACATGTAATCAAACATACCAAGAATGCAACCTACCATACAAGGATGTAATCAAGCAACATATAACAGCATGAAAGCGACATATAAAAATATGTAACTAATCATATACTCATGACGATGGATTCTACAAAATCAAATCAAGTTCCTCATGGCAACCTTACTACAATCATGATCAACATTATCCAATGCAACAAGAACATGGAATGCAAGTGTAAGAGACACACATGCAACTGGCATGCATGCATGAACAACACACACTGCCCATTTAGTTTGAGGGGTGAACCATGCCCTGACACCACCCTTTAATACCCCCCTCCCACATATACTTAAGTAACTAGCCAACCAGGGTAAACATTCGACGAGAGGCTACTATGATTTGATTCGACCTCCTATGTGACCTTAAGGAAGTGGAATCGATGAAAACATCACACACAATCATCCAACGTCAGCTTCAAGGCCCACAAAAACCAATCCAACACTTCAGACATCTTTCCCATGGGTCCTACTGAATTTTTGACCATCTTAGGACTTAGTCGCTCTCATGCTATAGGCATGATAGCATTCAAAAACCCAGAGTCGCTCTAATAGACTTATGTGCTAGCGTCTAGGGACCCAATTTTCCAGTTCTATGCTAGTCATCCTAGGATTTAAGCCACTTTTTCATGCCCAAAGCCTAGGTCACTGCCCAAAATGGAGTGATAGCTGAAGATCAGTAAAAGAACAGGAAAACAATGATGCCAAAGCAATAAATTGAACAAGATCTTAAATAGACCCCTACTAGCCATGACAGGCATTTTGTCAAACATATCATCAATATGTAACCTATAGGTGTAAACAACAAAATTAAGTGTAGTGATATCATACTTATTTGAGAATTGCTATGAACCATTTTTCCCTCATGTCATTTGTTGCATTATCATCTATTAGGCCATAGATACATTATCCATTCATTTACAAGTAAAAACATGATGAGAGTCATACATAGATGTTGTCATAAAACATACATATAACCAACATAATTTGTGCTATATGGATTAATGCACATGTGGTTGCATATGAAATACCCTCAAGGATCTTCTTGGGATCCAAGGTAGACTATTTAAGATTACCTGCAACTGTCACAAAGAAACATACATATATCCATCTTAATGCATGACAGACAAATAAAAGGAGGAAGGATTACCTCAGTCCTTGGTGTAGCCCTACTGGAGAATTGAATGTAGCAAAGTGGAAGACCTCTCCGTCTGCTCCTAGATCAGAACTTGCACATAGGCAAGACAAAGCGTAATCCTACAACATATAAAATTTTATAATCAAAAAATTAATATAAATGAAGATATAAGCTAGCATGCATTTAAGGTACTTATTAATTACATAATCGAATCAACATGTAAAGAAAAATGACATCGACACCATCAACTAGACAACACATAAACAAATCTATATTATTAGATAGAAGAAGAATGATTACAACCATCTTGGTTGGATCAAGCCTCCTCTAGTCCTTCAACTCATCTCTCTCTTTCTCTGTCAAATTCTTCGCAACATAACAATACTAAATCTCTTACAAAGTTTCGACAACCATTCAACCTCTTTCACAATGACCAAGCCTCTAATATATAGATGGTGAGAGGCTCATCCTTGCCAATTCTCTCATGAGTTCCTTTGAGGCATAAGCTAGGATGTTTCCTCTCTATATTGCTCTTTCCCTTTCCATGAGACTCCGTTAGGGATAGAAATATCCTTAGTTAGGTCAGAGGTAGATGTTTCCTGCTTTTTGAGCTGAAATTTGAGTGAAAAGAAGAGTGTTAGTCAGTCAACTTGTGCTTTGGCCTCCGAAATCTCAAAAATATTCAGTAATGATGCCTTTAGGCAAAACAGTGAGTTAACCTAGGGACTAATGCCCCTGGCTGATACATGGAGATAATTATAACTCTTCTTGCCTATTTCTGGGGTTCATTACCCTGGAAAATAGGTATGTGCTTTTGGTTTGGTCTTTAGCCAATGTGTCTTTCCCATTTGAGCTGAAGAGGAGATCATTTTCCTATATAAAAGATTCCCCCTAAACTTTGAGGTCACAAACGAAGATGATGGTTGAAATAATTTATAAATATTGTAGGAAAAGAGAGAGAGGATCAAAGCATCAGGACTGTGGGAGACATGAAACAAACCACATATGTAAAAAATATAAGATCATGTCCTGAGTCGGGCATTCCCATGCTTAGTAGCTGTGTCAAAGTGATGTACCAAAAAGATATATGATGACCATATCCACCAATAAGCACAATGTGGAACTCTGCCACAATATGATCAACCTGGCGCGCTATCTATGAAAACAATATATGCAGCTTGGGAGAGGAAACAAGGATGAGTGATGTAAGCCTCTACCTAAGGTCTTGGTCGCCACTTATCTGAACAACATATTTCTACACATGTGAATAGAGGAGTTGAAATCAAACATGTGAGAAATCATATAATTACCAGTCAATGATTTTAACTATTAACAGATGTGAGGATGGCCACCAATAAGGATGATGGTCTCCAAGATGGATAATACAATCTAGCAAGTGTGAGAAGGATGTTGTCGTCGAACACATGTAGAATCATTCAATTGGAATCCAATGATGAAAACCCCCAATCAAACATGAGGTAACCTACCACTGATGACTGCAAGTAATAGGGTACTGATATGTTTTTGGATATGCTTCCTAGATAGAGTGTCATAGTCGATAAGAAGAGATCTCTCAAAAGGAAAGAAATAAGGTGTCCTACATCACTCGATAGGAAATGGGACAAGAATGATTTGTTTTGGAGATAAATTTTGAGCAATGGGTCAAACAAACGGAGGGAATTTTTGAAGTGCATGATGGGTGGTTGATACATGAAGAAGAGGATAGGTGGATCCCTTGAACAATAGAAGGCACGACACAAAGGTTTACCAGGCATATTAGACTCATGAACACAAAAGAGTGTTAGCATAGAGGGATGCAGGAACATTAGAGTATAAAGGATAAACTCATAGGATGGTAAAGTTCATCTGAGAGGTTGAAAAAATAGATTATCTGAGGGAGTGCCATGTTCAAGGGATAGACTGTTGCCAAAAAAAATCCTTCCAAATATAGTTATTGAATCACTGTGTTGTCTAATTTTCCCCATCTGATTAAGTTTAACGAGTCCAGATGGATAAACTCGGTGGTATTTTCATATTTAGAGAGTCTGAAAAGATCTTGAAGAGAAACTCCAGGGGGTCCCTTTGTCATGGTTGATAACCCGGTGCGACAAAGGTTTAATAGTATACTTGACACAGTTCATTTTCCATAAGATAGTCTATTGAGTCTGGATAAAGTGGTAAACCTATGCTCAATAGACGTTTGCCTCATTTTGTTATGAGTACGAGGGGATGGATAAAATCAATTTTCTACATGAAATTTTAATGAGTCACATGAAGAAAAACTCAATAGATCTTCATAAAATTTTAATGAGTCAGATGAAGAAAACTCGATATGTCTTTTATAGTTTAAAAAGTGAAGAAAAAGAGATAAAAGAGTTGCTTAGGTCTTATTAACAGAAGTTTTACGAGTCCGAAGATGATGGCTCAAGAATTTTTTAGTTCAAGAGCAAGAAAATGTCCCAAAATGGAAATTGCTCATATCGTCTTCGTAGGATTTTTACGAGCCCGAAGAAGGTAACTCAAGGATTTTTCAGTTCAAGATCGAGAAAAGGTCCCAAAAAAGAAAGTGCTAATATGGGGTCAAACTTGGGCAATTATGGACAAAGATGCTAAAATATTATAAGAACATAAGTAAAATTTGACAGTATATCAATATGGTGCATGTTTAAAACATAGGAAAGAAAAAATTCAATTTCGATGACAAGCTAGAGTGAGTCATATCTCCATAGTGACTTTAAGAAGGGTTACAAGCCTCCATTTTCACTATTTTGAGTGTTGTGAGAGCGTTCTATAGATAAAATAGAGCAAAAATTTCTCGAGCGATTGCGAGCAATCTAGGCTACCATTCAATGCGCCATCAGTTCCAAGTAGATTTCCTAATCCTTATCTTGCATTTTAATACCTTTTAAAGTCAAATTTGGGGATGAATTTTAGTTTTTGGGCAAGTCCTAAGTGGCTTGGTTGGCTAACGAGGTCACCCAGGCCATAGGGAGTGTTAAACGCTCTTCCTGTGAGAGGGAGGGGTGATATCACACCTTGTGGTCTCTGGAGGGTTGTGTTAGCCAGCCAAGCACAAGGAAACACTATCTTTTTTCATTCTCAGGGATTTTAGCCAGCAAAATACTAATTGAAGGGTGTTTTTGTGCAGGATTTGAGCTAAAAAAATGAGTATATGGAGGGAAAGAGCTCATGGTGCCGAGGAACTACAAATTATAAACAATCCAACTTAACATCTTTGCGAAGGTGCGGGTTGTTGAAATATCCCATACTTTACCTGATGAAGGGTCAGGAGGAGCTCCTTAGCTAGATTATTCGATAATGGGATGAACAACAAGGTGTGTTTAGGATTGAGGATCATGATCACTTGATCGAAAGAGATGAAATTTACTTCCTCTCTAGTATATTGTGTAGAGGTGCACAAGTAAATGTGACAGGAGTGAGAACGGACCCAAGAACCACCATGGAATTGGTCCAGACATACTGTAGACTAGGAAATGGGTTAGTGAGCAACATGGTTCCCATTGAGCATATCAGAACTAGGCCCATGAGGGCCATTCTATGGATGATCGTACACTTGGTAGGGTCCAAGAGATAGCATGTAGCTACAAAGGTTCAGTTGCTACTAGCCATAGACTTCTTACAGCCACAAGTATTTAACTGGTGTGAGGGAGTCCTTTGCCAGGTGAAAGTAGAGATGATAGCTTGTAAGACTCGGGCCCAAAGAGAGTTTAGGTATGATACCATGATCGTGTCCTTTATCCTTGAGATATTTCCCATGATGAGGTCGTGCATGAGTCTAGGCATAGTTGGTCCCATGGAGTCGATATAGGAGTGACGAGCTTCCCTAACATCTCGTACTGGAGGGGGACTGATTAGACACTTCTTCGAGGATGATTTCTTCAAGTGGCTCAGTGGCTAGATCTTGATGATCGATGATTATGCCTATGCAGACATGTATTACATAGGGGATCCAGATCTGATATTTCAACGTGGCACTCAATGGTAGCCACAAGGTAAGATGATTGGTCAAAGTACCAAAAAGTATTTTTTAACTTTTGAAGTTTATGTAATGTTTTCTTATTATGGGTGGAAAGGTATTGACACGAAGTGTTTTCTTGACACAAATGTGGCACCAATGCATCCTGCAGGCATGCCCCACCATGCTAGGTGGGGTGATCACCTACTTGGGGCCAGAGTAGCAACAGGTGCGACAGCCGCCAAAGAGGGGGATGACACACATAGTCTCCATGAGGTTGCTAGGAACCTCAAAAGGTTGAGCATGGGTGTGCCACCTCTTCCCAAGAGGAAGATACTGGCTCATATGCAGTGACACACAGTGGGTGTGCTAGAGTGGTTTTTGGTTCCTCTTAGGAGGTTGGCTAGAGTTGTCATTAGTTTTCATGAGCAACATGGTCAACAGGAGTAGGGTACAACCAGAAGGTGTCATTGTGAGGCTTAGTAGATCCATTTTGTACTTAAAACACCCAAGTTTTGGGAATTTTGAATGTAAAAGACTCAACTCGCGATATATATATATATATATATATATATATATATATATATATATATATATATATATATATATATATATATATATATATATATATATATATATAGATATATATATATATTGGTGATTCATGGTGTAAATGTTTGTTTTGATTTTTCATAAAAAAAAATTAACTATGAAAAAATTTACATTCATATATGTAACTATACAGAATGAGACCAATGCCAATATAATATATAATTTTCCAATGAGTCAGCGAATGCATTAGATTCTCTAGGAATGTTTTCATATGTAATAAACTCAAGTTGTCATTCCAAGAGTCGTACCCTTAAATAGTAACGTAACAATATTGGATTACGAATGTGATAGTGATTAGTCAATTGCATAATGACTAGCTAAGAGCCTAACCTAACCACTAGATTGGAGATGTCTTGAGATGAGGCTTCTATAAGGAGTTCGATCATAGACCTGTACTAATCAATATTATTGGTGGAAGTACTAAGAAAAACTCCCCCAAAACTATGTAGTTCTGACTTAGGTGTGTAAAGGACTCAAGCAGTTGATGCAATGTGCCGTGTGTGATGACTAATACCATCTCATATCATACGTATGGTAAAGGTGATGAGGACATCTGTGCAATGAGAGACGTGTATGAGACAAATACCCATAAAAAGCCAAAAATATTTAGACATGCCAAAAGAATCAAAACTTATAAATACATAAAATTACAAAGAAAATGCCTAATGTAACACTAGGCATAATACTTTTTTAGATAGAGCCTGTTGCGGGGCTCTGCGAGTGGAATTCCATCACAATCCTTAAGTTTACAGGCACCTTTTGAAAGGACCTTAGTAACAACATATGAACCAACCCATAATGGTTGAAGTGTTCTTGCCCCCAAGAGGTCATGATTTTGATCATAAAGTAAAACAAGGTCACCTTCTTGGAAAGAACAAGGGTTGACATTTTTGTCATATTGGGCTTTGACTTGATGCTTATGGGCTTCAAGAGCTAGTGTGGAATCTTGAAGAGTCTTTTCGAGTTGATTGAGGTATAGCAAGCATTCTTCTTTGGCTATGGTGTCGGGCAAGAGTTCAACAACTAATTTAGGGGAAGGAATCTTGCACTCGATAGGAAGAACTACTTCCAGGCTATAAGCAAGATGAAATGGTGTAAAGCCTGTAATAGTTTTGACTGACGTTCGGTATGCCCAAAGGGTAGGATATAACATGCGGTGCCAATGGTTTTTATGATTTCCTACTATCCAGTGGATCATGTTTTTTAGGTCGCCATTGACGACTTCGACTTGGCCATTAGCTTGTGGGTAGGAGGAGGAATAATGTTCTTGCCTAAAACCTAATAATGATGTTAGGTCATACATCATATGGTTCTGAAAGTGGGAAACATGGTCTGTAACGATCGTGTGGGGCACGCTGAAACGACAGATTATCTGATTGAACAAGAATAACGTAGCGGTTTCTCCATCAACCCAAAAAGTGGGAATGGCTTCCTCCCATTTTGTAAAGTAGTCCATAATGATAATAATGAAGTTGTGTCCATAAGAGGAAGTCAGATTTTAGGTGAAGAAGTTAATGCACCATTTAGCAAAGGGGTCGATGGAGATAACCGGGTGAAGGGGGGTCGGGGGTGCATGCATTTTCTTAGTAAATATTTGGCAAGGATGACACTACTGGACTGTAGTAATATAGTCTTTAAAGAAGGTTGGCTAGTAGTATCCTGCGCACAGAATTTTCTTGGTGGTTTCCATGCCAAAAAGATGACAACCACATTCCCCGACATGGAAGTCATTTAGAACATGTTCCACCTCGGCATGAGTGAGACAATGTCAAAGAACTGTATCAGCACCACGATGATATAAAGTATCATTCAACATTAAATAGTGCCGAGCTTGGTGGCGGATGTGACGATGATCGTCTGATGAGAGATATAGGCAGAACCATTGCATTTGGAGGTAAAAAAGAATGTATCCATACCAAGGATCAGTTGAGTCAACCAGATAGATAGATTCATTTGGAAGAGGATCATGGGCTACCTTATATAGATCGACTATGGGAAGGTCCAACAATAATTCAGTGTAGACTAAGAATTTTTTAGCCTTGGCAGTGGCGAAAACAAAATTCAATTGTTGGAGGATAATAATCCATTTGGAATATTTTCGTCTGATGACTTGACGAGACAGAATGTGTCTCATGGGATTCTCCAAGGCGATGACAGTAGTCTGTCACAATAGTATGTAATGTCGGAAGTGATTAACAACAAAGACTACTACCAAGCATAGCTTTTCCCCATGTGAATATCAGAGTTTGGGCCTAGCGAGGCCTTTCAAGAGATAATATATCACATGATTTCTAAGATCATCATGGGTTTGGACCAATACCATACCAATGGAGGACGGTGAGGCTTCTAGGTAAAGGAGAAATTCACGCGAATAGTTGGGAGGACTAAGAAGTGGGGCAGATATGAGTGCTTCTTTTAAGGCATCAAATGATTGTTGGGCTTGATCATCCCACAAGTATGGTACTCCTTTATTTAGTAAGTGCATAAAGCCTTTCGTTAGTTCGACGTATTTAAAGATGAATCATCATAAGAAGTTTTCCTTCCCTTGCAAATGTTGGAGTTGTAATATGGATTGTGGCGTGAGTAATTTCCTTTACCTTATTGGGATCAACCCGTATCCCGTGTTTGGAGATAATGAAACCAGGTAGGCGTCTAGAATTGACAAACAATACACATTTTTGTGGATTCAAATGGATGTTATAGAACTTCACCTAAGAAATATTGCTCTGAGATTAAATAGGTGTTAGGTTCACTTCTTGGAATGAGCTAGAAGGACGTCCAAGTAAGATTGAACAACATGTCCAATGTCATGAAATGCATATTCCATGGCCCTTTTAAAGGTTGCTCCAGCACTCTTTAGACCGAATGGGAGCTTCCGATATGGGAATATTCCCCAAGGACAAATGAAGGCGGTTTTGCATTGATTTGTGGGTGTTATGGCAATCTGGTTATAGCATGAGAAGCCATCCATAATGGAGAAGGATTCACAACCAGCACAATCATTGATTTTCTGGTCAATGAACGGGGTCAGATAATTGTCTTTTAGACACATGGTGTTCCAATCTCAGTAGTCAACACAGATCCAAATGGTACCCTATTTTTTATCTACAGGAACCAGATTGGAAACCCATTCTATCAAGGGAATGTGGTAGATGAAACCAACACGTAATAATTTTTCCACCTCAGACTTGATGGTTGTAGTTTTGTAGTGGTGGACTAGTAAGATTCTTTGGTGGATAGGCCTAGCATTTTTATAGAACTTGATCTCATGCTCGACGATAGATGGATCTATGCCGGGAATTTCCTCATAAGACCAAGCAAATACATCATGAAATTCCTTGAAAAGGCAGGTGAAGCTTGCAATTTCCTCAGGATTGCTATCAACTCCAATATGAATATTTTCCATGATACTTGTTTTGAATGAGATATCAATGAGCATTGTCTTTGAAGGATTTCCCATGTTCCCTTCTGAATCCAAAGTTTGGAAAATCATGTAAATTGAGGGAACAACCTCAGGTGGCTCAAGAGATAGTATTTTTACAAGGGTTCGGTTTGAATAAGATATCGAAGCGAGATGGTGAGAGATTTCCCAAGGTCGCTCCTCTAAAGAAATGATATCTCAAATAGCTTCGTCTAAAGGTAGGACTTCATTGAGGAGATCATTAGTGGGAGTCGTTGTCAAAGGAGATGGTACCGTTGGTTGTAACCAAAGTGATGGAAGAATCAAATGCAGATCGAATGGATTGATAAGCCAATTTGGCTAGTGAACGTGACATTTATTCTCCATAAGAGTCAATGTCTAAAGGGGTTGGCAGGATCCAAGGATTAGTTGGGTCATGAGGAATGGTAGAGACCATAGAAACTATATGTGGAACCTCGAGCAGTGAGAGAGGAAAGCAACCCATCAGGGAAGAACCCTTCAGAAGATTGGTACCAATACTGACGTAAGAGTCAGGTATGCCACCCACTAAGGGTATGCTACTGCTAGGAAACGGGGTGTAATTTGGGGTGTAGAAGGACAGTTGGTCCACTATGACTATTCTCCCATCCAATGGAAAGAGGATGAGGTGGAAGACCAAAGAAACAATGGTAATCAGGGCATAGGTCCAACTCTGACCCAAAAGTAGATTATAGTCGAGATGACGATCTATGACTTCAATGTCCACCATTACCATTTTCACACTCAGAGTTATCGGGTAGCAAGTAAGTTATATGTTACACAAAATTGTCACCATGATTTTCTGTAGTCAGTGTGAGTCTATCACCACTCATACTGTCCTCCTATGTAAGTCTTAAACCTCAGCTCTTCATGTCAAGCCTTAAAGATGAGAGAAAGTCATTGAAAATCTCTAAAACTCTAGTTCCACACTTTCTCTTAGCATTACCTGCAGTCCCGCACCCCTTGGTCATGTTCCTTGCAGACCTGCCTACTCTGTCTCTAAAGGAAAGGGTGCAGACTCCTGTAAAAGTCAAAAAGGTGCAAGTTTATTATTAAAAACTCACTTTGGGTTAATTCTGGACGCTTCTAGAAGAACCTTGAGGTGGCAAGTTCGCTCCTAGGTGGTTCATGCATCCCATAACTAAAGGAGCTAACCCTTTGATGTGAGGAGCTTATCCCTTTGAAGGAGGACTCTATCCCTTTGAAGGTGGACTTGGTAACTTCCTTCCTCTGCACTATAAAATAAGGCATTGGGCTGGTTGCTAGAGAGGTAAAAGGCTGAATATTTTTTAGGGTAAATGCTATTGGAATTTAGACTTCCTAATTGAGCTTGAGAGGAGAGATTACATACCTTTTGATCTCTTTGGGAAGAGAGTGAAGCTTGTCAAAGTAGAGGAGATTCTTGCTGGACCCTAGGAGGAGCTTGTACAGCATTAAGGCACCAAGGTTGTAAAGTTCTTCTTTGTTTAAAGTTAATACAATCAAGTTCATTTTTCTCAATAAGTTGTCTTCTATGGTTTATTTCATGAATTCCTTGATCATCATGATAAATATGATTTATTATATTGGCTATGCAGGTGTTATTTGATGTGTGCTTGTTTGTGTTTGCAGGTTCTTTAAAAGGAAACTCATTTAGACGGTCGAAGCGTGGCTGCCACGAACTAGCGTTGGACTTGAGGTAGGGTCTAAAACATCTCTTGGCTTTTATTTATAAATCGCAATATTTAGAGAAAGATAGAATTTGCTTGTCTTGCTTGTCGCTAGATATCAGTAGATACTAGGGAGATCGGTCTTGTCCGCAAGAACGATTTATCTGGCCGACAAAATGGCGACTCCACCGAGAAATTGAATTTTGGTTTTTTGCCTTTCCTTTTACTTTGACTTGAGAAACTTTTTCTTTGTTTCTGGTTTTTGCCTGATGTGTGTGGGATTGGGTAGTTTTTAGGATTTGGAGTATATTTTGTTTTTTCCAAAATTTTGAAGAGGACCACACGTTCTATTTGTAACACAGTGCGGACATCCCCGCATTATTGCTTTACTACACAGAGCGGTACCGCATCTGGTTACACCGAAAGCCTGCGGACCCTGTCAAAATTGTTGAAAAACCTAAATTATTTTTGTCCAATTAGGTTTAGTTTTTATTTTCAGCTTTTAGTGTCTACCCAGATCTGCATGTGTTCTATCAAAAAGCCTTTTTTATGAGTTTCTTTCAGCAAATTCTTCATCTCATCAATCTCCATTAAGTTAATTAGGTGTTTTGAGTCTCTTTTTTGAGAAACTCTTAATTTTATTTCCTTTGGTCATTACTTGGAGGTTTATCTCAATCTTTTCACAATTTTGCATCTTTTTTCTTTTTGTTTTTGCAAAAAAAATTCCTCCTCATTCACCCGGGGGGGGGGGGGGCTAAATTGTGTATTAATCGCCTTTGAGTGTTTTTATTTTTTGATCTTTGGAACGCTCACCCAATTTTCTTGACTTGCACTTGATTGGTTCTTAGATTACATTAGAATCATCTTGTGTTTGAGAATTCTCTTGTATAGATCACATTTGCATAATTATAATTATCATTTTCAGAATATGAATGAAAAATGTGCATAGATTACATTTGCATACTGTTCAAGTGAATTGTGCATAGATTACAATTGCATAGTTTACATTCTGAAAAATCAACGTAGATATAGATCAGTTTTCTTTGATTTGAATTTACATATTTTTATGCTTGTTTTTAACACACAAAAATAAAAATAACAAAACTATTTTGGAATTGATTTGCATTAGTTTTTCTTGATGAAATTAGTGCATTAGAGAATTTGTTATATTTTCTCTTAGTGATCAATTTTTTGCATTGTTGGAAGTGAATGGAAACTCTCTCCTTACTTTAGTTAGGATTCATCGAATTGAAAAGATTACATTATCATATTCGATTGCATTCAGTTTTGGGTCGAGTCATAACACCATTGGTTTCATATCCATTTAGCCTTTTGAGTAATAACAGCCTAAATAACACAACGCTTAATTAAAATTCATCTAGTAGTTTTTACATTTTTAGGGCTCTTTCCACCAATCTAGCTTAGGCTAGTGTCTTGGAATAGGTTTTAGTTAACTTTCCAAGATAGTAAAACAAACGAGTAGTCGATCTTGCGGTAGGAAAAATTCCAATTGTTGCATGTATGCTCTGGGAAGCTCCTCCTAAAGGAGTCAAGCACGAGATCATATCTGAACCAGTGAGGTAATCAATCCTTCCTTGTTGGGAACTATAACAGATATACACATATTAAAAATGGTAAACCTTGGATTGACCATTGTCGAGGAGCCTAGGGTCACTTGTTGGTAAACCTTGGATTATGTCGAGGAGCCTTTAAGGGGATTGAGCTTTGTTACTCTGCCCTTGCGTGTGTATCGGATCGTAGACTGTTCCCCCAGGTATATTTGTTTCTGTTGGTAACCATAGTGACCATAATCTATAGGATTCTTTCCTAAGGTGACGGTGGAGGGAAGATCCCACTGTACCTGGAGCAAATGTCGACTAGACTCACTTGGACTCTCTAGGGGGTTCTCTTCACTCGAGACGGTTTTGTGAAGAAACTTGTGCCAGTCTGTTTCATTAAGTAGGTTGTTGGGGTAACTATTCCAACCTCCCTTTCTGTATTGAATTCTGCGACGTTAGATTTCATCACCAACTAGTGTTTTTAGTACGGAAATTTACTACTTGTGTGTGGTTTGACTCCTAGAATTGATAGCACATGTTAATTTGTTTGTTTTTACTTTTAGAGACCATAGGTGTGAATTGTGAATTTTAATTATTAGGTGTGAATTATGAATTGTTAATTTTTGTTTTAAATTGTTAATAAAATTCACTGAAGTTGAATATAATGGCAACTGTTCCGGAATTTACCAACCAAGGAACCCCTCTTAATGAGAATCCTAGTACTTTTCCTTGCTTTGGAAATGTTGGTCCTCCCTATATGGCTACTTTGTCGTTACCTGGATTTACAATAGGTTTACCGATATGGTTATTTTCAACTTCGTTGGCCCAAATACTCCAATTGTTCCACCTCAACCAAATGCTTCACCTCAATAGATTTCACCATCTCAACATCACCAACCTTCTGTTAACCCTTTACCTTCTTCGCCTAATATTTCTTCCTCCATTTCTTCCTCTTTTCTTGGTAAAAGCCTTGACGCTAGTAACCAGGTGGCTAAGAAGAAGAAGAAAGGGAAGAAGAAGAAGAAGAAAGATAAGAAAGAAGTCAACCAACCAACCATGGTTGTAAGTGTTAGCTGTGTTGAGGAAACCTCCAACATGCATCGTAAACCCAAATACCGTTGTAGGCTTTGTAAGGGTGACCACTTCCTTATCAATTGTCCTGGTATTCCAAAGGTCTTGGAAGTATGGTCAGAAAAATCTCATCAACTTTCCATTGATCCGTCAACCAGTGATAGTCAGGGTCCTGGGAAAAAGGGTAAAGTTAGGTTTCCTTGTAAGTTATGCAAAGGGAGTCATCAAACTCACATCTTCCCTCACATGGATGAAGCCTCAAAATTGTTGGAAAACCTTACTGTTCCAAAACCAAAATTTCCAACTAGTTACCGTAAACTTTCTCCCAACCTACCGTCAACTCACGGAGTGATTGATCTAATTTCAAGTACAGTCGATCCCACTCTTCCATTGGAGAGTGAAACTCATATCACTCAGGTTGATGATCCATTAGTTGATCAAGTGGTCAATTCAATTTCACATTTATTCAATCCTACTCTCCCTTTAGAGAGTGAACTTCATACCACTCAGGTTCTTTTTGTTACATCATATTCTTCTACGTCGGAGGGCATTTCACCTGTTTCTAAAGAACTCCCTCCAAGTACTGAGGTCTTTTCCTTTGATTGGAATAGATTGACAGAACCTCGTCTTCCTTCCTCCATCCCTTTCCAAATCATAGTCAAGGTTGGTGGTAGGGATATACACCGCACACAGGTAGATGAAGGTGCTTCTGTTAGTATTTTACCCTCAACTGCTTGGAAAGCTTTGGGTTCCCCTTAGCTTGCGCTTATTACGCAGAATCTGAAAGCTTTTAACAGAACCATTAGTGAACCTTTAGGGATCCTTCCTAAGTTTTATATTACCTTGGAAGGTAAAACTGTCTGTATTGATCTTATGGTAGTTTGAGGTCCCTTGGATTTCAATTTACTCCTTGGGCGAGATTATGTTTATGCAATGAAAGCTATCGTATCGACACTCTTTCGCGTGATGTCTTTCCCTCACAATGGAAATATTGTGACTGTAGACCAGCGTTTGTTCCCTAGTCTTGTTTCAACTACCAATAATATGACACCCCTAAATGTTCCTGATTCTAAAGTGGTATCTACCCCGCCACGGGTTAATTATGTGGCAACTGGTCCCATGTTTTCAGTTACCGATGTAAGTGAGCCTCCCATTGTTTGCTCATCTTCCTTTGATTTAGATCCGGTAATTGACATGGAAAACTCTATGGGATTACTTGAATGCGATGTCCTTATCCCTTTTGAGTCCCTTGACATGTGTTCTTTCCAGAGAAATATTCTTCCTTCTGATGAAGACCTCTTGGAAGCCATGATCAAGGTGTGTCGATTGACATGTTTTTCTTCCAGTTGGAAGCCATAATCACTAGGAGTCATGACCATAGTTCCTTGTCTTGTGTTAAGCTCGTTAAAAAATGAAACAAGGAGTCCATGAGTATAGTTTTTCTTGTCTCAACCTCATTAAAAAATGAAACTAGGTTTCAAGGAAAGTTCCTTTTACTGTGTCGACCTCGTAAAAAATGAATCAGTGAGAATGAGGATAGTTCTTTTCCTGTGTCAACCTTGTTAAAAAATGAATCAGTTGGCCAGAGGATAGTTCCTGTTACTGAGTCAACCTAATTAAAAAATGAATCAGGTATGAGGACAATTCTTTTCCTGTATCAACCTCATTAAAAAAAAATGAATCAGTAGGTTATATAGGTAGATTGTAAAGAGTAGACTTGAGCATAGTTCCTTGTTTTGTGTCAAGCTCGTTAAAAAATGAATCAAGGATTTTTGAGCATAGTTCCTTGTCTTGTGTCAAGCTTGTTAAAAAATGAATCAAGGATTTTAGAGCATAGTTCCTTGTCTTGTGTCAATCTCGTTAAAAAATGAATCAAGGATTTTTTAGCATAGTTCCTTGTCTTGTGTCAAGCTCATTAAAAATGAATCAAGGATTTTAGAGCATAGTTCCTTGTCTTGTGTCAAGCTCGTTAAAAAATGAATCAAGGATTTTAGAGCATAGTTCCTTGTCTTGTGTCAAGCTCGTTAAAAAATGAATCAAGGATTTTAGAGCATAATTCCTTGTTCGGTAGATTGAAGAGAGTAGACTTGAGCATAGTTCCTTGTCTTGTGTCAAGCTCATTAAAAAAATGAATCAATGATTTTATGAGCATAGTTCTTTGTCTTGTGTCAAGATCGTTAAAAAATGAAACAAGGAGTCATGAGCATTGTTCCTTATCTTGTGTCAAGCTCGTTTAAAAAATGAAACAAGGGTTTTGAGGATACTTCTTTTCCTGTGTCAAGCTCACTAAAAAATGAAACAATTCCCCCGAGTCTTTCCAAGATATTGAAAGTAAACCTTCATTCCATCCACCTGGTTGAATGCAATGAAGCTTGGGGGACATGTCAACCTCGTTTTGCGTCATTATGTTGGGGGCATGCGAACTTATAACAAGCATAGTTTTTCGTTTCAAGCTGGTGTAAACATGAAACTGAATCCAAGCAAAGTTCTCTATGGTTCAAGCTTGTGTAAAAATGAACCCACATCCGTTTTACATCTCGTGATTGCCTTTTTTATCCACTAAATTCTGTTAGATGAGCCTTGGTTGTTTTCATTCAATCGCCAACATCTCTTTGGTTGATCATATGCTTTCACTTGATTGTTTTCATTCCATCGCCACCATCTCTTTAGTTGATCATATGCTTTCACTTGGTTGTTTACCCTTCCTGAGGGACCGCATCTATGAGTGATTTTATTAGCCAGTCTCTTAACCATTACATGTTTTGAGCAGTTCCTCCATTGCTGGAACCAGTTGCTACCCTTTAACCACTTGTTCCTCTAGGATGAGTCCTCTTTAAGCTCTTTTCTGACTTGTAAAATATGAAAAGATTGCCGAGTTTTTCTTTTTAAACTCGTTAAAACGGAATTGAAAGGACGGTCCACTTACAACTCTTTTCTGACCGCATAAACATGAAAAGATTGCTGGATTTTTATCGTTTCAAATTCGATATTGGTTATAAAACGACGTGTCCTTGATCGCTTTTTTACTTTTTTGGATCGAAGACACTAATTATGAAAAGTACTCCTTGATCGTAATGATTAAGCGGTTCTCTCAAGTATTATTTTATACTTTTTCGGGCTTGGGAGACACAAATTTACAAAAAAGGACAACCATGGAGTTTTCTTAAGTTTTTCTTCTGAATCCCTAAAATTGAAAGACGCCAAGTTTCTCCTATAATAGACTCGTTAAAATTTAACAGTAAAGGACCTGTTCAATTATAAACAGGAACAGACCACTCCTTAGGGTTCGAATTTAAACTAAGTTGGACTCATCCGAAGGATGAGCTTATAACCAAGCAAATGTTATCCTCCTCAAGCTTGTCAAAATAAAGAGGTACTTTCCAGAAATGGTGGGGGAAAAGAGAGGAAAATGAACCTGTTTGTTATACTTTGTGTCTCAGAAAAACATTTAACCACTCTTGAACACAACACTTTTTTTTCACCTAGGTTGGGAAATCCTTTGCCTAACAGTTAATCAAGCCATATTGAAAGTCTTCAGTTGGTTTCTGGGTATTAGCTTTGGGTCAATTGTCACCAAACCATCTGCAGTGTCGTTATGTGTTCAAGAGGGCAGTACAAATAAACCATTCATTTGCAAAATATCTGTCATCCATTTTGACCATCCCTGAGCTAGTCCTTGCAACTATATTTCTTCAAACTTGATCTATGATTTCGTGTGGTGGGCTTGCCTACGACAGATCGGTTTCTATCGACTTCAGCTCATTATCTAGAAATATGATCTAGAAATCGTCAGTACCTTGGAATCTGCATGCCTCAATGGTAGGTTTCTCGCCTTCGACGATAGGTTGCATCATTCACCTTCGATCAAAGGATTCCCTGACATGTTCGACATCAACACATCTATTCACATTTCATGGATTGTACTGGGTACTTTGAGAGCCATTGATATTACTGGTGGTTTCTCTCACACTTGTTAACAGTTTACATCATTGATTGGTAATCAAGTGGTTTCTACCATGTTTGACTTCGACACATTCATTCACATGGATAGAATCGTACTATTTCAGGAAGTAGAAATCAAGACCATGGATCTAGTTTCCACCATCCAGGCTGCGAGGAATTTTGTTATTCATTATATAGTGGACTATTCATAAACAGATGGTTGCGCCCATACTGTGTCTACATATGTCTATACTTGTGATGTATTACAAGATCATTCCTATATCAGGACAGTTTAGTTAGTTTTCTAGTCAGTTTTGATCTGAGTACGGGAATGCCTACCTCAGCGATGGTATGATCTCATATATATATTTTGTATTGAATGTTTTTACAGGTTCCAACCAGGCTCTCCACAAGATGATCCTTGAAATGATAAAGTACTTCACTCTTATTAGATAATAAATGAAATCCTCATCTATTACAGACTTCGCACTTTAGGGGGCAATCTGTTACGCAAAATATTGTCACCATGACTTTCTGCAGTCAGTGTGAGTCTATCACCACTCATATTGTCCTCCTATGCAAGTCTTAAACCTCAGCTCTTCATGTCAAGCCTTAAAAATGAGAGAAAGTCCTTGAAAATCTCTAAAACTCTGGTTCCGCACTTTCTCTTAGCATTACCTGCAGTCCCGCACCCCTTGGCCATGTTCCTTGCGGACCTGCCCGCTCTGTCTCTAAAGGAAAGGGTGCAGACCCCTATAAAAGTCAAAAAGGCGCAAGTTTATTATTAAAAACTCACTTTGGGTTAATTCTGGACGCTTCTAGAAGGAATCTTGAGGTGGAAAGTTCGCTCCTAGATGGTTCATGCATCCCATAACTAAAGGAGCTAACCCCTTGATGTGAGGAGCTTATCCCTTTGAAGGAGGACTCTATCCCTTTGAAGGTGGACCTGGTAACTTCCTTCCTCTACAATATAAAATAAGGCATTGGGCTAGTTGCTAGAGAGGTAAAAAGATGAATATTTTTTAGGGTAAATGCTGTTGGAATTTAAACTTCCTAATTGAGCTTGAGAGGAGAGATTACATACCTTTTGATCTCTTTGGGAAGAAAGTGAAGCTTGTCAAAGTAGAGGAGATTCTTGCTAGAACCTGGGAGGAGCTTGTACAACATCAAGGCACCAAGGTTGTAAAGTTCTTCTTTGTTTAAAGTTAATACAATCAAGTTCATTTTTCTAAATAAGCTATCTTCTATGGTTTATTTCATGAATTCCTTGATCATCATGATAAATATGATTTATTATATTGGCTATGCAGGTGTTATTTGATGTGTGCTTGTTTGTATTTTCAGGTTCTTTAAAAGGAAACTCATTTGGACGGTCGAAGCGTGGCTGCCACAAACTAGCGTTGGACTTGAGGTAGGGTCCAAAACATCTCTTAGCTTTTATTTATAAATCACAATATTTAGAGAAAGACAAAATTTGCTTGTCTTGCTTGTCGCTAGAAATGGAAAGAGGATGAGGTGGAAGACCGAAGAAACAATGGCAGTCATGGCGTAGGTCCAACTCCGATCCAAAAGTAGATTATAGTCGAGATGACGATCTATGACTTCAATGCCCACCGTTACCATTTTCCCACCCAGAGTTATCAGGTAGCAAGTAAGGTATAATTTTGGGATGAATGTATGGCCATCGAATTATTTAAGGGAATTTGAGGGTAGAGCGAGGGTTGGAGAACCCAAGGCGAGCCAACATGAATTAGACATGACGCAGGTCGAAGCACCTTCGTCAATGACCATTATGTGGATAGTCCTGCCTTTCTAAATAACCTACACCTAGAATGCAAGTTGGTGGGAAAGGCGAGGCTTACATTTCTCCATGTTAAAAACTTCTAGCATGGAATCTTGAGGGTCAACCCCACCAATGTCCGCAAGAAAATCTTTTCATTGTGCTAGACAGGTTTGCAACATTTCGAGTGTAGACATAGTTGATGGTGCTTGCGCCAAATCTTCTATAATACTAAAGTTATGGGCAGCACATATAGAAGTATTATGTGTCATGCGACAAAGTGCTCCTTTAGGGGGGATGAATCACAAGATCAACAACAGGCCTTTTGATATGAAGATTGTTAGGAAATGGTGGGTTTGAACTCGAGGCAGCGTCCTGAGAATTAGCGATTGGAGCTCCATAAGTTTTGGTTTGCATTTGAAGATCACTCATTGAAAAGGTGTAAACAGTTGACGATCCTTCACCAGAGGAAGGATGGTTTGAACTGTCGTTGCCCCCTTGTGGGGGCTGAGGTGGGTTCGAAATAAGATGATGTTGCTGCTAAGTAGGGAAATGGTTTTGTAGGACCACAGGGGTCTAGCTAGTGTCCTTTTGAGTAAGAAGATCCATGCATTCTTAGAGACGAGGACATTTGTGTGTCATATGGTATTCTGTACAAATTTTGCAAGGGAGCTTGACAACTTTGTCATGTCCACTTTCATATTTTACAGCAACTTTCTGCTTAGGTTTTGATTGTGTAGTGGGCTGCTCTTCAGAAGGAGAGATATTTTTCTTGTTCTTGTTCCTCCTGTCACTTAGTTTTTGCGTAGACTACACAAAGTTTACCACAGTGGTTAGAAGAGTATCCGACTGGGTAGAGGTAGCGATATCAATAGACAACTGGGCAATGCACCCGTTAAGTTGTTTTGCAGCAGCCACAGAGGTGGCACCAATAAGACCGTCAGCGTGCGCACCAAGTTGCTGAGTAGCAGGAGCATTGGAAGTTTGGGGGGCATTGGGGATTATGTTGTATAGTGTGCCAAACTACGAATAAATCATATCTAAGTGTGGGGCATGATGAATGGATTGGTCATCTATGACCGCACCACCTAAGGCAACGTCCTTGGAAATTTTGGGAAGAAGAGATTTGGAGAACCAATCTGCTAACGAGAAATCTAGAATGGTGGCCTTGACTAGCCTCTACCTATGTCTCCATTCATGAATGTGATCAAAGATGTGGGTGGAGGTGTCTTGGCACAAGGTAGTAAGAAGTTTTGTTCTGATTTCGTAGTGAATGGGAAGCTGAAAGTGCTTTAAAAATTCCATTGCCAGGGCGTGAAAGGTATTAACTGACATGCGTGGTAACTCAATGTACCACTTGGCGGCATTTCTAGTAAGGGTGTAGGGGAAGATCCAGAGATAGATACTATCATCCACCATGCAGTTTGATATGCACCATAGATGGTAGGTGGTGACATGTGTACCCGAATCATTCTCTTGTTTCCCTTCACACTTCAGGATGTCGACAGGTATTTTGTGCGGGATTGGGGGCCAATGTAAGTTATGGAAGATGGGGTCATTATTCAATTTATACATATCGGGGATATCAAGTGTTGCAAAAAAAGTCAAAGTGTTTGTCACCCCCGAGTCTAACTAGGGTGATGAATAATGACTTGAAGGACCTTGGGGTCCTCCCATCGTGTTGTTTCCAACATGATACATAGTATTTATTGGATAATAGCCTCCTTGTTATGGTAGAACACTCATATACAGTGGAAATCCATAAGGGATATAGGCTAGGGGGCAAACGACTTACTGTCCCCAGGATAAAATGTGCCCCTAGGATAAAATTTGTTGGGTTGTGTTATATTCTTTCCACGTAATTAACAGGGGGTTTGAGGGGTACCCGTAACCCCACTTTATGGGGTCTAGGGCAACGCCCCATAAAATTTTGGTTTTGGACCCTATGTGCATGATTTTCGTTTTGTGCATGATTTTCGCACATGTTTTTTGGACGTGATGGTTTTCGGTCCATGGTATTGGATGTGATGGTTTTCGGTCCATGGTATTGGACGTGATGGTTTTTGGTCCATGGTATTGGATGCTTCGGCATGTATAAATATGTATTGTAACAGTGAAAGGAACATAATGAAAAATCAAGCCAGTAGTCCCGGTTTTGGGTTCCAGGGAAAAATATATGTGTATATGTGTTTTATGTGTTATGCTATCGCATTGTTTATTTTCTGTGTTTTAGAATTCATATGCAGGTAATTTCTGTACGGGATTAAAACCTACATTTGGTATCAGAGCAGTTTTGGCTTCAAGGGGACGCCTTTGTCACTGAGGGGTTTCGCTCAGGCCTGTGGTAGACCCTGTTCAGTGGGAGGTCTGCGAGATCGATTCTGGTGGTGAAAGAAGATGGCGAGCAGTGGAAAGACAGAGATCAAGAAATTTAATGGTCAGAGTTTTGAGTTGTGGAAACTCAAGATGGAGGATCTATTGGAGGATAAAGATCAGTGGATCATGGTGGATCTGGGTACTAAACCAACAGGAGTGTCCGATGAAGAATGGAAGAAGTTAGATCGGAAGGCAAAGAGCACAATACGATTGTGTGTCTCAGATTTTGTATTGCTGAATGTATCAGGGGAAGTTACAACAAAGGCTTTGTGGGACAAGTTAGGGACTTTGTACCAATCTAAGTCTCTGGTGAATAAACTATTCCTGTGGAAAAAGCTGTATAACCTGAGGATGAAAGATGGAGACTTGGTGACAGAGCATCTAAACGCATTTAATACTGTGGTAAGTCAGTTAGCATGTGTTGATATTAAAATTTTAGATGAAGATAAGTGCATTAGTTTGTTGTGTTCTCTACCAGATTCGTGGGATATTCTGGTTATTGCAATAGGTAGCAATGAAACTGCATTTTGATGAAATAGTATCATCCTTGCTAACGGAGGAGATGAGACGGAAAAATATGGAGAGCCAAAATGTTGATGCCTTGTCTGTACGAGGGTGGACCTAGAACAAAAACAAAAATAAGTCATTGAGTGGGAGATCTAAATCTAAAGGGAGATCTAAATCTCCAGGAAAACCTGTAAAGGTGGTGTGCTGGAAATGTGGAAAGGAAGGGCACTACAAAAGGGAATTTAAATATAAAGCTCCTGACAAAGGAAAGGGATCTGATGAGGCTCCTTCTGCAGAGGCGGAAACCACCTCAGATGAAGGTGGGGATGTGTACTTGGCTTCTTCAAGTACACATGTAGATCATGAGGCATGGTTGATTGACTCAGGTGCATCCTTTCACTTCACTCCCCATAGAGAGTGGTTTTGTGAGTATTAGAAATATGATGGTGGTGATGTCTACTTGGGGGATGACAGGAAGGCTAGAATCATTGGTCATGGAAAAGTAAAGTTGAATCTGCAAGGTGGAAGGGTTAGAACACTTCCGGGTGTTCTGCATATTCTTGCATTAGCCAGAAATTTGATTTCTGTTAGCAAGCTGGATGATGCAGGTGTAAAAACAGTGTTCGAGAAGGATACCTGCAAAATGGTTCGGGGAGCACTGGTATTGATGCGGGGAGTTCGGATTGGAACTATATACAAGCTACAAGGTAGCACTGTTATTGATGGGTGCAATAGTTCTATGGTTCCTGAAAGTGGAGCAGAAAATCTAGTGGTCTCTGGAGAGAAGACCATGCTGTGGCATCAAAGGCTTGGACATATTGGAGAGAAGGGCCTTTGAATACTTGATGGTAAAGGTATGGTAGAAGGTATGAGTAATGGCTCTCTAGATTTTGATTTCTGTGAAAATTGTGTATATGGGAAGCAGAATCAGGTGAGTTTCCCCTTTGGTGGTAAGAGGGCGAAACAGATATTAGAGCTTGTGCAGAGTGATGTGTTTGGACCTGTGAAGGTTCCATCATTGGGTAAGTCTATGTACTATGTATCATTTATAGATGAATTCTCAAGGAATACATGGATAAATTTCCTTAATAAGAAATATGAAGTCTTTGACAGGTTTAAAGAATTTAAGGCTCTCGTGGAAAATCAGACAGAAAAGAAGATAAATGGGCTGACGACAGATAATGGTGGAGAGTTTTGCAGCAAGGAATTTGAAGTATTCTGTAATAAGTGTGGTATAGCACGACAGAAGACTACTCCATATACACCTCAACAAAATGGAGTTGCAGAAAGAATGAACAAGACGTTGATGGAAAGGGTAAGAAGCATGCTCAGTGGTGCTGGGTTAGAACAGGAATTATGGGCAGAGGCAATGGATAATGCATGTTACCTGGTCAACAGGTCACCTTCATCAGCGTTGGAGGATAAGACTCCACAAGAGGTATGGACTGGTAAGAAACCCTCTCTTTCACATCTAAGGGTATTTGGATGTGATGCATATGTACATGTTCCAAAGGAGAAACGAACCAAGTTGGATAGTAAATCTGAAAAGTGCATCTTTATTGGGTATAAGGATAGTTTAAATGGTTATAAGCTTTGGAACCCGGTAACAAGGAAGGTTGTGTATAGCCGAGATGTGGTGTTCAAAGAGGTGAAAGATGTTATTAAACATGAAGTCCAACCAAAGGAACCTGGGAAGATAGAGTTTGAGCTAAAGGAGGAAGAATCAGACTCTACAGCAGAGGAGGAATTAGAAGATGAAGAGCCACAAACTCCAGCTGTGAGAAGATCAGTTCAAGAAAGAAGGCAACCAGAAAGGTATATTCCATCTGCTTTCTATTCAAATTTTGCTTTGTCTGTTACTGATGATGATCCCAGAACTGTGAAGGAAGCAGTGGATTCAGAGGATGGAAAACTCTGGAAAGAGGCCATGGTTGATGAAATGGCATCTTTGCACAAAAATGAGGCTTGGGATCTGGTGGAGTTGCCGACTGGAAGGAAACCCATTGGCAGAAAATGGGTGTTTAAGAAGAAGACAAATGCAGAAGGAAAAGTGGAGAAATACAAAGCTCGGTTGGTAGCAAAAGGTTATTCCCAGGTGTCGGGAATTGATTTTGGTGATATTTTTTCTCCTGTTGCCAAGGTAACTTCTATTAGAATACTTTTATATATTGTTGCTACTTTTGATTTTGAGGTAGAACAGATGGATGTGAAGACAACATTTCTTCACGAGGATCTGGAAGAGGATATCTACATGAAGCAACCTGAAGGCTTTGCGGTGAAGGATAAGAAAGAACTGGTATGTAAGTTAAAGAAGTCTCTGTATGGGTTAAAACAGTCACCAAGGATGTGGTATTAGAAATCTGATACATTTATACGGGGACTTGGATTCACAAGAAGAAAAGTAGATCACTGTGTGTATCTTAAATTAATTGGTGACCGTGTTATTTATCTGCTCTTGTATGTGGATGATATGTTGCTAGTTGGAAATGACAAAGAAATTATCCAGGATTTGAAGACCCAATTGTCCTCCAAATTCGACATGAAAGATCTTGGTGCTGCAAACTATATTTTGGGCATGGAAATTAAAAGAGATTGGGCAAAGAGGAAGCTCTGGTTAAACCAGAGGAGGTATGTCGTGAAAATATTGCAGAGGTTTAATATGCAGGATAGTAAACCGGTGAAGGTTCCTATTCCTATAGGTGTGAGGTTATCTGTTGAACAGTGTCCCAAGGCACAAGAAGAGGAAGAGGACATGTCCCATGTTCCATATACAAGTGCAGTCGGTAGCCTGATGTATGCAATGGTCTGTACTAGACCAGACATTGTACATGCAGTGGAAGTATTGAGCAGGTTTATGTCAAAACCAGGAAAGGAGCATTGGACAACAGTGAAGCGGGTTTTCAAGCATCTGCGTGGCACTAGTGATTATGGTTTGTGCTACCAAGGAAGACCAATATAGGATAGAGTGTTGGATATTCGTGGCTTTGTTGATGCAGACTGGGCTGGAGATCTGGATCAGAGAAGATCTACAAGTGGGTATGTGTTTAACCTATTTGGAGGTGCAGTTAGTTGGATGAGTAAGAAACAATCTGTAGTGGCACTATCAACTACAGAGGCAGAATACATGGCAGCCACTCATGCAAGCAAGGAAATAGCTTGGTTGCAGAGATTGTGTTCAAGTATGGAGTTAGTACCAGAAGCTATAAGGATAGACTGTGATAGTGAAAGTGCAATTTTCTTGGCAAAGAACCCTGCATATCATTCAAAGACAAAGCACATTGATGTTCAGTATCAATTTGTGAGGGATATGATAGAAGACAAAAAGGTGTTGCTGGTAAAGGTGGACACTTTGAAGAATACTGCATATGCTTTGACAAAATTTGTGAGCTTTGATAAGTTCTCTTGGTGTAAAGAGACAATGTGCGTTTCAGGGCTGGAAAAATGATTAAGCTCTCTCGTGGCCCCCTGTGGAAAGAAAACAACAAGTGGGAGAATGTTGGGTTGTGTTATATTCTTTCCACATAGTTAACAGGGGGTTTGAGGGGTACCCGTAACCCCACTTTATGGGGTCCGGGGCAACTCCTCGGAAAAATTTGGTTTTGGACCCTATGTTAGGTTGGGTGGACCCACCTATGGTTTTGTGCATGATTTTCGCACATGTTTTTTGGACGCGATGGTTTTCGGTCCGTAGTATTGGATGCGATGGTTTTCGATCCATGGTGTTGGACGTGATGGTTTTCGGTCCATGGTATTGGATGCTTCAGCATGTATAAATATGTATTATAACATTGCAAGGAACATAATGAAAAATCAAGCTGGTAGTCCCGATTTTGGGATCTAGGGGAAAATCTTTGTGTATATGTGTTTTATGTGTTATGCTCTCGCATTGTTTATTTTCTGTGTTTTAGAATTCGTATGCAGGAAATTTCTGTATGGGGTTAAAACCTACAAAATTGAGGTTAAGGAGGGGGTGCCCAGATAGACGAAGTAGAACCTAGTTGAGGGATTCCGATAGCCATATAATTTGTCGTAGGTACATGAATGACACTAGAATAATGTCCACTTCGTTGGAACTAACACTGAGAGGGGGGGTGAATCAGTATTATCAAAACAATAATCTTTTCATTTCCATAATCAGATTCATATACACTACTTCAGTTAAGGATACCCACGTATATACACAATTGTGTTTAATGCAACTAGCGTATATCCAATAAACTTATGATTCAATTAGTTGATCTTCAATGAGTGCATCAGAACATTATTAACCATATGAACAGTAAATAGGTGTAGTAAAACAGAACAGATCATCACACATAAGAAGCACACATGAACACCATGATATAAGGTGGAAACCCAATGTGGGTGAAAACCACCTGCTGCAATTTGTCTCTATCTCCTTTTAATAAGAAACTTCTTTTTACAATATTTCTATACTGGTGCAGTCTTATACTAGTACAAAAGCTTCTACCAGCAGAAGGCTACAACCTTCTTTCGTTCTCCAGCTTCTCCTGGAAGGGAGCTACAACCCCCTTAGCTCTTGTACTAGCTGATGTACTAGTACGTAGGTGCTGACCTACAAAAGGCCATAACCTTCTCTTTTCTTCTAGGGACCACGTTTCATAAATTTTCAAACTGGATCCATAAATACAAAACAATCGCCACTGCAATACAATCATTAACTCTGAATCACCCAACAATTGAATCACTGAAACATTGTCATCAAAACACAGTCACTAGAACACAAACCAAAGCCCAGAACTCTGCAACAATCAGTAGAACCAACAACAACTTGAAATATCAAATATCATAAGGTATATGCTACTTGACTGTGTCAAACCAGCGTGTATATGCCCTTTCACCAGAGAGAACCCACGTACATATATGAAAACAATTACTTATACCTTTGTTGCAATTTTCAACTTCAGATATACGCATAACATAAGATATAAAGGATAAGACACGCGTCAGTATTCAGATCTATTCATGACCATACCATATAATGATAATGCATTCTAGTCTTCATGATCCCAGTCCATCAACCTTTATCAACCACATAGGTGCCTCCTTGGTTCAGATCAAGCAAAGCATCACAAACCCATAACTAGCATACTAGATCTCACACTTCATCAGATATTCGTCACTTGCACACTTGCACTTTGGCCTAATGATCTTCTTCTCCTTATATAGGTTTAGGCCTCTCAATACCATGGTCCAAAAACACATACGACCAATACCTTGGACCCACTACCTGGGGTCAATACCTTGGACCAAATACCAAAATACCATGGTGCAAATACCATGGACCAAAACTTAGTTTTCTGACATGTACACGACTTTCCTTCTATAAACTTGCATGTGTATGTATACGCGACTTAGTATATGGTTAACCTGCGTGTATATGCTTCTTTGTCACAGCACACCTGTGTATACCTCTCTGATCATTAATTCTTTGCTATTTACTAGCTGTACTATGATCTGTCATCTAAGTGAGTTGCAATCAAGGACAACACCTGTATCATATCTGTATCATAATGCCAACAATCTCCCCCTTTGGACTTGATGGCAACCACCACACCAAGTCACTCTCCCCCTTTGACATCAAGGGCAAAGGGTAGACCAAGATGTTCTCTCCCTTGGTATACCTTCTGTTGTCCATACTCCCCCTGAGTTCCTGTTGAAATCTCTGATTGAGCTCCCCTTTGTACATTCCAAGATGTACCAATCCATCCATGCTCCCCCTGAGCACATGCAAGGTCTGCAAAAGCATACCATGACTCTATACATACATCAATCTCCCAACCAAGTGAGAATACACCATTTTTTACTCATCCACCCAACCAAGTGGGGATATACCAAATGTTTATACATGACTCAAAAACAAGAAACATTACATCATCCATCCCATGCATAGTGGGGTAACAAAATACATCATATGACTCAATAAGCATCATCACCAAAGACTTCTATCCATAATTCCAACAGTGCATTATTTGAAGCATATGCTCCTCCTGAGCCTGTGCCAATCATCATATACCATGACCGGACCATTTCCTGAGTCTGTTTTGCTGTCTTTTCTTCAGAGATCCATATACGCAACTCTGCAGCCTATAACTCATGTATATACGCGACTTATCTTCATAATATCTGCATATGAAAATTGGAATAGTGAAGGTTTACCCTTTCAGTTTCCCCTGTTTCTGTTATGTCAGCTAACTGAGTTATGCCACATCCTTTTATCTCTAAATTCTGTCTTCTTCAATACCTGGAATTGTGATGATGTATGATCCTCTTGCTTTGGAGTTCGAATTTTTCTCCTGCATTCCCTTACTTTATGTCCAAACTTGTTACATGCATAGCATGTTACAAGTCAATGGATTTGTGACCAAACATATTGCAAGCAAAACAATATCCCTTGAAGTACCTGGAACGTGATGATCTTTCTGTGTGACAGTCTTGAACCATTCTACTTCTACATTTGGTTGCAACATGTCCAAGATTATAACATACATAACATTCAATGTTATTCATTGGAGGAAATAATCATCTATCACTTCCACCATTAGGAACAAAAGATTTCCTTGGTTGCTGCTGGGGTTGACCACTTATCTCCTTGTTGATCATTTTAGATTTTGTATTAGAATTCCTTTCCTCACTCTGTCAGCTAGATTCAACTTCGACAGTTTCATAAAATCCAAGGCCAGTTTTGATAGCAGGGGATCTTTGACTACTAAGAATATCATCCAAAATCTTAGTACTGTCTTGAAATCGTAACAGTTTATCCTTTTCTTCTAATTTACCTTTTAAGATATTTACCTCTACCTGATGTTGTTTTTCCTTTTCCAGATATTGCTTCCTTATGTTTTCTTCAACTTTTCTTCCTTCTTCCACTTGTTGCCTTATTTCGAGCACTTCATGTTCTTGTTCTTCAAGAGCTTCTTTATTCTGCTTCTTTGATTCTTTAAGATCTTCTTTTAGAGAGAGGATCTTAGATTCAAGTCTCTGAATTGTTATGCTCTAATCTTTTACTACATCCTGCAGCTGCGCCCTTACTCTAGTTATTGTCTCCAGCTGTTCTTTTAATTTGGTATCTTTTTCTATTTATACGTCCTTATTTTCATATGCCATGAGAAGTCTAATGTCCTCATCACTATTGGATGGGTCATTACTTTTATCATAAGTATAATAACTTCTATTACCTTCTTCAGACATCTTTCCTTTGTTATGAGGGCATTTAGCAGTGTAGTGACCAACTCTACCACAAGAAAAGCATTTGAAAGATCGCTTACCTTTGAACCTTCCAGATCCCCGTTCAAGATTCTTGACAAAATTTACCTCATATTCTTCTTCTGAGTGTATCCAGATTCAATGAGTTTTTCTTTTCCATTTGCTGATGCTTTAAATGCGGCTTCTTTCATATTTGATGGTCCTCCTTTCCTCATCTCAAAAGTAGTTAAGATTTCGTGAAGTTGCGTCATAGTGATTTTCTGCAAATCCTCCTTTTCTTCTATGGCAGAAACTTTGGATTCAAATTTAGCCGACAAGGATCTCAAAACTTTCTCAACTAAGACAACATCCTTAATTTCTTCACCCAGATTCCTCATACAATTAACAATCTCATCTATACGCAGGAAGTAATTAGCTATGCTTTCATTACCATGCATCTTAAGAGTTTCATACTGTATTCTGAGAGTTTGAAGCTTAGCGCAATTTACCTGATCATCTCCTTCGTAGCTTAGAATGATTTTGTCCCATATTTCTTTGGCTGATTTGAACTGCATGAACTTGACAAATTCTAATTGTGTCAAACTTCCCAATAAGACAGTAACAGCTTTGGCATTGAGTTCATATTGCTTTCTGTCTACTGTATCTGTAGGAATTGCTGATGGATATGTATATCCTCCTTCCACGATTCCCAAAACATCCATTCCAAGCGATTGTATATATGATGTGGTTCTTATCTTCTAGTAGACAAAATTTCTCCCATCGAAGATTGGTGGTCTGATGGATCCCTCTCTTTCGTGATTACTCATCCTGATGGGTCTTCCTTCAAGCAATCAGGCTTCTTCTGAAGGACCTGCTCTGATACCAATTGTTGGAAATAATACTGAGGGGGGGGGGGGTAAATTAGTATTAGCAAAATAATAATCTTTTCATTTCCATAATTAGATTCATATATGCTACTTCAGTTAAGGATACCCGCGTATATATGCAACTGTGTTTAATGCAACTAGCATATATCCAGTAAACTTATGATTCAGTTAGTTGATCTTCAATGAGTGCATCAGAACATTATTAACCATATGAACAGTAAACAGGTGCAGTAAAACAGAATAGATCATCACACATAAGAAGCACACATGAACACCATGATATAAGGTGGAAACCCAATGTGGGTGAAAACCACCTGCTGCAATTCGTTTCTATCTTCTTTTAATGAGAAACTTATTTTTACAGTATTTCTGTACTGGTGCAGTCTTATACCAGTATGCAGGCTTCTACCTGCAGAATGCTACAACCTTCTCTCATTCTCCAGCTTCTCCTAGAAGGGAGCTACAACCCCCTTAGCTCTTGTACTAGTTGATGTACTAGTATGTAGGTGCTAACCTACAAAAGGCTACAACCTTATCTTTTCTTCCAAGGACCACGTTTCATAAATTTTCAGACTGGATCCATAAATACAAAACAATCACCACTGCAATACAATCATTAACTCTGAATCACTGAAACCCTGTCATCAAAACACAGTCACCAGAACACAGATCAGAGCCCAGAACTCTGCAACAACCACTAGAACCAACAAAACTTGAAATATCAAATTTCATAATGTATACGCTACTTGACTGTGTCAAACCAACGTGTATACGCCCTTTCACCAGAGAGAACCCGCATACTGATCTAAAAATAATTACTTATACCTTCGCCGTAATTTTCAACTTTAGATATACCCAGAACATAAGATATAAAGGATAAGACACGTGTCAGTATTCAGATCTATTCATGATCATACCATATAATGATAATTCATTTTAGTCTTCGTGATCCCGGTCCATCAACCTTTATCAACTGCATAGGTGCCTCCTTGGTTCAGATCAAGCAAAGCATCACAAACCCATAACCAGCATACTAGATCTCACACTTCATCATATATTCATCACTTGCACACTTGCACTCTGGCCTAATGATCTTCTTCTCCTTATATAGGTTTAGGCCTTTCTCAATACCATGGTCCAAAACCACGTAGGACCAGTACCTTGGACCCAATACCTAGGGTCAATACCTTGGACCAAATACAATGGACCAAATACCAAAATACCATGGACCAAACACCACAGACAAAAACTTAGTTTTCCGACATGTACGCGCCTTTCCTTCTATAAACTTGTGTGTGTACGTATACGTGAATTAGTATATGGTTAACCCGCATGTATATGCTTCTTTGTCATAGCACACCTACGTATACCTCTCTGACCATTAATTCTTTGCTATTTACTAGTTGTACTATGATTTGTCATCTGAGTGAGTTGCCATTAAGGACAACACCTGTATCATATCTGTATCATAATGTCAACACACTTGGGGGAGGTAAGTCGATCAATGATGGTCTAGGTTGTCCTATAGGTGGAGGGGGAATAGTGATGCCCTAGACCGATATGTGTATGTTGGGAACATTGCCCCTAGGAATCTGAGCCTGGGGATTTGAACTTAGTAAAGGGTTCCAACCAAAAGGATTATTGAAGGTAGTCGTGCTAACTACCTATTACGATTGATAGCCAAAGGTCTATGAGCAGACACAAAAGGGGTAGAAACTGGCATGTACTAGGGTCCACTCATAGTAGGTGTAACTAGGTTGCTCGGACTTGGCAGAGTCTGGATAGCAGGGTAACCAAATAGTTGTGTGTTACTGACTATTGGCGGGGAAGTGATGGTGGACCAAAGTTTTCCACAAAATACCACGACCCATTATTCATGGGGGGGATGTTGGATGTTGGTATTGTTGAAGACATGGTAGGTACAGATGCTACCTAAATCAACATTGGTTTGAGAGTATCAGTGAGGGGAGGATTATAAGGAGGTACAACTCCTTCGCTGGAAAAGTCCTCAGGTAGTATAGTGTCTTGGGAGGTGTTACACGATTCAGTGTTAGACAATGGAGACTGATTTCCTAAAGAGGGAGAAATCAGGTCACCAAGGCTCAGTTGATCCTCCATAGTCAGCGAAGGAAGACTGTGTTGTCGCGTAGATTGACGATGAGGACCGTATGTAGCCACAGTGACCGATATATTTTACCAGAAAATTTTACATTGATATTTATTATAGTCTCAGTGATAACAAACAAGCACGTAAAAATAAAAATACTCAAAAAGTCAATCAACAAGTATTTAGGGGATATGACTTTTTTTGATAACCACCATTTTCTGGAGATGAAACCCAGTATCATAATCGCTAAAGGAGAGAGTTGGCCAAATTTATAGTTACGATTACAATTGAGCTTCACCAGAACCTCAGATTAAGGGGCCAAGTACTCTTGTGAAGACGAGCACCTCCCAAAAACCAAAGACATAGTAGGTTCATCTATTTAGGTACTAGGGAAGCCCGCCCTAGTCACCTTATGTTCGTCCCTAAGAACGTTTGGCCACTAAGGTTACCTCAAATCACAGACGCCACTGGGGGGACATGGTCGTATACAATACACTGTGTAGGCAGGAAACCTGAGTCCTTGACTCAACTCCGATATCCCTGAAGGGATCCCTGATACATAGAATACCCAATGGAGATGTAATTGGAGAAGGTAGCTCAGACTACCTTCTCTCACATTCCAATGTTGTCTCGCATTTAACTCCGATTTGACTGGAGTGGTCCCGGATGGTATGAGTGCAACAATATTTCACCCTCTTTAACGACACTAGTCTAAGTTTTGTGATCTTGGTTAGTTTACTCACTGTTGCCTAGCCCAAGATCCTAGCCTAGACTAATATGTGTTTATGCTCAAAAAGAGTTTATGATTTCTTTTATTACGAGATTGATTTTAAAGGTACTTTATTAATGTCCTCAGAAGGGTTGTTGACGTATGGAATTTTTTGAGACTCTGACTCAAACCATGCAGAAAAATATGATTTACAATTTCAATTCAATGAACAAGTTATCTCTACAAGGAGAGAATCATTTATACACCAATTCAGCACCATGCATCTAATGGAAAAAAACATGCACAACTTGCAGAAATGCAATTCTGTCTAACAAGTAACCCAATATATATATGCAGAATCTAACCAGCTAAAACATATATATATTTTTTAAAACAAATTTTCATTTTCTTTTCTTGAAAATCATATGCACTTAAGTTATTTTCCTAAAAAGAAAAAATGATAAGAATACATGAAATCAAATATAGTTCACAGTCATGCACCTCAAGAGAAGCTACAGAGCGTTAATGGCAAGACTAACGCTCTGTCTGTAAGCCTGGGGGGTTATAACACATTGGTTTTCACAGCTAGGGTGCATTACAGAGGTAGAGGTTGTAAAAAGAGTCATTTAATGTCTGGTCAAAGGCTATGCATAACAGAGAAGGTTGTGAAGCATCCTAAGTGGTGAGAATGGGAACCAAGAAGAACAGGGAGGTCTAGAAAGAAAGAGAGATCCAGGAACTTGGAAGGTAAAAATTGGGAACTAAGTATAATCCCCAGTGGAGTCACCAATTTTTCTATAAGGATTAATGCACAGGTGGTTACAGATGAAATACCCTCAAGTATCTTCCCGGGATCCAAGGAAGAAAGTTTAAGATTGGCTACAACTATCACAAAGAAACATACATATATCCATCTTAATGCATGATAACAAAGAAAAGGAAGAAGGATTACCTCAGTCCTTGGTGTAGCCATGCAGGAGAACTCAATGTAGCAAAGTGGAAGACCTCTCTGCCTACTCTTAGATCAAAACCTGCACATAGACAAGAAAAAGTGTAATCCTACACATATAAACTTTGATAATCAAAACATTCATATAAATGAAGATATAAGCTAGCATGCATCTAACGTACTTATTAATTGTGGAATCGAATCAACATGTAATGAAACACAACATGGACACCATCAAGTAGAAAACACATAAACAAATCTATATTATTAGATAGAAGAAGAATGATTACAACCATCTTGGTTGGATCAAGTCTCCTATAGTCCTTCAGCTCCTCTCTCTCTCTCTCTCTCTCTCTCTCTCAACTTCTTGGCAGCATAACAATACTAAATCTCTTGCAAATTTTCGACAACCATTCGACCTCTTTCACAATGACCAATCCTCCAATATATAGATGGTGAGAGGCTCATCCTTGCCAATTCTCTCATGAGTTCCATTGAGGAAAAAGATAGGATGTTTCCTTGCTTTATTGCTCTTTCCCTTTCCATGAAACTCCGTTAGGGATATCAATGTCCTTAGTTAGGTTGGAGGTAGATGTTTCCTTCTTTTCGAGCTGACATTTGAGTGAAAAGAAGAGTGTCAGTCAGTCAACTCACACTTTGACCTTCAGAATCTCACAAATATTTAGTAGTGATGCCCTTTAGGCAAAATAATGATTTAACCTAGGGACTAACGCCCCTGGCTGATACATGGAGAGTGTTATAACTCTTCTTGCTTGTTTTTGGGGTGCGTTACCCTGACAAATAGGTATGTACTTTTGGTCTAGTCTTTAGCCAATGTGTCTTTCTCCTCTGAGCTGATGAGGAGGTCATTTTCTTGTATAAAAATAGGGACATAAATATCATAAACATATCAGCCATAAAATCCACATATACATTAGTAAATTTACACATGAAAATCAAGGGAATTAATTTCTCATTAATGAATGCAATAAACCAACTAGAGATGGGACTACCACGTTCCACCTAACCATAGATTGGCTGAGCCAAGTCTCTCTTCAGCTAATCACCCCTGTGCCATATTCCAAGAATGAGTGTGGTACTTATAGAACACACTAAAAAAACACCAAATAAGGATGGATGCCACCAGAGATATCCACCTACACCGTGAGGAATTTGAGTGCCTCCTAGTCTCTTCGACTTTATCGTAATCCACAGTCTGATCCAGTGATCACTAGATCCTCCATTGAGAGACACTATCTAGGCTTTACCATACTTCCCATCCCAAGACTACTAGGCCGAATGGAGAGAAATCCACCTCTTGGCTTTACAGTATATCTTGTCATTCACTGACAAGGATTCCTAGTCCCACCAAGGCACATGATCTGGATTTACCGCAAACCATAGTCTAGTTCAGGGGTTACTAGGCCAGTGGGTTTACCGTGATCCACAATCGAGTTCAGAGATCACTAGGCCATGTGTTTGTTAGTTCATAGATCCACCCCACTCAACTTGAAATCCATCCATCCATCCCACATTAACTGAATATGAGAAACCCATCTCATCAAAGCTATCAGGAAATGGCAAGGCGAGGCTGAAGAACACTATCACACCTAGAAAAACCCATGCCATGATAGAAAAGAACCACATGCAATACCATGCATGCAAAATCTAGAAAGGAAAATATACATGCAAATTGATACCTGTAATGAATCCTGCTATAGCTGCTTGATCTTGCCTTTCCCTGCTTGATCTTTGGTTCCTCTTGCCTTCTCTACCTTTCCTTCTCCAATGCCAAAGTGCTCCAAGAAACTCTAAGTGTCCAAGAGTGAGAGAGAGAGAGAGAGAGAATGAGAGAGCTCCAAAACTCAACTGATCAAGCCTACCAACTGATCCTCAGAAGCCTTTTTATCAATGAGGCCTTTATTTTCTTCATTTTCCTTCAATTTCCTCCTCACATTAAACCCATGACCTTTCACCTTCCTTTTCTCCTAATTTCCATTATTTTCATAAATAAATGCGCCAAAAATGCCATTTTTCCTTTCCAAAGCCTTAGCCATTGCCTTTGCCAATTTCCTTAGCCATAAACAACCAAATCAACACCCACACTAGGATGTCTTGCCCAACATTCAACTTGGAATACATGTCCCATCAACCATGGTCTTATATATTTTCACAAGGAATTTTTACTAGGGTTGTTACATTAGTGGCAACAGTGACTTGAAATTACCACATCATCAACTAATTCATGTCAGCAGTGTCATGTCATGACGAGTCATATGCCACATCACTATTGTGGACCATGTATATTGTATTCAAATGTATTTTAAAGTGGAAATCCAAATGACACACATGGAATGTAAAGAGTCATGTAAGTTGAAAATTCATAGGAATTCAAATAGTCATGAGGGTAGTCAAAGAGTCACCCTTGGTTATATATACTCCCTCATTGTATTAGCAAAGGAATTTTCACCTTGGCTCCTCCCACAAGGCATTAGAGAGATCAGCTAGTTCTTTTAGGAGTAAGGAGTGGCTCCAATGTCCCACTATTGGGGCTAGTGATGTACATTGTAAACATGTGTCTTGAAAATTTTACTTAATAACATAAGCCTTTAAGGGCATCACGTTCTTCATGCATGGACTATGAATGTTTGTAAGACTATTATGTGGATGTTTGTATTTCATGTTTGCTTTCACATGTGTTAAGATAGTTGAACTATTTCGGTTATGTTAGTGCTTATATTATTGAGAACGTGTTGTAATGGTTGTTATTATTTTCCCATCCTTGTGGACTATTCCGCAAGATACTAGAAAGATATTTCTTCATTTATTGGTTGTAACAACTGTCGCATCCATTGTGAACTATTCCGTTGGATGTTAGATGGATCCTATTGGTTCATGTGTTTCTCTTATTGGGTGGTACTATTACCTCTCACTTAAAGGCTCACTTTTCTCCCCCCTCTGCAGAAGAATAACCTTGACATAGTTGCAACTAAATACTCACCAAGCACACCCCCTTACTTTTCAAAGATATCTTTGCACCCCTCTCTCTTGTTGACCATTATAGCTAAGGAAAATATTTAAGAATTCAACAACCAGGCCTTTATACCGAATGGGACTCCTACACCAAACGGTGTGAGGTCTAACTAGGACTTCATACCAGGGAGATCCCCTAAATGTTGGTGGGTCCATCACTATCAACAGACCACTAAATTCATATGCTCTTTTTTGCTCTCTATCCGAAAGCATAATTTAGGTTTTAGGCTACAGTCAGTTAGTCTTTTTACTTCTAGTAATTTCCATTAGTAGTGTTAGTTGGGTCAACGATGTCATTCTATTATTTTCTTGTTATGTTATACCATAACTGATTGTGGTTGGGTAGGTAGAGTTTCCATCTTCTCATTGTAGGCTTAGTCATTTAACAGGTATCTTTTTAGTATGTCTAACCATCCATGTTGTCATGGTCGAAATTGTTAATCCAATTAGCACTTTTGGGTTTTTTTTCATATTATTTTCCCAATAAGTTTTTCTTATCACTCCTTATGGTTGACGACATATTGTCTTGGAGCATATGTCCCTATTAAATTAACAACCTGAATTAATTTTTTTTATCCCTATGTCTCCACCTACCTCATTCAATGGATTAATTGGGAAATTTACTATTAGTAGCTTATCTACTAGTCTATAAGAGTTTAAATACTTCATTATTTGTGCTCATTTCCTTCTACATCTTTCTTTAATTTTATCCTTGGCAACCGAGTCTGAGTCCCCTCTTCCTCATTTATGCTACTGTCCCCCTATTCATCAAGTGTATTTCTGCAAATATCCAACCATGATATGCTCTCTCAAAGCCAAAAATCCAGTTTGATATCTCTAACTCATGTTTCAAACCCTTAGATCAAATCTATGGTAAATATGAGAAATTTATCCTTATGGATTACGATTTCAATGACGAAGTTATGTTTGCTTTCTTGAGACCTGAGATGTATTTGGATATCATACCAACCATGTCTAGTACCATTACTCATCAACCAATCTACCAGTTGTGAGATAAAGTTAAAAGTTGTTGGATGAAGGTCTAATTGCTTTTGATCCCATAGAGCATAATCACATTTTTTAGGAAATCGCCTAGAGGCATGCTTAGATTAAAGCACTGGAAGACAAATCTCATAAGCCCAAACAAGTGATTCATGACCTCAAACTGACCATCTAGGAGAAATATTTGAATCTCTTCAAACTCCATTTATATTTTGACACTCATTGGGTTAGATTAATTGCAACTTGTCCCAAGAAAATAGATGCATAGACCACTCAACATTTTCTTAATAAGAGTTCTACCCTGATTGGGACATGGAAAGATCAATTGGATCATTATACTTATTTCCATCGCAAGGTTTTCAAGGTTATTCCAGAGTTGGCTCCTTCATTTTAAGGAGAGACGCCTATACAAGTACATGAAGGATCAACATTAGTTGAGAAGCCATAGGAAGGACCAAGCACAAAATCAAAATATGGACTCGAGCGTGAGTTAATAGATTGTGGTCAGGGCTCATTGGGTCCTTCATTTTTTCGGGTTAATTTTTATTAGAATGTGGTTGTGGAGAACAGGTAGCACAAGTTGGAAAGGAGTTTGGTTTATTTTTATAAAAGAAAACAATGAAAAAGAAAGAATCGATAAGCACAAGAACAAGAAGTTATGTTTGAAATTTTGAAATTTTTGAAAGATGGAACGAATTGCTAAAGTCAAAGAGATCAAGAAAATGTGGACCAAGTAGGTATTGGTATCATCAATATGGTTGGAGTTGGCTACATCAAGCAATCACAAATGAATCTAGACAAGTTCAAAGGGCCAAAATTTATATATAGACATGTAGAGCAAGTTGTGAAGAGTGAGATCAAAAGAGGGCCATTATGCTGTTGAAATTAGGACCCATTCTTTATTATTGATATTTTGTTATAATCCTACATCATAATGTTAATGTAATGGGGTTTTGGGAGTGGTATTTGATAGATCTAGCCTAGTCATTTCAGATATATGAATGCAATACTCATTGTAATACCATTGTAGAGAATCTCATTGTGTCTTGTGTATGGTTGCAATGGTGCTTGTATTCGTACTTTAAAATTTTGGTTTTTGTTTTGTTAATATCTAAATAATGCATTTGTTTATTTCTTGTGTAAGGGTTATTCGATTGATTAGAAGCTATGAATGATTGCAATGCATATTTTAATTAATTTGATCTATTATGTCACCAAGATAGACCCTATGCATCACATTTATGTCATGACACACCTCAAGTGAGGCATTCGTCCCTTGTGGAATATCTAAAATGTTGGCATAATGCTAGCTTACAACGGGCTCTTTGTTGGCACCTTAAGGTTGAATGTTTCACCAACATATATACCATTCCTTACATGTACCCACTCATACGTGGGAAATAATTCCCATGGACTTTGTGGGAGGTTTACCAATAATCAAGAAGGGAAATGACTACTTGTTTGTGGTAGTTGACATGTTCAACAAGATGTAAATTCTCATGCCCTATAAAAATATCACCTAGGGACAAGAAGCAACAAACATGTTCTTTGAATATGTTTCAATTCATTTTGGGATACCAAGGAGCATCACTTTAAATAGGGACACCATAATTCTCAATGCATTTTGGACTATGTTTTTAGATAAGATGGACACAAAATTGAAGAGTTCTACAACCTTACATCCACAAACATATGGGAAAATAGTAGTCAATATGACTTTCCTATATCTTTTGAGGGGTTATAATCAAAATCATTTGAAGACCTAGGATGAAAGTATGGTTTAGATACACGCTCCTATAATATAATAGTCCATATTCGACTAGTATGTCACCATTTGAGACTTGTTTTAGGTATTTTCCACCTTAACCTTTATAATTTCTATATGGGAAGGAAGGAGGAGTTAGGGATGAATCCATAGGGGATGCTTTAAGAGAATATAAATTGTTGAGAAGATAAAGAAGATCCAATTATAGATTAAAGAGGTGTTGAAGCAGTCATAGGAGAAATACAAGGCTTAGCATGATCAACACATGATAAAGAGGTCATTTAGAGTGGGAAACAAAGTATGGTTAGTATTTAAGAAGGAGAGGCTATAGGATCCTTGTAAGAAAAGCAAGGATCTATGATATGGACCTTTTGAGGTATTGGAAAAGGTGGGAGATAATTCCTATGGACTTAATCTAACCCCATATATGCTCATTTTCTTAGTGGTGAATGTAAAAAATATCAAACTATATGATCCTTCATTGTTGGATCAAGGAGAGGAGCAAGTCATACCTTCCAAAGAGGACTTAGTACTAATACTTAAGCATAATTGATAGAAGATACAATTTTTCAAAAGAGGTCTAGAACAAGAAGATAGGAGTATTGTGACCTTTGGTAGATTAGGTTGAAAGGACAACTTCTAGGCAAGACTAAATGATACTCTAGGGAGAAGTTGAGGAAAAGTTTCCCTAATTCGTTTACTAAATATTTTGGCAAAAAAATTCATCCCAAAATAGGGAGGTATGATTTAGATTGGATTATTATTATTATTTTCAATCCATATTAATGCTTTCAATGTGGATAAATTGAAGAAATCAACTTTCAGGAGCAATTTTATCGGTGGGACCCAATGTTGGGTAATTTAATTGGTAGTTAAATTACATCATTATATTTTCAAACCAAGGTTCATTTACTTGCGAAGTGTATGAGCACTATATATGCTAGGATGTTTACTTTTGATTATGAAGCTAAATTCTAATTTATCAAATTCAAAATGCAAGGAAATCTATTCTAATTCAAGATCGATTCTCATCAAAGATATACACATTTTTGTCCATAAGGCTTGTTAAATAACTTTGAAAGTAAACTATTATAAAAGCAAGAATTAGAAATGACATAATGGAAACTTTATATTATTGTCTTGAATTAAAAATTATTTTATTGCCATAATTGAAATATAATCTATTGAACTAAGTTGAAAACTATTCTATGAGAATAATTGAAATTACTCTAATGGACTGAATCGAAAGAAATTAATGTATTGAACTGAATCAAAAGTTTCTTCAAATCAAACTTAGATCTATTCTAAAGACTCGTCAACTTAAAGAGCACAAAAAAAAATACAGGCCTTGATAGATTACTTGTGTGTGCAATTTTGATTAGAACCAATTCTCATCATTAACTTTATTTAAATCTAAGACTAACCAAGAAATATAATTAAAGAAACTAAGAAATAAAATATTTTAGGTGTTTTGATTTTATAGAGCACTCGACCTATGGAAATGAAATCAAAGATAAGCATGAAACCAATGAAAAATCATAAAACTAATGGAAGAATTAAAATTAAACTAATTTTAGATTAAAATAAATGAAAATGAAACATCTACTCTATCTTATGACTCTCTGGGGGACCTCCTGTTGAGCACAAGGAAGAACAAGCTGAGATTAAATTAGTCAAAAACACATTTGCACTGAATTCTGGAGCAAAGTATTTGTATTGTTAAAATTAGAGTCTTGAATTACAGATTTAAGGTACTTCAAAACCTTATTATTCTATATATATATCTCGAATTACAAATCAAGGTGATATTTATACTATTTTTGGTTTAACAAATAAAGAGAATAATGTTGCAAGGCAAGTTCTGGAATTTACAACACAATGTTTGAATTTGATTAAGAAATAGATCTTGCATGATTTTCTCTGTCGTAGAAAATCATGCAAATCATATTCATCTACACATAAATTGTTCAAATTCTCGTACTCGCTCGCTAGATGCCATCTTTGTCATTTTCACTTGATTTCAAAACTGATTACCTGAAACCCTTGTGTGTAAATAGAGCAACATTGACCTGTACTTTGACCAAGAAGATTCTCACTCTTGATGATCTTCTGAGTAGGCGTAATACATGGGTGTCCATGTCCTTGAAATTTGGCATCTTCTCATGTCTTTTTTTCGCCTTGAAAGTCTCTTCATATTTTATAACCATGGATTTAGTTGCAAAAATTATAGTTAGCTATGGAAATGTCATAATTCAATAGTCAAAGTGATATTTCAGTCATTTTCACAACAGAAATTTAGATTAAGGGATACAATTGTTCATACCTTTTATTATGCCTAAGGATGACCCAAATGACCTTATGACCTATAAATATTATAAAATAATTATAGGATTGATGAAAATAAGGTAAAAAGGATGTCAAAATTGAGGACAATTCGAGGATCCAACATTCCCCCACGATGAGCCCTGAATTAACACATCCATATTACTTGGCATCCCTTTGCTTTTCACATTAATGGATCATCTGGGCTTTCTCATGAGAAGTTTTCCTTGTAGCCCTTTGACCTTATTTCTGAGAACTTCATATTTGTTTTGCGCTTCTTGTTCTTCTAATACTAGTAACACATTCTTAATAACATAGTGCCATTTTGTGCCTTAACCATTTCACTTTCTTCTCTGATGTATTTGTTCAATACTTATAACTAATGAATGTCTTGTTTGAGAGTATGAACGGTATCTTGTTCTCCTTCAGAAGTAGTAGTAGTATGAACTTCAAAATTAACTATAAGGACATCATCATATGAAAATTCTTCATGACATTCAGTTTTTTTAGGAGACATTACCTTCTTCTATGCTCTTTGCTCTAGAGTCTCCAAATATTCATAAACTTCTTATTGGGTTGGATCAATTTCGAGAGTTCTTCTTGTTGGATTCTAATGGAATGAATATTTTTCCTCTTCTCCTATGTTAACATCATCTTCTTCTTCCATATTAATAGTCTATGTAGGGCCTTGTCATGTTGATTCATTTGAATGCTTGGAAAGTCTTTTGCTTCTTCTTAACGTTTGCTCCATCTTCACTACCTCTTGAGCACCCTTCCTTTTGTTGCCTTGTTTCTTATGGTTTATTATTCATGCTTTCGTTTTTGCTTCTTGTTGCTTGACATTTTGGCTGGCTTTCTTTCTTCTAAGATTTTCTTTGTCATTTTTCTGTTTAATCTTCTCCAAAACTAACTGAGTAGAGAATTATCCTCTATTTTGTCTGGTGAAATTTCTATTTTTTATGGTCCACTAAATGTTAAGCCCTCATATTCTTTTCTAGCAGCTTTAAGTTTATGGTTTCAAGATGTCCTTCATCGAATCCTCTCGCTTTTTGGTAATTCTTCTTCTGAGATCTCTACAAAGTGATTTCTAACCAAAAATTCTTGCCAATTATCACTAGTAGAATTCAAGTGGGCTTCAACCAGAATCTTTATCAAACCATGGTGATACAAAGATTTATCAATATTCCTAGAGTCTCACTAAATATTCAAGGCCATTTTATTTAACCTACACATCAAATAATAAGGGAAAATTCAATTATTTACCTCAATAAAATGCACAAGCAACCTTGCATGGTAAAAGAGTAGAGTCCTGAACCTACCTTCACAAGTGAGAAACTTTTGGAGTACTAACAATAGGTTCCTCCATTTGGTCTTGAGAGTTGTGACTAGAATTCATTTCTTGAATTCCAAAGTATCCATGTGAGGATTGTGCAAGAAGTTACTCCAATATTCATCCTTAAGTCTCTAACTTTTAAACCAACTTTCTCCAATTCGTGGAAGTCTTGTTGCCTCTGCTATGAATGATTCATAGATTTTAAGACTTATGTCTCCTATGTCAGCCTCTACACCATCAAATTATCTGGAAAAGGCTCTCATGACCTCCACTTCATGACCATTAATTTTTTCAAAGAATTGAAGCCACTAAGATTGTTGCAATTGGTCTCTAACTCATGGATAAGCATTGAGGAAAATTTCTCCATGTGGTTCAAATCTAACAGTAACAACCATGGCAATACATAATTTTCACACTTTAATTTCCTCTTTCTTGACGGAGATGGTTAAAGGTGTATATAGCGATGGAGAATGAGTGAGATTGATAGAGTCAGGGTATGAGTAAAATAGATAGGTGATTCAATATAAATGAGACTCCTCTTTGACTAATGATCTCCCACAAGTTCATTCAATCCACTTTTGTATGACCATGAGATATTTTAAATCATTCAAATGTGGTGGAAGGATTTTATCATGATGAAGTGGTGACAACAAGAAGGATCGAATGGTGAGTGCAGTCAAGGTTATAATACATGATCATAACTCAAAAGGAAGGTGCATACAAATTATTATCCAAGACCATAAATCTATTATTTCTTTAATGAAGTTTAACTTAATATCCTTTATACATACCTTTTGTTGTAGCCACTTATTTTATTTTGTAGATTGATGATGTATTTTAGATTCTTATTGGTTGGATAATATTTGCAGGTCCGTTACTAGACACGAAATTTGAATGGAACTATGATAAATTACAAATTATATAGCTACTTTGCTTGACTCCATAAATTTGCTTGAAAACTTTGTTTCTATTGATGTAGCTAATCGTTATTGATGTTGATGACTTCTAAGAATTCTTTGGAGAAAAACCAGATCTCGAAGATACTTATTAAGTTTGAAAAGGTTTATTAGGAAAAATAAAGAGAAGGAAAAACAAAGAAAATGGAAAAAGAGATGGGGTTGTGAAAATCTAAGCTACCAAGAATTCTTGGTTTTCAGCTAGGATTTTCTATATAGACATGCCAATAATGTTGGTTTTCATGTCTATACTTATTATTATTGTTATTATTATTATTATTATTATTATTATTATTATTATTATTATTATTATTATTATTATTATTATTATTATTATTATTATTATTATTATTATTATTATTATTATTATTTCGATTTAAGGAAAGAAATTACAATCTAATTAGAGGATGAGGAGAAGAATCTCCTTTTTCAACCAACTTGAAATCAGAATTGTTTTACAAATATTTGACAAATTCCTCCCTTGTCAAGGGCTTATGATATAGCTTTAATCTATGCCCATTAACAAGGAAGGTGATTTTTTCTTCATCAATAGTCTTGATTCTAACTAATCCATTATCAAAGAAAATATCTTTCTCATAGGGATCAATCTATTGAGTCTCAAATTTCCTTGAAAATCCTTGAATTTAGAATAAAAAACAAGAGCCCAATCATTTGGCTCGAATGTCTTAACTTTGATGATTTTTTCATGCCATATTGATCTTTGTTTTTGCAATATGCTAGTTATTTGGATAACATCTTGTCAGAATTCATCTAGCTCATTTTGTTGTGCCAATCTTTGTTTTTGAGCTTCAGATAGATGAAGGCCCAATTTTGTTGTTTTTCTAAAAGTATCCACTTGGAGTTTATTTGGAAACAAAACATGCTTCCTGTTGAGTGATAAAAGGTGTCTTTTTAACTCCTATTTATCCTACATTAATTATCAATCCAGGTAAGATTTTTTATTTCAAGAGTGTACACAGTATGTGGCAGAAATTTAATCCAAGAGTAATGTTTCAAATTTGCAGTACAGTGCTTTCAAATACAAGAGTAAACAAATGCTTGAAATAAAAATTACTTGCAATTAAAAGAAACTCAATGCTCTGAAACTGAATCATTCATTCAGGAAATTAACAGCAATTATCAGTCAAGAATGCTATCGCAATAAATCTTTCCTCTGTCAACTGATATAAATGAAATAAAACATAAACAAGATCCTCAATTTGAGAACTCTGACAGTAATAGCCAATGTCCTTTACAGTTGTTGATCTCACACTCCACACTCAAACGACTGATTGGAAATAGCAAGAAATTAAATCAACAATGCTGCTAATAGAAATGGAATAAATATGCTAACTGTAACAACGCTAAAAGGCAAAACCAAATACTTGTAGAAAGGAAATGAACAACAATGCTATTTAGTAGAAGTGAACAACAATCTGTAATGAACAGCAAAGTCAGTTTACTGTAATGAACAACGAAGCTTTATAATTGAAATGAAAAGCATAACAATATAGTTTGTAGATAGTAATAATCTTATTATGATGAAAAGGAACGAAAACACGTTTCAGTTCTAGCATATACAATGAAACAATTCATAAACTCTTGAAACAAGGAATAGTAAAGCAATGCGATTCAAATAAACGAAAATCAAACCAAACCATCACATGAATGCGATTGTAAAGTAATGGTACAGAATAGCAAGTTTATCCACCAGGGCCAGGCCCTTAGCCGCTAGTGAAGCACCGCTAGACTACTTCAGTATAAAAGAATGGAACAACAACCGACTTATGTATTAATCATATGCGAAAATGTTACAGGCAATCGTACTTTGTTTTAATCAATGAGAGTCGATGATCAAAGTGAATATACAACGGTAAGTTCTGAATAATGATAATGCATGATCGATTCTGAATCCCTAATATTTACAAGCGTTGCCCCTTTTATAATGGCCAGACGGATAAAACAAGAAATAATAGATAGGCTTTGAAACAGTGATCCCTCAAGATTAAGAGATCCTGAGGGATTCGCTCCATCTTCTAACTCCTATCAACCCTTTATCTTTTTGTGTTGATGCTGTGATTTTTTGTTTTTAACCTTAACTACGTGCTCCATATTGATCTACTTGTCCGGATACAGCTACCTGGTGAAGGAAAAATAGTTACTTTGTTTTGTCTTTTCCTCCAGAATGGTAGTTTTCCATTTCTTATATTTCCTACATGGAAAAAGACAATAATTAACTAATTTGCAATAATCAATAACTCCTTAGTTTTCACTATAATTCTTTGATATATTACCATCTTAGAATATAAAGGAGATATGATTAAGGAAAAAGACAAGGAAATAAATGTCAAATTCATACCTTTTCCATAGCTCAACACACTCCCCTACTTACCCTTTTTCATGCCCTCATGAAAACCATGTAATTTGCATGCAAAGCAGTCAAAGAATAGGCTGGAGAGGGATTGTCATGAAGTGGTCTAAAACCATGATTTGTAGCTAAAGCTTCAAAGATGGGCCCTATCTACCCTTCAGGCAATTCATATATGGCCTTATAGCCTTCTGCAGGATACCCAATAATAGGACTTCGAAACCTACAACCAAGCCAATACGGGCCTTCCCTCAAGATGAGGTTACTATAGGTAACTAGGTGACATGTAGCTAACTTAAAGTTTTTGTAGTTGAATGGCTCTCTGTCTTGTATATTCCAATTGGAAGTCTTCCATCTGAATTTAGCCGTTGCCAAGGAATTGTCTTTGATAGAGAGGAAATATTCTACTCCTTGCTGGACAATTTCTTTGTGGAAGGGTCCCAAGGTCTGGATCACTCCCTCCTTTTTCATTAGGCTTTTATGTTTAGCCAGAAGTTGTAATGGGTTTCTTGGCTCACCCCTGACCCAAAGGTCTAACCCATTTTCTTGTCTCTAAAACGTATTATGGGAATTGAGCCACTTTAACTAGTTAACAGCAAATGAAATAAATGCTTGAAACTGTACATCACCCACAAAAGGACTGGGATTCTTCTCCATTTCTTCTTCCAATATAAAATTATGCAAATAAAACTCATAGAGTAATCGTTGAAATTTTACTCCATGGTGTTCACAACAATTTATAAAATCCTCAACAATTTTTATTTCTATGGGTTTCCCTGCCCTAACAGCTTTAATTTTTAACTGTAAATATCTTTCTAATAAAAATAAAGCATAGTTCTTGGCAGGGGACCTGCATGTTAAAACATATGTATATAAGGAATAGAGAGTATCCATTTGACTCATGACTGTTTTCAATCTGTTCTTTACCTCTTCAACATTTTCTTCTGCCCTATGATATTTATCGAAGGCTTTGTTCTCTGATGCATAAATGTCCCCTAATTGATGCTGTAATTCTTGGTATTTATTCTGCGGAACAATCTCTTCCTCAAGCTTCTCTATAGTTCATTGAGCTTGTGCAAGATCCTCTTGGAGTTTTGTTATACTAGGGTTGTTTTCCATCAAAACATTTTTAGGTTGAAGATCTATCTGGGTACTCTTATTACAAGACTGAGTGCCTATAGTCTGAGTCTCTTTATCATGGAATGGAGTCCGTGAAGTCTGTGTTGCTTGATGTTCCTTATTGTTTTGAATAAATATGGGCTTGGTTTGAGTCTCTGTGGCCCTTGTATCATGGAGTTCAGTTTGGATAGCTGCATCCAGTGTTTTCGGGGTTATTCTTGAGACTTCCCCCTTTTCAGTGTCCTTATCTTTCATCTGAGTTGTTTTACTAAATTTTGCTACTTTTGTTGTTCCTTTAGTAGCCTCTTAATTTTACTTTTCTTCTTCTTGGGAGGAACAACTATTTCTCTAACTGTTTCTATTCTTTCTGGGCTCAGCTACTCAGTTGGATTTTTCTCTTCAAGGGTTGTGCCTTTGCCCTGGCTAGTTTCCATATCCCCTGTTTGGAGCATCTATTCAGTGTTCGCATTATCTTGACTAGGTACCTTTGGAGAGGTAACCCTAGTTTGGTCTACCACTTCCTGAGTGGCTTCTGCTCCTACTTCTACTTCATCATTTATTTCCTCTGATATACTCTTGCTGTGGGCAAAGTTTTCTTGTGATTTCTCTACTTCAATATTAAGGTTGAGCAGACTTTGGGGCTGAATATATTCATTCATATTGGCCAAAATCTAGGCCAATTCGTCCTCTTGTAATGGGTTTTGTGGTGGACTTGCACTATGGGTTAAGGGAAGTTCCTCTTCCTCCCTCTCTTCTTCACTAGTATGCTCTGTTTCTTCCTCCAATTTTGTTTCTTGGTTGTCTCTTCCTTCCAGCTATAAGGTTTGCTTGTTTTCAGAGCTATGTAATTTTAAGGGTTGGCTGCTACTACCCTGGAGGTTCTCAAACATTCCCCTACCTGCACTTAATTTGGAAGAGTGTCTACGTTTTTGAGGTCTGCTTGTTGTGCTGGTGGTTCTTTTTCATTTTGGGGCAGGTAAGGCTAGTCCTTCGTCTATAGAAAACACCAATTCTTCCCAACTGGTCTGTTGCTGAGCAAGGCTATAACTTACTATCAAGAATTAAACAATGGTGGCTTACTACAGTATCTGTATGATGGGATTTCTTTATTCTTTGAGCAGCATCATGCAGCAAAAAATTTAAATATATAGGCAAATTTATGGCACATTCTGTTTTAGTACTGATAATAATTTGAGACGGTGTGGTCTTACCACATCCTTTCTCCCATCGCATGTAATGTAGCTCTACACTACTCTAGCCAATTCCATCCATGTTTCTCCGAGAGATGAAGGCTGGACTCCTTTTCCTTTAATGATCATGTTCTATCCCTTGTCCCAAAAGGTGGCCATGGCATCTTGAAGTCTCAATTTATTATGTGTCCAAATGGGTCCAACTGCTGGTAGTCCAGATACCTCCACAATTACTGTATCTATCACTATTATTCACCTTCCTCTTACTATGGAATGATCATCCTGCAAATTCTGCAAAATTCGATAGCCACAGTTTCATGGGGCTACTGTAGTCGTGCAAAATATGCGATCCATCCTGCCATCAACAAAATTTCTCATGTAGCGTCAAAAAATGTTATTACTTGTGGCTCGCTGCGTACTGATCGACCTCCCATTTCGTCTAAGTTCTGCAAACTGTTAATTTTACACAACAATACATAGAGATAACAATGGAACACCAAACTGTGCATATCGGATAATATCCCTTTTTTAACATCAATACCGTTAAAACTTGTTATTAAGGGATTTGATGCAGTCTAGTACCTCCAAATAAAAAACTAACATGTATACAGAAGTATTTTGGAAGTCACCCGCGGCCCCCTGAAATATGATAGGTCATCCTCGACCGGTTAAATGGAGGAGCAACGTACTGGATGATAATCGTATAGTATAAAAAGGGAAAGGTGTACATATTCATGACAAGATCACAAAAGGTATCGAGTTGTTGAAATTGAGGCTTATGATGAAAATCGTGAATAGATATGGAGATACTATGGAGTGATGTGAAAAAGGGAAAAGGATAGTTGACATAGGTAAAATGCTTATGCAGTCATTATTCCACTTAAACCATTATGATTGACTTTTTAAACGATATTTCATGCATAAAAGGTTCAAAGGGAATTGGGAACATAATCTCTTTTGAAATAAAGAAATAAGAAAAGGGTTTATAGTTACTATTGATGTTGAAAAATATGACTCCAATACCATCAGCAGAGCTATGTTGCCCACAGGTGTTTATAACCTTGACAAAGTTTCTTTTTCACCCTTTGGAACCATAATCCTTTATGTATGCCTAGGAAAGTGCTTTTGTGATGTTAGAATGGAGGCCATTGTGCTGGCTTGGTAACCAGATGAATCACAATTCCATTCACCAGGAAGGAGTGAAAGGTGGGTAGGCCAGCTCGTGATGAGACCTCCTGTTCCAATGACTTTTATTTTTCTGATGTGCCCATTGGATCATATCCCTAGTGTGGTGGCCATAGTGGGAATGCCACTTCGCTGCTTCCTTATGATCATGGTAGGCTGGCTCTTGATGAGACCCCCTATCCTCCATCCGACAAATCATAAAATTTTAGTAATCATATAGATATATTTTTCTTTCTTTTCCTTTTCTTTTATATAGCACTTCTTATTTATATATAGAGGATGGCTCAACACTCCTTAAGAGTAGGGATGGTGGAAGATGTCTGAACATTTCAATAGAGGAAAATATTCCCTTATTATTATTCAATAATAATAATCAAAGAGAATTATGAGAATTAGGGAAGAACCAACATGATAAAAATAATTAATCAATTTGAGTTTTATTGAAAATAAATACAGCAAAGTGCTATAGATAGTTGTGTCCTTTCCTTTTTCTTATCAATACAAAGCAATCTCATTAAAGATGACAATTTTTCTTTGATTTTCTTATTTCAGTAACCTCTAATTTTTGTGTCCTTGCATCTATTTGTATCTTTTCCTTGAAAGGATCATGAAGAGTGAAACATTATTCACAAAAACTCTCAAAAAAAGTGTTGTTCTTTAATATAAACAGCAAAAAAAAATGCACTCAAAAAGTGTTGTTTCGTAGATGGAACAACTGTTGTTCCTTAAGAGGAACAACTGTTGTTCCTTAAGAGGAACAACATCTTTTCCTTAAACAAAACAAAAAGTAAAACAGATGCAAAATAAAGTGTTGATCCTTTGGCGGAACAGCCTAAAAACACTCCAAATCGAAACTGTTGTTCCTTAGAAGGAACGACAGAAAAGAAAGAAAATAGCAAAATTATTGTTCCTTTAAAGGGAACAGTAGTTGTTCCTTAAGAGGAACAACGCATATGTAAGAAGGTGATATTGTTGTTCCTTAAATGGAACGGTTGTTGTTCCTTAAGAGGAACATCAACTATTCCTTAAATGGAACAACAAAAATAAAATACACGCGGATTGTTGTTCCTTAAGAGGAATAACAAATATAAGAGCACGCAAGGCTGCTCTTCCTTAAGAGGAACAACAGCTATTCCTTAAATGGAACAACAAAATAATGAACACACAGAGTTGTTGTTTCTTAAGAGGAACGACAGCTGTTCCTTAAGAGGAACAACAGAACAGTAGCTATTCCTTAAGAGGAACAACAAAATAGAAACATGCGGAAGTGCTATTCCTTAAGAGGAATAGCAAAATAGAAACATGTGGAAGTGCTATTCCTTAAGAGGAATGGATGTTGTTCCTTAAGAGGAACAACAACTGTTCCTTAAGAGGAACAACAGCTATTCTTTAAGAGGAACAACAACTGTTCCTTAAGAGGAACAGCGAAAACAAAAATATGTGGAAGTGTTGTTCCTTAAGAGGAACGATTGCTGTTCCTTAAGAGGAACAACGAAAATAAAAACATGTAGAAGTGTTGTTCCTTAAGAGGAACGACTGTTGTTCCTTAAGAGGAACGACTGTTGTTCCTTAAGAGGAACGACTGTTGTTCCTTAAGAGGAACGACTGTTGTTCCTTAAGAGGAACGACTGTTGTTCCTTAAGAGGAACGACTGTTGTTCCTTAAGAGGAATAACAGTTGTTCCTTAAGAGGGACAACAAAATTAAAAACATGTGAAAGTGTTGTTCCTTAAAAGAAATAGCTGTTGTTCCTTAAGAGGAACAACAAAAATAGAAACACACGAAAGTGTTGTTCCTTAAGAGGAATGACGGATGTTCCTTAAGAGGAACAACAAAAATAGAAACATGCGAAAGTGTTGTTCCTTAAGAGGAACAGCTGCTGTTCCTCAAGAGGAATAGCAGTTGTTCCTTAAGAGGAACAACAAAAATAAAAATACGCAGAAGTGTTGTTCCTTAAGAGGAACGACTGATGTTCCTTAAGAGGACCGACTATTGTTCCTTAAGAGGAACATCACGAAAATTAAATAAAGAAACCTCTACTGTTCCTTAAATGGAACGGTTGCTGTTCCTTAAGAGGAACAACAATTGTTCCTTAAATGGAACAACACTAAAATCTGTACAAAAAAACAGTTTATACAAGCAAAATTAAAGAGAAAAGTTTATATACAAAATTCAAAAACAAAGGAATTGTTCAGTGAATTAATGTTGAGGAGGGGTTATCTTCCTCAACAAGAATTTGCATAGTGGAATCTTCCCATAATTGCTGGTAAAAGGATTCCCTGGTAAGTGGTTTGTGATAAAGTCACACTCGATGACCATTCGCTTTGAAAGAATGTCCAGATCCATCAATGGTAGTCAATGTAATGGTGCCATTGTCATGCACTTTCTATATCTCATAAGGTCCAAGCGATCGTGTCTGGAGTTTTCTGGGGAAATTCTGGAACCTTGAATCATATAGGAGTGCCCAATCTCCTTCCTGGAAGATTTTGTTTTTAATAAGGGCGTCATGCCATTTTTCTCTCTGTTATTGAATTAATGCAGTGCGTTGAAGAGTTGAGAACCTGATTTCATCTAACTCATTGATTTGTTGTAATCTATTGGTCTGGGCCTCATTTAAATTCAAACCCACCTTGTGTGTCGTTCTTATGTTTGAATTTCGAATTCGATTGGAAAGATGGGTTCTTTTCCAAATACTAATTGATATGGTGAATGTTGGGTAGTGTTTCTCCACATTGTTCGGTATACCCACAAGGCTTCCGACAACCTTGAAGCCTAGTCATGTTTGTGTGGTGCAACTGTTTTTGTAAGTATTGCCTCAATCACCTTATTAGTGCTTTCTACTTGGCCATTTGCCTGTGGGTGGTATGGAGTTGTAATTTTGTGTAGAATGTGGCAATTTTTTAATGTTGCAGCGATTTTATTACCTACAAATTGCAGTCCTCCATCTGTAATTATATCCCTTGGGAGGCCATATCGCACAAATAATTGGAAAAGGAAATTTATTACTAAATCTTTTGTAGCTCTTGGCAGTGCCTCTGCTTCAACCCATTTGGTAACATACTCTGTTGCAACTGGTATATATGTTTTCTGATTTGATGATGGGTTAATAGGACCAATAAAATCGAGCGCCCATCGCTCAAATGGCTTGATTAATAACTGCGAGTTTAGAGGCATTTCATCAGATTGTCTAGGGCATCCCGCCCTTGGGCAACTATCACAGGCTTAAACAAACTTTTTAGTATCTTTAAAAATAGTGGGCCAGTAATAGCCTGTTTGTAAAAATTTGTGACCGGTTCTGCGGTCTGCAAAATGTTTTCCACATGGCACGTCATGGCATGCTTTCAGAATGTCAAATATTTCATCTTCTTGGATGCATCTTTTGATGTGCATATTTGCCCCTATATGAAATAAGTAGCCCCTAATCGAAGAGAATTGGGTACTGCGCTGCACTATCTATTTTCGTTCATTAAGCGTTAGATGCTTGGGTAATTTGCCTACTGCTAAGTAATTTGCAACGTCGGAATACCATGGTGTTCTGACAGTAACAGCAAACAAATGTTCATCCGGAAATTGGTCTTCCACTGTTGCTGCATCCGCTGGCTTTGGCATTCGTGAGAGAAAATCAGCTACAAGATTCTCTTTTCCAGGTCAATCCTTAATTGTAATGTCAAATTCCTGCAAGAGAATCAACCATCTTGTCACTCTTCCATTTGTAACCAGTTTATTTGCTAAATATTTTATGGCAGAGTGATCTGTATATAAAACTATAGAATACCCAGTTATATAATGTATAAATTTATTTACAGCATGTATTACAACTAAAAATTCTTTTTCAGACGCAGTATAGTTTAATTTAGTAGGAGATAGATTTTTGCTAATACAATAAATTGCATATGGCTTTTTAACTTCTTCCTTCCCAAGAACTACTCCGATTATTGTGTCTGAAGCATCAGATGAAATTTGGAATGGCAAATCCCAATATGGGCCCCTTAGCACTAGGGTTGTTGATACCAACTTTTTTAGATCCTCAAAAGCACAGTCACACTTATTAGTCCAAATAAAATCAATATTCCTTGTTAGTGCATACAAAGGTGCAACAATTTGAGAAAAATGCTCTATAAATCTTCTATAATAACTAGAAAATCCCAGAAAATTGTGTACCTCTGTTTGTGTGGTAGGAGTAGGTATTAACAAAATTATCTGAATTTTAGCAGGATCTACCTATATTCCAGCTGTTGAGATATAATGACCTAAGATGATTCCCTCGGTCATCATCACATGACACTTTTCATGGCTCAAACAGACCCTGGTGGCAATAAATATTTGCAGCACCTTTTCCAATGTTTGTAATGTTGGATCAAAATCATCTCCATAAGGTGTAAAATCATCCATATATACTTCAAGCCCTTCATTTATTAAATCTGAAAAAATGCTGAGGACAGCCCTCTGAAATGTGGCAGGGGCATTGTATAGCCCAAAGGGTAAGACTCTGTAAGAACATTTTCCTCAAGGACATGTAAAAGTAGTTTTATCCTGATCTTCAAGGGAAATTTGAATCTTATTGTATCCATTGAATCCATCTAGGAAAGAAAAGAATTTCTTTCCTACTAATGTGTCTAATACTTGATCAGCGAATGGAAGGGGGAAGTGGTCTTTTTGGGTTGCTTTGTTCAATTCTCTATAGTCTACACATATCTGCCACTTTCCATTCTTCTTTGGCACCACTACTAGTGGAGAGACCCACTTGTTGTCATATATTGGGTAAATGAAGTTTACATATAAAATTTTTTGCAATTCAACTTTCACAATATCCTTAAGATGAGGGTTTAATCTCCGTTGGGGTTGGAGAATAGGTCTAGCATCCTTTTCTATGTAAATGTGGTGCGTACACAACTGGGGATCAATTCCTTTCATGTCCGAGTAATCCCATGCAAAAGCTTCCTTATATTTTCTCAGTAGTTGGACCAGCTTTTCTTCTTGTTCAGCAGTCAGGTTTTTGTTAATGTTCAAAGTTTTTCCTAGCTCAATCTTTATGGTTTTGCTGTTGTAAACAGAGGTGGTAGGTATTGATTGATCATGAGTGTCTTTCAATGGATCTTCTTCTACTTCATTATCAAATGCTGCCTCAATCATGTGACATTGTAAATGGGATCTGGTTTCTGGTTGGTTAATGAAGCTGTTAATGATGTCGTCCTCTATTTGGTCTTTAAATTTGAGGGCATCTTCTATGGTTAATGGTGATCTAATGTTTTCTGTCAGGTATGATACAGGTTGTTTTATTGTTTTGGTTATTGTTAAACTCGGTTGGGCTGGAGGGTATAAGGCTAAATTCTTGACATTACTCCCTCTTGCTATAGTCATGCTACGTTGTCGACAGCCAATGTAAGAGTAAATAGTTGCTAGCTAAGGTCTACCTAAAATTAAGGGAGATCCATCCAATCGGTTTTTAGGATTGATGATCAGGAAGTCTGCAGGGCACTCCCAGGAGTCTATAGATACCATTACATCATGTAATGTTCCTTCTGGTCTAACTATTGATTGATTAGCCAACTCTAATAAGGTTGTGGTTGGATCTAATGATGTAATGCCAAGTTTTTGACAAGTGGTGGTTGTTAGAATATTGATTGCAGCTCCTAAATCAACTAAGGCATTTGGTAAGGAGCATCCATTGATTTGCACCGTGACTATAGGATTCCCTGGGTCCTCATATTTTACAAGTGCTTCTCTTCCTGATAGTAAGTCAGATAGGGTACCAACTACTTGGACGGTTGGATTAGTTGTTATTCTCCTTTTTGGCTTTTTTATACATAATTATTTGATGGTTTTTGTGTAAATTGGGATGTCTTGAATAGCCCAGAGGAGCGGAATTTTATACACAAATTTTTTAGTTCTCCCAGAAGACCAAAATTAGGATGTTCTATTGGGCGTGGTATGATTAGTCGTTCTGAGAGTTGAGGAGAAGAGGTGGTTTCTTGTTCATGAGTTTGTTGTCTAACCAAATTCTCTTCTTGTGGTGTTTGTTCTAAAGGTAATGAATTTTCAACTTGAACATTTTTATCTCCCTCTGATTCTATTATACGCCCAGATCTTAATTGAAGGTCGTTACACTCCTTTAACTCGGTTTCTAGTTCTGGTCCTTCGATTATTTGAACAGATTGAACCGGTATATTGTTGGGATTCGGGTTGGGTTGGGCTGGGAGTTGCGGTCTTAAGTTGGTCTGGGGATTTTATTGCAATGTATAAGGTGCTGGTAGTGTAGGTTGAGAGAGAGGAATTGTTCCAGCTGGCTGATTCATAGGTTTTTTTCCAGTTCGACCGCCAGGTTTGACTCTGTGAGGTGGAGGGTGACCATTGTGTTGGATATGCATTATTTTGCCAAAATGGTGGACAGTAAGGAAAGTTCGGCCAGTTGGTTTGATTTGTTTGATTTGGCCATGGTGATATGGGAAATGGCTATTGTGACCAGCTGGGTAAAGGTGGCTGATTCTACCACATTCCATTATATTGTTGAGCATTATACTGAGGAGACTGAAAAGAAGAGGATGGATTAACGGGCATACCTGTTTGTTGTGGCTGCCACTGGCGGCACTGATTTAGTAGGTAAATCGGCTCTATTTCTTCTTATACCTCTTTGCAGATTGCTTTCAATCCCGGGAGTGAGGGGCAGCTTTCTGTGGAGTAATCTTTCATGTAGATGGCACAGACTTGGACTGTATCTAGTGGGCACTCTTTGTGGCTATGTTTCTTTCTACATCTAGAGCAGAATATCGCCAAATTTTGCTTTGCCTCTGCTTGCTTTTGTTTAGCTTGCATGATGTCGAACTACGTTGTCAGAGTCCCTAGAATATCAGTTTTGAAATCTTCTAGTAGATTGTCGATTTCTCCGTGGGTTATCCCTCCATCGGAGATCTTGTTATCCCTTGTGATCATGTCACGTTCTGTCGGCTTCAGTCTTGTACTTCCTCTTGAACTCCTGATACACAAATCAATGATGTCAGCAAAATTTTCCTTGTATATGTCACCTTTGCCCATAATGTTTAATGTTTCAATCCATTTTTCTTTCATCCCTTTAACTAATGTAGTTTTTAACACATTGTCAGGCAAGGGTAAAGATGCATAAGGAGATCTCTGGAGATTGTATTGAAAGCGTTCTACATATTCCTCTAGTGTTTCACTAGGTATTGTTGTCATTTTAAATATTTCATCCTTTAATTCTCTAGATCTACAATAATCCTGATATTTCTTTAGAAAATCAGTTTTCATCTGATCCCAGTCGTTTATAACACCTCCACCTAACCCCATAAACCATCGTAAAGCTGCTCCTTTTAATGTGGAGGGAAATAATTTTAGTTTTTGGGCATCGGTGGTATAGTCATACCCCCGGCATAATACATCAAACTCAAAAAGAAATGCATCTGGATCCTCTGATGTTAAGCCATGGAATGTAGGGATACTCTGGAGAGGAATGGCCATCATAGGTGCCTGCAGTGTCCAAAATGGGATATTACAATGTGGAGGTTTCAGGTGTTTGCTGGTTTTGGGCCATTTGATCAAATATGTGCCTATACCCTTTTGGGATCTCTAGGGAGTTATTCCTAAGCCGACTAGAAGGAGTAGGAATGACCTTAACAACACTTGGTCTAGGATAATGAGTGTTCCTTGTTGCACTACTATCTGGGGGGATCTTGGCTCTTCAGGTTTTTCTATTTTGTTTTGGATGACCTTGACAGCGCTCCCTTTATCTGGGCTGCTGAGTGTTTGAACTATTTCAAGAGGGGATTTTAGCTCTTCTATTTCCCCTGTTTCTCCTCCTCTTTCACAGAGATTACTAGAATTCCCTTCTTGTAAAGAAATTAGGAAAAAATTCTCAATTTCTTGAAAATCTTGCTCAATCTCTTTTGTTTTGCTGTGCACCTCAGCAAAGGCTACAGATGGTGAGCTTGTGGCCTGAAGGGAGCCAGTAGGTTGTCTAGAAGAAACTTTTCTAGGGCCCACTGATGGTTGAGATTCGGCTTGCTTAATGATATCATCTATGGAGGTTGATCGACCAAGGGTTACTGGTCCCTTAGCTTTGTCAGGTTTGGGTAGCGGTTTTGGATTATTTTCAAGTTTTTTCTTCTTAGTCATACACAAAACTCAAATGTTTATTTCTACCCAAAAAAATGAACAAATCTACTGGAAAGAGGGCGGGGGAGCAGGGCTGTTACATGCTCCGTACGCATGTTCTTACCTTTCGTTTTTAATACCCAATTCTCTCCTAGCAGGCACTCATCAGATACACACTACACTCTAAAAGAAAAATGGCCACACTCACAACGGCGCCAAAATGTTGAGTGATAAAAGTTGTCTTTTTAACTCTTATTTATCCTACATTAATTATCAATCCAGGTAAGATTTTTTATTTCAAGTGTGTACACAGTATGTGGCAGCAATTTAATCCAAGAGTAATGTTTCTAATTTGCAGTACATTGCTTTCAAATACAAGAGTAAACGGATGCTTGAAATAAAACTTACACGCAATTAAAAGAAATTCAATGCTCTGAAACTAAATCATTCACTCAAGAAATTAACAACAATTATTAGTCAAGGATGAAGTAGCAATAACTCTTTCCTCTATCAACTGATATAAATGAAATCAAACATAAACAAGATCCTCAATCTGAGAACTCTGACGGTAATAGCCAATGTCCTTTACAGTTTTTGATCTCACACTCCACACTAAAATGACTGATTGGAAATAGAAAGAAACTAAATCAACAATGCTACTAATAGAAATGGAATAAATATGCTAATTGTAACAATGCTAAAAGGCAAAACCAAATGCTTGCAGAAAGGAAATGAACAGCAATGCTATTTAGTAGAACTGAACAACAATCTGTAATGAACAACAAAGTCAATTTACTAGAATGAACAACATAACAATATATTTTGCAGAGAGTAATCATGTTATTATGATGAAAAGGAACGGCAACACGATTTAGTTACAGCATATACAATAAAACAATTCATAAACTCTTGAAACAAGGAATAGTAAAGCAATGTGATTCAAATAAATGAAAATCAAACCAAACCATCACACGACTGCGATTGTAAAGTATTGGTACAGAATAGCAAGTGCATCCACCAAGGTCGGGCCCTTAGCTACTAGTGAAGCATTGCCAGACTACTTCAGTATAAAATAATGGAACATCAATCGACTTATGTATTAATCATATGCGAAAATGTTACAAGCAATCGTACTCTATTTTAATCAACGAGAGTCGATGATCAAAGTGAAAATACAATGGTAAGTTCTGAATAATGATAATGCATGATCAATTCCGAATCCATAATCTTTACAAGCGTTGTCCCTTTTATAATGGCTAGGCGGTGTTGAGGGCCCCGAAATTGGGTTGACAACAAGGGGGATACCCACCCGGTCCGGAACCTGGTTGGCGGCTCCTTGCCCGTTTGGAGTAGCGGGTCCGACTGGGGGTAATGGGACCAGTTTCCCAATATGAAGGGTGTGCGTGTGTGTGTAGAGTTTGATGGTATTGATTTAAAGGTTTTTCTAAGCTAGTCTTAATTCTAACTGCTAAACTAACTCTATACTAATATAATCTAATGAGGAAAAACAATACATCTAATCTACGCTAACCCGGGGTGTTTTCTTTTGTTATGCGATCTAGAAAGATTTCAAACAACAGCTGGTAATAAAGATCATTCAGCTATTATCAGAATATAAATCAATAAAGATAAACCACTCTGCATAAGAAGTTAGGCAGAACAGTTGTGAACAGCATATCGCATAATTAGTTATTCATATGTCAAGCATAAATAAATGACTCCACCGTACAGAAGTGCCAAATGGTAATACACACATTCATACAGTAACATATAAAGAACTCATCTGCATATCACTTTAGGAATACTAGCAGAATTTAGTCAAGAGATAAAAGTACCATTTATGACTGACTTCACTAATAAACTTCAAGCAATAATGATTTATTTCTACTTGTTCTAATATCTGCTAAGAGTACAGAAGTGCAACATCAGTAACAGACATTAAAATGCAAACATAAATAAATCTCGATCCATCCATTCATCAAAAACCCCCTCCGAGGGTGCAGAAGTGCATGTTCTGAGGACAAGTTTTTTGACAGATTTCCGGACCCTTCTCCAAATGCCATGAGAAGGGTTAAATACTACTAACTAATTAATCTTAATTACACGAATTTAGGGAAACAGCTTCAAATCACCGCCCTTTACTAAAAGCAAATTTATTTCTAAAACTTAAATCTAATTTCTGACCGTTTCTGTATATTATCCTTAGTGCTGTAAACAGTGCAACGTTTGCCTGGGAAGAGTCGGCTGGCTGCCTTCTTCTTTCGCTCGGGAGATAAAAGTGGAAATAACAAGAGCTGGCACCTCCTTCTGACAGACCAGAAGATATTTTCGAAAATCTTTCTCTAGCTGGGTGTATTCGCTGCGTATATATTTAGCACAACCCAGGTTCTTCTCGAACTGATTTTGCTGTTGCTATTTTGGTTTCTGGTCGTGCGAATGACTGAGTGAGTTAGGAGTCGTGCTGTATGGGCAATTCCCTGTGTCAAGAATTTCTTCCGTTCTTTGTTCCAGGCTTTTCTGGAGCGTCCTCCTTCTCTTGCGCTTCTTTCTCTGCTTTACCAAGTCTGAGCTTCAGGATCTTTTGCAAACACGCTGCTTTTGTGCGCCTTTGACTCTTCGTCTTGGACAGTCTAATTTCATCAATGCCGGTTGGCTGATAATCTGGAATCCGCGGTCCTGCTGCATTCGGCATCCATTTGCGGAGGCATCTTTTCTCTGTTATCTGATTGGCGCTTTCCCCTTTTCCTTAGATGTTTCCTGCATATAGATTTATATCAGTTGCGTGTCTTGCAGTCTACGCAAAGAAGAAGGGAAATGAAAAGATTGACATGAAAGCATTAAATTCTAATGAATGCATAATCCTGACATTCATCATGACTTGAATCTTCGGAAAATGCGATGCAATCATTTCTGGATACTCAAGCATGCGGTGATTAATTTCCTTTAAGGCGCGTGCTTAATCTTGGGTCTATCGTGTATGTCGGAGAATTCTTGCGATGAGTCTTTTCATATTGCAGATCGCAGATCGCTGGTCGCGCTGGTCGCGGTTCACTGATATTGCAAATCGCAGATCGCTGACATCGCAGATCGCAGATCGCTGATTTCATTCAATGGTTTATGCTTCTTAGTGCGACGTTTGCGATGTGCGATGTCGCATATCGGCGATCGGCTTTTCTTGTAGATCTTCTTTTTAAGAGCGCTTGGAATGCATGCGACGCGATGAACTTCACGTCGCTCTTTCGCAGTTTTGCTTTTCGCGCTTGGGGGATGCTTCAGTCTTTCCTTGCGATGCGATTTAAGCCTTAGGGAGAAAAATACAAAAATTTTAACAAAGTATTTTTTTTTGGATTTTTTGTTCAGGGTCCCCCCTTTGCTTGATGTTTATGGCTAATATCAAACAAAGAGGGGGGGTTGTTGATGACCACAACAATGGCGATTCACTGTGAAGAACCAATTATCTCTACTTGTTCTATTGCACTTTCACTTCCAAAACAGAAAAATTTTCGTATATCTAAATTTTGTTATGGATAGATAGAGTATTACCCCTTATCCTGTCAATGATGTTTCGTCACAACTTTTATTTCATTCCGATTGTTTGCTTCCTCTGGGTTATTTCTTGTATTTACACCAGACATTACTCAGTCTTTTTCAAAGATAAAATAAGGTCTTCTCTGCGTACTGGCTTTGTAAAATATGCTCATTTGTCGTAGGTAGAGCCTCTGCTGCCCGCAAGCATCCATAGCCTCGACAGGGTTACCATGTTATCCAGCAATGATCCTTTTTCCTGCTTGAGGTCATTTACAACATTCCAGAGAAAAATCCTTTCGACTCTTTTTCTTTCTTTTTTTTAATTTTTTATTCTCTAAAGAACAATGTCTTGGTTTGGTGGCCAAATTATGACACAGTCATTCACTTGATTTACACTTTTGCTGAACAAGCTGGCTCGTGATGAGACCCCTTGTCTTTTGATTGCAACAATCTTGAGTCGTTGCCCTGTTTTGATAGACAGTATTGGCAAAGTCAGCAAGTTATATATCTGTGATCATGATAAGCCGGCTCGTGATGAGACCTCTTATTCTTTGAGATATAGTGTTTTCTTGGATTGTTTCTCTGGATGCTGCGATTTTCCTTAGCAGGGAGGAAGTCATTGTTTTTCCTTAAGAAAGCTCTGGACGACAATAATAGAGTTTTAAAAACAACAGTTTTGCAGAGAATACTTATTTTATTATTGATGATACCTTTCATTGCGTTGGCGTAAAACAATTTTTTGCCAAAAGTTACTTTCATCCCAGATTTTTTGAGGTTGAAACTAACATCATATTCAGGCCAAAGTTAACTCTATCTGTCAATAATAAAAGGCAGATTTTTCGAAAAGTTTTGCTATTTATACAAGTGAAATCAAAATCTGATAGAGAAATGGTATGTTCCTTCATGAATACTATTTATGATCATTCACAACCAACCTTATTTATAAGAAATGAAAAACTAAAATAAAACTAAAATTATCCTACAAAAATAGAAGAGTGACCTTCTATGGGAAATACATTTTGAGAATTTGTCCATTCACAGGCAGAGAATCTTTCCTGCCTGTTAAGTCCTGCAACACAAAAGTCGATGGGCCTATGACCTCTACAATCTGAAAAGGACCAAGCCATAGCTTCTAGAATTTCGTATGTTTGCCCTTTTCTTCATGAGCCTTATCCCACTTCAAAACTAAATCTCCCATCTGAAAGTTTTTTCTGGTCATTATGTTCGAGTCAAAAGAGGATTTTATTAGCGCTTGGTGGTGAGCATGGGTTTTCTTAGCCTGTTCTCGTTGTTCTTCTAGCTTGATTATTTCCGTTTGTCTTAGTTGTAAGGAGGAAGTAGATACTTCATCAATGTATTGTACTAAGGACAAGGAGGGAATGACTAAGTGAGTAGGAAGAACTGCTTCTCTCCCGTAAACTGAATTAAAGGGAAAAGTGCCGATAGAGGCTTTCTTTGTAATTCTGTCTGCCCATAAGGCGTTTACCAGCGCTTTGTGCCAATTCTTTTGGTTTTGGTCGACTGTCTTTTTAATAATCCTGATTAGGTTCTTGTTTGTCGATTCAGCCAACCCATTACCTTGTGGATAGTAGTTGGCAGAATACTTCAGTTTGAACCCTCTTTTGAGCGCGAACTCAGTCATGGTATTTCCAGAAAAATATGAAGCATTATCAAATATTAAGGCCGTTGGCAATCCAAATCTAGTGATGATAAACTGATCTATGAATTCAATAATGTTTTCAGAATTAGCTGTCTTGAGAGGAACCGCCTCTACCCATTTAGTAAAATAGTCAGTTGCCGTGAGGATATACCTATGTTGTTTAGAGGAGTGAGGAACGATCTCACCTATTATGTCCAGGCCCCATTGACTGAACGACTGTTCGATGTTAACTGGCTGCAGTGGCATGGATGACTTCTTTTGTTTTCCTGCAGCAGTCTGGCAGACCTGGCATTTCCTTACGTGATTGTACGAGTCTTTGAACAGCATGGGCCAGTAATATCCTGCACGTAAGATTTTATGTGCGGTGGCTTCTCCAGCATAGTGTCCACCTGCTGGTCCATCGTGGAGTTCCTGCAAAACCTTTTCAGCTTTAGTTTTCTCAAGACATCTGAGAAGCACAGAATCATAATTTATTTTAAACAGGACATCATTTACGAGCTGGTATTGTTTAGCTTTCAATCTCAGGGCTCTCTTCTTGGTGTGATCTAGGTGAAATGGAGCATACCCGTTCTTAAGGAAATAAATGGTGTCAGCATATAATGATACTGCGTCGTTTAGGCTTACCTCATACGCGTGTACCTCTTCAGACGAGTTTTCAGGGATTTGCGATGCTCCAGCTAACATCTTACAGAAGCCTTGACCTCTTACGATGTGTGCCGGCTTGATCTCCAGGTCGTATTCTTGTAAGGCGGTGATCCAATTTGCTCTCTTTTCGCCCACATCCTTCTGTATCAGGAGGTTTCTTACCGCTGGAAACGGTACTATGACCTTGGTATGGGCCTTTAGCAAGAAAGGTCTGAAATATTTGATCGCTTTGAAAACGGCGTATGCCTGTTTCTCTACGTCCGAATAATTGAGTTCAGCACCTTGTAAGTTTGAGCTAAAAAATGCGATTGGAGCTTCTACCTTTTCTTGATTCGTTTGAGTCAAAATTGCAGCATAAGAATTCTCTGAGGCAAACGTGTATAAGACAAAAGGTTCTGAAAAATTTGGGGTTGCTAAAGATGGAGCGTTGATGATGGCTTGTTTGATTAAGTTAAACGCTTCGTGTTCGTCTAGACCCCATTTAAAGTTTGAATTCTTTTTTATCATTTTTTGTAAAGGAGAAATAATACGTGAAAAATCTGGGACAAACCTTTTCACAAAATTGATCTGTCCTAGGAAAGATTGCATGGTCTTTTTGTTATGGGGCATGGGTATCTCGGAAATTTCTTTGATTCTGTCAGGTTCAATGTGAATGCCAGATTTGGACACTATGAATCCTAGCAATTTCCCTTCACTCAACGCGAAAAAAGATTTCTTCGGGTTAAGCGAGATCTCATACCTTAAACATCTTTGAAAGATTTGCTTCAAATCTTTGAGATGGTCGCTTCGGTTCTTGGAGTACACAGTTATATCATCCAAGTAAATCACTACCGATTTATTGACTAAACCTTTAAATGCAATGTCCATGGCTCTCTGAAAAGTAGCGCCGGCATTGATCAGACCGAATGGCATCTTCCGATACGCGTAGGTACCCCATTTGGTTCGGAAGGTGGTTTTTAACTGATCATCCGGGTGTACTAGCACTTGATTATATCCTGAAAATCCGTCCAGGAAAGACATCAACTCTGAGCCTACTACTGCCTGTAATATTTGCTCCATCGGTGGGAGGGGAAAATTGTCTTTCTGACAGGCTTTGTTGAGATTCCGGAAGTCGATGCAGATTCTAATATCTCTGTTTTTCTTCCTAACAGGTACCATATTGGATACCCATTTGGAATGTCTGACCGGGAAGATTATTCTGGCTCTCAACAACTTATTCAGCTCAGTTTTTATCTGATTTTCCAAGTTGGGGTGGATTTTTCTGAGCTTCTGTTGGACAGGTTTCTCGTTGTCAATCATAGGGATAGTGTGCTGAATGATAGAAGTGTTGTAAGTTTTCAGCTCGTCGTAATTCCAAGAAAAAACGTTTTTGTACTGTCGTAGAAGACGGATATATGTTGATTTTTCTTCGGGGGCTAGGCCTTGGCCTAGATTAACGTTTTGCGGCTTCTCATCGGTTCCTAGGTTCACTGATTCGTAGTTCAGAGTTGAACTGTAGAGCTTGGCATTAGCTGACCTTTTGAACCGACTTTTTAAGTCATATAAGTCTTCTAGTTTGACCACCGATTTCGGTATAGCATTATCAGTGCTATTTTGTTGTATTTGGTGATCATGACAGTCTTCGTCAATTATCTGGTTTGAGTAGGATCCTTCAAAGGTGAGGAAACTTACGATGTCTGGGTCGTCGTTGAATACCCTCCAGTTGGTGATGTTGTCAGGGATGGACGGTTTAAAAATTAACTCTATCGAGAATCTATCTGGACTAAAGTCTTCGGAGGGAATGAGTCTGGAGGCTACGTTAGCTAACAGGTACGCGCTTGCATTTTGGAGTCTCGGGACTGACGAAATATTGAATGCTATGAAATGTGCAGTGAGATCTTGTACTAAAGATTGATAGTGCTTCAAATGACTTGACAGGCAGTGTATGGTGTTACGTACCTGTTTGACGACGATCTCGGAATCTCCAAAGACTTGAAGATACTTGACGTTCAATCCGATTGCTTTGTATAGGCCTTGCACCAAGGCCTCGTATTCCGCTGTGTTGTTCGTGCAATCGAACTCGAGTCTGCATGTAAGCATAGTCTTATTTCCGTCTGGGCTAATTAGAACGCATCCTGCTCCTTCTTCCTCGTTGGACTTAGAGCCATCAAAATATAATTTCCAAAATAAAGATGTATTTACAGGGTTATCTAAAAAACTAACACATTTTGAATCATCAGTTTGGGAAAAGTTTTCTACTTGGGACAAAACTGAATTTTCCAAATAAGGTGATATGTGAGCATTGAAATTTCCGAGGAAAGAATCTACCGAGTAGTTGCCTATGATGCTGCTATTGTATGCTATGGCTTCATTCTCTCCTTCCAAATCCGTCACTATGTATTTTTGGTGCAACTCTCGTTCAACCATTATTTGATTTGGTTTCCCATTGGAGGGTAACCACATGTGCGAACAGTCGGTTGAAAAGTATCCGTGGAGTTTCTCGGACCAGTCCCTGCTAAGAATCAAACCATAAAATTCAGGGATATCAGCCACTAGAATGTCGATAACCTGGCATACCTTGGGGTTAGACGACAGTCTTATGGTCACTTGGTTAAGTTCACCTATCACTTCGACTTGCGATCGATCAAGTTGAACTATGTGCACTGCGGATTTTTGTGGTTGAACATTCAGTTTGGCACATATTGACCTGGGTAAAATATTGGTTGAGGCACCAGAATCAACCAAGCAGTTGTGCACGTTTCTATTAAAGATTTCATAAGTGAGGAGGAAAGGAGGAGTATGAGATCTAGATCTTCCTCCAATCAAAGCGATGTCATTCGGATCGATTTTATTGATCGTGTTGACCAGAGGTCTTCCTATATGGTGGGAAGCTACAGCTGTAGGTAAAGGTGTAGTAGGTACGGCATGTAACTCTTTCATCATGATTTTCTGTTGGTGTTTCAATTTGCTCAACTCGTACAGAGTGATATTAGCCCTAGTCTTTTTCATGTCATCGATGATGTTATACTCCATTTCATCCGACACTATCAGTGTTCTTGATGGAGGCGTTTGATGTGATTGGACTGGGCTAAATTGGGTCGCTTTAGCAGTTGTTTTCTTTGTTGCGACCTTTTCTTTTGCTGCAGGGCTTGCGCCCTTCTGTTTGGGGGTAGTTTGGGGAGGATCAAGTTGATTTTTGCTTCATGTGCTAACCGGAAATGCTTCTTGATCTTCTTCTTGTGGGAGGATGAAATCCCACATTCCTTGCAGTTCCACCACTTCTTCATCGTCGGTCTGTGTTTCGATGGTGCTCTCTTCTTCTTCTTCTTCAGATTCAACGTTTGAGACCACATTGGGTGGCTTCGTCTCCATGGGAGGATTTCTTTTAAAATTCCTAAAAGGCTTTCTTGGGGACGATTCTGCTACTTGTTTTCTTATGTCAATCATCTCATTAGACATGGCCTTTAACACCTTTTGTAATCCTTCCATATCGAAAGGATCTTTCGTTTGCTTCTTCTTGGTGTCTTCTTTGAAAGAAATTTTCTTAGATTTACGTTCTTCGATTGCAGATCTCTTTTCTAGGGCTACTACGCATTTTTCAACTGCTAACGCCTCAGTCAAATTTTCAACTAAGGTTGTCTTGCTTGCCCTATCTACGAAGATGGCCAAGTTTGAAGGTAAGGCCGTGATGTACCATTCACATCTCACTTCCTCGCTGGGTTGGGAAGCAGCGGGGATTTTGTTGAGGGTCTTGTTGAACCGTAAGTTAAAATCTTTAATGGGTTCCCTAGCCTCAGCTTTAAGATTGGATAAATCGTTGATCAGTGTCGCTGTCGATCTATCATCACCGAATTTGGTAAGAAATTGGTTTTGAAAAATGTCCCAGCTCGTGATAGATCCGGAGGGCAGCGAAAAATACCATGACCCGGCTGTCCCTTGCATTGTATAGGGAAAAAGTCGGACCATGGCATCTTCGTTGGTAACTCCGTTGAGATTAACAGAAAGCATGAAATTATTGATATGTTCTTCAGCTAGCATTCCTGTTTCTGGATTGAACTTCGGTAGCCATTTCTCAGGATGGGCGGGTATTGGACTTAGGGGTGGAGGCATTAAAACCGCCCCAGGATTGTTCCATGGAGACTGGGCCATCGCTGAGTTGCTAGTTAACAAAAGTGCAGAAGATGATCTCTGATGTTGAGAAGATGGAGATATTATGATCTTCGATGATTGCGGAGGAAGGGTTGTGGAAGATGGATGGGTGATTTGAGGTGAAGATGTGGGTGGTTGACTTCGCGGAGAGGGAGTTGAAATGGACGAAGTGGATGAAAGAGTCTCTCTGTCAGACTCTGGAAGTGCTTTCCTTGCTCTTTTCCTAGTGGGGAGAGGAATTTCAGTTGGCTGGATGCCAAACCTTTCACTCTTCAATCTGGTCAGGGGATGAGCAGGATTGTACTGCGAAGTCACGCTGCCTTTAGATTTATCAGACCTCTGAGTAAAAATAGAGAATCCCTGGAGTTTACGGATCAAAGTTTGAATTTCAGGGGGATCAATGATAAGTTGGTCTGATGTATTAGGGTGTGTAGCAGCGGTGGATGCCCGAGCGACCTCTAGTTCCGAGTTTAATCGTACCGGAGAAGTCGGGGAAGTTGGTGAGGGTGATTTGCTCTCAGAATGGTATTTGGATTTTGAATTATGCGCCATTCATAGCTCAGGCCCTCCTTCTAGCGCCAGAAATGTTGAGGGCCCCGAAATCGGGTCGACAACAAGGGGGATACCCACCCGGTCCGGAACCTGGTTGGCGGCTCCTTGCCCGTTTGGAGTAGCGGGTCCGACTGGGGGTAATGGGACCAGTTTCCCAATATGAAGGGTGTGTGTGTGTGTGTAGAGTTTGATGGTATTGATTTAAAGGTTTTTCTAAGCTAGTCTTAATTCTAACTGCTAAACTAACTCTATACTAATATAATCTAATGAGAAAAAACAATACATCTAATCTACGCTAACCCGGGGTGTTTTCTTTTGTTATGCGATCTAGAAAGATTTCAAACAACAGCTGGTAATAAAGATCATTCAGCTATTATCAGAATATAAATCAATAAAGATAAACCACTCTGCATAAGAAGTTAGGCAGAACAGTTGTGAACAGCATATCGCATAATTAGTTATTCATATGTCAAGCATAAATAAATGACTCCACCGTACAGAAGTGCCAAATGGTAATACACACATTCATACAGTAACATATAAAGAACTCAGCTGCATATCACTTTAGGAATACTAGCAGAATTTAGTCAAGAGATAAAAGTACCATTTATGACTGACTTCACTAATAAACTTCAAGCAATAATGATTTATTTCTACTTGTTCTAATATCTGCTAAGAGTACAGAAGTGCAACATCAGTAACAGACATTAAAATGCAAACATAAATAAATCTCGATCCATCCATTCATCAAAAACCCCCTCCGAGGGTGCAGAAGTGCATGTTCTGAGGACAAGTTTTTTGACAGATTTCCGGACCCTTCTCCAAATGCCATGAGAAGGGTTAAATACTACTAACTAATTAATCTTAATTACGCGAATTTAGGGAAACGGCTTCAAATCACCGCCCTTTACTAAAAGCAAATTTATTTCTAAAACTTAAATCTAATTTCTGACCGTTTCTGTATATTCTCCTTAGTGCTGTAAACAGTGCAACGTTTGCCTGGGAAGAGTCGGCTGGCTGCCTTCTTCTTTTGCTCGGGAGATAAAAGTGGAAATAACAAGAGTTGGCACCTCCTTCTGACAGACCAGAAGATATTTTCGAAAATCTTTCTCTAGCTGGGTGTATTCGCTGCGTATATATTTAGCACAACCCAGGTTCTTCTCAAACTGATTTTGCTGTTGCTATTTTGGTTTCTGGTCGTGCGAATGACTGAGTGAGTTAGGAGTCGTGCTGTATGGGCAATTCCCTGTGTCGAGAATTTCTTCCGTTCTTTGTTCCAGGCTTTTCTGGAGCGTCCTCCTTCTCTTGCGCTTCTTTCTCTGCTTTACCAAGTCTGAGCTTCAGGATCTTTTGCAAACACGCTGCTTTTGTGCGCCTTTGACTCTTTGTCTTGGACAGTCTAATTTCATCAATGCCGGTTGGCTGATAATCTGGAATCCGCAGTCCTGCTGCATTCGGCATCCATTTGCGGAGGCATCTTTTCTCTGTTATCTGATTGGCGCTTTCCCCTTTTCCTTAGATGTTTCCTGCATATAGATTTATATCAGTTGCGTGTCTTGCAGTCTACGCAAAGAAGAAGGGAAATGAAAAGATTGACATGAAAGCATTAAATTCTAATGAATGCATAATCCTGACATTCATCATGACTTGACTCTTCGGAAAATGCGATGCAATCATTTCTGGATACTCAAGCATGCGGTGATTAATTTCCTTTAAGGCGCGCGCTTAATCTTGGGTCTATCGTGTATGTCGGAGAATTCTTGCGATGAGTCTTTTCATATCGCTGATCGCTGGTCGCGGTTCACTGATATCGCAGATCGCAGATCGCTGACATCGCAGATCGCAGATCGCTGATTTCATTCAATGGTTTATGCTTCTTAGTGCGACGTTTGCGATGTGCGATGTCGCATATCGGCGATCGGCGTTTCTTGCAGATCTTCTTTTTAAGAGCGCTTGGAATGCATGCGACGCGATGAACTTCGCGTCGCTCTTTCGCAGTTTTGCTTTTCGCGCTTGGGGGATGCTTCAGTCTTTCCTTGCGATGCGATTTAAGCCTTAGGGAGAAAAATACAAAAATTTTAACAAAGTTTTTTTTTTTTGGATTTTTTGTTCAGGGTCCCCCCTTTGCTTGATGTTTATGGCTAATATCAAACAAAGAGGGGGGGTTGTTGATGACCACAACAGGCGGATAAAACAAGAAATAACAAATAGACTTTGAAACAGTGATCCCTTAGGATCAAGAGATCCTGAGGGATCCACTCCATCTTCTAACTCTAGTAAATCCTTTGTCTTTTTGCGCTGATGCTGAGATTTTCTGTTTTTATCCTTAACTACGCGCTCCATCTTAATCTGCATGTCCAGATATGGCTTCCTGGTGAAAGAACAACAGTTACTCTGTTTTGTATTTTCCTCCAGAATGGCAGTGTTCCATTTCTTCTCTTTCCTGCATGGAAAAAGACAATAATTAACTAATTTGCAATAATCAATAACTCCTTAGTTTTCACTGTAATTCTTTGATATATTACCATCTTAGAACATAAAGGGGATATGATTAAGGAAAAAGACAAGGAAATAAATGTCAAATTCATACCTTTTCCATAGCTCAACACTTCCCATAGAAAAGCTCATAAGGAGTATGTCCAGTAGTGTTTCTCCATGTGGTACGATATGCCCAAAGTGCCTCTGGAAGTCTTTTTGCCCAATCTCTTTTATGCAAGTGTACAATGTTGGTTAGGATTGCTTCAAGCACTTTGTTCGTAGATTCCAATTTCCCATTGTCTTGTGGATGATATGGAGTGGAATTTCGATGTTTGATCTGATATTGCTCCAAAATTTTATGCACTAAATTGGATCTAAATTGAGCACCTTGATCTATTGCAATTTCCCTTAGGAAACCAAAACAAGTGAAAATATCCTCAAAAACAAAAATGTAAGTACAACATTTTCAATAGCAAAAGGAAGTGGTTTAGCTTCTACACATTTTGTAACATAATCCATACAAAAAATAATATACCTTTTCTATTTAGATAGAGGGTTGATTAAACCAACAAAAGCTAGAGCCCATTTTTCAAAAGGCTCTACTAGTACCTAAGTTTGCAGAGGCATATCATCCAATGGAATGGGTTTTCCCATTCTTTGGAAGTTATCACATCTTTTGACATATTCCCTGACATCAATAAAAAGAGAAGGCTAGTAATATCCCAAACGAAGGACTTTGTAAACAATTATTTTCTCAAGAAATTGTCCTCCACATGGTTCATCATGGAAATATTTTAATATCTCTGGTACTCTGTCTTCTCAAACACATCTTTGAATGATCACATCAGGTCCAGTTTGGTACAATTATCCCTCTATCCATGAGTAAGGTGCACTAGTTTTGATAACTTTTTTCCTTTCTTTGGCTGATAATTGTGGGGGGAACTTTACTATAGCCAAATAGTTAGTAATATCTACAAACTAAGGAGTTTTAGTAGACATTTTAAAGAGATATTGAGTCAGCAAAATTATCCTTTACATGGCTATCGATATTATCATTTTGCATCTTGGAAAGGAAATCAACAACTATGTTTTCCTTTCCTCTGGCCTATCTAGAATGGAAATATTGAATTACTGTAATAGTAACAACCATATATTAATCCTGCAATTAGTAATTGGTTTATTCATTAAATATCTAATAGTAGAATGACCGGTATGAATGAAAATTTCATAACTAATAAAATAATGTTGAAACTTATTAATGGCATGAACAACAACTAAAAACGCCTTTTCTTTTATCGTATAATTTAACTCTGTAATAAATAACATAAGGAGTTAGATGTTTTTGTCCCATCACAACTCCTATAGTTGTATCTCAAGCATCAGTTGAAATGTGAAAATGGAGAGACCAATTAGGCCTTCTTAAGATTGGTGCTTCAGTAATTTTCTATTTCAATGATTCAAATTATTTCTCGTAGTTAAATTTTCGAACAAAATCACAATCTTTTGTAAAAATTCCAAAGAGCGGAGAAGTTATTTTTGTGAAGTTTTCTATGAATCTTTTGTAATATCTTGTAAAACCAAGAAAACTTCTAACATCTTTTTCACAAGTAGGAACTGAAATTTTAGAAATTAAACCTTAGATGCATATACCTTAATTCCATCACCTGAAATATGGTGTCCCAAAACAATTCCCTCATTAAACATCATAAAACAATTCTCATGACATAATGAGAGATTTTATTCTTTACATCTAATGAGATTTTTTTCTAATTTTTGAAAAGCTTCTTCAAAAATATTTCCATAGACAGTGGAATCATCCATGTAAACTTATACACAATCATGAATCAAATAAAAAAATATACCTAAATTTGCGCTTTTAAATGTTGCACGTGCATTACATAACCCAAAAGGAAGTACCTTATAAGCATATGTACCCCACGGACATGTAAAGGTTGTTTTATCTTGATCTTCTGGTGCTAGTTGGATTTGATTGTATCCATTGAAACCATGAAGAAATGAAAAATATTTCTTCCCTGCAAAGGTCTCTAAGACTTGATCAATGAAAGGTAGTGGAAAATGGCATTTTAAAGTATCCTTATTCAATTCTCTATAGTCAATACACACTCTCCCCTTTCCATTATTCTTAGGAAAAAACACTAGAGGCGAGACCCATTAACTATCTGATATAGTGTAAATGAAGAACACATTAAGAAATTTTTGTAGTTCCTCCTTAGCAATTCCTCTCAAATTGGGATTCATCCTTTTTTGAGGTTGTCTAACTGGTTTGGTATTTTCCTGAATGTAAATGTGATGCATACATGTATTAGGATCAATTCCTTTCATATTAGTATATTACCATGCATATGTAGAGGAGTGTTTTGTAGCATATTAATCAATTGTTTCTTTCAGAATTCTTCCAGATTATCATTAATATTTAATGTTTTCTTGGAAAAAAATCTACTAAATCATTTTCAAACTTTTCCATAGAATGTAAAGCTACTTTGGACTGTCTAGATGATAAAATTCAATGTTAAATCACTCTTGAAAACTTTGATCTTGTTCACAATATGAAGAATAATAATTATTAGTCATCAAATTTATCAATCAACCCTCCTCATCTATTTGTGAAAGAGTAAATACATGTTGAATATATTCAAAGTCCTCATTATAATAATTAATCCAAAATTCACTTTCTACTTCAATTTTTTTTTTGTAGGTGGATACAATGTGAATCTCTTAGTAGAACTACCATCAGAAGTGTACATATCGCTATATCTACAACTTATAAATGCATTAATTGTATCTAGCCAAGTTCTACCAAGGATCATTGGATGGCCTCCTAAATTATTCTTGGGAGTTAAAATCATAAATCAAGATGATAATCCCATGAACCTAAAGATACAAATACATCTTCAAATATACCATTGGGTTTGATAACATATTATCTGCTAATTGCAATAAAATTGGGGTATATTGAAGAATGGGAAGCTTTAATGGATCCATAATTTGCTTGCTCATAATATTAACAGTTGCTCCTAAATCAATCAAAGTGTTTGGAATCTCAATACAATTAATGCGAATTTTTACAATAGGGCTACCTGGATCTAAATATTTTTTTAATTATTGATTTCCCCATCATAATATCTTCTATTTTCCCAACTAATTGTATCTTTTTAATCTCTTTCCTTTTTCTTCCTGGTTTTTAATGCATAACTCCTTTATTGCTTTTTCAAATAGGTATTTCCATTATAGCTCGAAGTAAAGGAATTTTGATGCAAATATTTTTAAATTCATCTAGCATATCATATTCAGGTAAAATGGTTTTCCTTTCTATTCCCTTATCAATTTTGAGACTTTAAGGAAAAGGATCTCTTTGTAGGAAAACAACAAGTTTCTCTACTAGAGGAACTGTAGTAATTGATTTTATTTGGTTTTCATCTAATTTTGTAGGAACATTTTCCTTTGGAGGAGTCTTTTCTTGATCAAGAATTTCCTCTTTTTCATGAAGGTTATCCTCTTTGAATTCTTGGATGACAATACGAGGTGATTTCTTTTGCAAAAATTTCATAGATCTAAGTTGGACATCATTTAGACCTAGAGGAGCTATCATGCAAGCTTGAAAGTTTTATCCCTCAACATTATATATGGTTTGTTGAGGAGGTTTATTGTTTGGAATCAGAAGTGGTTGAGCAGGTAGTTGGTTGGATTTTTGAGGAAATGGAGTGGATGACAAGGGAAGTGGTTGAATTGTAGTCAATCGGAGCTGGAATTGTGGCTGCATAGCTTGTGAAGGTTTAGAGGGATAATAGTAGGGTTTATAATGAGGGTATGGTTATTAGAATTGAGGATATTGAGGATTCCTACAATAAGAATTTTTCCAACCCTGTGACCAAAATGGGTTTTGGGATTTAGGTGTCCAAGTTGCCAATAACCATACTGGGTCCCTTGGATTTTTGCCATATTTTTCCTTACCTCTTGAAATGTGTTTGTACAACTCGCAAATTTCATCAAATGAAAATTGAGAAACATATCCTTTACCCATTAAATTGAGAAGATCAATCCACTCATCTCTTATGGTTTTTAGCAAAAGATTTTTTGTGTATCTTCTTCTAAATTGTGAATTTTATATCTTTTGATATTGTAGGCAAATATTTCCACTATATCTTCAAGGTTTGCATCCTCTCTTTGAACCATATTAAAGACTTCATCCTTAAGGTTATGGTGCATACAATAATCTTTATATTTTTCTAGAAACATTATTTTCATATCACTCCATGTTCTAATAGAATGTGTTCCTAGACCCATGAGCCATTTAAGGGCTCCATATTTTAAAGTGGCTGGAAACAATTTCAATTTTTGAGGATCAAGTAAACAATCATATTATCTACACAATACTTCAAACTAAAAAAGAAATGTTTCAGGATCCTTAGTTCTTAAGCCATGAAAGTTAGGGAGAATAGAAGATGAGATATTTTTCATGGTAGTTTTGGTATTTTCATCTAGGATGGGGAATCCATAAGACTCCTCTTCATGGAAGTCTCCATCAATCCCCTTCCACCTCTACCCCCTCATCCTCCTCTATTTCCTCCTCTATCTCTTCCCCCACCTATCCTCAGTCCACCATCTCCATTATTTAATTCTCCTTCCCCTTCTCCTACCGTTGTAGATTATTTAGAGCTAATATAAGGTTCAACAATAGGATTGTCTACTTCTTCCTTTGGTTCGTTTACTAATAGTATGTCAAAACGTTTCCACTTCTTCCTCACTAGGGATTTCCAACTAATGTCCTAATATTTGTTCACTGGTTGAAGAGAGAAATATGACTCCTTCAGTAGGGGATGTAGGTTCTTCAACTACAACTTCCATGGATGAAGTTGGTGAATCCCTAGGTTGAATTTCATACCTATGTACTTTAGGAGTGTATTTTTACCTTCTATGGATGGAATGCAAGTTTCAATGGATGGTGTGGCACTACATGGTATAGCGGGGGTGGTTGGTGATGTTGGTAGTAAGCTATGCCCTCTATCTCTACTTATAAATCTACCCTTAGAATCTCGTTCCCTATACATTCATCCTAAATGATTTTAACATGATTTTAATTGTGTATATAGAGAATGAATGCTTCTAGTATGATATGCAAATAAAAAATAAATTCATATATACACCTCCCTGGCAACGACACCAAAAATTTTGGGTAATTTAATTGGTAGTTAATTATGTCATTAAATTGTTAAACCAATGTTCGTGTACTTGTTAAGTGTGTGCGCACTATATATGCTAAGATGTTTACTTTTGATTATGAAGTCAAATTCTAATTTATCAAATTCAAAATGCAACGAAATATATGTTAATTCAAGATTGATTATCACCAAAGATACACTCATGTTGTGTCCATAAGCCTTGTTAAATCAAAATAACTTTAAAAGTAAACTATTCTAAAATCAAGAATTGGAAATGAAAGAATGGAAAATTTATGCTATTGTCTTGAAGTCAAAACAATTTTATTGACATAATTGAAATTTAATCTATTGGACTAAGTTGAAAACTATTCTATGAGTAGAATTTAAATTACTCTATTGGATTGAAACGAAAGAATTTAATTTATTGAACTGAATCAGAAATTGCTTCAAATCAAACTTAAATATATTCTAAAGACTTATCAAATTAAAGAGCAGAAAAAGAAACTACAAGCCTTGATAGATTACTTGTGTGTGCAATTGTGATTAGAACCAATTCTGATCATTAACTCTATTTAAATATGAGATTAAGTAAGAAATATAATTAAAGAAACTAAGAAAGAAAATATTTTTGGTGTTTTAATTTTATAGAATGCTCGACCTCTGGCAATAAAATCAATGATACACATGAAACCAATGACAAAGCATAAAAATAATTTCAAAAGTAAAATTAAACTAATTGCAAATTAAAATAAATGAAAATGAAACATCTACTCTATCGTAGGACTCTCTAGGGGGCCATCCTGTTGAGCGCAAGGAAGAACAAGCTCAGATCAAGTCAGTCAAAAATACATTCGCACTGAAGTCTGGAACAGAGTATTTGTATTACTAAAAGCAGAGTCTTGAATTAAAAATTTAAAGTGCTTCAAAACCTTAATATTCTCTATATAATCGACTTACAAATCAAGGCAATATTTATACTATTTCTGGTTTAACAACTAAAGAGAATAATGTCGCAAGGAAAGTTTTGGAATTGACAACGGAGTGTTTGAATTCAATTAAGAAATAAATCTTGCATGATTTCCTCTATCATAGCAAAACATGAAGATCATCTTCATCTACACATCATCTATTCAAATGCAGGTACTCTCTCACTTGATGCCATCTTTACCACATTTGCTTGATTTTCAAACCGATTCCCTTAAACCTTTGTTCATAAACATAGTAGCATTGACTTGTAATTTGACCAAGAAGATTCTCACTCCTGGTGATCTTTTGAGTAGGCGCATTAGGTGGGTGTCCATGTCCTTAACATTTGGCATCTACTCATGTATTTTGTTCACCTTGAAATTCTTTGCATCATGTCTAACCATGGACTGAGTTTCGGAAATTATAGTTGCCTAAGAAAATGTCACAAGTTAGTAGCTAAAGTGATATTTCAGTCATTTTCACAAAGAATGTCTAGATAAGGGATACAATTGTTGATACCTTTTATTATGCTCGAGCATGACCCGAATGACCTTATGACCTGTAAATATATCAAAAACAGGTATAGGATGGATGAAAAGAAGGTAAAAAATATGTCAAAATTGAGGACAATTCAAGGGTCCAACACTCGATTTGGAGAATTAGCATTTGAAAAGGCTTCTAGGGCTAGTTTGAGGCCTTAAATAACATTTTTTGGGGGTTAAACTTCCCTTCTTAGGTGTGGACCTATTGAATTTTTTCTGCGCTTAGAATAGCTTTCCAACAATGTAAGAATGACATCAATCAGGGTTCATACGCAATAGTTATGCTTCCAAGAAGTTGACCTATCATGATTGACTATCATAATTCAAGAGGATGCCACATTAGCTATTGTTATTCACATAAAATGTGATATCCATGTGGTAATTTTGAATAATACTCTAGAAGGGTCAAATTTGTAACTCTAATTAATACTTGAAGGAGTCAAACTTATCCCCTAGTTGGCTATCTAGTTGTGTTAGAACCAGACCATTAGGAGGAAAAACAATTCCATTCTATTGCTTGCATTTTGTTCCATAATAGAGAAAAGTTGTTGAGGGTGGATAGAGAGAGAGGATTGTTGGAAATATAATATACTAAGGGTTATGGTGTGGAAGGTGAACCATCACGGAGAGTCCAATATACCTTGGAAGATGAATCCAATGGTCATGAAAAATGTATTCATATGTGGATCTTTGTGAATAATAAAGCATTCAATGATGTATCTTTATCCGCTGCCTATTTTTGTATGTTGTTTAACATGGAATCAGAGCGTGAAGTCTACAAGTCTGAGCTTCCTACACTCTGGATTTCTCAGGGTAGGTGTTTCTCTACGCTACTATTGGCTTGAGTGTCTCATTGTTGCGTTAATTAACCCACTTACTTACCAGCCTTCATTACCAAGCTACCTTACTCCAGTGTGTTTGTGTAACCAATATGCATTTGAGTTACCCATACATCACATGCTAACATTGTATAACCAGGGTTCCTGACAATCATTGCCATAATGTATCTATAACTACTCCTCGCCAACAATCTTTCCATTCAGGTATAACCATACTAGCATAGTCTGTATTTGAAGGTCAAAGGGAATACAAAATAATTTGGTGTTGTATTGAATAATGGAATCGTGAATAACTAAGTTGGCCTAACATGGAAAAATTGCATTGAATATGCATGAAAGTTTCGTCTAATGCCTATGTGAGGAGGTGATATGAGTCACAAAGTTTTTAAAACCATAAGACACAGCTGGGATGCTAGCATTATTTTCTCTTTCACATATCACCATTCATATATTATTCTCTATCTGTGGAATTTATCTGTGTGCATATAATATTAGTTTACATCGGAATCATGCTTTCCCTCCATTGTAATAATGTATCACAGAATCATGAATTCATGATCCTAATGATTGTAATGACAGCAACAATTATTCTTGGATCTGCCTTAACATGTGGCTTGTTGGTAATGTTCATCAATGCATATACATACTTGAGGAAACTAAGTAATTGCTGTGATAGTTTAATTGCAATGGACACATGAAATAGTTCTTAGACCCCTCCACAGGGAATATCGTGATTAACGAGGGTGTATAAAAGATTGTCTCTCAAATTCAAGATAAAAAATAAAAAAATTCTAGACGAAGTAAAGTGCTCAAATTGTGATTATTTGTTGGAGGGAAGAATTTTTTTTGTGGGCACAAGAACCATATTTTAATTAAATTGTTGAGGTTGTTGAGAAATCTAGGGCACCTATTTTATATGATTTGTCTTACTTTGATAACTGTTTGTGATGTATTTTTTCTTATCTTGATTATATCTTTTTTCACCTTAATTATTATTGTGTTATTTTAATCAAACATCTACCAAACCATAAAGAACATTGAGATAAAAGGACACAAGATATATGCAATCATCTAGGGCCAAAACCTCTCCACTTGAGAGGAAACCCACAAGAATTCTTCTCTTATTATAGAATCTTCAATTAACGAATTCCAAGAGCTATGACCCTTGACCAATACCCTCCAAGACCAAGTCCCTTAATGAGCTTTCCTTCTAGTAGTTACTTAGCAACTACTGTAATTTCGACCTGCACCAAATTCTTTTGCCCAACAAATTCTTCTAGAACTTCGACCTCTCCAGCGGATTCACAGTTTTGACCTTTCATAGCTTTGACCTAGCTATAGCTTCACAACTTCGATGCAGCTTCACAACTTTGATTCAGCTTCACAACTTCGATGCAACTTCACAACTTCAATGTAGCTTCAAAATTTCGTCTTTCCTAGTAATTGTAGAAACCCTAACAAAAAAGAGAGAGAGAGGCCCAAAACTTAGATCTTCTTCTTCTTCTTCATCCATTTCCAACTTCTATCTTGATGAGATTGAGTTTTCTTGGGAGTGTGTCCAAATGATATCAAGTTGCTTCTTATTATAGGCTTTTGAGGGGTACGAATTGCTATGTCCCTTCATGTAGGCCGACTTGATCTTTGCACCATGACGAGGTCTTGAGGGTCTTTTGACTCAAATAAATTTTCTTTACAATATGTAACATGCCCAAAAGCGTCTTTCATACATGACAATGACTCAATTGACTTGTAGACTCAATGAAAGTCCCAAGAAGAACTCAATGGGTGCTTGACCTAAAAGTAAATCTCCCTTGAGAATGAAAACCATGCCCCAAGAATAACAATAATAAATTTATTTTTCTCTTTTCATTAAATACATAAAATCATGATTACATATGACATGATGAAGATCAAGCCTAGTTACATATTTCAACAAAGGTCCCTCTCCTATTGCATTGATTTTCCAGGGTTGTCGCCTAGGTGTTAGAAATCCAATTGTTCGTGCTCGACAAAGTAATTACTCTCTATACCTTTGGGATTTTCTTCACCTATAGGGGTTCAATTGAGTATAGTTTTTGTAAAAAGCGGCATTACATTTCAATTTTATTTGCTGACGTCATTCATTTTTATTGATTCCTATTTTGTGAAACTATAATGAAGGATTTTCATCAATAGTGGATGAAATGCATAGTTCGAGGGAGTTGTTAATACACTGTTCCATTTGTTAATAAACAAAATAGAGAAGAGGATCCATATACTTCAATCCATGTTTTGAGAGTCAATCATCCCACTCATTATTGTTGTTTCTGCTTGATCAAATTCAACTACATATTGGAGCATACAAACTTGGAATAAAATTTTCAAGGGTTGTTTTCATCCTTTGACTTAGGAAACATACCTTACTTTTCCTCCACTTGTAGTTGTATATGCTTTTATTTCCTAGATATTGTGAAAATACACTTGGTTCTCTTGCTCAAAGAATCACATTTTTATCAGTTTATTTGCTTCTGCATGAACCCCTCATTTACTTGAACATGACAAAACAACTAAATTTGATGAAGTATTAGAGTTATTAAATACTTTGATACTCTCCACTATTGTTGGGATGGTAAAAATAGACAAGGACACACTCATTGACATTAGAATCTGTCTACAAAATGCACAAGAGAATATTGAATTTTTGTAGCTTGGGTCACAACTACTCCAATATGATCTACACCAACATACTCATCATTCTAAAATTGTTTTTGTTCATAAGAATTATTTGTTTGAGGCTGAAATATACTCTCATCAATATTCAAAAAGTGATAAAGTCAGTAAAGTTGAGGTTGATTCAAATCCAATTCCCATCTCAAGAGAAGATTTGCATGTAGTTCCAAAAATTCATCCTCCACTTCCTAAGTTGATCATTAGACCTTGGGATGATCCAGGAGGCTCTGGAGAGGCTAAAAATATTGGCTTGTTGGGGCCTGACCCAGGTTCAGAGTTAATTAGCCAAACAATCCCTGTACTGCTAGCCCTTTCAGAAACAGTCCATGGAACGTGGACTGAGGTCTCACCCGAAGTAGTATGGGAGGGTGTTGGAACCAGGTTTCCGTACCCTTGAGATGTCTGAGAGGTTCGACTAGTCCAAATGTTCATCCATGCACACAAGTCATGTTGCGCACTTTCCTGTTCCTCTCACCTTGATATACTACCTTCGCGCAGCCCTAACCAGGGGCTATGGAGATTCCGCACTGCTAGAGCAGCGCTTTGTGCTATTACTCGAGATCTTACTTATCTTCCTATACCAGTTAATTACCTTAGCATTCTTGGATGTCTTACGTTATATTTACTTACACAAAACATTCATATGAGTTCGCGCAGAAAATAAATAGTATACTTGCAAATTATACCCAATCATACATTAAAACAGGAAAAGATACACAGAAATATGGTAAACGTATCTTTATTGATTCTTCCAATGGTTACAGACTTTGACCTGCCCTGCGCACTTAGTTGCAGGGATCCGTGCGCTTAGCTGTAGAGCCTTCTCCTATATTACGACCCAAAGACACCTTTTACACTTCGACTCAATAGCTTAGACTTCTCATTCTTCTTGTCTATTCCCTTTCCTATACACTTAGAGAGAAGCTCTATTTCTACAATCCCATGGTCCATGGACCATGGGTAGATCTATCAAGCCGACCTTATATTACAAAACCGAGGGAAGACAACCCTGTGGCTCTATTGTAACTTCGTGCTCCGCACCCACAATTGGCCGAGCTTTTACAAAAAGATTTGGTCAAAACTTGGGCTTTAAGCCCCAAAACATGCCTTGGGGGGATTCCATGCCCAACAGGCCCCCAACACAAACATTTTGACTCACCCTCGAGTCACTCTGTCAGCACAGAGATCCTTGCACGAATTCCTTCCAACTCTACTTGAACTGTTGCAAGGTCAGCAGCGCACTGAGCTGTTGCCTACTGGATCTGTTGTATGCGTTGTTCCAAGATCATAGTGTCAAAAGTGATTCTCTTCATCTGTGTCTGTATCCCCTACATTTGTGTGAGCTTGCCTTCAATCTTTTTTGTGATGGTGAAGGCCTTGTCGATCCAAGGCTAAACGCGTGCCTTTAGGATTAGTTCCTTGTATCGCGTCGCGTCCACCTGTTCTTTTAGCACTTTGGCTTGTTGCATCTGCGTAGTTCCTTTGATGCTGTCATACTACTATTGGAGTTCTCGTGCCTTTGTCTCTAAGCGCTAGATGTTGGGGTCCTCCTACAGATTTGTGAGGACCTCAAATGACTCTTCCAACATGCTAGTGCAGTCTCGTACTGCACTGTCGATCTCATCCAATCCCGCTGTAATAGTGCTAGCGTGTTGTTCTCTGACTTCCAAAGGGGTGGATGGCTGTGCCTTTAACCATAGATAGGCGATCTAAAGGTTTAGGTCCAGCTGAACCTTTGTCATTTCGTCCTGTGCTTCACACCCCTGCTGCTAGTCTGTTGATGCGCGCCTCTGCTAGTGTGTCTATTGGGATGGCCAGCTCAGGGATGCTTTGAAAAACTTCATCTAGTACCTGTACCAGCTGTTAATTATGCAACACCACTTCATCGCGCTACAAGCTCAACTGTTCCATGTTAATTTTCTGCTCGCTGAGGACTTGCAGTGCGTGGCTCTCCATAGCCCACAGTTTTGTAGTTATCCCATCCTACAGAACGTAGAAGGTCTCCCGCGAGAGTGTAGCCATGTTGATGCCGAGACCCTTCAACACGCTAACCATAGGCCTGTTGGCCTCATTTGTTGTCACGAGTGCCCCTTATGGCAGCACTATGGTATTCGACACCTGAGCGCACAACATCTGCTATGATGCCATTGTTCTGACTACGAGGCTGGTCGAAAGGGTACCAACCTGAGGAGTACACACCTGTAACTCTTACAGTTATACTCTGAGGGCCCCCAACAAATTCTGGTTCTCCTGCATAAAATTTTGGAGGTCCTCGAAGGTGACATCGTGCACTGTCTCTTTGATGTTGTGTAGGTCACCCTCGGTTAGGGTGATCGGGTCAATAGAAAACTTCGATGCCTTAACCTTCTTGTGTGGCCCTGTCCACTCAGTTGGGTGCTAACGCTTCAACTATGTTAACGCAGTTTATGGGTCAGCACCTCCCTCTTCTTCCTCTGCTTCCTTCCCATGCGAAGACGAAATTTGGCCCTCGTGCGCCTTCATGGCTGCCTCCTGCGCTATTGCTGCTGCAGCCTTTTCCTGTTCAGTTGTTGTCTGTGCAACATCCCACACTTCTACTGCTACTACCTCCTTACTTCTCTTTTCTGCCAGCTGTTCCATGAGCAGTTTGTCCTCCTCCTCCTTCCTCTATGCCGCCGACTTCTCTATCTCCACGATGTCTAGAGTGCGCCACTCCGGCGGCCATGTCTCCAGTATGTTAAAGATGACACGTCCATGGCTACAAAGGGGAGATTTCTCCATTGCTTGGTTGGGTCCTTGCGTGCTCTAATGTATATGCTATGGATGTCCGCTTTAAATTCTGCAAAACTCTATAGGCTGTTGTAGACAGTGGGCGGAAACCGCGACTTGCGGTTGATCCCCATTCTGAGGTTCATCTCCATGAACACCCAGAATATCTTACTGTCGTGGAAACTATTTGCATCCTTTGTGGCCCAGAGCGAAGTTTACTTCGCGGCCTTCGGTAGATCCCTATTAATTGTAGGGAATTGACTATCTTTTGGCAATTCCCCTACCACAAGCACTATGGACAGCAGAAGCCATGCATAGTGGAACGTTTTGCCCTGTTCTTGAGCTTCGCGGTAATTCTCCAAGAATTCCTTGCAGAGGAACTCGGACCAGTTAAACTAGACCCCCTCTGCACACTGTTTAGCAAGTGCTACCACCGGCATGGGTACCTCGTCCGTGCGACACTTGCGCATAACCTTACTAGCCAGTATTTTGGTTGCCACTCTCACTGTTTTATCAATTTTGGATATGACGTAGCCCCTTTTCTTCTTTGCCATATTGTACTTCTTCTTCATGACCTTTGTAATGGCCAAGTCACTTCTCTTCCCCTCCAAGATGTCTATGGGGTCCTCTCCTTTGCACAACAGCTGGGTAATGCGGTGAATCAAGTCTTCCATGATGGGGATGGGCTCCTCTAGCCATAAAAACCCACCATGGACCATGTAGAGTAGATGCTTGATGATGAAAATTGTTATTGGGGCATAGTGGAAATGCGGCACCCAGAGCAAGTTAAGCAGCCTTGCCTTTTCCTCTCCGCGTAACCACTTTCGCGGCTCTAATTTTGTAACCCCCGCCGCAATGTTTTGTTTAGGCTTCATGAGGTGCGCAGTCTCAAGATGAGGGAAGTTCTCATGGTCAGCGAGGTCCCAATATTCAAATTTTAAGCTTGGCACCCGTCCTAGGTGCATGCCCTGAAAATTAATGTTGTCTGGAAGGAGTAGGGTCTGGAGCGAGCTCTTGGTCTCGTCAAATTCCTTGGGCACTTTAGCCTTCCCTATCCACTGGGGGACATAGGTGGGTAGCTTTGTCGGAGGGTGCGTAAGTTCAGTTTCCTTATCCATGCCTTCGTTGTCGTCTTCTTCAATGATAAGGTCCTCCAAGTCTTCTTCTTCCTCATCAGTCTCTATGGTAATGGCTTTCCTCTTCTCCTCCATTGAGAGCTTGGTGCACAACAGGTTCCGTGGGGACACACGTATGGGAACCATCGCTTGTTTTTCCTTCTTTGGTCTTGGCGTGCGCAGTGATTTTAGGATTTCTGCCAAAATCTCAACGCCTTATGGAGCATCTCCCATAGTTAGGGCCTGCGTGGCCTCTTCAGTGATCATTTATGTTATTTCCATAACTTCCTCAGTTGCAGCCATTGTGTCCATCCAGAAATCTATTACTCACGAACTCAGGGGCTCAATCAACACTCGGCACAAAACAAACAGGGCTCTGCTCAATAGCTCAATTCATAAATGACCAAGTGTTATTTGTTGGGCAGCCCTTTTTACTTTATAGCGCTTTTTGAATTTGAATTCAAACCTTCCCCCCAAATCTAGTTCATTAATGCTCCCTTGGTGGCATATTTTCCCAAATCTTGCCCATAAATCACATCTTAAATGCCTGCCGCCCCCTCCATTTGGTCTCAAGTTGAGCATTCCGTCATGAATAATCACTTCAATGGTCACTTTCTGGCCAACCCGTGCGGCAGCGTAGCCCCCCGTGTGTAGTCGTGGACCTTGTGACTCTTTGCTTCTGCACGTAGCTCCAACATCGTGCAGCTCTCGGGAAAAATAGTTTATAGTCCTGCGCTTCCTTTCGACTACCTAGAGCACTAAGACTGTACTTCCCTTGGCTAGTCAAGTGGTCGCACCACTAGTATAAAGTTTCATCCTGTCATCCATCACTTTTCCTAGAAAATACCCACCTTTTACTCTTACAGGTAGCATAGCACACTTTATCATCTGCAACGTGCTACCCTGGTTGATTCACTTAGTAATGTGCGGTCCAAGCCAAGGCATTAGATTGATTAATTCGTGTCGATAGTACTCAAACTTGTTAGCGTGAGCATGCACATCCTATCTTATCACCCTGTTCGTTTTACTAAGAAAATATTTTTTTTATCTCGTCCTCTAGATTTTTGACTTCCGCATCTACCAGAGTGCTTTTCTTCCTTAATCACACCCTTTCTTTCTCAAGTTCTTGGAGCCTAGAATTTCCCTGTTGGAATTCTCCTTCCAAGGTTCCGCAAACCGTTGTATCTACCGATGTTATCATGCACGGTCTAATATTTTCATGTACTATAGGGCTTACAGCATTTTCTTTACACTCCAGCCTTGGCAGTGCCTGCATGGTCAAGTTCTTGCATGTGGTCCTATAATCCCATAGAATCGCTGGTACGCACAGGTCCTAGTCATCCCACTTCGCATTGTGGACCTTGCTTAGTGCTTCACATACTTTATTAAAGGCTTATGCGTGGATATCCTTCTACGCACTTGGTCTTTCCATACTCTGTGGTCCCAACCGGAGGGGTCGTTTGCGCCATTGCCTTGCCCACACCTGCTTACTGATCGTGTCTCCTACCATGAGGACTGTGTGCATTCATGCAGGTTTCACACCATATGCATGTATCCACATATATAGGTGGGTGCGTGGACTGTTTCATCCAACAATCTTGTCTGTTAATCACATCTGAGGCTTCCCAAAATATGTGCGCATCATTCTTCTGTAGTCACGCTAGTCCTCAAAACTTCTTTGGTGCGTACACCACCATCTTGCGGGCATAGCTCGCAATACCCATTTTGTAGTGTTGAAGCATTCCTGTTCCGGCACTTCTCTTTCAAATCTATTCAAGAAGTCATCCACCTTGCTTAACCTGTCATACGTAGGCAGATATCTTACCTCTGTTGCTATGCAGCACAATGATTTCGTCATCATGTTACAGTTGAGCGTGGTTACCTCATGTAACCGGTTCTTCCATCATTATATATCCTCGTCAGAATCTCATGTGCAGGAGATTTCACACTCCCATGAAACTCGGTCATCCACGGTTAGATTTACCCAGTCTTGCTCCCACGCGGTTATCTTGTAGATGTAGTCCAGATCATCATTGTTGTCGTAGTCGCACACTAGCTCCATGTAGCGTGATCCTTCTGCAAGGTCTAAAGGTACCACTACGTGCAGAGACTTTTTCTCAAAAATCATCTTGCGCTTCTTCATATTTATCACTCCATTCAGGTTAGTGGCCCAATCTATTCCCAATAGTGTGGGGTAGAGATTGTTGTCAGCAACAATCTCTATCACTTTGAAATTTGCTAGCACGTTTTCTAATTCGATATTTACTGTGATTCCCTGCAATCTCCCCATAGGTAGGATCTTTTTCTCGTCTGCCATTCGTAGTTGGATGGGAGACCATTGCAGCATAGGCCAGCCCATGCGCTCCCATGTCTGTTTTGGCAGGACGTTTGCATTCGATCCTAGATCCAGAATCACTTGGTCCATCTCATATTCCCCAATCTGCGCAGTCAATCTCATCTCCCTTCTTGTTCACGTCGTGTGCTTCCCGAGCTTTTGGACTATTCGCAGTTCCCTTAGCGCTGTCCCAGCACATCTAGTTATGAGTTCTTGCAGCCCCTTTATAGCCTTGTTGTCGTGCAACAGCTTCATGCATGTCTCCAAGAACGTAGTGAGCATCGATGGTTCCATTTCTAGCTCCAGTCTGTCTTTACTTCCTAAATTGGAGGCATCAGGGAAACTCCTCTTAGCTTCCATGAAGGTCTCCTTAGCATGCTCCAAATCAAATTTCGGTTCCTATGTTGGAGCCGTGCGAACCCATGTACATTCTTCAGGCTGCTTGCCTTTGTCATCCCCTATTGTAATGCCACTCCGAAGCACGATATTTACATTAGGGTCTTCCTCACACGGCTCAGACCTCATCATTTGCAAGTTCTAAGTCGAGGGAGGTTGGAGTGCTCCTTTATCGCGCAATCTCACTATCAGTGTGGGACAATCCTCCGTATCATGATCAAACAACGTACAATACAAACATGATGGTTGCTTTGGATTCATACAATCACGGTCATAATGCCCTGGCCCTTCTTAATTGTAACATATCAGCTGTCTGTGACCTCTTCCTAGTCCCCCTCCACCTCGGCCTCGTCCGCGCCCCTGAAATCTGGTGCGCGCCATTCCTACGTTTTGATTGAGGGGCCATGTTTTAGCCTGAACTCTGTAGGTAGGAGTTTGATCCATCATCAACTGATAACTTCTACATGTGCGCTCATCATGTCCCACTAACCTACAAAAATTACAAAACAACTACTGTGAATTCTGTGTATACTTCTGTACTAGATGGCAGTTATCTATAGCATGCTTTCCTCCTATTTGACAAATCACACACCATAGTGTAGGCGCCACGCTCAGTCCTACTTGTGCCTACGGTCTTAATAGCATTAGCCCTCCTCCCACAAGGTAATTCGTGAACACCAGGCAGTGGTACTTGTCGTGCCCCTACCCCTTGAATTTTACACACCATACCTCATTGTGCATCTTTGGGTGGGTAGTCTTGTCTTGTTTCATTCTTTGCATCTCAAGGCACAAGCTTTTCAACTATGCGTGAATCTGTTGAACTCCCAGGTTGGGATCTTGTATCGAGGTCTCGTGCAATCTCATTGCGACCTCCAAGGCCTCAGCCTGTGCGGTTAACTTCTGTTGTGACAGTGTGTTCCATAGATGCGGCGTTAACGACGCTACAAACCATTCGCGATGTTGCCAATTTGTTAATGTCATGTTAGCTTCATGAATTGTGCATTTCCATCTTTGATCCAACCCCCAAGGGGTTTCGCTTGGTAGCATTGTGATTTCCTTGAACCCAATGATCGACTGTGCCTCTAACTTTGGCCTACTAAATTTGTTGTTTAGCACAACTTGGATATCTGTGATCCCCACATTTGGATTGTCATTGGAATGTTTAATGTACTAGGTCAGCGCGCGATCCTGCAGAGTGCTGACCAACGTTGCCTTCTTTATATTGTCATCTGTGACTCCTTTGCTTCCCATATATCTTTTATCATGAACCAAAACTGGTCCGGATCTTCATTCTCTATTCCCTTTAACATTGGTCGCTTTATTGCGCTTTCTATACTACTTCCCGGTGGTGGCAGAGGTGGTATGGGTGAAGACGGGGGTGAACACAGTGAAACTGGTGGTGGTGTGGGTGCGTGTGTGTTATAGAAATATTTGGGCACTGCAACCCCAATCTTATATGTCAATAAACCAAGGGATTTTTAACCCCTAAAAGTGTTGTTTCATACCCTAAAGGATCATGGTCAACTGATTACATCATTCCCAAAAAGTTCCACCTGAAAAACCACTCAGAACTGGCCAAAACTGGACCATACTAACTACTCCACTGTCAGGGTGCGATGTATACTGACTTCTACACCAGCCAGGTGTGATGCATACTGAAGAGGCCTTTTGTGGGGTGTGATGAGTGAAGATGGACAAATGTCCGAGACAGTTTGCTAAGTGGATGCTCATGGAATTTTCCGGAAACTTCTCCTATGACACTTGTCTCTCTGAATTCGCCCAGGGATGACTAAGAGATCTAAGAAATCTCCAAGTGGAACCAAGAACAACAAGTGGAATGATACTAATAAAAAATCCAAGAGATGACTCACACCCTTGCAGACATCTATAAATGGATCCCTCATCTGAGAGATCTAGAGGCTGGAATTTTGTAATTTGTAAGGAAGTGCTGATAGTTTGTCTTTGAGAAAGAGCATTGTATTGTTGGGTGATTTTTCTTTTCATGAGGTGAAGAGGGCTTTGATGCTGGGAGGATGATGCTGGATCAGACAGCTGGGTTGTAATTCTCCCTTCTATTTTAATAAAGTTCTTTGAGTTTTCCTCCATACAATCGTGTATTTGTGAATGCTATTGTATGTTCAATGTATTTCTGATTCTGCATTGTTTATGATATAATAGATCGAGATGCTTTGATGGTGTTTTGTTACTTTGTTTCTACAGGTATTCTCTAAGCGGGACAAGTAGGAGAGGAGTTGCAAGCTCTATCAAGGGGGAGATAAATCAAGCAAGGAGTCAAGCGGAAGATCCAAGTTGGTCCCTTTGCTTCTCTCTTATCTATCATACATAGAGGAAATCGCAAATTGCTTTGATTGTTTGTTTCTAGGATAGCTGCCAATCCTAGTGGGACTAGCAGATCGAAAAGACACTAGTTTTCCCAGAAACAAAATGGAAACTCCACTGGGGAGCGAATAGTTTGTTTGTTTGTTGTTGATTGTTTGTTTTATAAACTATAGATGGAGCCTGAAGTTAGCCAGATAGCCTTCGAACTGCTCTTGCTCTGCAATTGCAAAGTAGATGAATGCTGCTTCAGTCAATCTCCGGTTTAGTTTATGATTTGAACATCTGACTTACAAGCATTCTAGATGCCCTTTTGGTAGCTCAATAACCTCTTAACATCATACCCTTGTACTTTGTTCTTTACTGTCCATAATAGCTCAGCTTAACTCACTGAAATCAACTGCAAATTTGAGCCAAAACCCATCTCAGTTGCACTCCCTGGCCCATCGCACTGTCTATCACTAGAAGCCAGTATGCATCGCACTTCCCGAGTGTAGTAGGTGAGATGCATACCTGTTTCTATGAATCATAGGTGCGATGATTAAGTAATCCTATTTCTTTCCTTGAAATTTCGATTTTTTGTCCTTGTTTTCAGCTCTCTTTAGTTGTTTTGCTGCTTATCAACAATATCTCATTGTTGAAGCCTCCTTGCTTTACATAGTTCAGCCTCCATTGATTAGGATTAGTAAATGTTTTTATGTATTTTTCCATCATTTTCAATACTTTGTCGAAAAGTTGTTTAAATCGATCTTTCATTTTGGTGCAAAAAGTGTCGTAACTGTCGTTTTGTGTAAAAAAGAGGAGTGTCGTAAAGTCTTCCTTCTCTAGATAACTCGATTGAATTTTTTTTCATGTATTTGATTTGATTTGCTGATATTTGAAGTGTCGAAAGCATCTTCTATTCGAAATTGAAAAGTGTCTTTTAAGTCTTCCTTTCATTTTGAAAAAGAAATTGTCGAAATGTCTCTTTGAAGAAAATATTTCAGATCTATAATTTGTTTTCCTTTTTGGCATTTTTCACATTAAGGGGAACAAAAAACAAATACATGCATTTGCATTTGCATTTAGACTGTGTGCGAAAAATGATTTAGGAAAAGTGCATTTAGTGTGTGCTGTTTGCTCTTTGTTTGAAAGAATTGTACTCTTCTTTCCTTAGTAGCTAGGATTTTCATTGCTAAAAATAAACAATGATTGTTTATCATTTTAGACTACATATTTAGGAATTTTACATCTACATCACACGGTGAACCATTGAAAGGAAAATTTCTAAGCAAGATCAACTCTAAAATAAATTTCAATGAACTTAGCAACGCTTTGGAACCTAACGCAACACATCTAGAGGTCTAGGCTAGAGACGTGTTACGGCGTCGTAAAATCTAGTAACTATCATTTTCATCGAAGGTTGGGTGATTCCTCCTCTTTGATACGAAAAGTGCTAGCATGGACTTGTGCTCCCTGTATCGTTTAGTATATATTGGGAAACCACACTAGGCTTATATCCTTTATCCATAGGAAGCCATGTCTACTGCCCTATCGATCGCAATGCACTGAACACAGAATTCAGGAAGATTGACTGTCGTACATAAGTCCTTGGTAATTTCTCTTTAATTTATCACCAAGGTGTATTTTGCAATTTTTTGATTGGTTTGGTAATCCCTCTGTCTAGATTTCCAGAGTAGTCACTTTCGTTCCTTTTCAACTCCTTAAAAGAAAAGGTCCATCTGAGCACTTATCATGTCAAGCTCATTAAAAATCGAAGGGGACTAGAGTCATCTTTAGCTTTTTCTCAACTCCTAAAAATTGAAAAAGCAAAGTTGTGTCAAAGCGTCATTAAAATTTATTAAATTCATAATAACATCCCTATTTCCTTCGTTGATCTTAGGTTTGAGATAATGGAGTCCACCAATCAAGGAATCCCTCTTGAGGGGAATCCTAGTCCCTTTACTTCTTAGGGAAATATTGGTGCTCCTCATATGGCCACATTGTCTCCGCTAGGTCTGACTATTGGCCTACCAGTATGGCTGTTCTCAACCTCTGTGGTTCAAAATAACGTGATTCCTCATAAATCGAATTAGCAACCAGTTAATACTGAAGTTGACCGTTTTCCTCCTTCGTCATTTGTTTCTCCCTCCCCTTCTTCCTCTTTGCTTGGTGAAAATAGTGATACTAGTAACCAAGTAGCTGAGAAGAAGAAGAAAGGGAAGGAGAAGAAGAAGAAGAAGAAGTTAGTTAAGTAAGGGGGCAACCATGAATCATATGGTGAAAATACGCACACTAAATCTCCAAAATATCCTTGTGTAATTTGCAAAGGAAACCATTTTCATCGAGATTGTCCTTGCCTTTCACAGATCTTGAGAGAATGGTCTCCCCATTCTCACCGTCCGATGTCATCAACCTCTGGTGATCATGTTGACAGCACACCATCAACTAATGAAAATGAAATTCCTGGACTGAAAGGAAAGGTCAAAACTCCATGTGGATTATGTGAAGGAGACCATCACCTTCCCCGTTGTCCTTTTTTGGATGAGGACAAAAGAGCCTTGTGTAACCATCCTGCTTCATCACAGTGACTTCCATCTAGATACAAGAAACTCTCCTTAAGTCCTTTACTAGTTGAAAATACGCCTCACATAACTCAATCGTTGGTCAAAAAACCTATCGTTGAAAGTGAGTCTTTTGAGTCCATACCGAACCAAAGTCAGTAGGCCGAGATGGTAGTTGACCTAGTCTTGCCTTCAGAAGATCCACCTTCATATGATATCATTCCCAAAGAGAGTGCAAATGATATTGTTCAAATTCTTTTTGTCACTTCAGAGTCCGGTGAACTTGGGGGCAATTCACCCGTTCCTTCGCAACATGAAGAGAATCCCCCAGTTCCCGTGAATCAAGGGGTTAATTCAATCGTTTATTCGGTACCCCCTCCAAGCAGTCTGGTTACTTCCTTTGATTGGAATCAACTAGCAAAATCTCGCCTTCCTTCTAATGTACCATTCCGGATCATAGTACAAGTTTACAAAATGATCGTGTCTGCTATTATCATAGATGAAGGGGCTACAACGAGTATCCTTTCCTCAACTTCTTGGAAAGCGCTCGGTTCGCCATCGCTTATGCTTATTACACAGAATTTTTTAGGCTTTAACAAAGGAACCAGTCAACCGTTAGGGATCCTTCCTAAGTTGCCGATAAATTTGAGAAGGAAAACTGTTCACTTGAACATGATGGTAGTCCAAAGACCGTTAGAGTACAATCTACTCCTCGGGTGTGACTATGTTTACAACATGGAAGCTATTGTTTCAACACTCTTTTGAGTGATGTGTTTCCCACATGAAGGCAAAATTGTCACTGTCGACCAGCTTTCATTTCCCGGTTCAAACATAGCTTCAAGTCAGACATCATCTCTAAATGGTCCTTTTGGGTCAAGAGTGTCTCTTCAACCTTCATTCCATCCACCTAATTACCACAAGTGGTCTAGTGAATGTAACGAAGTTTAGGGGGCATGCACCCTTGTCTATTTTGAGATGAACCCAGCTGAAAAGATAGGTTTCCCTATAGGTTATGTGAATGGAAGTGTTATCTCACACCATTCAGCTTTGTCTATTTGATGACAAAGCCAAGGGAGTGTTTCATTGGCTCCATTGACAAAAGAATCCTACTTAACCGCAGTGACTTCCATATGGTTACTTGGAGACTCTCCTTTTCTCAATGCATGGGGGCATGCAAACCTTTTTATGCAAGCTAAAAACGACCAATTTCATTTTTTTAGCTTTTTAGTTTTTCAACTTCTTAGGTTAGGTGATTGGTCCAGTAATGTTTGCGGCGTAGACAGAGCAAAGGAAGGGTTTTGTCTAAACAGCTGATGAAACCATCCTACCTAACCTTAGTAGTCCCTTAGCTTTAATAGTTTTATTAGCTTTGTAGTTTGGTCATTGCTAGCCTACATAAAAAGGCAATGAGCAATGTTTCCACAAGGTTCAAGCTTGTTAAAAAATAAACCTACCAATTGAGCATATGTTCCCCGGGAGTTCAAGCTCGTTAAAAAATGAACCCACCTTCGGTAAATAACCCTTGTGATCACAATTATACCAGCCTTTTGAACCTTGGTTGTGTTGCTTCCATCACCTCCATCCTTTTGGCCAATCATACGCTTCCACTTGATTGTTTACCATTTTGAGGAACAGCTGTGATGAGTGGTCCTGTTAGCCACCCTCCTCACATCACCATGTTTTGAGAAGTTCCAAGATTACCCAGAACCAGTCGCTACCCTAAACGCCACTCGTTCCTCAAAAAACGAGTCTCCTTTAAACTCTTTTAAGACTCGCTAAATATGAAAATATTGTCGAGTAATTGGCCTCTCCAGCTCACTAAAGTGATTGGAAGTGCCATCCCTCCTGTATATTTTTATCTTTTTCAAACCTAAGGGATTATATCACAAAAAAAGATCGAGCGCTTGTCCTTTTCGGCTCGCTAAAGTGATCGAAAAGACATCCCTTTTGTATTATTTTAATATTTTTCGGAATTAAGGGATTATGCTATGAAAAAGAACTGTTGGAGTTTCCTTTTCTTCCCTTTTCAAACTCTCTAAACATGAAAGGACTGAGTTATCTTTGTCGTAAAACTTGCTAAAACAATAGCGACAAACTTGTCCACCCAGACAAGAACGAGTTTCACTGTCATTAAAGTCGCTAAAACATAGTGACAAGTTTGCCCGAAGGGCAAATTATAGAACAAGCATATGTTATCCTCCTCAAGCTTGACAAAAATAAATAGGTACTGGTGGGAAATGACTGGGGAAAAAGGGAAGAAAACTTGAAGAATTTTATTGGTAGTAGGTCGCTCTTGAACATGATACTTTCACTCCATCACCATGATTGAGTCGGGTTGGGTTATTCCGTTCACTGGTCATATCACCATTGGTCCTCCATACCATCCATATTTTGGGGTTAACGCTACCAATCCATCTCAGTGTCGTCAATATGTTCAAGAGAAGTCATTCAGAGAATTCACCATCCAGTTAATGCCTCATCCACTACAATACCTTCACCCTCCATTTTTCATGACCGTCATTCCTGAACCTTGTATCATCATATCGTTTTCACCTCCAGAAAATCATTTGCTTCATTTCATGTCATAGATGTGGGATACATTAAGGCCCTCCTACGATGAGTCACTTCTTGTCAACATTAGCTCATTATCCAAGAAGTTGACTTAGAAACAACCCTTTCAGTACTTTGAAGCTTGCATGCCTCAATGGCAAGTTTCTCACTTCCGGCGACAGGTTTACATCAATGGCCTTTGACCGAAAGATTTTGCATGGTGTTCGACATCGAATCATATATTCACACCACGTGAATTGTACTATAGTACCTTCAGGGTCATTATCATTATCGGTGATTCCTCTTGCGCCTGTTAACAACTTACATTACTGGTTAGTAATCAGGCGATGTCTTTCCATGTTCGACTTCAGGACATCTTTTCACTGTTGGAAATAATACTAAGAGGGGGGGTGAATCAATATTATCAGGTCAATTGCTTTTCATTTTACAATCATATTTGTATACGCTACTTCAGTTAGTAAAAACCGCGTATGTACGCAACTGCGGTTAAGGAAACTAGCGTATGACCAGCAGACTTGTAATTTAAATTATTCTTCAGATGTTGATCATTAATCTGTGCATCAAACCATATAAACAGTAACCAGGAACAGTAAACAGAACAAGAAGACACACATAAAAACACAAGATATAAGGTGGAAACCCAATGTGGGTGAAAACCACCTGCTGTAATTCGTCTCTATCTTCTTTTAATTAGAAACTTCTTTTTACAATGTTTCTGTACTAGTGCAGTCTTATACCAGTACGGAGGCTGATACTTCCAGAAGGATACAACCTTCTCTCGTTCTCCAGCTTGTCCTGGAAGGGAGCTACAACCCCCTTAGCTCTTGTACTAGATAAGGTACTAGTACGTAGGTGCTGACCTACAGAAGGCTACAACCTTCTCTTTTCTTCCAGGGACCTGTTGAAGTCCCAGAAATCGGGTCTACAACAAGGGGGATACCCGCCCGGTCTGGACCTTGGTTGGCAGCTCCTTATCCGTTTGGTATAGTGGGTCCGACTGGGGATATGGGACCAGTTTCCCAATCTATGAGTGTGTGTGTGTAGAATTTGATGTTCCTGATCTAACAGTTCCTAATTAAGATATTCTAATTCTAAATTTAATCTAATGTTATGCTATTGTAATCTAATAAGCAGCAACATCTAAGTCTATACTAACCCAGGATGTAATTCTTCTATTATGCGATCTAGAAAGGTTTCAAATAACAACTGGTAATAAAGATCATTCAGCTATTATGAGAAAAGAAATCAATAAGGATGAACCACTTCGTATAAAAAGTTAGACGAAACAGTTGTGAAAAACATATCGCATAATGAGCTATTCATAAATTAAGCATAAATAAATAGCTATCACCGTACAAAAGTGCCAAATGATAACTCAAGCATTCATGCAATAATACATAAACAACTAAAAACTGTATATCACTTTAACACATAAGCAAAAATGGTCAAGAGATAAAAGTATCATTTATGACTAGTCCTACTCATGAGCTTCAAGCGACAATGATTTATCTCTCTTTTCTCTAACATCCACTAAGAGTATAGAAGTGAAATATCAGTAGCAGATATCAAATGCAAACATCAACAAATCCTATTCCATTCATTCACCAAAACCTCCTCTGAGGGTGCAAAAGTGCATGTTCTGAGGACAAGTTTTTGATAAATTTCTGGACCTTTCTCTAAATGCATGAGAAAGGTTTAAATACTACTAACTAAATAACTTAATTACACAGATTCAGGATACGGTTTAAATGACCGCCCGTTTTCTAAGCAAAAATAAAACAAAACTATTTCTAAAAATTAAATCTAATATCTAACTATTTCTGCATTTTCTCCTTAACGTTGCAAGCATTCAGTATTTGCCTGGGTAGAGTCGGCTGACTGTCTTCCGCTTTTGGTTGAGCTAAGCAAACAGAATTGGTAAGAGCTGGCACCATCTTCTCAGCAAAATCGATGATATACTCGAGAGTCATCCTCTGACTATGTGGCTTTACCGCGTATGCCCAGTAATAATCTCAGTTCAACTTGGTTAACCCTTTGGATTGCTTCTGCCTTTTCTTTAGCTTTCTGTTTCCAGTTTGTTTTTTACCATTGCTTTCTTGCATTTTTCGAGCTTACAGGTGACTGAGTAGTTAGAGGCTTTCCTTCTCGAGCAATTTTCTCAGCGATGTGCGATTAGCGCTAGGCTTCTCTGATCGGAAACTGCCTCCGTTCTTTGATCCGGGCTTCTCTGATGCGTTTTTCACCTTTTGCGCCTCTTCATCTTTATCGGGTATAAAGCTTCAGAATTTGTAAAAATAATGACCTTGTGAGCTCTTGACCCTGAGCATTAAACTGCCTGTTGATATCAGCATTGCTTAGTACCCATTTAATCATGGCTGTATATGAAAGACCTGTAATGGATGGCTCAGCAGCATTCATTGAATCTGCGGCTCTGTTGCGTGCGATATCTATTTATGAGGGCGTCTTTTCTCTGTCTTCGAACATTGGAGCTCTACCCTTTTTCCTCATAGCTTCCTACACATTGCTTTGTGTAACTTTTGTTTTTCGTTCCTGCAGTTCACAAGTGAGGAGAGAGTAATGATAATAAATAATGACAGGAAAGCTTTAAATGCTATGGATATGCAAAAACACGCCACCTGACGTGAACTGGCTCTTCGAACAACACAAAACCATATTTTATTAACAACTGGAATATAACTCATTAATTATCATTAAAGTGCGTAACCAGTTCTTGGTTCATGGAAAACCTTTTCTTGAATATTGAGCCAGGAAAATCTGCGATGGAATGTTTCTGCGATCTGCATCGCAGTATCGCATTTCGCTGTATCGCATTACCGCAATTTCATCGTGTTGTTCTATCGCAAGGTTGCTTGATCGCAATATTGCAAGGATGTTTGATCGCGATATCACAAGGATCGCAGATCACAGTATCGCAAGATCGCAGATCGCTTAATCATTTAATAGTTATGTGTCCTCCATGCGATTTTGCGAGATGCGATATGCGATATCGCATATCGGTGATTTTTAAGGCTTTCCAACATGAGTGTTTCTTTAATGCATGCGATGCGATGGAGTTCGCGTCGCAATCTCGCATTTTATCATTTTGACTCATAAGAAAATGCCCTATAATTCTTTGCACAATGCGATATTTCTTAAGGAGTGACATATATGAGCACTAATTGATTTTTTTGAATTTTTTGACTAAGGGTCCCCACTTACATAGTGTTATTGCTAATACTAAATAAGGACGGGGGTAGTCGGTGGCCACAACAATTGGTGATTCACTTGGAAGAACCAGTTATCTCTGTTTTTCTATTGAATTTTCTAAACTTCCAAAACAGAAAATTTTTCAAAAAATTAAACTTTATTATGGAAGGATAAAGTACATTATGTTCTAACCTGTCAATGATATTTTGTTTCAACTATTTCAACTTTGATTATTTGCTTCCTCAGGCTAGTCCTTGTATTTACATCAGTCATTACTTGGTCTTGTAAAGATAAAACAAAGTCTTCTCTGTAAACCAGTTTTAAATATGCTCATTTGTCGTAGGTAGAGCCTTTGCTACCAGCAGGCATTTATAGCCTCGACAGGGTTACCTGTTACCCAACAATGATCCTGTATCCTACTTAAGGCAGCCTACAAAATTTCAAAGAGAAATCCATATCCACACTTATTGCTTTGATTTTCTTTTTTACTCTTAAAAAACAACGTCTTGGTTTGGTAGCCAAATTATGACACAATCATTCACTTGATTTATAACTTTGTTGAACAAGCTAGCTCGTGATGAGACCCCTTGTCTTTTGATTGCAACAATCTTGATTCATTGCCCTGTTGTGGTGTACGGTATTGGCAAAGTCAGCAAGTTATAATATCTGTGATTATGATAAGCCGACTCGTGATGAGACCTCTTATTCTTCAAGATAAAGTGTATCCTTGGGTTGTTCCTCTGAAAGTTGTGATTTCCTTAGCAGGGAGGAAGTCATTGTTTCCTTAAGATAGCTCTAGACGACAATAATAGAGTTTTTGGAAACAGTTGTTCTACAGAGAATCTTTATTTTGTTATTGATACCTTTCACTGTACTGAGATAAAACAATTTCTTCACTAAAGGTTGTTTTCATCAAACTTTTTGAAGTTGAAACTGGTATCATATCTAGGCTAGAGTCTTTAACTGTATCTATCAATAATAAAGATCAATTTTCCAAAAGATTTGCTATCTATACAAGCGAAAAGTTCAAAATCTGAAAGAGAATTGGTGTCTTTTTCGTAAATGCCTAATGTAACTACTCACAACTGGTTTTATTATGAAAAGAAAAATAACTACTCTACAAAAATAGAAGAATGATCTTCTATGGAAAATATTTCTTAAGAATTTGTCCGTTAACAGGCAAAGAGTCTCTTTTACCTGGTAAATCCTGTAACACAAACTTTGATGGACCTATGACTTCTACTATTGAAAAGGACCAAGCCACATTCTTTGAAATTTTGTATGTTTTCCTTTCTCTTCATGAGCCTTGTCCCATTTTAAAACTAAGTCTCCCATCCGAAAATCTTTTCTGGTCATTATGTTTGAATCAAAAGAGGATTTTACTAGCGCTTGATGATGAGCATGCGTTTTCTTAGCTTGTTCTCGTTGTTCTTCTAATTTGATTATTTCCATTTGTCTTAGATGTAAGGAGGAAGTGGGTACTTCATCAATGTATTGAACTAGAGACAAAGAGGGAATTGCTAAATTAGTTGGAAGAACCACTTCTTTCCCATAAACTAAATTAAAGGGAGAAGTTCCGATATAAGCTTTTTGCGTTATTCGATCTACCCATAAAGCATATATCAAATCCTTATGCCAATTTTTATGATTTTGGTCAACTGTTCTTTTGATAATCCTAATTAGGTTTTTATTTGTGGACTCAGATAACCCATTGCCTTGTGGGTAATAATTGGCCGAATATTTAAGTTTGAATCCTCTTTTAAGTGCAAATTCAGTCATTGCATTTCCAGAAAAGTATGATGCATTATCAAACATTAAGGCGGAATGCAATCCAAACCTGGTGATTATAAATTGATCTATGAACTCAATGATATTTTTAGAGTTAGCCGTCTTTAGTGGAACTGCTTCTACCCACTTAGTAAAATAATCTGTTGCTGTAAGGATGTATCTATGTTGCTTAGAAGAGTGAGGAACGATCTCACCTATTATGTCCAATCCCCACTGACTGAAATGTTGCTCAATGTTAACCAGCTGTAGTGGCAAGGATGGCTTCTTTTGTCTTCCAGCAGTAGTTTGGCAGACTTGACATTTCCTCACGTAACTGTGCGAGTCTTTAAATAACGTGGGCCAGTAATATCCTGCGTGCAAGATTTTATGTGCAGTAGCATCTCCAGCATAGTGTCCACCTGCTGGCCCATCGTGGAGTTCCTGCAAAACGTTTTCAGCTTCAGATTTCTCAAGACACCTAAGAAGAACAGAATCATAATTTATTCTAAAAATAATATCATTTATGAACTGATATTGTTTGGCTTTCAACCTTAGATCTCTTTTCTTAGTATGATCGAGGTGTGAAGGAGCATACCCGTTCTTAAGATAATAAATGATATCAGCGTATAATGACTCTACACCGTTTAGGCTTACCTCGCACATTTGTACCTCTGCAAATGGAACTTCAGAAATTTGTGATGCTGCAGCCAGCATTTTGCAAAAGCCTTGGCCTCTTACAATGTTTGTTGGTTTAATCTCAATGTCATATTCCTGTAAGGCAGTAACCCAATTGGCCCTTTTCTAACCCACATCCTTCTGTACTAGAAGATTCCTTACCACTGGAAATGGTACTATAATTTTAGTATGGATTTTGAGTAAGAAAGGTCTGAAGTATTTGACCGCTTTGAAAACAGCATAAGACTGTTTCTCCACGTTTGAATAATTTAATTCAGCGCCCTATAAATTTTAACTGAAAAACGCAATTGGGGCTTCCGCTTTTTCTTGATTTTCTTGAGTGAGTATTGCAGCATATGACCTATATGAGGCAAATGTATATAAAATAAAAGGCTCTGAAAAATTCGGAGTTGCTAACGATGGAGCATTAATAATAGCTTGTTTGATCAGGTTGAATGCTTCGTGTTCATCTTGGCCCCATTTAAAATTTGGGTTCTTTTTAATCATGGCTTGCAAAGGAGAGATGATTCATGAAAAATCTGGAATGAATCTCTTTACAAAGTTGATCTGACCAAGGAAAGATTGCATGGCTTTTTTTGATGAGGTAAGGATATTTCAGAAATCTCTTTGATTCTGTTGGAATCGATGTGAATACAGGATTTTGACACTATGAATCCTAGAAGTTTCTGGTGAGCCCCAGTATTGCAACAATAATGCTGCAACTCCTGGGACTCCCTTCTTTAATTTTATCAACCCGGTAGTTCGTAACAAACTTGGAAGCGACGGTGTTGTATGCACAAGTACTAGCTCTTGTCGTAGCTATCACTTGGTCAGCTGGCACAAGTCCACTAGGGGCTTAAGCCAACTTCAATGAGCTCTGAGAAGAAGCTTTTTAACTGATGGATGAAAGCTAACTCAAAGGAAGCTAATCTACTTGCAGAAATAAACTGAAAAGATGAAAGGAAATGCAAACCCTAATTCTACCATCTAGCCCTACTGATGCGAAAAAGAGGATGCAAGCCATTGAAAGAGATGCCATTTCCTTCTAGGAAGGTAAAATGCATGTGTCTAAGTTATCACTATCTGAAGAAAACGTCTTTTTTTATTTTTGAATAAATTTTCAGAATTATCATGCATGTGCTTTAACTATTTTTGACTGTGCAAAGGTGGATTGGCGAGAGGAAATTCTTGGAGGAGGTCGGGAAGGTTCAGAGAGGGCCTAAGGGGTCCCTAACACCCTTCCAAAGAGTTTCATAGAGTTTGGCTATCAAGAAACCTCATTCGTGAGCTTCTACAGGAAGTCTGCAGGGGTTCTACAGGATGTTCTGGAATTTCTACAGGATGTTGGAGGTGGTCCAGGACTTGGTGGATGGAGTTGAGGAAAGATGTAGATGGTTGGATTTGTTCAAGGAGGACTGAAGCAATGATGCAAAAAAACTAGGGTTATGTGAGCAAATGGCAAACGTAAGGCAAGAAGCTGAGCTGAGGGATGGAGTAGATGGGTTTTATGGAGTATGGGCAGGTAGAGAAGTGGTACAGGTTCTCTGCAAGTTGTTTTTCCAACTAAACCAACGAAGACTTGTAAAATCAAAGACCTAGTTACGTTGACCTAATCTGATCTAGCTGACAGTAAAGAGAATGAACAGGAGTTTGAACTGCAATGAAACCATGTATACTAACTTATGCAACTAAGCAAGAAAAAATCTAAACATGTAACCAACTTTTACAAATGAAAATCAAACACTAGTGATTGCATGGTAAAGCAAAGTCAGTGTTTTTGTGGGCAGCAAGATCACCTTGATCCCAACTCCTGATCCCACTGAGGGAGAGGTGAAATCAGAGGTGTTTGATGGCCCTTTTTTGAAGCTTTTCCCTGTTAACAACCTATCAACTCAATCTGAACATCAAAATCTTTTTTAATCATCAAAAGTAACCTAAACAACAAAACAAGATTTAAATCTAAATAGCAGATTTTATTTTGAGAATGCAGGAAAAACACATAAAGGTAAACAAAGGAGGTACTGGGCACTTGATATGGGCCCAACCCCAAGAGCTACAGCCTCCTAAGAGAGATTTAGAGCTGGTGCAAAGCTGGATTCATCTTTATTGATCAAAAGAATAGTTACATTCCAAAAACTGTCTACAAGGAAATCTTGAAAATGTGTTGAAATGTGGAGCTAACCTACTGTCTAAAAAATGACTAAAATCGAACTACAAGTTATCTAACTTCTACCTACAAAGTGACTAACTGAAATGAGGCCCTAAGCCCTCTTATTTATACAAATTTAGGACCCCAACAGCCCTCCTAAACTTCAAGAACTCGGCTGCCAAAACTTGTAGTTAACAGCACTTTTACTAGCAGTTGCTCGACTGCCCTTGTTATAATTGATTTGGTGGCCCTTGAACTCCGAGTTGATGGTGGAGAATTCGAGGTAAGGGCCCATAAATGAAGGGGACACCTTCCTACAAATCCTCTCCCTTGTTCTTCCACGAATTTGGCTGCCAAGTGCTCATTAAAACCTTTGATTTTGTCTCAAAATTGACTAAAAATATGCACAAATCACCCATTAGACTTGTTGGCATAATGACTAACCCAATTCACTCTATTAGCATAAATATAATAAAAAACATGCAATAAACTAATGAGAATGGTGGATTAAGTCGAATTAGGAGGTCGAATGAGCCCATATAATTATCCATTTTTGGGGCTCATCATCACCCCCTACTGAAAGTGTTGCTCATCCTCTGAGCAACTAATATATCTCATCATCTTTGATGGCCTTGGTGGCCTCCTTGTCATGCCAAGCTTCTGAAGTGATGTCCTCTTCTCGGTCATGAAGCCATGCTTTTCTCTCTACTTCTTCCCACTGCCTTTGCTCATTTTCCTAGGGAATTCTCAACTTCCTGTAGAACTGTCTCAGCATCCTGTAGAGAGGCCTTTGTGTTCAACATTTTCATTCTTTCTCTCCAGGTGGATATCTTTGGGCTTCCCCATTCATAGGTGATGGATGCCTTGGAGGGAGACCTCTCATTTTGTGTAGCTGGGGTGTCTTCCATTGTAATTGCCTATTTTGACTGTGGTTGGGGTCTGCCAGTTTTTATCCTCACGCTCCTTCTTGCTTTAATATACAGGGAAGGCTCCCTCTTTCGCTTCCCCTTCTGCTTGGGAGATGTGCTTAGGGTGGCCAGCACAGCTGCTGCCTCCCTGGCTAAAATCTCAGGTGATTTTTCCTTCTGTTGCCCTGTTTCTAGACTTCCTGTAGAAAGTCCTCTGCTGACTGTTTTCTGGCTTCCTGTAGAAATGGTTTTCTAGCTTCCTGTAGAAACGGTTTTCACTATTATGGCCTGCTTGGCTGGATGTGGCTCTTCCTCCTTTTTTTCCCTCTTCTTTTGTCTTCTCTGCCTCTGTTAGCTTGCTTCCTCACGCTATGTTTTGGCTTCCTTCTCATCTTGTTTAGCTTCTGCCTTCTCTACTGTAGTCTTTTTCTTTTCTGTTCTTCCTTTGTTTTGCCATTTGCTTGAATGATTTGTGCTCCCTCATCATTGGTTTTTTCACATACTTCAGGCCTGATTCTTCCCTAGAATTACATCGCTTCTTTTTCATAAACATGCAACAAATAAAACTGTTTGTTTTCTTCTTCTCTGTAAGCCAGAAATTTTGCAAAAACCCGTGTTTTCTTCTAAAAAGATATCTCATTGCCCCTCTTGTAAACTTGTTATTGCTCCTGGAATTTTCGTGTTTTTCACAACAACAACTTCCACTTTTTCCTCTCTTCAAACTTTTCCAACCTGAATTTGCTTCTTAGTTTTTGAAAAGAAATCAATTTTTTTTTACAGATCAAAGAACAAATAACATAGTTTTTTTCTTCTAGAAAGTGGACAGTCTTGCAAATTCATTGTTTTACACAGGCTTAGTTCCTATGGTTGCATCTCTCTTTTCAAAAGAAGGTGAGAAAGAAGAAGCCAGACTTCGAATGCAGAGGGAAAAAAGAACTGTGTAGAACTCAAAAAATATGCAAGCAAACTTTTCACCTTTTTCAATGTGCAGGCAGACTTTTCCTCTCATTTTTTTAATTTAATTCCATGTTCAATTCACCATTTTGCACCAACAAATCATGTACAATGAAGTTTCCCCGATCCTACCTCGTTTGGAGCTTGAAATTCGCCGAAAGTCTTAGGTTTTCTTTCTATATGGTTGTTTTCAGCGTTTCTTGTAGAAGACTTCCTGTAGAACGAAACTGCACTTCCTGTAAAGCCCGATAGACGGGAATTTTTTTAAAAAATAGCAGAAATCTCAAGAAATCAGGCAGGAATTTTGCAAAGGACCACTGGTTAACTGATCTGGACGTGGTGGACGTGTGCTCCAGTTGTGACCGCAGTTGAACAGAGGGTGGTGAGAGTCAGCCGATCATTTTTGTAATTGCTGCGTGATTTGTGGTGAGGGAGTGAAGTGGCCAGGTGTACGTGGCCACATGTAGACGGTAGTGTTGTTCATGAACTATATGTTTTCCCCCTGTAATCACTGCCATCAATTGCACTGAGGTTTGAACGGCCAACACTCCCAGTTGTTTTAGTTTTCACGTGAGTCAATTGTCCACGTGTACTGCATGACTTCCAGCTAAGCGCTAGAGAAGGCAATGTTGGGTTAACCTTGCTAGATTTGTGGCTTAATCCCACCATTCCATTCGTTCATGCAGTTCTTAAATTAGATTTATGCAGTAGAGGAACGAGTTTTAGTCACATACCTAGAGGTCGAATGGTTACTGTGAGGTGTTGTGGCCTTTCATTTGTTGCATGCACTAGTTTCTGTGGTTGCATGATGGCTTGGCTACTAATTCATGGTTGTTTTCTTGTGTAGGTATCCTCTAGTCGAATCCACACTGCAGGAGCTGGCTTCCACGTTCAGATCTGCACCCTCAAGCTGCTGATGTTGAATTTTCACAGGACAGAAACTTGTTTTCACCATTTCTCCCGAACGATAGATTGGATCGATCTAAAACTTGCTGAGCATGTTCCTATCATCATTATGCACCTCCCATAGCAAAATTGCGATCAATGGATGCACATATTTCGAGAAAAATGGAAAATGGCTAAAGATTACAGAGATCAATTTCTCGGAAACCGTGCATCGGAATCGGCTGAAACTGCTTGGGTAGGCTACTATCACCCATGTGCATCTCCCCATGAAACAGGTTTTGAAACGAATGCACGGATATGGAGAAAATTCAAAAATGGTTGAAGGTGATGGAAGCTAGTTTCTTGGAAACCGAGCACCAGAATGGGCTGAAATTGCTCGGGCATGTTTCCATTGTCCCTATACAACTCCCCCTGTAACAATTTTACAAATGGATGCACAGTTTTCAAGCTAGGGAAATAACAAATTCTGTTCTATGTATTTTTTCTTCAAAGCATTCTGCAAGTTTTTGCATGGTAGAAAAAATGAGCTTGGGTTGTGATGTAGGCATGGAGATGATGGAGGAGGAGTTTGAAGATAGCAGGAGGACTTCTGAACCCTTGAGGAAGCTAGCATGTTCGCCAAACTACCTTTTTGAAATCCATTTCTAGCTTCCTTTAATTTCTACAGGAACTTCCTGTAGAAGCACAATGAGGTGGAAACAATGATGGAGAAAGGTGAGGGATGGAAACAGGGGTTCTTACAGGCCTAACCAACAGATTCCAACCATCAGATTCCCTTTTAAAATTGAATTTGGTTCGTCCGAAGGTTCTACAGGATGTTTCAGAACTTCCTGTAGAAACGCCTGGAACTTCCTGCAGAAAATCCTGGAACTTCCTGTAGAAAGCCAAATCCTGACCTGAATGTGACCAAATCCTAGGAGAGGGAGTGGCCATGGAGGGAGTGTTTGAAGAGATGTCCGGGAGCCTGGTATGGACTCAAGTCCTCGTTTTGCTTGCCCCTCTTTTCCTGTAAAGTATTCACTGCAACCTGTAATTTTTCACAGAGATTAGTCCTGCTTTCTTTTTTCTCTTTTTTTCCTTTTTTCTTTTTTCTTTTTTTTTTTTTGAAAACAACTTGGGTGCCTCATGGAGGTTTTCGCCCTAATTGCCTGCCTTGGGAACCTCCAAGAGAGGTTTTCACCCAAGGATCTTATTCTCTTTTTCTTTTCTCTTTTTTCTTTTTTTTTCCAACCCATTGACCGCCTCATGGAGGTTTTCAATCAATGAGCCAATCTAAGGCGCCTCCGAGGAGGTTTTCACCTTAGATTTTTCCTCTTATTTCCATTTTTCATTTTTTCATTTTTCTTCTTTCTTTTTTCTCTTTTTTCTACCCTACCCTACTTGAAAAACAAAATTCTTTTCAAGTATAAGAATACTTCCAATGGAGCCATGTGCACATCGAGATTAGAGACAAGATGATGTGGAGGCTTGAGATGCATGCTTTGACAGCTATCCGGATTTCAAAGACCAATTGATTTGACTTTGAAGGGATCAAATATAGTTGAAGAAGCAAGTGCTGCTTTAACTTAGTGACCGTCTGGAACCATGTCTCAATATAGCGCTTTGATATCCTTGGTCCTTTTGCTGATCTGGATCATTCTCCATATCTTCTTCTATCATGACCTTCACATCTTCCCCTTGTGCTGATTTTTCTCTTGACTACATGGAGGGTTTGATGGTAACCATGAGGGAGCTTTCTTAATTTTTTCTTCTGATGTTTTCTCTTCATTAAGTGCAGCCCATGGTGCTTTGATCTCCTCTTTGGAATCTTCTTTTGTCTTTGGTCCTTCAATGTTGTCAATATAATCTATGTTTTGCAACACTCTTCTTGAGCTATGGTGAAGATCATTGAGCTCAAGAGGAGTCATTTGGACATGTTGTGTCTCAGCATTACAATTTTGTTGAGCTACTCCAATTGACAGGTTTGGAAATGGTGGTATGGGTAGCTAAGTGGGGGCGTATATTTGAGATGGATGTGGATGGGGATGTGGTTGGGCAGGCATTTGGGGCTGCCTTTGTGTAGGAGGAGGCGATGGTTGCGGTTGAGAAAGTGGTGGAGGCAAAGGAGTGGGAGGAGAGTTGTACTAGGGCCTCCACCTTTGATGAGGTGCATTCCACTGAGGCTGTGGCTGAGCATAAGAGTGAAATGAATGAGCAGCTGGTTGGGCATAATATGGAGATGGATCTGACCAAGGAGGGGATGTGGACCAGCAAGGATGAGCAGGGGGACCCCAAGAAGGCATGGAAGTGGCTGGATAGAGGTCGTAATAGGTCTGGGATGTCCCTTACATTCCTTGCTGGTAAGGTATGGGTCCATATGGCCTCCTTTGGTTTAGATAATAGAGTGGTTCAATGGCTCCTTTTTCCCTCCGATATGCAGCTTTGATTCCGGGCAAGGAAGGGCACTAATTCGTAGGATGGTCTCTTTCACAAACAAAACACACTTCTATGGAGTGCAAGGGACATTTGTTCCTAGGATGCTTTCTAGTGCACCTGGGACAAAAGATAGCCAAAGCCCTCTTGGCTTCCTCTTTCTTCCTTTGGATCTGCAAGGTATCCAGTTGCATGGCAAGAAACTGCCTCATATCACTCTTGAAATCTTCCATCTAATTTTCAAATTCGTTTTTGGACAAGGTACTGCTCCCAACATTTCTGCTTGTAGCCATTTACTCCAGAGGAGTTTTTTCTTCTTCTTCTTCTCTTGAGGTTCTTCAAATATGTCTTGTTGTCCACCTAAGGGTTATTTAATCAAGCCATCAAAGAAGAGAGAAGGTTGGCTGTGTGAAGTAGTGGGGGTGTTGTGCAATCATTTTCCTGAATTATCTCTACTCCTACAAGGCATGAAAGGAAATATTTTTGGTTGAATTTTTTTTATTGCTTGTACCTGCAAAACTAAAATAGATTGAACTGCAACTAACTATTTTTTTGAAATGAAAATGCGGAATTGGAATGAAAGCAAGAAAGGACTAATCTATTTTGCTCAAATGAAATTGCAGGAATGAAATGCTAGGCTACACTTGCAGAATTGAAATGCTAATCTACGCTTGCAGAGATGAAATTGTGAAATTGAAATGCTAATCTATGAAAGCGGGAAATGCTAATCTACTTTTGTAGAAACAAAATTGCATAATGGAAATGAAATAAACTACTTAGCAGAAGATTGTAGTGGAAAATAAAATAAAAGCAACAATCACCAATACTCTGACGATTCCCCGGCAACGACGCCAAAAAGAGTGGTGAGCCCCAGTATTGCAACAATAATTCTGCGACTCCTGGGACTCCCTTCTTTAATTTTATCAACCTGGTAGTTCGTAACAAACTTGGAAGCGACGGTGCTGTATGCACAAGTACTAGATCTTGTCGCAGCTATCACTTGGTCAGTTGGCACAAGTCCACTAGGGGCTTAAGCCAACTTCGATGAGCTTTGAGAAGAAGCTTTTTAACTGATGGATGAAAGCTAACTCAAAGGAAGCTAATCTACTTGCAGAAAGAAACTAAAAAGATGAAAGGAAATGCAAACCCTAATTTTACCAGCTAGCCCTATTGATGCGAAAAAGAGGACGCAAGCCACTGAAAGAGATGCCATTGACTTCTAGGAAGGTAAAATGCATGTGTCTAAGTTATCACTATCTGAAGAAAACATCTTTTTGTATTTTTGAATAAATTGTCAGAATTATCATGCATGTGCTTTAACTATTTTTGACTGTGCAGAGGTGGATTGGCGAGAGGAAATGCTTGGAGGAGGTCGGGAAGGTTCAGAGAGGGCCTAAGGGGTCCCTCACACCCTTCCAGAGAGTTTCATAGAGTTTGGCTATCAAGAAACCTCATTCGTGAGCTTCTACAGGAAGTCTACAGGGGTTCTACAAGATGTTCTGGAATTTCTACAGGATGTTCTGTAATTTTCTACAAGATGTTCAGAAATGGGATTTTGGAGGATGGATGGAGGAATAAAAATGAAGGAGTGGGTATGGAGGTAGGATAAGGGTTGGAGGTGGTCCAAGACTTGGTGGATGGAGTTTAGGAAAGATGTATATGGTTGGATTTGTTCAAGGAGGACTGAAGCAATGATGCACAAAAAATAGGGTTATGTGAGCAAATGGAAAATGTAAGGCAAGAAGCTGAGTTGAGGGATGGAGCAAATGGGTTTGATGGAGTATGGGTAGGTAGAGAAGTGGTACAGGTGCTCTGCAAGTTGTTTTTCCAACTGAACCAACACAGACTTGTAAAATCAAAGACCTAGTTACGTTGACCTAATCTGATCTAGCTGACAATAAAGAGAATGAACAGGAGTTTGAATTGCAATGAAACCATGTATACTAACTTATGCAATTAAGCAAGCAAAAATCTGAACATGTAACCAACTTCTACAAATGAAAATCAAACACTAGTGATTGCATGGTAAAGCAAAGTCAGTGTTTTTGTGGGCAGCAAGGTCACCTTAATCCCAGCTCCTGATCCCACTGAGGGAGAGGTGAAATCAGAGGTGTTTTTTGATGGCCCTTTTTTGAAGCTTTTCCTTGTTAACAACCTATCAACTCAATATGAACATCAAAATCTTTTTTAATCATCAAAAGTAACCTAAACAACAAAACAAGATTTAAATCTAAATAACAGATTTTATTTTGAGAATGCAGCAAAAACACATAAAGGTAAACAAAGGAGGTACTAGGCACTTGAGATGGGCCCAACCCCAAGAGCTATAGCCTCCTAAGAGAGATTTAAATCTGGTGCAAAGCTGGATTCATCTTTATTGATCAAAAGAATAGTTACATTCCAAAAACTGTCCACAAGGAAAACTTGAAAATGTGCTGAAATGTGGAGCTAACCTACTGTCTAAAAAATGACTAAAATCGAACTACAAGCTAGCTAACTTCTGCCTACAAAGTGACTAACTAAAATGAGGCCCTAAGCCCTCTTATTTATACAAATTGAGGACCCCAACATCCCTCCTAAACTTTAGGAACTTGGCTGCCAAAACTTATAGTTAACAGCACTTTTACTAGGAGTTGCTCGCTGCCCTTGTGATAATTGATTTGGTGGCCCTTTAACTCCGAGCTGATGGTGGAGAATTCGAGGTAAGGACCCATAAATGAAGGGGACACCTTCCTACAAATCCTCTCCCTTTTTCTTCCACGAATTTGGCTGCCAAGTGCTCATTAAAACCTTTGATTTTGTCTCAAAATTGACTAAAAATATGCACAAAGCACCCATTAGACTTGTTGACATAATGACTAACCAAATTCACTCTATTAGCATAAATATAATCAAAAACATGCAATAAACTAATGAGAATGGTGGATTAAGTCGAATTAGGAGGTTGAATGAACCCATATAATTATCCATTTTTGGGGCTCATCAGTTTCCCTTCACTTAATGCGAAAAAAGATTTCTTTGGGTTAAGTGAAATTCCATACCTTAAACACCGTTGGAAGATTTGTTTCAAGTCTTTAAGATGGTCGCTTCGTTTCTTGGAATACACTGTTATATCATCCAAATAAATTACTACAGATTTATTGACTAAACCTTTGAATGCGATGTCCATGGCTCTCTGAAATGTGGCACCAGCATTAATCAAACCAAATGGCATCTTTCGATATGCATATGTGCCCCATTTAGTTCTAAATGTGGTTTTCAATTGATCATCAGGATGTATCAACACTTGATTGTATCCTGAAAATCCATCCAAGAAAGACATTAATTCTGAGCCCGCCACTGCCTGCAATATCTGTTCCATAGGTGGTAAAGGAAAATTATCTTTTTGACAAGCTTTGTTAAGGTTTCAAAAGTCAATGCAAATCCTAATATGTTCGTTTTTCTTTCTAACAGGTACCATATTGGAGACCAATTTAGAATGTCTGACGGGAAAGATTATTCTGGCTTTCAATAACTTATTGAGCTCAGTTTTTATCTGATTTTCTAAATTGGGATGGATCTTTCTCAGCTTTTGTTGGACAGGCTTTTCATTATCGATCATGGGAATAGTATGTTGGATGATGGAAGTGTCATATGGTTTAAGCTCATCATAATTCCAGGCAAAAACATTTTTATATTGTCTCAAAAGACAAATATACGCTAGTTTTTCTTCAGGGGCTAGGCCGAGACCTAGATTAATGTTTTGTGGTTTGGCATCAGTTCCTAGGTTTACTAATTCGTAGTTCAAGGTTGAACTTTGGAGTTTTGAATTGGTAGACCTTTTAAACCGATCCTTCAAATCGTACAAGTCTTCTAACTTGACTACCGACTTAGATATAACATTGTTAGTGCTATCTTGTTGCAATTGTCGATCATGTTGGTCTTCGTCAACTATTTGATTGGAGTAGGATCCTTCAGATGTGAGGAAATTTACAATATCAGGATCGTCATTGAATACTCTCCAATTTGTGATGTTATCAGGAATGGATGGTCTAAAGATTAATTCTATTGAGAATCTATCTGGACTAAAATATTCTGAAGGAATAAGCTTAGAAGCTACATTAGCCAAAAGGTCTGCACTTACGTTTTGGAGTCTGGGAATTGAAGAGATATTAAATGCTATGAAATACTCTGTCAGATCTTGAACTAAGGATTGATAATGTTTTAAATGACCTAATAAGCAATGTATAGTATTACGTACCTGTCTAACCACAATCTCAGAGTCTCCAAAAACTTGAAGGTACTTGACGTCTAACCCGATTGCTTTGTACAACCCTTGGACCAAAGCCTCATATTCTGTTGTATTATTGGTGCAATCAAATTCGAGTCTGCATGTTAGCATGATTTTATCTCCTTCTGGACTAATTAGAACGCATCTTGCTCCTGCTCCTTCGTTAGATTTAGAACCATCAAAAAGTAATTTCCAAAACAAAGATTTATTTACAGGATTATCTAAAAAATTGATACATTTCGAACTATCAGTTCGAGAAAAATTTTCGACTTGGGACAAAATAGAGTGTTCTAAATAGGGTGATGCATGAGCATTGAAATTGCCAAGGAAAGAATCTACCGAGTAATTGCCAATAATGCTACTGTTATATGCTACTGGTTCATTTTCCCCCTCTAGCTCTGTTACTATGTATTTCTGATGTAGTTCTCGTTCAACTTTTATTTGATTTGGTTTACCATTGTAGGGCAGCCACATGTGCGACCAGTCAGTTGCGAAGTATCCATGAAGTTTTTCTGACCAATCCCTGCTAAGAATTAATCCATAAAATTCTGGAATATCAGCAACTAAAATGTCAATAACTTGACATACCTTTGGGTTGGATGACAGCCTTATGGTTACTTGATTTAGTTCGCCAATCACTTCGACTTGAGATTGATCTAGCTGAACTATGCGCACAGTGGATTTCTGTGGTTGAACGTTTAACTTGGCACATATGGACTTTGGTAAAATATTATATGAAGCACCAGAATCTACCAAACAATTGTGCACATTTTTATTGAAAATTTCATAAGGAGAAATGGGGGAGTATGAGATATCGATCTTCCTCCAATTAGAGTGATGTCATTTGGATCAATCTTATTGATCACATTAGTTGGAGGTCTTCCCATGTTATGAGAATCTTGAGAAAGTACAGCGGCAGGCAAAGGTTCAACTGGCACAGCATGTAATTCTTTCATCATTATCTTCTGTTGATGCTTTAACTTGCTCAGTTCATAAAGGGTGATGTTGGCCCTAGTCTTTTTCATATCTTCTATAATATTGTACTCCATTTCATCTGACACGATTAGTGTTTTAGATGGAGTTGATTCATCTGTTTGGACTAGGCTGGCTTGAGTCTCTTTAGATGTCGTTTTCTTTATTGCAACTTTATCCTTTATTACAGAGCTTGCGCTCTTTGGCTTAGGGATAGTTTGGGGAGGATCAAGCTGATTTTTACTTCGTGTGCTAACTGGGAATACTTCTAGATCTTCTTCTTGTGGGAGGATGAAATCCCACATTCTTTGTAATTCCACAACTTCTTCATCAGTTTGCCCTTCAGTGGCAATTTCCTCTTCCTCTTCTTCGGATTCAGCATTTGAAATAGCATTGGGTGGCTTTGAATCCGTTGAAGGGCCTCTTTTAAAAGCTCTGTAGGGCTTTTTTGAAGAAGTTTCTGCTACTTGCTTTTTGATGTCGACCATTTCATTGGTCATGGTCTTTAGAACTTTCTTAAATCCTTCCAAATCGAATGGATCTTTTGCTTGTTTCTTCTTGGATTCTTCCTTGAAGGTGACTTTCTTGGATTTACATTTCTCTATTGTGGATTTCTTTTCCAGGCCTATTATACATTTCTCTATTGCTATTGCTTCTTTCATGTTTTCGGCTAAGGTTTTTTTATTAGCCCTATCCACGAAGATTGCTATTTTTGATGGTAGAGCGGTGATATACCATTCACTTCGTACTTCTTCGCTGGGCTGGGAAGCAGTAGGAATTTTGTTTAGGATTTTATTGAAACATAAATTGAAATATTTGATAGGCTCTCTAGATTCGGCCCTAAGGTTGGATAGGTCGTTGATTAACGTTGTCGTAGACCTGTCATCACCAAACTTGGTCAGGAATTGCTCCTGGAAGATATCCCAACTAGTGATAGATACGAAGGGTAATGAAAAATACCATGATCCGGCTGTTCCTTGCAGAGTATAAGGAAAAAGACGAACAACAGCATCTTCATTAGTAACCCCATTGAGATTAATGGATAACATAAAGCTGTTTATGTGCTCTTCTGCTAGCATGCCTGCCTCGGGATTAAATTTAGGCAGCCATTTCTCAGGATGGGACGGTATCTGACTCAAGGGTGCAGGCATTAGGACTGCCCCAGGGTTATTCCATGGAGACTGGGTCATTGTTGTACTACTAACAGAGGAAAGTGCAGAAGATGATCCCTGTGGCTGGGAAGATGAGGATACTATGATTGTAGATGATTGAGGAAGAGTTGTGGGGGTTCCAGTGGACGGATGGACGATGATCTGAAGTGGCAGAGTGGATGGTTGACTTCGTGGTGAAGAAGTTGAGATGGATGATGCTGACGAAAGAGTCTCGCTGTCAGACTCTTTAGGTGATTTCCTTGCTCTTTTCCTGGTGGGAAGAGGTAATTCGGTTGGCTGAATGCCAAACTTTTCACTCTTTAGCCTGGTCAGGGGATGAGCAGGGTTGTATTGCGAAGTCACGCTGCCTTGAGATTTATCAGACCTTTGAGGACAAATAGAAAATTGCTGAAGTTTGTGAATCAGAGATTCGACTTCAGGAATTTCAATAGTAGATTGTTCTGAAATGTCAGGGTTTATAGCAGCGGTTAATACTCGAGCGACTTCTAACTCTGGATTTAAGTGTAATGGAGAAGTCAGGGGAGATGATGAGGGCGATTTACTCTCAGAATGGTATTCAGATTTAGATTTACTTGCCATTCATAGTTTAGGCCCTCCTTCTAGTTCCAAATATGTTGAGGCCCCGGAAATCGGGTCTACAACAAGGGGGATACCCGCTTGGTCCGGACCTTGGTTGGCAGCTCCTTATCCGTTTGGTATAGCAGGTCTGACTGGGGATATGGGACCAGTTTCCCAATCTATGAGTGTGTGTGTGTAGAATTTGATGTTCCTGATCTAACAGTTCCTAATTAAGATATTCTAATTCTAAATTTAATCTAATGTTATGCTATTGTAATCTAATAAGCAGCAACATCTAATTCTATACTAACCCGGGATGTAATTCTTCTATTATGCAATCTAGAAAGATTTCAAATAACAACTGGTAATAAAGATCATTCAGCTATTATGAGAAAAGAAATCAATAAGAATGAACCACTTCATATAAAAAGTTAGACGAAACAGTTGTGGAAAACATATCGCATAATGAGTTGTTCATACATTAAGCATAAATAAATAGCTATCACCATACAGAAGTGCCAAATGATAACTCAAGCATTCATGCAATAATACATAAACAACTAAAAACTGTATATCACTTTAACACATAAGCAGAAATGGTCAAGAGATAAAAGTACCATTTATGACTAGTCCTACTCATGAGCTTCAAGTGACAATGATTTATCTCTCTTTGCTCTAACATCCACTAAGAGTACAGAAGTGCAACATCAGTACCAGATATCAAATGCAAACATCAACAAATCCTGTTCCATTCATTCACCAAAACCTCCTCTGAGGGTGCAAAAGTGCATGTTCTGAGGAAAAGTTTTTGATAAATTTCTGAACCCTTCTCTAAATGCATGAGAAGGGTTTAAATACTACTAACTAAATAACTTAATTACACAGATTTAGGATACGATTTAAAGGACCGCCCTTTTTCTAAGCAAAAATAAAACAAAACTATTTCTTAAAATTAAATCTAATATCTAACTATTTCTGCATTTGCTCCTTAACGTTGCAAGCATTCAGTGTTTGCCTGGGTAGAGTCGGCTGACTCTCTTCCACTTTTGGTTGAGCTAAGCAAACAGAATTGGTAAGAGCTGGCACCATCTTCTTAGCAAAATCGATGATATACTCGAGAGTCATCTTCTGACTATGTGGCTTTACCGCATATGCCCAGTAATAATTCTCAGTTCAACTTGGTTAACCCTTTGGATTGCTTCTGCCTTTTCTTTAGCTTTCTGTTTCTAGTTTGTTTTTTATCATTGCTTTCTTGCATTTTTCGTGCTTACAGGTGACTGAGTAGTTAGAGGCTTTCCTTCTCGAGCAATTTTCTCAGCGATGCGTGATTAGCGCCTATCGCTAATCGCGCATCGGAAACTGCCTCCGTTCTTTGATCCGGGCTTCTCTGATTTGTTTTTCACCTTTTGCGCCTCTTCATCTTTATTGGGTATAAAGCTTCAGAATTTGTAAAAATAATGACCTCGTGAGCTCTTGACCCTGAGCATTAAACTGCATGTTGATATCAACATCGCTTAGTACCCATTTAATCATGGTTGTATATGAAAGACCTGTAATGGATGGCTCAGTAGCATTCTGTGAATCTGCGGCTCTGTTGCATGCAGTATCTATTTATGAGGGCGTCTTTTCTCTGTCTTCGAACATTGGAGCTCTACCCTTTTTCCTCATAGCTTCCTGCACATTGCTTTGTGTAACTTTTGTTTTTCGTTCCTGCAGTTCACAAGTGAGGAGAGAGTAATGATAATAAATAATGACAGGAAAACTTTAAATGCTACGGATATGCAAAAACACACCACCTGACATGCACTGGCTCTTCGAACAACACAAAACCATATTTTATTAACAACTGGCATATAACTCATTAATTATCATTAAAGCGCGTAACCAGTTCTTGGTTCATGGAAAACTTTTTCTTGAATATTGAGCCAGGAAAATCTGCGATGGAATTTTTCTGCGATCTGCATCATAGTATCGCATTTCGCTGTATCGCATTACCGCAATTTAATCGTGTTGTTCTATCGCAAGGTTGCTTGATCGCAATATTGCAAGGATGTTTGATCGCGATATCACAAGGATCGCAGATCGCAGTATTGCAAGATTGCAGATCACTTAATCTTTTAATCGTTATGTGTCCTCCATGCGATTTTGTGAGATGCGTTATGCGATATCACATATCGGAGATTTTTAAGGTTTTCCAACGTGAGTGTTTCTTTAATGCATGCGATGCGATGGAGTTCGCGTCGCAATCTTGCATTTTATCATTTTGACTCATAAGAAAATGCCCTATCATTCTTTGCGCGATGCGATATTTCTTAAGGAGTGACATATATGAGCACTAATTTATTTTTTTGAATTTTTTGACTAAGGGTCCCCACTTACATAGTGTTATTGCTAATACTAAATAAGGAGGGGGGTTGTTGGTGGCCACAACAGGACCATGTTTCATAAATTTTCAGACTGGATCCATGAATAACATCAATCAAACATCAAGTATATCTGTATCAACCAATCTCCTTTGAACAAACCAATTCTAAATCAACCAATCACTTCTTAGAAGGCTGTAACCAGAATACAGTAACAATAACTAGAAACCAATCCTAAACCCAGAACACTGTAGTAATAAACAGAAGCAGCTAAAACATATTTCATGAGACGTACGCTACTTCAAAATGTAGAAACCTGCATACATACGCTTCTGTATTAAGGCCAACCAGTGTATATGTTGTTTTCACTTACTAAACCGACGTGTATACGTGCCTCTGATGTGCCAAACCTGCATACAAATCTATAAAAGATAATTTACCCTTTTCACTTATTTAGACATCAGTTATACCCAGATTATCAGATTTATAGATCAAATCATGCACCAAATATAACATACCAAAATAACACAAAGATATTACTATTCAAGCCTTAAGATCATGACCCATAAATAGAACTTATCCATCTTTTAGTGCTCAAGTTCCTCCTTGGTTCAGATCCAGCTATGCACCATTACCCAATGACCAGTATTCTAGATCTTGCTCTTCATCAGATATTCAATGCCTGAGTTGGTGCCTTTTCCTAAATATTTCCTTCCCCTTTTATAGTCTTAGGCCTTATTCAATACCATGGTCCAAAACCATTTAGAACCAATACTAGGGACCCAATACCTAGGTTCAATACTTCGGACGCAATACCAAGGTCCAAAACCATAGGTCCAAATACCACGGACCCAAAACTTAGTTTTCCAACATGTACACGCCTTTCCTTGCGTGAAAGTACATGTGTACAATATATGTGCCTTTGTATATAGTGAAATTGTGTGTATACACTACTTGGTATATAGCGAACTTGTGTATATACACGACTTGGTATATAGTGAACCTGCGTGTGTACACGACTTGGTATATAGTGAACCTGCGTATGTACGCGACTTGGTATATAGTGAACCTGTGTATATACTTTTCTTTCTTCATTCTTTGAAGTCTTGATCATCAATTCTTTGCTACTGACCTGCTGCACTATGATCTGTCATCTATGTGAGTTTCCATCAAGGACAACACTTGTATCATAACACCAACAATCTCCCCCTTTGGACTTGATGGCAACCCCAAGTCACTCAAAGTCATTCTCCCCCTTTGTCATCAAGGGCAAAGGGTTATGCTCCCCCTGAGTACATGTTGAATTCTCTGCTCTGCTGTGCTGTCCATGCTCCCCCTGACTGTAGGCAAGGTCTGCAAAAAGATGATCTACAAGAAAGAACATGACTTTATACATCATGAATAACCTTCCTATCACTAAAGACTCATATATACATCCATCTGCCAACCAAGTGGGGATATACCAATATTGACTCATCCACCCAACCAAGTGGGGATACTCCAAAGGTTTACACATGATAAAACTAGAACATTACATCATCCATCCCAGGCATAGTGGGGCAACCAAAGTAAGCAGTTACCTGACCTTGATAAAAAAGGAATACATGACATGTAGACGAAATATCTACAACAAGACTATGATAGTCATCAACAACTATCATTAGCAACATCTATCAATCATCATTCAGACCAGCAACCATGATCTCCCTCTGCACCTGTTTCACCTTAAACCAGAAACAACTGTGAACTTAATCCAAGATCTTCTAAGATAATGCCAACAATGCATTATTAGAAGTGTATATGCTCTCCCTGAACTTGTTCCAGATGATATCTATCAGATCCATATCAGACTCTTTTCATCTTGAGTCTAGCCCACTGATTTCCTTCAAACCAACATATACGCGACTATATCAACAGAAACCGGTGTATATACGTGGATGCTCCTCATGAAACTCGCGTACAACCACTTTTCTCTGAAACAGATAAGTTTCAACAGCAAGATGATGCATCAACTACTCCCAGCTTCTGTCTGAGGTATTCAAATGTCTCCCTGGGTAGTGGTTTGGTGAGTATATCAGCAACCTATTCCTTGGAGGGAACATACTCCAATTTTACCTTTTGTTCAAGCACTTGTTCCCGGAGAAAATGATACTTGATAGGTATGTGCTTGGTCTTTGAATGCATGATAGGATTCTTTGAAATACTTATTGCACTTGTATTATCGCATAAAATGGAGATAGGTGGAGTACAAGTGATTTGAAAATATTGCAAAGTTTGCACCATCCAAAGGAGTTGTGTGCAGCAAGATGCAACAACCACATATTCTGCTTCAGCTATAGATAAAGCAATTGAAATTTGTTTCTTGCTGAACCAAAATACTAGTCTGGAACCCATAAAGAATGCACCACCACTAGTGCTTTTTCTGTCATCCATGCTTCTTGCCCAATCTGCATCTGTATATGCATGAAGTGTGAGATCTGTATCTCTAGGATACCATAAGCCATAGTTTTGTGTTCCTTGAAGATATTTGAAAATCCTCTTAACTGCCTGAAGGTGTGCTTCCTTTGGATTTGCCTTCAATCTTCCAACTATTCCCACTGCATGCACGATGTCTGTTCGGGTACCTGTCAAATAGAGTAGACTACCAATCATGGATCTATAGGTTGGTTGATGTACTGTTGTTGATTCATCATTTGCGCTCAGGCTGCATCCTATTACCATAGGGATACATACTGGTTTCGAATCTTCCATGCCATATTTCTTCAAGATCTACTTGAGGTACTTGGTTTGTGATAAAAAGATACCGTCTTTATTTTGTTGGACTTGTAAACCAAGAAAGTATGTTAGCTCACCAATCAAGGACATTTTGAATTCTTTCTGCATTACCAAGGCAAATTTTTGACTCATGGCTCCTTCATTGCTACCAAAGATGATGTCATCAACATACACAACAAGTATTAGCAATTTATCATTATCAATTTTCATATATAGATTTCCATCTGTTGATCCTTTTGAAAAACCTTGTTGATGGAGGTATTTGTCCAAACGATAAAACCAAGCTCTTGGAGCCTGTTTAAGACCATAGAGTGCCTTCTTAAGTCTGCATACAAGTTTTGGATCATTTCCAAGGATGAATCCATTTGGTTGCTCAATATACACTTCTTCTTCTAAGTCTCCATTTAAAAAGGCATATTTCACATCCATTTGAAATACTTTGAACTTCTGAAATCTAGAAAGAGCAAGGAAAATTCTTATGGCCTCAAGTCTAGCAACCGGTGCAAAAGTTTCTTCAAAGTCTATACCTTCTTGTTGAGCATACCCTTTACAAACAATTCTGGCCTTGTTTCTAATAACATCTCCATTTTCATTCAGCTTGTTTTTGAATATCCATTTTGTCCCTATGGCATTCTTATTGTTTGGTCTAGGAACCAACTCCCAAGTGTTATTCTTTTCAATCTGCTCAAGTTCTTCATTCATGGCCTTGACCCAGCATTCATCTTTGCATGCTTCACTTATATTTTGTGGTTCAGTGGATGAGAGTGATGCTAGATAGCTTGATGCTTCTGAAATAGTTTTTCTTGTTTGTACACTTGCCTCTTTCTGCCCCAAAATTTGAGTTTCTGGATGATTCTTCTGCACGTACCTAGATGGAGTCTTTTCTCCTATCCTTATCTGTTCTTTTGGTGCCTCATGGGTGTCTTCTTCATCATAAGTCTGATTTGATGTTGAAGGATAGTCCTCATCATCTTTGAAATCTTTGGATTTTACCTACCTAGGAATTTTTCCTTCTTCATCAACCACTACATCAATACTTTCAACAATTTTTCCAAGTCTTTTATTGTAACACTTATATCCTTTGCTGTGGGGAGAGTAACCAAGGAGAATGCCTTCATCTGCTCTAGGTTCAAACTTGCCAAGGTTTTCATCAGTCCTTTTGATGTAACATTTGCTTCCAAAAATTTTGAAGTATTTTAGCGTGGGAGACTTACCATACCAAAGTTCATGAGGAGTTTTAGTGCTATTCACCCAGACATTTGTCTTGTTCAGAATAGTAACTACAGCAAATGCAGCTTCACCCTAGAAGGTTGCGGGAGTTCCAGACTCATCAAGCATAGCATGAGCCATTTGTTGAACTGTTTTGTTCATCCTTTCCACTACTCCATCTTTTTGAGGAGTCCTTGCAGCAGAGAATTCCCTTCTTATTCCATGTTCTTCACAAAAATCAAAAAATTCATCCGAGGTAAATTCCCCTCCTTGATTAGACCTAAGGCATTTGATTCTGCAATCTGATTCATTTTCAACCAAGGCTTTGAATGCTTTAAACTTTTCGAATGCTTCATCTTTATGCTTCAGAAGTCCTATCCAACACATCCTGGAAAAGTCGTCAATGAACAATATGAAGTTTTCTTCTCCTCGAGGTGAACTTTCCTGGATGGACCACATACATCAATATGGACAAGTTCAAGTGGCTTACTAGCTGATCCTTCCTTCTCAAGGAAATTAGTTCTGGTTTGCTTGCCAAACTGACATGAATTGCATATTGTATTGTCTAGAATTCTGATGTCAGGGAGATCATGAACCGCTTGATATTTGCATGCTTTCCTCATCTGTGAGAAGCTTAGATGCCCCAATCTTCTGTGCCATAGCCAGTGTTCATCATTCTTGCTTAGATAGCATTGTTGTTGTCCTCCCTTGAGTATGTATAAATTATTTGGAGTTCTTATTCCCTTGATCATTGTTTCTCTTGTATCAAGCTCACGAACAATACATCCATTTGATCGAAATATTACCTCATTTCCTTGATCACACATTTGATTGACACTCAATAGATTATGCTTTAACCATCAACATACATAACATTTCCAGCTTTGACCTTTTCTTTCAAAAGAACAAAACCTTTACCTTTTATGAGTACAGGAGCGAGACCTTCCTTTCCTTTTCTAAGGCACTATATGACTGAAGTTTTTCTTTATCACCTATCATATGTTTCGAGCATCCACTAGCGATGTACCACTGATTTTCCTGTCCTTCCGAATATAAGGCTATACTACATCTTTCTAGTTGTGGTCCTTTCTTTCTCCATGTTTTGGGACTCAATGAAGCTTGCTCCTTCTGAGTTGTTTGCTGAAACCTACTCCGGCATTCATAATCTTCATGACCAAAGTTGTTACAAATAGAACATTCTATTTCATTTTCAAGAGCGGAAAAGTTATTGTAGGTCCTTTTCATGATTCCAGTCATACTCCTTTGTTTTTGAGCTTCTCTAGTCATGATGGTCTTGTAGGCAACACATTGAGCAGCTTTGTGTCCAAAGTTATGACAAGAGAAACATTGGCCATTGAAGAAATTCCTGCGATTATCAAACCTACCGTCCACATGATTGTAGTTTCCATAGACATTCATTTTTGAGGAAAATTGAGAATGATTTACCTGCAGCTAGTTATAGCTTCTATTTATCATCAAAGTAGTTTGCCCCCGGTTTACTTGGTGATCTCTATTCATCCTTGAAGTATATTGACCCTGATTTACCTGGTGATCTGCTTTATGCCTTTTCTGTCGATGGTCAACTTGTTCACTTCTCCTTGCTGCATCAAGATAACTTTTGTAGGTGGATGGCTTCTGTGCCTGAGATGCTTCTTCAAAATATCCGAGACCTGTCTTGATTAGAGGAGAACGCTGCACTTTGATAATCTCTTCTAAAGTTTCAGATCCTTTAGCAAATCTAATATTAAGAGCTTTGTTTTCTCAATATCTTTTCTAAATCCCACAATTTCACATTCTAACTTTTCATTGTGTTTTTCCCTTTCAGCAAGTTGGAATGTCAGAGTATCTATGATCATACTCTTTTCTTCTAAACAAATTTTAAGTTTAGAAATTTCTTCATAGAGATCATTTTCATCTATAGCATCCAAGAAATCATCATCTTGAAACGCCATCAAAAGTCTATAATCATTACATTGTTCATCTTCATCACTAATTGAAAATCCATCACTGTCTTCATGAGTATAATAGCTCTCCTTACTTACATTATGTTTTATGTTCCATCTAATTGGCTCCTTACCTTTTCAAGCTTATCTTTATGAGGACACTTGGCTACGTAGTGACCGACTCTCCCACAAGCAAAGCATTTGAAAGGTAGTTTACCTCTAAATCTTCCAGAACCCCATTGAAGGTTCTTGACAAAGTTTGATTCTTCCTCTCCTTCTGACATATGTCCTGACTCATTGTAATCTCCTTTTCCTGAGGCTTTGAATGCAGCTTCTCTCTTGTCTGTGGTCCCCCTTTCTCATTTCGAAAGCAGTTAGGATTCCATGCAGCTGTGACATGGTAATGCTCTGTAGATTCTGCTTTTCTTCTATGGCAGAAACTTTTGATTCAAACTTAGAAGACAAAGATCTTAGAACCTTTTCAACCAAAGTAACTTCTTTTATTTCTCCACCCAAGTTTTTCATACAATTAACAATCTCATCTATACGTAAGAAATAATTAGCCACACTTTCATCATTGTGCATTCTGAGATTTTCATATTGAATTTTGAGAGTTTGTATTTTTGCACGTTTTACCTGATCGTCTCCTTCATAGCTCAGAACGATCTTGTCCCATATTTCTTTTGCGATTTTGAGCTGCATAACCTTGATGAATTCTGATTGAGATAAACTCCCTAATAGAGTATTGACATCCTTTGCATTTGTTTCATACTGCTTCTTACCAACCGTATCTGTAGGAGTTGTTGATGGAAATGTGTATCATGTTTCCATGATATCCCAAACTTATGTACCAAGAGATTGAAGATAGGTTGTGATTCTTACCTTCCAATAGACGAAGTTGCTTCCAACAAAGATTGGTGGCCTAATAGATGCCTCTTTTTCGTAGTTGCTCATGATGATAGATCTTCCTTCAAGCAATCAAGCTTCTTTTGAAGGACCTGCTCTAATACCAATTGTTGGAAATAATACTTATAAGGGGGGTGAATCAGTGTTATCAGGTCAATTGTTTTTAATTTTACAATCAGATTTGTATACGCTACTTCAGTTAGTAGAAACTGAGTATGTACGCAACTGCAGTTAAGGAAACTAGCGTATGACCAATAGACTTGTAATTTAAATTATTCTTCAGATGTTTATCATTAATCTGTGCATCAAACCATATAAACAGTAACCAGGAACAGTAAACAGAACAGGCAGAAACACATAAGAACAAAAAATATAAGGTGGAAACCCATTGTGGGTGAAAACCACCTACTGCAATTTGTCTCTATCTTCTTTTAATTAGAAACTTCTTTTTACAATGTTTCTATACTGGTGCAGTCTTATAACAGTACGCAGGCTGCTACCTGCAGAGGGCTACAACCTTCTGTCATTCTCCAACTTCTCCTGAAAGGGAGCTACAACCCCATTAGCTCTTGTACTAGCTGAGGTATTAGTACGTAGGTGCTGACCTATAGAGGGCTACAACCTTCTCTTTTCTTCCAGGGACCACATTTCATAAATTTTCAGACTGGATCCATGCATAACATCAATCAAACATCAAGTATATCTGTATCAACCAATCTCCTTTGAACAAACCAATACTGAATCAACCAATCACTTCTCAAAAGGTTGTAACCAAAATACAGTAACAATAACCAGAAACCAATCCTGAACCCAAAACATTGCAGTAATAAACAGAAGCATCTAAAACATATTTCATGAGATGTACGCTACTTCAAAACGTAGAAGCCTGTGTACATACGCTTCTGTATTAAGGCCAACCAGCATATACACTGTTTTCACTTACTGAACTGGTGTGTATATGCGCCTCTGATGTGTTGAACCTGGGTACATATCTATAAAAGATAATTTACCCTTTTCACTTATTTAGACATCAGTTATACCCAGATTATGAAATTTATAGATCAAATCATGCGCCAAATATAACAGACCAAAATAACACAAAGATACTACTATTCAAGCCTTAAGAACATGACCCATCAATAGAACTTATCCATCCTTTAGTGCTCAGGTTCCTCCTTGGTTCAGATCCAGCTATGCACCATTACCCAATAACCAATATTCTAGATCTTGCTCTTCATCAGATATTCAATGCTTGAGTTGGTGCCTTTGCTTAAAGATTTCCTTCCCCTTTTATAGTCTTATTCCTTATTCAATACCATGGTCCAAAACCATTTAGAACCAATACTAGGGACCCAATACCTAGGTTCAATACTTTGGACGCAATACCAAGGTCCAAATACCACGAACCCAAAACTTAGTTTTCCAACATGTACGCGCCTTTCCTTGCGTGAAAGTGCATGTGTATGATATATGCGAATTTGTATATAGTGAAATTGAGTGTATACACTACTTGGTATATAGCGAACCTGTGTATATACGCGACTTGGTATATAGTGAACCTGCGTGTGTACACGACTTGGTATATAGTGAACCTGCGTATGTACGCGACTTGGTATATAGGGAACCTGCGTATATACTTTTCTTTCTTCATTCTTTGAAGTCTTGATCATCAATTCTTTGCTACTGACCTACTGCATTATGATCTATCATCTGTGTGAGTTGCCATCAAGGACAACACTTATATCATAACGCCAACATTCACATGGATCGACTTGTACATTGGGCGAAGATTGAACGAGTTTTGAAGACCCCAGATCTAGTTTCATCCATCCGGGCTGCGATATATTCAGGAATATAAGGACATCAAGTGTACATAGAAGCTGCATAGATAGTCATCTAAGCCAGGGAAGATGACTCTTCATATGAGGAATCACCAGTCTGCAACTGCAGACGATTTTCTATCCTATGTACATGAAAATGAATTTATAAAGCTGAGCATGGGAATGCCTGCCTCAACTAGATCATGAAAATAATATGATGATGATGTATTATATTGTATCTTATAGAGGTCACCTTCCAGTTCGAATATTGCGGATCCTCATGATAAAGCATTTCACCTGACATCAAAAGATTTACAACTTCATGCTTTAGGGGGCAACTGTTATAGAAATATTTGGGCATTGCAACCCCAATCTCATATGTCGATAAACCAAGGGCTCTTCAACCCCTAAAAGTTTTGTTTCACACCCTAAAGGATCATGGTCAACTGATTACATCATTCCCCAAAAGTTCCACCGGAAAAACGACTCAGAACTAGCCAAAACTGAACCATATTGACTGCTCCACTGTCAGGGTGCAATGCATACTGACTTCTACACCAGCCAGGTGCGATGCATACTGAAGAGGCCTTCTGTGGGGTGCGATGAGTGAGGATGGACAAATGTCCGAGACAGTTTGCTAAGTGGATGCTCATGGAATCTTCTAGAAACTTCTCCTATGACACTTGCCTCTTTGAATTCACCCAGGGATGAGTAAGAGATCTAAGAAATCTCCAAGTGGAACCAAGAACAACAAGTGGAATGACACTAGTAAAACATCCAAGAGATGACTCACACCCTTGCAGACATCTATAAATGGATCCCTCATATGAGAGATCTAGACGCTGAAATTTTGCAATTTGTAAGGAAGTGTTGATAGTTTGTCTTTGAGAAAGAGCATTGTATTGTTGGGTGATTTTGCTTTTCATGAGGTGAAGAGGGCTTTGATGCTCAGAGGATGATGCTAGATCAGACAGCTGAGTTGTAATTCTCCCTTCTATTTTAATAATGTTCTTTGAGTTTTCCTCCATACAATTGTGTATTTGTGAATCTTGTTATTTGTGAATGCTATTGTATGTTCAATGTATTTCTGATTTTCCATTGTTTATGATATAATAGATCGAGATGCTTTGATGGTGTTTTGTTACTTTGTTTCTACAAGTATTCTCTAAGCGGGACAAGTAGGAGAGGAGTTGCAAGCTCTATCAAGGGGGAGAGAAATCAAGCAAGGAGTCAAGTGGAAGATCCAGGTTGGTCCCTTTGCTTCCCTCTTATCTATCATACATAGAGGAAATCACAAATTGCTTTGATTGTTTGTTCTAGGATAGCTGCCAATCCTAGTGGGACTAGCAGATCTAAAAGACACTAGTTTTCTCGGAAATAGGGTGGTATGCACGGAATTCTCTGCCTTATTAGATTAATCGAACTTCTTTGTGAGACCTTCGCAAGCTCTTCTTTGCCCCCTCACGGAGGTGAAATCAAGGGGCTATTTTCTAGTTTTGTGCTACCTGTTAGCTCTACTGCATGTTGCTGATTTTCGAGGATCAGAAGTAAGCTCGGTCCTTAGTTTTCTGCTCAGAAAGGGTCTGCACCAGTTATCCTCACCCTTCTCCATTTCCTTGTCCATTCCCCTTTTACCTCCTTTGCTTATGCTCTTGTTTGAAATCACATAAAGTGCTTTTCTTAAGCCCCGGGCCTTTAAAGACCCCAAACCCATATAACCGTGCGCTTTCGCAAGACCCCAACCTGCCACTTCCCTGTCACATCAAACAAAACCTGCATGGTTAAGTCCCTACTGTCTTATCATCTCCGATGTGATCAGACGGTGTTCGCTCCTCCCGTGCCCACAAACCGCTTGCGCGATAACTCGCGATCAAAAGCAGTTTCATCCCGCCCCGTATGCCACGCGTCGCCCGATGATAAGTATCACACGCCATTGTACGATTACCACCTTATGCCCTGAGGCAGTGCGATAAATACCACTCACCGTCAAAACCATCCTCCTCGCTCGATAAAATCCGTGTATATTTGACCGCCGATGATCGTTGGATCATGCCCGCCCAAGATCTAACAACCTGTGTTTCTCCGCCTCCGTATCTCCCAATTCCTACTGCCAAGAGATCTCCGCCATCCATTCATTTGATCCAACGTCTAATATCTATTCCCGTCATTCTCATGCATCCACTATGCAGTTCTCTCATCCATAGCCTGTCCCATGCATTCGAAGGACAAAGGTGGCCAGCATCTAGTACTCGATGTAATAGATCCTCAACCACCATCTTCAACAAACAACATGGCCAAGAAAGAAAAGTACATGCCTCGAGCAGTTAAAATATATTCAGCATGTTATGGAACTCCATCCATACGAAACTTCACCTGCTCGATAAGTACAACAGAGCATCCAAGAAGATCAATTTTGTTCACCACAGCAATCAATTACACTCAAAAGTTCTGCCAGGCAGTTAAAGCAGTTGGTGGTCCATTATGACCCCTCCACCCCCAGAATAGCAGAACATTTTGTAATCAAACTCTATATAGACCCAGAAAATAGATGGAATCAGGGTTGATGGTTGTTGTTTTGATGTAAGGTTCAACTTCTAGAGACTGTAACTGCTTTGATACTTGTAGCGTCTCGTCTTCATTTTCAGCTAATACAAGCTTCTTTTGTTGTTAATTGCTCACTTTCCATCTCTTTTCTGTTCTAGGTTGTGCTTGATATGCATTTTTCCTAAACTCTTGATGTATAGCATTAGAGGATCTGTCATCTTACCTCTGTGTTTGAATCTTGCATGTATGAGTGAATCTGTTAATTAGGTTTCTTTTCACTTAGTGACAGAGAGCTGCTATCCTGTTTATGCACTAGGGAATTAGATTTGCAAACCTTTTTACTGGTTGCAGCCGGCCATCACAGGCTCCTGTGCATCTGCTAGTGTGGTATTCACCAAATCATTAAACTGTAATTAATTGGTGGTCTAAAGCCTTGTAGCCTAGGGGCGTTCATGCATGTCTGGAGTCAAGCAAAGTAGGAGTGGTTATCTAGCTTGAACATGCATCATTCCTTCTACTCATCCATTTCCAACATTAACTTGAGTTTGTAATGTTCCCGAGCATCTCCGAGCTACAACCTAGGAGAGTTTCTTGGGGTGATAACATTGATTGGAACCGTTACCAGGGAGAGGAGATTGAAGCTCATCTTCCCTGGGAGAACGACACAGTTCCACGCTTTGATGATAGACAAAGTCTGGACACATTCTTGGTTGTAATCATCTATCTGGCGACTTTACTGGAGAACCTACCTGGTGGCGACTCTGCATTTCAGTTCTGGCTTAGTTTGTGAGGCATACCCAGAGAAATCCTCAGAAATCACCAGCTGACCCAGTGCCTGACCCTGAGAAGATTGCTAAGCAGAAGAAAACATCACAGAAAGGAGCATCAAGATCAGGTAAGCCCAAGAAATCTTATGTATCTTTGAAGGAGAAGGTTACAGCTGAGGATATACAGTTTGAAGATTTAGAGCCTAGCACTATTAGTAAAGAAATTCCTTTAGAGACTAATAGAGCTCCTTGTTCAGTCAGTTCCCCTTTGGATATCAGTCTAAAGAAATCCTCCCATACAGTCCATCATTTTCCTTCAGTTCTTTCATCTATTTCATTACTTCCTACCATTCAATCTACCAGTATCCTTCCACCTAGCCCAATCATGTCAAGTCAGCAAGCTCCCACGAAGATGGAAAGAATTATAGCTGCTAGGTATGGACCCCTGGTTTTTCCTATTCCTTTGAATGCAATGCCTGCAGGAGAATATCAGAAATATATGCCCAAATTCACTAGTACAAAGGGGGTAACTGCTGAAGAACACCTTGAGTCTTTTTATAGTTATGCTGATAACTTAGATATCAGTGAGGATGATGTGTGGATGAGAGTGTTTGTTCAGAGCCTTGATCGAGAGGCTAGAAAGTGGTTTAGAGAATTGCCCCATAGGTCCATAACAGACATTGAGGCATTGGATGATGCATTCCTGAAGCAATGGGGAGATAGAAAATACCTGCTCTACTACCATACAGAGTTTGGAAACCTAAAGATGGAAAATGGGGAATCATTGCATGATTTTAATAAAAGATTTAACTGTATGTATAGTAAGATACCAGTTGAAGTAAATCCTACCCCCACCTCTGCCAAACTCACTTATGCTAATTCTTTTGAATTGGATTTCTGCCTGCTTTTGAGAGAAAGAAGATGTGCCACTCTAGCTGATATGCAAGATGCAGCACTGGAGGTGGAATCAAATATTATGGCTGTAGAAAAGCTTAAAAGTCATGCTGACAGAAGAAGGCAGAGAAGTGAGGCTTCTTCTTCCTCTGCTTCATCTTCAGAACCCAAATTAGATAAAATGACTAAAATGATAGAGTCATTGGCTGCTGAGATATCTAAGCTAAAAGTTGAGCAGAGCTCTTGGAAAACAAGGTTTCAAAACACATTTTCTCCAAAAAATCCAAATCCACTCAGAAGAGAAAATGAGCAGTTGTAAATCATACAAAGGGCTAAAGAAGCAAATGAAGAACAAAGATTTAAGGCCCCTTTCCAAAATTTAGTCATGGAGGAGGAGCAGTTTGAAGAGGAGGATGAAATTCATTGCATGGAAGATAAAGGTAGTGCTACCTTTTTGACATTGGTTGCATATGAAGAATCATTACTACAGGACCAAAACAGTCAAGAGTGGGACAGAGAGGCTGTTCTGCAGACTGGTGAACAACAAAGATATAATCTGAGGTCAAAAGCAAACAATGTCAAGGAGAGTCCTGCCCAAAAAGCTGTTGTCCAGACAGAGTCACAGAATATCAGACAAAAAAGACCAGCAGCTGATCCAGTCATCCTCAAAGCACTAGCTCAAGAGGTAAGAGGTCCTGATAAGTCCCCTTCCCCTTTCAGTTTTGAGTCAGAAGTCCAGAAGTTAAAAATATATGTGCCCCTGATAGAACTGGTAAAGAGAAAAGTTTTTAGAAAGAGTATCCTTGAGGCCCTTGAGCTGAAAGCCACACAAACCCCTATTGACTATGTCAATTTGCAAGATGACAAGCCTACAGTTGTGCTTAGCCCTATGATCAAACCTGTTGATAGTAATTCTCCATGATTTTATGTCTCCTTGACCATTCATGACAAAATCCTCCACAATTGCCTGTTAGACACAGGGGCTAGCCACAATTTGATGCCTAAAGCTGTCATGGAAGAGTTAGGCCTTCATTTGATTCAAGGAAGGTAAAATGCCTGGGGTTGATTAAAGACCTGGCCATTACCCTAACTCAGTTTCCCATGAAGAGCATGGCGATGGATATTGTGGTAGCAGATGTCCCTCCCAAGTTCGGCATGCTGTTGTCTAGAGGATGGATTAAGAGACTAGGTGGGACATTACAGAACAATCTATCCTATGCCAATGTCCCAGTCTTTGGAGGGGAAATTAGGAGATTGTACAGAGAAGCACAATTGGCCTACATCATCAGTGATGAAAAGAATCCTTCTAATCATCCCATATATGCTATGGACACTGACTTTGGAGCTTGTATTCTCCAAATTGAAGAATCCCAAAAGACCTCAATGCAGCTTAGGAAACCAGTAAATCAGGCCGAGGGAGAGCAACGAGGTCTAGTTTGGGAGATGTTCTTTGATGGAGCATGTTCCAGGGAGACTGCAGGAGCAGGGGTGGTGCTGATATCTCCGAAACAAGAAAGCACACATTTGTCTTTCAAGCTGGCCTTTCAAGTCACAAACAATATAGCAGAGTATGAGGCTCTAATATTGGGTCTCAATGCAGCTAAAGACAGAGGAATCAGAGATATAAAGGTGTTTGTAGATGTTGAACTTATCATTCAGCAAGTAAACAGAACATTCCAAGCAAAGCACCCAAGGCTGAAAGCATACAGATATGAGGTATGGAGACTTAAAGACTCTTTTGAAAAAAATTTCCTCTCATATGTCCCTAGAGCCAAAAATCAGCTTGTTGATTCCCTTGCTGTGTCTACTAGCATGTTCATCCCTCCCATGCCTCCCAGACTAGTTTATGAAGTCCAAATGAAATATAGACCATCCTTGCCTGATAATGTCCAGCATTGGAAAGTTTTAAGGATGATGATGAAGTGAATAGGTTTCCGCAAGTCATTGATGAATTTTTCGAAATGCAAATTGTCCAAGAGAATGAAGCCTTGGAAGAAAGTCCCCAATGTTAAAGTCAGTCTTGTCAGTCCTCCATCCGAGATCAAAACTCTTTCTGAATTTCATTTTTAGGTGTCTCGCTCCATTCACTCAGTTTCATTCCGCTAGGGGCATGCCATAAATCGGATGGAAGGGTCTTGCCAGTGATTACCCCTCATGCTTTGTACCTGCTGGCTCAGCTCTGTTCATCAAAATTCATTAAATGACAGTCAATATTTGGTATTTTAGTGGGAAAAAAATCATATCATTCATAGGTCTAGGGTTTCATAAGTCATGTTTTTCGAGTACCCAAACATGCCAGTAGGCCAGAGGGAGGTTTAACAAGTTTCATCTCCAGATTTTCATCATCCATAATGCTCAAGGGTGATTCCTCTTCAAAACTCTGTTTTGAAGAGGAAATCGTCAAATTAATGTTTATGATAAATATGTAAAGTTCTCCAACATGAAGCACTTGAAAAGCTGGTTCTGGTCATCCTTTGTCAAATGCCATGACAGCTGCTCCTGCAAAAAATTGCCAAAAATTTCATCATTTTAGTTAAAAATCCAAAAAGAGAAGGTGAAATACAGAGTTGTATAAAGTTGTGGAAAAAGTGCCAAAATGAAACATTGCAAAGTGGGTTTTAAACAAACAAAAATCAAACCCATGACTCCATGCCTTTATATATATTTTCTCATAAGAATCAAAAATCATTTTCACATGCCAAGGTCAAAGAGAAGCATTTAAATGGTGATTGGGTGAGCCAGCGCACGTTTTGGATGAAGTTGGAGGTGTTTTGACAGGCGCGGCGCACAGGAGGAGTGGCGTGGTGCATTGAGGGAGTGCGGCGCACTCGGCGTGACCACACAGTGTTAAATAACACGGGTGCGGCGCACTGGGTATGCTGCGCGGCGCATACACATAAAAGCCCGATTTTTCTCAAAATTGCAACAAATTGCCTTTTAATCCCGTGAATTTTCCAGGTGGGGTCGATCTCTTAGTGTTTCATCCATTTTTATGTTAGTATGATGATGGTTTATGGTTGCTTATAGTTGCAATAAAAACTCTTAAACCCTACCACTTAAATTCATCAAAACAATTGTTGTTAGGGTTGCAAATTCATTGTGATGGTGCCAAGGTTCCTCCTCCATTTCATTTTTCCTTCTTTCCATCATTCCTTTCTTCCCTATTCCATTTTTCCCATTTTTCCCTATCCTAAATTATTACTAAATTCCTATTCCCTATCCCCTCCGCTCATTTGTCAAATGTAAAACCCCAAATCCTACCCCATATAAAATTTTCTAAACCCCCTACATGTCGCTAAATAAAATTCCTCCTCATAGTCCCTAATCCCTTTATATTATTCCCCTTCCTAACAGTCCCTTGTTGAATTTTTCCCCTTGGTGGCAGATTTCAACACATCACAAAAGCAGTCCAAACATAGTTTATCACCAGCATCTTTTTCTCTAAGGCAGTGGAAAAACAACAGTCATGGCATCTGAGCATGTACCGAACTATGAAATGGAAACCCAAAGCGACTCATCCTCGGAAGAACAGGCTCCCCAGAGGCCTCATAAAAGTGGCAGACATGTTAGAGAAGAACCGACCACCCTTACAGAATTGTAGGCCTGCCCTCTTGCTATGTCATGTTTCCAGCGTCAGTCATGCTTTGATTTTTGTCAAAAGGTGGCTAGTGTTCAATTTCATCATGAGCTGGCTCGTCTATTTGTGCTGCACTTACATGGAGATTAGGCTACTTTAGCTGGTGTCACCTTCACACTTACACCAGAATCTGTCTCATTAGCAACCGGCATACCGAACATTGGAAAACCATGGGACAAGAAGCAGAAGATTGATCGGCATCATTATGAGCCATATATTAAAACCACTTTCTTGAGGCAGCTCAAAAGAGTCTTTCCGTTCTGATATCTGAAAGATGAATATGCTCCACTAATGAGATTGATTATGAAATATTTCAGCTGTGAGGGACGATTCTCTTGTCTTTATGCTTATCACATCATGTTGCTCATGCATTTCACCAGGGTACTGATGATGAACATCCCGTATTTCATTTGCTGGAACATAGAGAGGATGACCACCTTTATACAACATAAAACCCCTCAGTAGCAACTTAACAGTGTTTATCATTTTGCTCTCATCAATATTTTGGTGGTGCATCAGCTTGATCTACAGGGTATCACTTGGGATGATTTCATCTCCCGTGACTTCTTCCGAGCTTCACAGGGACCTCTAGAGACTAGATTTGAGATAGGGGAACCTTCTCATCAGTACGAGCGCCATGAGACCGCCAGTGTGCCGGTATTCGTCACATATCAGAGGGGTGCTAGACATTTGTTTGCAGCAGCAAAGCGAGTGTTATCTCCACCCGTGGTGGAAGGGGCCTCGCTTCCGACATCAGCACTACAGGTACAAGACAGAGGTAAGGAGCCAATGCATGATGAGGGGCCATCAGGTGAACGAGAGACCGACTTCGTTCTCCTTCATGATGATGATACAGATACGGATCCGCAAAGTGCACAGCTTAAAGAGATCATCCAGGAGCAGAAATCAGAGATCCAAGCCTTATCCCTTGACTTGGAAAGAGCCAAATGGAATATGACATACCTGGAGCAGAGGAACAAACAACTTGAGGATCAGCAAGCTGAGATATAGTTGCAACTGATCAAGGAAAACTGGCAACACATCATGGCAGCACAAGGTAGACCTATGGAGCAAAGAGATGAGGACCGGGAGTATGTTTTAGAGAAAGTGAACGTTCACTTGGCCAGCTGGTGGAGAAGGATAATAGGGAAAAAGCGATGCTGAGGCACATGACTCACCATTACATGGCCCGAAACATGAGCTCCAAAGCAAGAATCAGGAACCTAAAGGCGAAATTGAGGAAGGTGACAAAGAGACAAAAGAGGCAAAAAGAGCAAGATCGGCTCCGAATCTTGGCCGAGGCTTCATTGGTCCAACATGACATGTGATAGAGAAGGTACAACCCAAATTTCAAGAAATTTGGAGCACATTTTTGCATTTTGAAATTTTGTGCACAAGAAAAAGGTTTTTTCTCCCTGTGCGCCGTGCCACCTGGCACGCGCTTTCGCTAGGGAGCTCCAAATGACAAAAAGTTTAAATTTTTGGATTTTTCAAGGAAAATCATGACTTCTGGTGCATGGCCAAGAAGTTTGGGCCAGTTTTGAGTCCTCAGGAGGTCAAAAACACCCAAAAAATGACCTCTCTGCCCCTATTTTGGCACACAGGAAGCAGTCTTGGGAGATTGCAGTTTTAGAGGGGAAAATGGCATCCAAATTCAGAAATTCCACTTAGGTTGGAAATTAGATAGGCAGGGATTTCCAGCAAGCATACTTGGGCTCAATTTGGACTTCAGGAAGTGCCTCAAAACCACCTCCAAAGTGGCGCGATGCATACATCTTTTGGCGCGACGCACAGAGATCCAAAGGCCAAAATCACTTCCGCTCCGCGAGATGTCGATTTGCAATTTTCTCCAAGTGTGCCTGTTCATTAAAAATAAATTTTTCCCAGCATCAATAGCAAAGTTTAAAAACATTTCCATCAAAGGTCGGCTTCTATCCAAGTGGCAAAAGGAAGGTGAGCAGTCACTCAGAAGATCTGCGCTCATGTTTACTTTGTTTTAATTGGTCATTATAGAAACTGAATGTAACGCTAATGGTTGGCTTTTCATTTCCTGGCTCGATTGAATTTCTCATAGAAAAGTCTATTTATTGTATCAAAAATCATTTGTAAAGGGTTGGTTGGAGTTTCTGGGAAACGGTGGGAGAGAAACTCAGTCACTCACTGTACATTTTGACAGAGAATTAATGAAAGATTGCAGCTCTGGTTCATGAGATTCCTGTGGCGTGAGTTTAGCAAATGTATTTTCTCTTTGTTTCATATGTATTTCGTTATGTTTCATAGTTTCACTCATATTCATTTCCAGTGAAAGATTCTAAGTAAGAAAAGGTAGAATTCAGTTTACTGCTCTGCCTTGGGAAATTTTTCACGTTCTATGTTTTCTTCTGTTGAAAAGGATTCATGTATTTATGCCCTTTTCACCCTCTTAAACAATCTCTCCACCTCATATTATTTCAAACTAATTGCTAGACTTTCTGTCTGTCTTTCCTTACGAAATAATCTGCGTCTTTGAGTTAAATTCTCTGCTCATGTTGTTCCTTGGTCCCATACATCCCAGAAAACTCAGTCATTCATCAAAATACCTCTTTCATATTTATTTACCTAGCCTAAAATCAATTCTTATTTTAAGTCATCTCAGACCCTATTGAGTATTTTTACTGATTTGACCCAGAGAGAGCCCTCTCCTGTCCTCATAGGGCTAGCTACGAGGCTGAGCGTGGTATGGTGTTATCTTGAATCCTGCCTTCCTTCAGCCTAAGGCAGATTTGAGCACTAACATAGTGGCGACTCCACTGGGGACGAAATTCTTTGTTCGTTAGTCTTCTTCGTTGCGTAAATGGGAGGCTTAACCTACAAACACCCCATGCTTCTAATAATTCTAAGCTTCCAAATGATAAGTTTAGGATTTGATAGGCTGAGTAAATTGTTCATGTCCTATTGATTTTTTGAAAATAGCACGTTGGCTTCAAGAAGATATACCAGAGCCAATCTAGATCCAGATCCTCCTCATATCTACGAAAACCCCAATTTGATTCCAAGACTTGTTTTTCAAGAGAGCTCTATAACTCCTGTGTTCAAATCCCATTCATGTCCTGACATTTTTTAGTATCTTTAAGAGCTTGAGTTTGATGAGCGGTTTGAAATATCGTTGTTCGAGACCAAATCCGAAAGGGTTGTTGATGCTACTGTCCCCAATCCACAGTTTCTTGTAGACCTAGAAACTGAAAGGGCTAACCGGTCAATTGATAATTATATTGCGACACAGCTTCAAACTCAAATTGTCAATTCCCTACAAACTGCACACACTCCTCCAACACCTCCAAGACCAAACCCACCAAGAGTGATGGTTGCCCGTTTTGCACCTCTTGTGTTGCCTCAAGTTTTAGATGATATGCTCGCAGATTATCAAAGCAAAATCCATTTGTTTGATGGCACTCCCAACAGCATTACCGCTCAGCAACATGTGGACAAAATGGCAGATTTCTATGACCTTCATGAGATCGATGCATAGAATGTGACAATGAGACTCTTTCTACAGACATTTTCCGGTGAATTTAGGAAATGGTTCAGAGGTCTTCCGGCTGCACGTATCGCTACCTTGGCTGAACTGCAAAGATAATTTTTAGACCGCTGGGAAGTGAAAAAGAATCCTCTTCAAATTCTGGCTGAATATAAAACAAATCAAATGAAACGTTGGTGAGTCGGTCCAAGACTACTGCATTAGATTCAATTCTGTTTATAATGAAATTCTCGATCATCTAAGGCCACCTGTGGGACTAGCCATGATGAAGTTTTCGGATGGTTTTGATGTTGACATGGCTTATCAACTAAGAGAAAGAGAGCTGACCACAATGGAAGACATGCAGAAAATCGCGGTCAGCATTGAAGCAAATTTGCTGACCAAGAGGGCTAGAGCTAAAGTAGAAAAGAAGGTCATAGTAAAAGAAGAGTCTTCCTTGATGGATCAATTACTTAGGAAGGTAGAGCAGAAGCTTGAAAGGGTGAAACTCGACAAACTGGAGCCACAAGTTAGAAATCCTAACTTCCGTGGCCAGCAACAGCCACAATATAGAATAAGGCAGAGAGATCAACGAGCCCAAGATCAGACAGTACAGCAGCTAGTACAGCCACCTCTGCAGCAAAATTTTGTGAATGGACTGGAGTCTGATGAGGAAGGGAAGGTAATAGGGGAAGAGAACCACTTCTTTATTCCAGATGATTTTCCTACTTACATTACCGAAGAGGAGGAGTATGCGGAAAGTTCAGCTGCACACAAAGACGCAGATTTCATTCTAGCAAGTGACACAATTTTGGAAGAAGAATCAGAGGAGTATCAAAGAGGCTATACGAATGCTCTGTCCGCTCAGTAGCAGCAATATTCACTCAAATACAGAGATGTGCCAGTTAACCCAATTCAGAAGAGGAATAAAGTTTCGGCATCAAAGAATGATTCGTCTGTTGCACAAAAGAAAGGCAAAGAGGCACTTGGACCTGACAGCAACAAATCACCATCACCAGAAAAATCAAATCAGCAAATTGTATCGAGAGAAAAGGAAAGGAAAGAAGTCCCGGTAAAAGAGGTAGAAAAGACTTCCGTATTTAGTTTAGAGAATGAAATTTCTAAATTGAAGGTATCCATTCCCTTGAATGAAATAATGAAGAACAGTAGTTATAGAGGTCAAATTTCTAAAATTTTAAATTGTGATCCAATGTCTAATATGGTGAATGTCGAAGATGATCAACCCGAAATGATTTTTGGGCCAGTGTTGAATGGTGAGTCTCCAGATAGTGATGTACCACCTTTTTATATCAGTTTACGATTGCATGATTTTGTGTTACATAATGCCATGTTCGATTCCGGAGCTTCTCACAATCACATGCCCAAGGCTATCATGGATAAGCTGGGTTTGGACGTCACCTAGAAATACCATGATCTCTATTTGTTTGATTACAGCAGAGTGAGATGTATCGGGCTCATCAAAGACTTGGTTGTGAGTCTGGATCAAATCCCAATGAAGAATGTTTTGATGGATATTGTTGTAGCGGATATTCCTCCCAGGTTCGGCATGCTTCTTTCCAGGTCTTGGGCAGCAAAATTGAAAGGGACACTACAACTAGATTTCTCCTATGCAACAATTCTGGTGTTTGGCTAGATGAGAAAACTGTATCGGGAACAAAAAATGAAATACATGATTACAAGAAAGGAGAAACCCATTAATCATCCAATTAATTATGTACATACAGATCTAGAGTCTTTTTTTTTGTATTCATATAGTTTTAATGATGTAGATAGTCAGTTAGTAGAAGCAGAAAGTATTCTAGAAATAGTAGAAAATTTCATAGAAGTTTTGAAGAAAGAAGGACGAGAACAACAAAACACCGTTGAGAAATCAGCTGAAGGTAACGGATAGCAAGCAGGAAAAACAGAGCCAGCAGAATTTCAGCACTTGGAAGAAGAGGAAGAAGGTTTGTGGACCATCGATTTTGATGGTGCAGTGGGAAATGATGGTGCTGGAATTGGTATTTGGGTACGCAGTCCTTTCTCCGCCTCGAACAAGGTGCCTAGTAATGTGCGGGTATGCTCCTACAAATTAGCTTTTGATTGTTCGAACAATGAGGCTGAGTATGAAGCTCTGATTACTGGCCTAAAAATTCTAAGAAAGTTGAATGCCAAGAGGATTGTAGTATATGGCAACTCCGAATTGGTGATTAAGTAGGTCAGAGGCGAATATCAAGCAAAGCATCCTCGGATGTGGGCTTACCGGAATGCAGTCCTAGACATCCTGAAATTATTTTCAGAATATACCTTGACATGTGTGCCTCGTGTTCAAAACAACATTGTTGATGCTCTTGCTAAGGCAGCCAGTAGTTTGAAGATTCTAATGAACTCCAGTAATAAATTTGAAATCCATGTCAAGCATCGTCCAACTGTCCTTGAAAATCAGAGATATTGGCAAGTTTTCCAAGATGATGAGGAGATTGATGATTTTATGCAAAATAAAGGTAAGTTCAAAGATACCTCAATTGATGAAGATCAATCAAATGGACATGTTACAGCTAAAGGATAACATTATTCCTAAAGGCTTGATACCTTTAGAAGAACTCTTTGATCAAGATGACGTAGCCCGCAAACCAACATTGCAACCAACAGAGAAGGGTGTTGAAGAGGTCAATATCGGAACAGCTGCTAATCCTAAAATGGTAAAATTGTCTGAAGCATTACCACAAAAGATGAAAGCCAAATATATCAGTTTGTTGTCTTCATTTGCTGACGTGTTTGCTTGGGACTATTCTGACTTGAAGACATATGATACCAATATAATTCAGCACACTATACCCATTAAGCCTAATCAGAAACCTTTCAGACAGAAGTTGAGGAGGCTAAATCCAAAACTGCTGCCATCAATTGAAAAGGAGATAAACAGGTTGTACAAATCAGGAATCATTGTTCCCATCAGAATTTCGGACTAGATCTCTAATTTGGTGCCTATACAGAAGAAGACAGGTGAGATTCGCTTGTGCATTGATTTTAGGAATCTCAATAAAGTTTCATTGAAAGATAACTATCCACTGCCCAAAATGGATCATATACTTCAGCAAGTAGTTGGAGCATCTCGTATGTCACTACTTGATGATTATTCTGGATATAACCAAATTTATGTCCATGAAGATGACCAAGACAAGACAGTGTTCACCACTCCGTGGGGAACTTTTCATTACGCTAAAATTCCTTTTGGTTTGAAGAACGCGGGTGCCACCTTTCAACGGGTAATGGACTTGGCTTTCACAAATGAGAAGGATGTCTTTTTGGTTGTATACCTTGATGATCTGACGGTGTTTTCCAAATCTGATGAAGAACACATGTATCATCTGAAAACTGTCTTTCAAAAGTGCAGAAAATATGGTCTATCGCTGAATCTGAAAAAGAGCTTGTTTGCCATGGAGGAGGGCAAACTACTTGGGCACATTATCTCAAAAGATGGCATTCGTATTGATCCAGCACATGTACAAGCTATTCAGCAAATCGATCTGCCCTGGAATAAGAAGGAGATACAATATTTCAATGGTAAAATGATTTTTTTACGCCGCTTCGTACCTAATCTTGTTGAACACCTAAGAGAGATTACAAACATGCTTAAGAAGGACAACCAAGTGAAGTGGACGAAAGAGGCTATAAAATCATTCAATTTAGTCAAATGGGCTCTTTGTTCAGCTCCAGTTCTAATCAGCCCGGAATACACTCAGGATTTTATATTGTTTTCATTTGCTTCGGAGCATACTATGGCAGTTGTGTTGATGCAGAAAAGAGATGATCACGAGAGACCAATTGCTTTCTTCAGCCGAACCATAAGAGATGCAGCCTTAAAGTACAACATCATTAAGAAGCAAGCCCTCGCACTTGTGAAAGCATTGAAAGATTTTCGGGTATACATTCTGCATTCTCATATTTTGGCTTATGTTCCTAACGCTGCTGTCAAAGATGTTTTAGTGCAGACAGATCCGAAAGGAAGACGAGGCAAGTGGATTGCAGCTTTGTTGGAATATGATGTGGAAATAAAGCCCACAAAGCTTGTTAAAGGACAGGGATTGGCAAAGTTAATGGCCGAATCAAACTTGCACACCTTAGACATAAATTTGATCGCTGCTATGTCCAATGAGAATGAGGAAGGTTCATCAATTCAGGTATCTGAAATGTTTGCTCTTTCTCCATGGTATTCAGATATCATATATGTACTTCAAAATTTGTCACCACCACCCGGCATGACTAGAAACAAAGCTAGAACTCTCAAATTAAAGGCTGCCAAGTTTTGCATTCTAAATTTTGCACTTTATTGGAAAGATCCCAGTGGCGTTCTTTTGAATTGTTTGGTGGAAGAAGAAGCAAAGCAGGTCATGGAGGATTTCCATGAAGGAGATTGCAGTGGGCACCTTTTTTGGAAAACAACAGCAAATAAAGTTCTGAGAGTGGGATACTATTGGCCAACATTGTTTGCTGATGTATATAAGGTCATCAAGAGCTGTCATAAATGCCAGATTTTTGAAGGAAGGCAGAAATTACAGCCTTTGCCACTTAAGCCCATTGAGGTGAGTGCCCCTTTTCAGCAATGGGGGTTGGATTTCATTGGTGAAATTCATCCCGCTTCTTCCGGTCAACATCGGTGGATTCTCACGGCAACAGATTACTTCACGAAATGGATCGAAGCAATTCCCACCAGACAAGCTACAGATGCGGTAATTATTTCATTCCTTGAAAATAACATCTTGTCTCGCTTTGGTTGCCCGAATAAGTTAATCACTGATAACGCAGTAGCTTTCAAATCAAAAAGGATGGTAGAGTTTTGTCATAAATACCACATCATTTTGGGTCACTCAACTACCTATCATCCGCAAGGTAATGGATTGGCGGAGTCTTCTAACAAATCTTCAGTCAACATCATTAAGAAGCTGCTGGAAATCAACAAGAAGAGCTGGCATAAGAAGTTGGTCAATGCACTTTGCGCAGATCGGGTCAGTCAGAAGAAATCCATTGGTATGTCCCCCTTCGAGCTTGTGTACAGAGTTGACACATTGTTTCCTACCTCTCTTGCAGCCCCGGTAGTCAAACTTCTTCAGGAAACCGGCAGTGAAGATGATCCTATGCAGAGAAGACTGAATCAAATGATCCATTTGCAGCAGACCAGAGAAGAAGTTTTCCAAAATACATCCAAGTTGCAGGAGAAGATTAAGAAAATTTATGACAAAAAAGCAAAGGCCAAAAAATTTCAGTTGGACGATGTGGTGCTGAAGTGGGATGCGAGGAACGAGGAGAAGGGTAAGCACGGTAAATTCGAGAATCTCTGGAAGGGTCCCTTCAAGATTGCAACATATTGGGGTCAGAATGCCTTTCTTCTGAAGGAAATGAACAGAGAAGATTGTCCAGGAGGGCCGATCAATGGTCGGCTGCTCAAGTGGTACCATTTCTGAATAGTTTTTTGCTATTTCCATTGTCACTGTAAATACCATTTTATTTCAATTTCAGTTTGAGTTTGTCTAGTCAGTCTTTGAGTCATTTTAAGATCAAATTTGAGTTAGTTTGCGTCAAGTTTCATGTTAATAAATGAGTTGAGAGTTTCGTGTCGTTTGTCGAAGTCATGACTCCCTAGCCCAATGGATGAAGGCACTGTCTAGCTCCTCCAGAGATTTGTCGTTCTTGGCACCTCCAAGGAGCTACCATCCCCATTGGAGCTAATGTTAGAGTCGGTCTTGTCAATCCTCCATCCGAGATCAAAACTCTTTCTGCATTTCATTTTTAGGTGTCTCGCTCCATTCACTCAGCTGCATTCCGCTAGGGGCATGCCATAAATCGGATGGAAGGGTCTTGCCAGTCATTACCCCTCATGCTTTGTACCTGCTGGCTCAGCTCTGTTCATCAAAATTCATTAAATGACAGTCAATATTTGGTATTTTAATGGGCAAAAAATCATATCAGTCATAGGTCTAGGGTTTCATAAGTCGTTTTTTTCGAGTACCCAAACATGCCAGCAGGCCAGAGGGAGGTTCAACAAGTTTCATCTCTAGATTTTCATCATCCATAATGCTCAAGGGTGATTCCTCTTCAAAACTCTGTTTTGAAGAGGAAATCGTCAAATTAATGTTTATGATAAATATGTAAAGTTATCCAACATGAAGCACTTGAAAAGATGGTTCTGGTCATCCTTTGTCAAATGCCATGACAGCTGCTCCTGCAAAAAATTGCCAAAAATTTCATCATTTTAGTCAAAAATCCAAAAAGAGAAGGTGAAATACAGAGTTGTATTAAGTTGTGGAAAAAGTGACAATTTGAAACATTGCAAAGTGGGTTTTAAAGAAACAAAAATCAAACCCATGAATACATGCCTTTATATAGATTTTCTCATAAGAACGAAAATCATTTTCACATGCCAAGGTCAAAGAGAAGCATTTAAATGGTGATTGGGTGAGCCAGCACACGTTTTGGATGAAGTTGCAGGTTTTTTGACAGGCGCGGCACACAAGAGGAGTGGCACGGCGCACTGAGGGAGCGTGGCACACTGGGCACGACCACACAGTGTTAAATAACACGGGCGCGGCACACTCAAACGGCGCACCGCACTGGGTATGCTGCACAGCGCATACACATAAAAGCCCGATTTTGCTCAGAATTGCAACAAATTGCCTTTTAATCCCGTGAATTTTCCAGGTGGGGTCGATCTCTCAGTGTTTCATCCATTTTTATGTTAGTATGATGATGGTTTATGGCTGCTTATAGTTTCAATAAAAACTCTTAAACCCTACCACTTAAAGTCATCAAAACACTTGTTGTTAGGGTTGCAAATTCATTCTGATGGTGCCAAGGTTCCTCCTCCATTTCATTTTTCCTTCTTTCCATCATTCCCCTCTTCCCTATTCCATTTTTCCCATTTTTCCCTATCCTAAAACGTTACTAAATTCCTATTCCCTATCCTCTCTGCTCATTTGTCAAATGTAAAACCCAAAACCCTACCCCATATAAAATTTCCTAAACCCCCTACATGTCCCTAAATAAAATTCCTCCTTATAGTCACTAATCCCTTCATATTATTCCCCTTCCTAACAGTCCCTTGTTGAATTTTTCCCCTTGGTGGCAGATTTCAACACATCACAAAAGCAGTCCAAACACAGTTTATCACCAGCATCTGTTTCTCTAAGGCAGTGGAAAAACAGTAGTCATGGCATTTGAGCATGTATCGGACTATGAAATGGAAACCCAAAGCGACTCATCCACGGAAGAACAGGCTCCCTGGAGGCCTCACAAAAGTGGCAGACATGTTAGAGAAGAACCGACCACCCTTACAGAATTGCAGGCCTACCCTCTTGCTATGTCGTGTTTCCAGCGTCAGTCATGCTTTGAGTTTTGTCAAAAGGTGGCTAGTGTTAAATTTCATCATGAGCTGGCTCGTCTATTCGTGTTGCACTTACATGGAGATCAGGCTACTTTAGCTGGTGTCACCTTCACACTTACACCAGAATCTGTCTCATTAGCAACCGGCATACCGAACATTGGAGAACCATGGAACAAGAAGCAGAAGATTGATCGGCATCATTATGAGCCATATATTAAAACCACTTTCTTGAGGCAGCACAAAAGAGTCTTTCCATTCTGATATCTGAAAGATGAATATGCTCCACTAATGATATTGATTATGAAATATTTCAGCTGTGAGGGACGATTCTCTCGTCTTTATGCTTATCACATCATGTTGCTCATGAATTTCACCAGGGTACAGATTATGAACATCTCGTATTTCATTTGCTAGAACATAGAGAGGATGACCACCTTTATACATCATAAAACCCCTCAGCAGCAACTTAACAGTGTTTATCATTTTGCTCTCATCAAGATTTTGGTGGTGCATCAGCTTGATCTACAGGGTATCACTTGGGATGATTTCATCTCCCGTGACTTCTTACGAGCTTCACAGGGACCTCCAGAGACTAGATTTGAGACAGGGGAACCTTCTCATCAGTACGAGCGCCATGATACCGCCACTGTGCCGGTATTCGTCACATATCAGAGGGGTGATAGACATTTGTTTGCAGCAGCAAAGAGAGTGTTATCTCCACCCGAGGTGGAAGGGGCCTCGCTTCTGACATCAGCACTACAGGTACAGGACAGAGGTAAGGAGCCAATGCATGATGAGGGGCCATCAAGTGAACGAGAGACCGACTTCGTTCTCCTTCATGATGATGATACAGATATGGATCCGCAAAGTGCACAGCTTAAAGAGATCATCTAGGAGCAGCAATCAGAGATCCAAGCCTTATCCCTTGACTTGGAAAGAGCCAAATGGAATATGACATACCTAGAGTAGAGGAACAAACAACTTGAGGATCGGCAAGCTGAGATAGAGTTGCAACTGATCAAGGAAAACCGGCAACACATCATGGCAGCACAAGGTAGACCTATGGAGCAAAGAGATGACGATCGGGAGTATGTTTTAGAGAAAGTGAAAATTCACTTGGAGAAGCTGGTGGAGAAGGCTAATAGGGAAAAAGCAATGTTGAGGCGCATGACTCACCATTACATGGCCCGAAACATGAGCTCCAAAGCAAGAATCAGGAGCCTAAAGGCGAAATTGAGGAAGGTGACAAAGAGACAAAAGAGGCAAAAAGAGCAAGATGGGCTCCGAATCTTGGCCGAGCCTTCATTGGTCTAGCATGACATGTGATAGAGAAGGTACAACCCAAATTTCAACAAATTTGGAGCACATTTTTGCGTTTTGAAATTTTGTGCACAAGAAACAGGTTTTTTCTCCATGTGTGCCACGCCACCTGCCGTGCGCTTTCGCTAGGGAGCTCCAAATGACAAAAAGTTTACATTTTTGGATTTTTCATGGAAAATCATGACTGTTGGTGCATGGCCAAGAAGTTTGGGCCAGTTTTGAGTCCTCAGGAAGTCAAAAACACCCAAAAAAATGACCTCTCTGCTCCTAGTTTGGCACACAGGAAGCAGTCCTGGAAGATTGCAATTTTGGAGGGGAAAATGGCATCCAAATTCATAAATTCCACTTAGGTTGGAAAGTAGACAGGTAGGGCTTTCCAGCAAGCATACTTGGGCTCAATTTGGACTTCAAGAAGCGCCTCAAAACCACCTCCAAAGTGGCGTGATGCATACATCTTTTGGCGCGGCGCACAGAGACCCAAAGGCCAAAATCACTTCCGCTCCGCGAGATGTCGATTTGAAATTTTCTCCAAGTGTGCCCGTTCATTAAAAATACATTTTTCCCGGCATCAAAGGCAAATTTTAAAAACATTTCCATCAAAGGTCGGCTTCTATCCAAGTGGCAAAAGGAAGGCGAGCAGTCACTCAGAAGATCTGCGCTCATGTTTACTTTGTTTTAATTGGTCATTATAGAAACTGAATGTAACGCTGATGGTTGGCTTTTCATTTCCTGGGTCGATCGAATTTATCATAGCAAAGTCTATTTATTGTATCAAAAATCATTTGTAAAGGGTTGGTTTGATTTTCTGGGAAACGGTGGGAGAGAAACTCAGTCACTCACTGTACATTTTGACAGAGAATTAATGAAGGATTGCAGCTCTGGTTCATGAGATTCCTGTGGCGTGAGTTTAGCAAATGTATTTTCTCTTTGTTTCATATGTATTTCATTATGTTTCATAGTTCATTCATATTCATTTCCAGTGAAAGCTTCTAAGTAAGAAAAGGTAGAATTCAGTTTACTGCTCTGCCTTGGGAAAGTTTTCATGTTCTATGTTTTCTTCTGTTGAAAAGGATTCATGTATTTATGCCCTTTTCACCCTCTTAAAAAATCTCTCCACCTCATATTATTTCAAACTAATTGCTAGATATTATACCTATCTTGCCTCACGAAATAATCTACATCTTTGAGTTAAATTCTCTGCTCATGTTGTTCCTTGGTCCCATACATCCCAGAAAACTCAGTCATTCATCAAAATACCTCTTTCATATTTATTTACCTAGCCTAAAATAAGTTCTTATTTTAAGTCATCTCAAACCCTATTGAGTATTTTTACTGAGTTGACCCAGAGAGAGCCCTCTCCTGTCCTCGTAGGGCTAGCTACAAGGCTGAGCATGGTATGGTGTTATCTTGAATCTTTCCTTCCTTCATCCTAAGGCAGATTTGAGCACTAACACCTAGAATGAAGCCTTGGAAGAAAACCCCCAATCCTAGCTTAGAAACAGAATTGGCAAAGATAGCATTGTTCAACTGCCGAACAATCATATACCTAAGGGTCTAATTCCGCTAGAGATATTGTTTGACCAGAATGGTGTGCCTTATAAGGCTGCCCAAAAAGAATACCAATCCGCAGTCTGTAAGCACAATATAAGGAGTCTAGGTTAGCCAAGATATATAAATCTGTCCACCCGTTTATCTGCTGACCAAAGTTCTGAATACTACAATTTAATGAAGCAATTTGCTAATGTTTTTGCCTGGGAATATAGTGACCTGAAAACATATGACAAAAAGATCATCTAGCATAAAATCCCTTTAGAGAAAGACACCATCCCTTTCAAGCAGAAGCTGAGACCAATAAATCTTTGCTCCTTCCTCTAATTGAAAAAGAAATCAAGAAATTACTAGCTGCCAAAATCATAGTCCCTCTCAGATACTCAAAATGGGTAGCCAACTTAGTGGTAGTGAGGAAGAAAAGTGGAGAAATCAGACTTTGTGTTGATTTCAGAAACTTAAATAGATGTTCTAAAAAAGAAAATTACCCTCTACCCAAGATGGAGCATTTTCTGCAGGTCTCAAGAGCCAAAGTAATGTCTTTCCTGTATGGATTTTCAGGGTACAGTCAGGTTGTTGTACATCCAAATGATCAAGAGAAGACTGCATTCACCACTCCTTGGGACACTTTTATGTATTCCAAGATGCCTTTTGGATTGATGAATGTTGGAGCCACCTTTCAGAGAGCTATGGATATAGCATTTGCGGGGGAGAAGGACAAGTTTGTCCTTATTTACCTTGATGATATAACAATATACTCCAGTGGCCATCATGACCATTTGCAGCATTTAAAGGAAGTGTTCCTGAAGTGCAGAAGATTTGGGATTTCAGTCAATCCTAAAAAGTCACAGTTTTCTTTAGAAGAGGGCAAGCTGTTAGGACATGTTGTTTCCGCTGCAGGTGTCAGAATTGACCCAGAAAGAGTAAAAGCAATACAAACCTTGTCTGTCCCAAGGTCAAAGAAAGACATCCAATCCTTTCTGGGCAAAATAAATTTTGTGAGGAGGTTTATCCCAAATTTTGCAGAACTTGTAAAGCACATTACCTCCATGTTGAGAAAGGGGTCCGAAGTCAAATGGACTGATTCAGCAACAAGATCTTTTGAGTCCATTAAGAAAGCTATTATGGAGGCTCCCACTTTAAGAAGTCCAGATTACAGCAAGGAGTTCCACATATTTTCTTTTGCCTCTGAAGACACCCTTGCAGCAGTTTTATTGCAAGCAGATAAAGAAGGCTCAGAGCATCCAGTGGCTTTTTTCAGCAAAACATTGAGGGATGCTGAGCTGAAGTATGATATCATTGAAAACGGCATATGCTCTTATCAAGTCTTTGAAAGCTTTCAGAGTTTATATCCTGCATTCCAAGATAATTGCATATGTACCCTCTGCTTCAATAAAGGATTTCTTAACACAGCCCGATGCTGATGGAAGAAGGGCTAAATGGATTGCAAAGTTACTTGAATTTAATATAGAATTGAAGCCCACCAAGCTGGTCAGAGGTCAGGGCCTTGCCAAGTTAATGGCTGAAGAAAAATGCAGAACACTAGACATAGATTTTATAGACACAATTGCAAAAAATGGTCAAACAGAAGAAGAGAGAGCAGCGGAACCAAGGAAAGAATAGTCATCATCATAAAAACTAGTTTCTTGTGATTGGTACTCTGCAATAGCTCAATTCTTGCTGAAGCTAGAAATCCCTCCAGGACTTAGCACAAACCAAGCCAGAACTGTTAAACTCAGGGCAGCAAAATATTGCATCCATGAAAATCTTCTCTATTGAAGAGACCCAGCTGGAGTGCTTTTGAGGTGTCTAGACAAAGAATAATCGATGGAGGTTATGCAGCAGTTTCATTCCAGCATGTGTGGGAGACACCATTATTGGAAAACTACAGCCCACAAAATCCTTAGAGCTGGGTACTTTTGGCCCACCTTATTTTCTGATGTCTTCTCATTTGTTAAATCATGTGACAGGTGCCAAAGATTTGAAGGAAAATAGCAATTGAAGTCCCTGCCCTTGAAACCAATACATGCAAATGGCCCTTTTTAGCAGTGGGGCTTGGATTTCATTGGAGAAATCAATCCACATTCCAGTGGCCAGCACAGGTGGATATTAGTAGCCATAGATTATTTCAATAAATGGATTGAAGCAATCCCTACCAGAAAGGTTGATCATAATGTGGTCATGAAGTTTTTGACAGAGAATATCTTCACCAGATTTGGCTGTCCACATAAATTAGTCACAGACAATGCAGCAGCCTTCAGGGCAAAAGAATTGGTGGATATGTGTGACTCAATGGGCATCAAGCTGGTTCATTCCACTTCATACTACCCTCAAGGCAATGTTCTAGTAGAATCTTCCAACAAAAGCCTGATAAGGATAATTAAAAAGTTGCTGGAAGATAACAAAAATAATTGGGATTCTAAGCTCAAATATGCACTGTGGGCTGACAGAGTAACCACCAAGAAATCCACAGGGAATTCTCCATTTAGGCTGGTATATGGCACTGAAGCTATATTCTCGATTCAGTTAACTCTCCCTATGCCAAAGTTCCTACAAGAAAAGAAGAATGAGGAAGAAGACATGGCAAAAAGGATCACTAATTTAGCAGAGGTATACCAAATCAGAGAACAGCTGGTTGAAAGGTCTATAGCACATCAGAAGAAGATCAAGGAAGTCTTTGACAGGAGGGTAAAATCAAATACTTTTTAGATTGGAGACTTGGTTCTGAAGTGGGATGCACTGAAAGAGAAGAAAGGAAACCATGGGAAGTTTGATGCTTTTTGGACATGGCCTTTTATCATTTCTCAGATCCAAGGGAACAATACCTTCATGCTGAAAAGTATGGGAGAAGAAGCAGTTTTTAATGCCCCAGTTAATGGGCATTTTCTGAAAATTTATGTTATTTAAGCTCTTTGGCCTTAAAATTGTAAATATGTTGTTTTATCAGTTTAGTGTAAGCTCAGTTAGACTCCATGCCGAATGGAACACTAGGAAAATTTTGCTAATCGGTTTTCACGGGGAAGGCATTGATCTGCAAGTTCTTGAGACCTCATAGGGAGGATCTCATCCCCAGAAGGAGCCAGTGTTAGCTCTGCTGCATGTTGTTGATTTTCGAGGAGCAGAAGTAAGCTCGGTCCTTAGTTTTCTGCACAGAAAGGGTCTGCACCAGTTATCCTCACCTTTCTCCATTCCCCTGTCCATTCCCCTTTTACCTCCTTTGGTTATGCTCTTGTTTGAAATCACATAAAGTGCTTTTCTTAAGCCCCGAGCCTTTAAAGACCCCAAACCCATATAACCGCGTGCTTTCACAAGACCCCAACCCGCCACTTCCCTGTCACATCAAACAAAACCCGCATGGTTAAGTCCCTACCGTCTAATCATCTTCACCGTGATCGGATAGCGTTCACTCCTCCAGTGCCCGCAAACTGCCCACACGATAACTAACGATCAAAAGCAGTTTCATCCTGCCCCATCTGTGACGTGTCGCCTGATGATAGGTATCGCACGCCATTGTACGATTACCACCTTATGCCCTGAGGCAATGCAATAAATACTGCTCATCGTCAAAACCATCCTTCCCGCCCGATAAACTCCGCGTATCTTTGACCACCAATGATCGTTGGATCATGCCCACCCGAGATCCAACGGCCCGTGTTTCTCCGCCTCCGTATCTCCCGATTCCTACTGCCGAGAGATCTTCGTCGTCCATTCATTTGATCCAACGGCTGATATCTATTCCCGTCATGCTCATGCATCCACCATGCAGTTCTCTCGTCCATAGCCTGTCCCATGCATTCGAAGGACAAAGGTGGTAGCATCCAGTACTCGGCGTAATAGATCCTCAACCACTGTCTTCAACAAACAGCATGGCCAAGAAAGAAAAGGACATGCCTCAAGCAGTCAAAATACATTCAGCATGTTATGGAACTTCATCCATATGACACTTCACATGCTCAAGAAGTACAACAGAGCATCCAAGAAGATCAATTTTGTTCACCACAGCAATCAATTGCACTCAGAAGTTTTGCCAGGCAGTTAAAGTGGTTGGTGGTCCATTAAGACCCCTCCACGCCCAGAATAGTAGAACATTTTTGTAATCAAATTCTATATAGACCCAGAAAACAAATGTAATCAAGGTTGATGGTTGTTGTTTTGATGTAAGGTTCAACTTCTGGAGACTGTAACTACTTTGATACTTGCAGCGTATCGTCTTCATTTTCAGCTAATACAAGCTTCTTTTGTTGTTAATTGCTCACTTTCCATCTCTTTTCTGTTCTAGGCTGTGCTTGATATGCATTTTTCCTGAACTCTTGATGTATAGCATTAGAGGAGCTATCATCCTACCTCTGTGTTTGAATCTTTCATGTATCAGTGAATCTGTTAATCAGGTTTCTTTTCACTTAGTGACAGAGAGCTATCATCTTGTCTGTGCACTAGGGAATTAGATTTGCAGACCTTTTTACTGGTTGCAGCCGGCCATCACAAGGTCCTGTGCATCTACTGGTGTGGTCAGTATTCTCCATATTCACCCAATCCTTAAACTGTGAGTAATTAGTGGTCTAAAGCCTTGTAGCCTAGGGGTGTTCATCCATGTCTGTCAAGCAAAGTAGGAGTGGTTATCTAGCTTAAACATGCATCATTCCCTCCATTCATCCATTTCCAACATTAAGTTGAGTTTGTAATGTTCCTGAGCATCTTCGAGCTACAACCTATGAGAGTTTCTTGGGGTGATAACACTACCTTCATTTCAGATTCTCCCACTTCGCGTAGCCCCAAACATCAATTTATTCACATAACCCATTTTTCACACAGTAACATTTTAATCCAAGTGTTCAAAGATTTAACTTACCTCGCGGTCCTTTGAGGAAGCATCATTTTTCCTCATGATAATTGACTGAAGTATCTATCGCAAATTCGATGATGAATCCTCCTATGATTCGATCAAACCAATAATAACAATGAGCGTGATCTTATCTTCTGATACTTCCAGTCTATGTACCAATTCTGGAGTCCATACAATAGGCCTGTCGAGTTTACACCTTCCTTGGCTATCTGCTAGCTTCCTTATCCACTCGTATAACTGAGTAGGGAAGGATGTGAAGAAAACTTCATGGATCTCTATATATAAGTAGCAGTCTAACAACTCTTCCTTTGACAGTCATTGATTCCTGTTTTCCTGCACCGCGAACTCGTGAATCTTCCTGTCCAACCAATCTTCAATTCCTTTCTTTGTTAGATTCCAGTGATATAAAATCGTACATCTCTATGTAGATCCCGATCCCAGCAACGGAACAATTTTTTGTCTTGTTGGGGCCTAACCCAGGTTCAGAGTTTATTAACTAAACAAATCCATGTACTACTGGCCCTTTCGGCAACATTCCGCATAGCGCGGATTGAGGTCTCACCCGAAGTAGTATGGGAGGGTGCTGGAACCAGATTTCTGCACCCTTGAGATGTCTGAGAGGTTCGACTGGTCCAACTGTTCATCCCTGTGTGCAGGTCACTTTGTGCACTTTCCTGTTCCTCTTGCCCTGATATACTTGTTAACGGGAAAAGTGTCTATTCATAACGACCCTATCCCACTAAGGTGTGACAGTGACCTTAGAAACAAACAGAGAAAACTACTTTTGTATTCTCCTTTATGAACTATAAACAAAGAGAAATAGGATGAACCAACCTGTGTCTTGCGCTAGTCCTTTGATCCAATCTCTCTTCTCTTTGACAGTTCCCAGCTACCTGCTCCCTTACTTGCCTAGCTTCACCAAATACCTGCAAGATCACAGAAGAAGGAAACTATACAAAGACATGGGTTCATACTCATAAAAAGCTTAGGATCAGATTTAAGCTAAACATACAAATGTAACAAACATCAATGGTACACAAGCATGTAGGAGAAACTCAAATAGTTTTATTGATATAACAAGAAGATCCAGGAGGAGTTACAACCGATGATTCCTGATCCAGCATCAACCTCCCAATAGAGAAGCCCCTCTTCACCTCCAACAAAGCATAAATCACCCAATACTCTGATATCTATCTCAAAACCAACAGCAATTCTCTGCAATGTACAATATTCTAGCCTCTGGATCTCTTGGATGAGGGATCCATATATAGATGTATGCAAAGAGGATGAGTCAGCTCATGAATTGATTAGTGGCTTCTCTCTGTCAGTTCTTGCTTCCACTTGGAGACTGAGAGCTCTTACTCATCCCTGGTCGAATTCAGTGAGGCAAGTGTCATTGGAGAAGATTCTGGAAGCTTCCATTGTCTCTCCACCTCGTGGAATGACTCTGCCACTTGTCATTTCCCACTCAACGCACCCTGGTAGTGCATTTAGGTGCGTTGCAATGCACCTAGCTAGTGTATTTGGGTGCTTTGCAACGCAGCTAGCTAGTGGAGCAGCTGAAATGATCCTGATTTGACTAGTTCTGAGCAGTTTCTGGTGGAGAACTTCTGGGAGAAGCTGTAATTTGTTGACCTTGTTCCTTTAGGAGTTATAACAACACTTTTAAGGACTTAGGAGCCCTTGGTTTATGGACATTTCATGCTTGGAGCTGTAAGGCACAAAAATGTCTATAACAGTTGCCCCCTAAAGTATGAGGCCGTTTATCGGGTGAAATGCTTTATTAGGAGGATCCGAAGTTCTTTCAATGCTGGGAGGAGACCTGTAATAAGATACAATACAATACATTATCTTCATACTGTTTTCATGATCTAGCTGAGGCGGGCATTCCCATGCTCAGCTTTATAAATTCATTTTCATGTACATAGGACAGAAAATCGTCTGATGGTAGACTGATGATTCTGATAGAGTCATCATCCTTTTGGTAGGATGATTATCTGTGCTGCAATGCTGTACATTTCAATGTCTTTATTTTTCCTGAATATATATCGCAGCCCGGATGGATGAAACTAGATCCGGGGTCTTCAATCTCGTCCGATCTTCACTCGAAGTACAAGTCGATCCATGTGAGAAATGTTTTGAAGTCGAACATGGAAAGACATCGCTTGATTACCAGTCAATGATGTAAACTGTTAACAAGCGCGAGAGGAATCACCGATAATGATAATGACCCTCAAGGTACTGCAGTACAATTCACGTGGTGTGAATAAAGGACTTGGCGTCGAACATCACGCAAAATCTTTCGGTCAAAGGTCATTGATGTATACCTGTCGCCGGAAGTGAGAAACTTGCCATTGAGGCATGCAAGCTTCAAAGTACTGAATGGGGTGTTCCTAGATCAACTTCTTGGATAATGAGCTGATGTCGACAAGAAGCGATCCGTCAAAGGAGGGCCTTAATGAATCCCACATCAATGACATGGAACGGAGCAAATGATTTTGATGGAGGTGAAAACGATCTGACGATATATGGTTCAGGGTGGCGGTCATGAAGGAATGAAGTATAATGTATGGTAGTGGATGGGACACAGGTGACTTCTCTGGATGACTTCTCTTGAACATGTCGGCAACACTTATGTGATGGATTGGTAGCATTTACCCCAAATGTGGATGGTATGGCGTGACCATGGTGATGTGACCGGTGAATGAAACAACCCAACCCGACTCAGGCACGGAGTGGAAGTGTCATGTTCAAGAGCGACTTGCTACCAACAAAGTTTCTTTGAGTTTTCTTCCCAATTTTTCCCCAGTCATTGCTGACCAGTACCTCTTTATTTTTGTCAAGCTTGAGGAGGATAACATATGCTTGTTCTATAATTTTCCCTTCGGGCAAACCCATCGCTATGTTTTAACGAGCCTAGCGATAGTGAAACTCGTTCTCGCCTAAAGACAAGTTTGTCGCTATTTAATCTTTTAAACAAGTCTAACGACAAAGATAACTCGGTCCTTTTCATTTTTAGAGAGTCTGAAAAGGTACGTAAAGGTAACTCCGGAATTCCTTTTTCGTCATCTAATCCCTTAAGTCCGAAAAGGTATAAAACAATATAGAAGGGATGAATTTTCAATAGTTTTAACGAGCCGAACAAAACAAGCGCTCGATCTTTTTGTGCAATAATCCCTCAGGTCCAAAAAGATTAAAATCTAGAGGAGGGATAGCACTTCCAGTCGCTTTAACGAGCTGGAAGGCCAAAACTCAGCAATATTTTCATATTTTACGAGTCAGTTGAAGAGAGCTTAAAGAAGACTCGTCTTTTGAGGAACGAGTGATAAAATGGGTAGCAGCTGATTCCAGGTAAGGTTTGGAATTTTCCAATCACGGCAATGTCACAAGGATGGCTAGTGAAATCACTCTTCGCAGTTGTTCCTCAAAATGGGTAAACAATCAAATGGAGGTGAATGATCGGCCAATGGAAAAGTGGAGGTGACGGTGCAAACACGACCAAGGCTTTAATGGCTGAAAATGCTTCATTCACGGTGGTTATTTACCGGGGAATAGTTCATTTTTTAATGAGCTTAAACGCGGGTGGAAACATTTTCTCATGTCTTATGTTTATTTTTTAACGAGCTTGAACTATGTGCTAAAACTGCTCGATTAATCCAGTCATATGATAAGAATGTCTCATATAAAAACGGCAAGTTTTAGATTTTTGCCCCACATCCTTTCTTTATGCAAGTTAGGTGACGACTAATCCTATGAGTTTAAAGGGTTAGCCAACGGGTTTAAAGGGAGGACCTAAAAATTTAAAAAAATAAATAGTTGCCCTTTGCTTGCATTCCAAAAGGTTTGCATGCCCCCAGGTATAAAACAGAGTTTCAAAGTAACCCCTCAATTTGCAGACAAAACATTTGTTCTATCAGGAGAGGCCTACCTCTTACAGGTTACCCAAAGATTGTTCTATTCGCACAGCAAATAAAACATTTCTTCGGCGATGTCTACCGAGATAAACAAAGGTGAGTGACGATGTCCGCCAACTCACATAACTTTGACAAGAGAATCTTATTCTAGAATAACCCCTCTTCCACCGACGGACGGGGTACAGACTAGTCATATTCTCCCGCAGAAACCTACCCTATACCCGAAGTTTTCCTGCCGAAGCAGACCAGGATGCATGCCCCCTGGGTTTCAGTCATATCCCTCCGAATTACTCGCGCTTATCGGGAGGACGGACTGGGGATTGAGACATTTCTTGCGTGAAGAGACCATTTAGGGACGGTATATGACTATTTGCTATGCGTGATCCGGGAAATGAAAGCTGGTCCACGAGCTTGACCACTCTTCCTTCGTGCGGAAAACACATTACTCTAAAGAGTGAGGAGACGATGGCTCCCATGCAATAAATATAGTCTCGTCCAAGGAGTAGGTTATAATCCAAGGGTCCTTGAACGACCATGACGTTCATGCGAACTGTCTTCCCTCTCAATGTTATGGGCACATCGGGAAGGATCCCTAAAGGTCGACTGGTTCCTTTATCAAAGCCTGTCAGATTTCTCATCTCAGGCAATAGCGATGGCGAACCAAGCGCTTTCCAAGCAATAGAGGAAAGGATACTCACAGAAGCCCCCTCATCTATGATGGTACCATCCATGACCATTCTATATATTTGAACGATGATTCGGAATGGTACACTTGCTGGTAGGCAGGGTCTGCCTAGTTGATTCCAGTCGAAGGAGACAACTAGGTTGCTTGGAGATGGGACCGAGTAGACGGTCGGATATGGCTCTAACGAACTTCCTTCCTGTGGTAAAGGAACGGGTGGATTGCCCCCATGTTCGTCGGAGTCTGTGTTGATGAAGAGAATCTGGACGGTGTCATCCTTGTTCTCTTCAGTGACTGTATCATCCGAAGATAAAACCTCTGAAGGCAAGACCGGGTCAACTACCGCCTCGACCCTTTGACTTTCGTCTGGTATGGATTCAGTTGGTTTATCTTCAATGATAGGCGCTTCAGCCGACCACTTGAGCGGGTCAGTTGGGTTCTCAACTAGTGATGGACTCGGCAAGAGTTTTTTATATCCAGGAGGAAGTCGTAACGGTGAAACCGGACGATCATCCAAAACTCTTTTAGCCTCATCTAAGAAGGGACAACGGTGGAGGGCATGGTCGCCTTCGCACAGTTTACAAGGAAATCTAGCTTTCCCTTTTTGTCCTGGGGCTTCACTTTCACTAGTTGACGGTGTGCTTTCAACATGATCTCCAGAGGTTGATGACACCGGATTGTGCAAACGAGGAGACCAGTCCCTTAGTATCCGGGGGATGCAAGGACAATCTCTGTGAAAGTGGTCTCCTTTGCAAATGACACATGGCGATTTAGGCTTGGTCAGTGCTGTGTGTGGATTTTCATTAGACGACACTCGTTTTCCCCCATCCGCCTTTGGCTCCTTCTTCTTTTTCTCTTTCTTCTTCTTTCCCTTCTTCTCCTTAGGAACTTGGCTTTTAGCTTTACCAATTCCATCAAGCGAAGAGGAAGGAGGAGAGGAAGAATTAGAGGAAGTAGAAGGCTGGTGGGTAACTCTGGACACGTCTAATTGCTGATTCGATTGTTCAGGAATAGTGGTGTTCTGAACGACATTGGTTGAGAAGAGCCATACTGGCAAGCCAATTGTCAGTCCTGGAAGCGACAATGTGGCCATATGGGGCGCACCAACATCTCCCCAAGAGGAGAAGGGACTAGGATTTCCACCAAGGGGAATTCCTTGGTTGGTAGGCTCCATTTTCTCAACCCAAAGATCAACGTAGGAAAAGGGTATGAATATTCCGTTTAAAATAAATTTTAACACGCTTTGACACAACTTGTTTTTTCAGTTTTTAAGAGTCGAGAAAAAACAAAAGATGACTCTAGTCTCCTTCGATTTTTAATGAGCCTGAAGTGACAAGTGCTCAGATGGACCTTTTCTGTTAAGGAGTCTGAAAAGGAACGAAAGGGACTGCTCTGGAGGTTTAGGTAGAGGGAGTACCAAACCAATCGCAAAACTGCAGAATACTTTTTACGGTACGGCAGTCAATCTTCCCGAATGCTGTGTTCGGTGCATTGCGATCAGTAGGGCGGCCGACACGGCTTCCTATGGATAAAAGGTTTTAAGCCTATAGGGGTCTCCCAATATATACTCGACGGTACGTGGGAGCACAAGTCCGTACTGGCACTTATCGTCTCAAAGTGGAGGAATCACCCAACCATCAGTGAGGACAACAGTTACCAGGCTTTATGACGCCAGAATACGTCTCTAGCCTAGACCTCTAAATGTTGTGCGTTAAGTTACAAAGCGTTGTTAAGTTCATTGAATTTATTTTAAGTTGATCTTTCTTATGAAGTTTGCCTTTTGGGATCACCACGAGATGTAGATATAATTCCTAAAATGCAATCTAAAGATGATAAACAAGCTTTTATCTCTTTTCAGCAATGAAAATCCTAGCTACAAGGGAAAAGAAAGACACAATCTTTTCGCAAAGAGCAAAGAGCACACTATAAATGCACTTTTCCTAAATCAAGCCAAACAGACTGTCAATATGCAAATGCACATGCATGTGTTTTGTTTTTCACTTTCTTAATATTGATGCCTAAAAAGAAAGTTGTTGTACAAATCTGAATTCGCTTTCAAGTGAAAAACACAAACAAGCTTCTTTTCGAAATCAAAAGGTAGAGACGATTACGACACTTTATGATTTTGAAATAAACACTCGTTTCGACACTAGAAAGTCACAAATTCAAGCCAAAGGCAAAAGTAAAAGCATAATCGACTGTCAACAGCAAATAAACTTTCTCCTATGATCAAAATCGACACTTGCGACAGATCTAAATCAAAGGACGACAGTATGACTATTCTACTTTTGCAATGGAAAACTGTAAATGACGTAACAAACACACAAAAACATCTACAGTTTCTTTTATACAACTGAGGCGGAATATCAGCAAAGAAAAGGGGTTTTTAAACAGACACACACTCTGATCACAGGCTGCAAAAATCAGAGACAAAACTGAAAAAAATTGAGCAAAGAACCTCAGCTGCACAAGGCTAGGCTGATCAACGCACCTGCTACACAGAGAAACTGGATTGCAACGCAGGTTGCTCTCTTGGGAACTGTGCTGAAATGCAGGAACTCTTCACAGTACCTGCGTTGGGCAGAAACGAGAATTCTATCCAGGTTCCGGGTCACGGTTTGCAGTTTAATCTATGGTTTTTGGCCGAGTAAAAGCAATCAGTAATGCACAATCAGAGGGTAGATTTAATGAATGTTTAAGAGCTATCACAGAGGGCAATCAGATCATTTGTGAATCAGCTGTTCAAATCATAAACAGATCCAGTGAATGGATTGAAGCAGCAGATGTCTACTTTGCATTTGTTAATGGCAAATGCAGTTCGATTCGCTACTTCTAAGTTTATGAAACAAACAACAAGAGAAACACAAACAAACCAACTAGACGATCCTCCCCAGTGGAGTCGCCATTTTGTTAACGGGAAAAGTGTCTATTCAGAACGACCCTATCCCACTAAGGTGTGACAGTGACCTTGGAAACAAACAGAGAAAACTACTTTTGTATTCTCCTTTATGAACTATAAACAAAGATAAATAGGATGAACCAACCTGTGTCTTGCGCTAGTCCTTTGATCCAATCTCTCTTCTCTTAGACAGTTCCCAGCTACCTGCTCCCTTACTTGCCCAGCTTCACCAAATACCTGCAAGATTACAGAAGAAGGAAACTATACAAAGACATGGGTTCATACTCATAAAAAGCTTAGGATCATATTTAAGCTAAACATACAAATGTAACAAACATCAAGGATACACAAGCATGTAGGAGAAACTCAAATAGTTTTATTGATATAACAAGAAGATCCAGGAGGAGTTACAACCGATGATTCCTGATCCAGCATCAACCTCCCAGCAGAGAAGCCCCTCTTCACCTCCAACAAAGCATAAATCACCCAATACTCTGATATCTATCTCAAAACCAACAGCAATTCTCTGCAATGTACAATATTCCAGCCTCTGGATCTCTTGGATGAGGGATCCATATATAGATGTATGAAAAGAGGATGAGTCAGCTCATGAATTGATTAGTGGCTTCTCTCTGTCAGTTCTTGGTTCCACTTGGAGACTGAGAGCCTCTTACTCATCCCTGGTCGAATTCAGTGAGGCAAGTGTCATTGGAGAAGATTCTGGAAGCTTCCATTGTCTCTCCACCTCGTGGAATGACTCTGCCACTTGTCATTTCCCGCTCAACGCACCCTGGTAGTGCATTTAGGTGCGTTGCAACGCACCTAGCTAGTGTATTTGGGTGCTTTGCAATGCAGCTAGCTAGTGGAGCAGCTGAAATGATCCTGATTTGACTAGTTCTGAGCAGTTTCTGGTGGAGAACTTCTGGGAGAAGCTGTAATTTGTTGACCTTGTTCCTTTAGGAGTTATAACAACACTTTTAAGGACTTAGGAGCCCTTGGTTTATGGACATTTCATGCTTGGAGTTGTAAGGCACAAAAATGTCTATAACAATACTGCCTTCATGCAACCCTAACTAGGGGCTGTGGAGCTTCCACGCTGCTAGAGCAATGCTCTGCGCTATTACCCAATATCTTACTTATCTTCCTATACCAATTAATTACCTTAGAATTCTTGGATGTCTTACATTATATTTACTTACAAAAAACATTCATATGAGTCCGCACAACAAATAAATAGTATACTTGCAAGTTATACCCAATCATACATTAAAACAGGAAAAGATACACAAAAATATGGTAAACTTCTCTTTATTGATTCTTCCAATAATTACAGACTTCGACCTGCCCTGCGCACTCAGTTGCAAGGGTCTGCGCACTCAGTTGCAAGGGTCTGCGCACTCAACTGCAAGGGTCTGCGCACTCAGCTACAGACTTCTAGGCCTCTACGCACTCAACTGCAGAGCCTTCTCCTATCCTACGACCCAAAGACACCTTTTACACTTCGACTCAATCACTTAGACTTCTCATTCTTCTTGTCTATTCCCTCTCCTATACACTTAGAGCGAAGCTCTATTTATACAATCCCATGGTCCGCTGACCATGGTTAGATCTATCAAGCTAACCTTAAATTACAAAACAGAGGGCAGACAACCCTGTGACTCTATTATAACTTCGTGCTCCACCCCCACAATTCGAAGAGATTTTATAAAAGGATTTGGTCAAAACTTGGGCTTTAAGCTCCAAAACATGCCTTGGGGGGATTCCATGCCCAACAAAAAAATTGAGGTGTTTTGATTTCATTCAAACCGAGGCTAGAACGAAGATCTTTTCATCCCAATTCCAACAACATAGATGGCACTCAAATCCGACTTTATATGTGAAAGTTATTGGCAGCCAAATTTTCAGGTCAAAGGAATAGGACTTTTGTCACTAACAAAACTTGGAGGCAACTAACCGAGCAACAATTTGGCACTTAATGACATCTGAAACTGGTCAAAATTTCGCCTAGTTAATTTTGTCGAGAACCCCTAACAATTCGGCAGCCAATTTTTAAAATTAGTTTTAAAAATCATATATATATATATATATATATTAATGGGTTGGAAGGCCACCAACCCTTCCAACACTCAACTGTCAAATTGTAAATATATTGAATGGGGTTGGGGCCCGATACTTTGACTTAGGACCCTGCCCAACTCATAATAGCCAAACCACATATTGCGGGGCCAGTGCAACTTGAACCCGTGTTGGCCAGGGATGGCGAACCAACTAATGACCCCAAATATTCACCACCAACCATTTTAAAAGAACAAATGCAAAAAAAAAACACCAATATGCTATGTGGGTGCACGGACTAGTATTGAACCTAGGCCACACCCGTGCTAGTTGGAATAACTACCAATGGCCCACAAGTCGTGCTTTGTACTCCCAACCCAAAGTTATATAAAAAAATGGATTTTACCATTAGTCTGGAAGAGTGAGGAGGGTGTGCTTGCAACCCCACACTAAGTAGGCACAGAGACTGAGGTCGACATGTGGAACTATGATCCAAATTTAAACAGGAACACAAAAAATTACAGATATAACCATAAATACAGAGATGTAGCAGAAATAACACTTCCTTTCATTAATATCAAATAATGAAATATGCTTACAAACAGAATGGAAATGAGACTAGCTCGGGCGATGGTAGCTTATCTCTAAGAAGAGATGTGGTAGCTACATGCCTCTAAACTGAGTTACAATGAGGCTCAAGGGCCTTTTTGTTATTTAACAATAAGAGCAAACCCTAAACAACCAAAACTTTAACCCGAGGAGATGTAATACCAAGAGTTTATGGGCCCCGTTGGGGTTAGTTGGGTAGTTAACTTCCGAGGGTCGTAACTTGGTCATATTATCTCTGTTTGATGCGCATGATACCTTGTTGGAAATATCTCTCTGAGTACTAAAACTAAAAAATTGCCAAAAAAACATCGTTTAGGGCCTCAAAATGGCTCCAGGAGCTCATGACCCGAAAAACTGCCAAAAATAGTAAATTGTGCTACAATTAAGGAAACTGAAAAAAAAAAAAAAAAAAAAACTGATAGAACAATGGTGGGGGTCCAAGTGGAATAGGAGGGTGGCCACTAATATCCATCTAGGTCATTCCTCCCCCCTAGGAAGCAATGGTCTCCATTGCATTGAGTTCCTCCATGAGATGAGGAAACTTCTGCTAGCGAGTGTTCTTGATCTGCGTGTCCATGATTCGATCACTTGTAGCTTGTTCCATGGAGTCTGGATTTATCTTTGTTAGTGTGAGTTGCCCTGAAATGTCAGATGTGTCTAGTAATGGTGGAAAGTATGGTCAAAGGTGATCCACATTGAACACTGGTTGCATGCCAAGGAATGGGGGAATGCTGAGCTCAAAAGCATTATCTCCCACAGCCTTGGTGATGGTGTATGGCCCATATCAAAGCAAGAAAATCTTGCGGTGGGGTGGGCAAGGCGCTCCTTCTACAAATGTATCTAAACTTTGTTTCCCACTTGGAACTTGTGTGGAACCCGATGTTGATCATGTCGCTACTTGTACGCTTTGTCCAATATGGCATGGACCTGTTGACGGATGTGTTGAATGTTCTCAATGAAGCTATTTGCCTTATTGGCTTCGGACTAGTCATGATCTAAATCTCCCTAAGTCAATGCAAATGATATGGCCACAACAATGGGACATAGTGGTTGGAATCCCAAGCCTACTTGAAAAGGGTTATGGCCAATCTAGTTGTGGAGAGCCCGGTTGTAGCTGTGCTAGACATAGGGGAGGCTCTCAACCCATGTGCATGCATTCTTTAAGTTGTACATGTGCAGAATGTGTACGATCATCCTGTTGATGACCTCTATTTGGCCATTAGTTTGGGGATGGAAGGTTGTGGACTTAGTGAGCTTGGTGTCTAGCATCGATTAGAGACTGGACCAAAATGTACCGAGGAACCTGTTGTCCCGATCTGAGATGATAGATTGTGGGATCCCAAAGTGTACCCACACTCATTCAAATAATATTTTAGCAGTGGATTTTGCTGTGATACTCTTCTTGCAGGCTGCCATAATGGCCATCTTTGAAAATCTGTCAATGACCACAAAAACATAGTTGTTTCCATGCTTAGTAGAAAGAAGTCCTGACATGTAATCCATGGAGATGGATTCCCAAGGTTGACTAGGGGTAGCAAGCGGAGTATAGAGACCTTGCTTCTTGATGGTTAGTTTGGAAATGGCAAAGGCAGTGCAAGATATTATGTACTTCCCAACATCCTGTCAAAGATTCAACCAATAGAAATACTTCTGCAGTACTAATACCATTCACTGAAATTCCCAGCAGCCCGATTGTAGTGCACTTCCCAAATCATCTTCACACACTCGCTTGAAGGAACACAAAGGTGTTCCAGGTGGCATAACAGAGCATCCTGGAGGTGAAAATCTGGAAGCTGGCCCTCCAAGAGTGTATGGTATGTGTGGCCAAAGCCTGGATTGCTTTTGTAGAGAAGTGGCCAATCAAAAGTCTCATGCCCACAAGAGTTGAACACAATGGTTAACGCCATGATTGGTGGTCAGCTGCAGAAGTCTGCAACATTATTTGTGCTCCCCTTCTTGTACTTCATATTCAAATGGAGTCGTTGCAAGTATGTGGACCACTTATGATGGCGATCATTCTGCAACTTCCCTTGCGTCTATATGAACTGCAAGGGTCGGTGGTCTGTGTGGATGATCATTTCCTTCCCTAAAATGTAATGCTTCCATTGTCAGCAGGCCTGCACAATGGAATACATCTCTTTGTCATAAGTGGTATACTTACGGATTGTTTCTGAAAGTGTCTCACTGTGATATGCCACTGGATGCCTCTATTGAGTAAGTTCTGCCCCAATAGCATAGTCAGAGGCATTTGTATTGATCTCAAATGGTTGTTACAAGTCTGGTAATGTGAGAATTGGTGCAAAGCAGAGGTGATTTTTCAACTCTACAAATGGCTTCTGTTGAGATTCAGAACAAAAGAATTTTCTTTCACTGCTCCTTTGGTGACTTGACTCAAGGGCCAAGTGATATGAGAGAACCCCAACATGAACCTATGGTAGAAATTAGCAAGACCCAGAAAGTTGCGGAGCTCTGTCAGAGTGGTTGGGGCTGACCAATCTCGAATGACTTGGATCTTGGCTAGATCCACATGCATCCCCTGTTCAACAATAAAGTATCCTAAATACTGAACCTAGGTCATGCCAAAAGTTCATTTCTCCAAATTGGCACACACCTTGTGTTGTCGTAGTGTTTGGAGAACCTGTCAGATGTGGTGGAGGTTCTCTTCCCAACTCTGGCTGAAGATCAGGATGTCATCCAAGTACAACACTACAAATGAGTTGGTGAATGGCCACAAGATGTCATCCATCAGCCTCATCAAGGTTGCAGGAGCATTTGTCAACCTGAAAGGCATAAACAACAACTCGAAAAGGCCCTCCTTAGCTTTGAAGGTAGTCTTCCACACATCAGAGGGTTCGATTGGTTCCTAGTGATATCCGAACTTCAAGTTGATCTTGTTGAAATATTTTTCCCCCTTGAGTTGGTCCAGAAGGTCATCAATCTATGGGATTAGGTACCTATTCTGAACAATGATTTTTTTCAGCGCCCGATAGTTAATACAAAGTCTCCAAGTCCCATCCTTCTTCTGTACCAACACAATCAAGCTCCCACGGGGTGATGAACTCAGCTAAATGTGGCTTTCTACAACAACTCCTAAATTTGCCTCTTGATTTCATCGTTCTCCAAAATGGAGCGTCAATAGATTGATCCATTAGGTAATGGCACACCTAGGGTCAGATCGATGGAGTGCTTGACCCAACAATGCAAATGCACCCCTGTGGGGGAGGTGAAGATGTCCTCGTACTCCTCCATGACCTTGTCCATCTGTTGTTGTCATGTGGAGGGACCCTGTCTAGAGGTCGTGGCCACCCTCTTCTTCTTTCCTTGAGGGTGTATCATCAGGAAAACAAATTTCCCGGTTTTTGAAATGAGCTTACTACATTATTTTGCAGCAACCAGAGAGATGGCAGTTGGCGGTACTACCTCTAGTATCCTGTACAATGTATTTCCCAATGTAACAATAACAACGCGAGGCCTTGACTCATACACAACATGTCACTTCAACAAGTATGGTTGGCCTAATAATACATCACAAACATCAAGGGGAGCAATTTCACATAATACCTCATCCGTGAAGGGCTTGATGTTGTACGGAAGGTGGAATTGTTAGCTCATGTGCAGATCCTATCCTTAGTGAAGCCACCCGATGTTGTACGATTGTCGATGTGTTGTGGTCGGTAAGCCTAGCTGCTTCATGACCTCTGCTACAATGAGGTTCTTTCGGCTCCCGCTATTGACAATGAACTATAGCGAGGAATCCTTTACCCACATCTGGGAGTGGAAGAGACACTCCTGCTCCTCTCGATCTTCAGGTTCCTCCGAGATCTTTGTGGTGGCGATAGTGGTGTTGGGCTTTGCATCAATAATTTTCTTCCCTTTTTCATTCCCCTTGTTTGGTTCTAACTCAGAGTTGGAACATGCATTTGATTTTGAAGCCTTCATCTCGGCCACCAATGACTTCTTGGCCCGACACTCAATTTTGTTGTGGGTGGAGCTCTTATAGAACTCACACCACTTTCCCATGTCCTTCTTTAGCTTCACAATGTTTTCCTTTTCTTGTGGCCTTGGTGGGTTTTTCTTTGGTTTGGGGTACCTTTCCCTTGCTTCGGATTCAGAGATCCAAAGTCTCACTTCTTCTATTGAAACTTATGCTCGATCTTGATGGCGTATCAATACGTTGGGCCAAGCGAGGATATGTCCAGGAACTCCATCTCATCCTGGATGTGTCTATGTAGGCAGCCGCGGTACTTGAGTACAAAATGTTTCTCGCAATCCTTGATACCCAACTTCATGCAAAGGGTATGAAAAACATTGGTAAACTTTGGCACATCTTGGTCCCTTCCCTACCACAGTGTGGTCCACTTTATGTATTTTTCCTTGTAGCTCCCGACAGGGTAGTATTGCTCCTTGATGGCATCCTAGAATGAATTCCAAGTGGAAGCAGCAGAAAAGAATGAGGTCATACTTTCATCCTTCTGCTCATAATAGCTTTCCCACTAGTCCTTAACGTGGGGGGTGGCTTTCAGAAGAGCAAAAGTAGTATTTTCCTGGCTAGAAAAATCATGAACAAAAAAATATCCTTTTATAAAATTTAACCATTTATCTATGATATCTGCATCTATTTGGCCCTAAAATATGGGAATGTCAAAGTTTAATTGTACCTTAAAAGGTGTGGAGCCTCCAAAGTGGTTGTTGGAAGAGGATGCATTGCCGGTGGGCAACCATTGAAGGATATGGGCAAATTTATCCATCATGTTCCTTTGTTTCTCGAGGGCCTCCTTGAGCAATATTTTGATAGGATCTCCTGCTCCCTTATCTTTCTTTTCTTCCCCCATGAGAGGCCGTTGGGATTTATGAGGCTGGTCTTGCAAAGGTTCGACCAGTTCGAGCCCTAACTCCCTATATCATGACCTCCTTGGGGACATGCAAAGAAAAATAGAGAAAGAGCAAACCGCTCTAGTACCACTGATCCGAATTTAAACAAGAACGCAACAAATTACAGATATAACCTGTTGACGATGATGGACCCCCCAACATGTCAAGGGGAGCTCCCCGATAAGTAGTCCCAATTAGACCTTAGACTGTTTGGTGTAGGAGTCCCAGCAATGGGTCGTAAGGTAATGCCTTGACCGCGATGTCGAACAGAGGCAAGTAAGATAACTCTGTCAGTAGCAAGGGTGTGACTGATGAAGTGAGTCAAGGAATGAGTGTGAGAGGTTCCAACACTTCAAAGGGAGAGGAAGGTGAAGGTGAGTTCCACGTTGAAATGGATTAGTCCCAACTCAGCTAGGAACACACAACACAAAGGACATGCACAGCTTCCGCCAGAGCAGTCGACACAGATGCGACAGTCACAACATACAAGGTAAGACAACACAAACAACACTCACTGATCAGTTTAAGATGAGTGTGACGGTTGATATAACCAAGTTCATAAGAAAGTTTTACTCTGATGTCCGGTAGAGAAGTCGACACAGACAGTGACAACATTAATAACATATGCCACACATTAACAACAAGATTCATATAATTACATACAAATCAGTTCATACACAAGTACGTAAGTTAAACAACATATATCATTAAGGCAATCAGAACAGTCCAACTACAATAACAACATATTCATGAAAATGTGTTGCCTTTTATTATAAAAGAAGTGTAAGTCACAATCATACAATACACCATGTAAACCTGCTAGCCCCATCAGTGGAACGTTACAGCCACATCTACCTGCTCCTCCAAAGAGATGTACTAGCTCTGTGCAGTGGAGAAGCCAAGGCATGTTACAATACTGTCCAAGCCTTCTTCAAGATAGTCTTAGTAGAGGATTGGCTGACCAAAATCCCTTACAATGAGTTATGAGGGACTATTTATAGCAAAGTGTGGGGTGACCCTTGACATTCCCCTTTGTGATAGTTCAACTACCCTCATGATTGTTCACCTACTCTATGACTGTTACATCCAACTGTTGACACTCGACTTACACTTGACATGAATCAACATTACAATGCACAAGTACTCATGTGAGACAACATGGACTGAGCAAGCCTTGCAAGACATCACTGGCACTCGGTCCGCTGTGGTGAGACCAACTCTTTGACATGCTTTTGATGGTGAAGCTGGTGAGATGATGCCAAGCTTCGTTATCCTTGATGGTGTGCATGTACCTTATGGTGACATCTTGCTGAAGCGAACTCTTGCCTCCGTTGCAACCAGTGCATTGTTTCGACCCCTTCATCCAACTCGTCTACTAATATGTGCATGGTGTTCTTGGGTACGGTTGAACTGAAAACACACTAACGCATAGTGTCCCTGCTGATCTTCAAGTGTGTGTTGGTGGTCATGCGCATCAACTTGACGAAGTGCATGCTCCTTGATTATTGTCCTCGCCTTGGTGAGTGTGTTGAATGGGTTGGATTGCATGCGTGCCCTCAACGACATGCATGCTGTTGGGTCCTTTGCATGTGATCAACAATACTTCTCACCATGTTTTCTCTATGTTAGCTATTGGGATGGATCCTTTACTTTTAATGGTGTAGTTTCATCTATGAGTGCATGTTGTGCCCACTGTTGTTCCTGTTCCTGCCACAACTCATTGGACTTTCTATGCAACTTGATGTTCTTCTTGAGTTGTTGCTTCAGGACATGCAACTCCTTCTTTGTTCCATCTTCTGTCTTCGCAGGATCTTCATGTCACATCGCCACTTCATATCCTAAGTCTCCAAAGTTTCGTTCATTATCAGTGGATCTTCTTGATCTTGCAACTTTTCTCTGCCTCTATGTTGTCAACAACCTTCCTCTTGCATTCCCTATGTTCATTTCATTCGTTGCATTCCCTACATTCGGTATGCTACCTTTAGTTGTTGTTCATGATGATGTTCATTGTGATGTTGCTACTTGATGTCCTTGTCCATGAACAACTTGATGTCTTTGTGAGTATACAAGCTCATAGACACTTGATTGACTGCATCCCCAAGCGTGCTTTGAATGGTGTCTTCATCTCTACTCTCCTGGAAGCCATTGTACCTGTATTGTTAAGAGGTAGATGAACACCTGTGATACCTGGAGATATGGTGTTATGAAACCAGCTCACAAAAAGACAGAAAATATAGATCAATGCCTTAGAAATAAGACTCTTCAAGGGGGAAAGATCCTTTACATTACATAGATGAACAATTCTTTGATGATACAAATGACAAGACCTCCTTTCTATATATAGGAGTCTAAGGGGTCATAATATAATTAGAGTTGGCATAAAAATAATAATGTAAGGGAACAATAATAACAATAGTGGGCTTCTATGGGGCACAATAATAACAATATGGGGACTAAATGGGTACAGCAATATAATAGGGGAGTTGTACTAATAACAATAAGGGGTTACACTGGTAGTATAGGGGCCTAACATGACCCTCTCCTTCAAAAAGTGTTGTCCTCAACGCTTGAGTAGTTCTTGATGCTTCTGTATAAAATTCTTGTCCTCCCATGTGGAATCTTCAGCAGGTAAGTTCTTCCACTTGATGAGATACTCTGAAATTGATCAATTTCGTAGCTGTCAGGTTCTTATTTCTATGACTGCTCCAAGTTCCAATATGATTTTTCCTTCCTCTTCAAGTTCTGGCAATATTGTTTGAATTGGGATAATTTACAACTTTTGAATGAGTGGCCACACTTCTTTTTCCTTCTTCCATTCATCCCTTGCTTCATTTATCCAATCTGGTTGGATAATAGAAATAGCACAAAACAATGCTACCATATCCTCATCCTTTCTTGAGAGTGCATCTGCAACACAAATTTTCTTCCCTTTTCTGTAGATGATGTCAAAGGAATAACCCAACATATTTGTGACCCATTTTTTCTGTTCTTCTAAAGATAATATTTGTTCTAAAAGTTATTTAAGACTATCATGATCCATTTTTACCTTGAAGTCTCTTCTCATTGGGTAAGGTCACCATTTCTTAAGTGCATGTAGTATTGCCAACGTTTCCTTCTCATAAATAGCTTGATTGGGATGTAGTCGTAAAAACACCCAATCACCTACATAAAAAAAAAAATCACTACGATGTTGATCTACCTATTGTTTCATTCGATTCTACACCAAAGTGGTGTTATCCTTTAAAAGTTGGAGAACTTGTTGATGCTCAATGTGATCTTTCACTGCTTGAACCTTTTTCTTCTTGATATGTCCTCCTATCTTGAGAGTTTGAGGAGTGGTAATTTCTTCCAATGCTTTACAAGATATGGTCGGATTCATTTCTTGATGCTCTATGTGATCTTTCACTTCTTGAACATTTTTCTTCTTGATATGTCCTTCTATCTTGATAGTTTGAGGAGTGGTCATTCTGGCCAATGCATTACAAGATATGGATGGGTTCATTTCTTCTTTCTCGATGTGATCTTTCACTTCTTGAACCTGTTTCTTATTGATATGTCCTTCTATCTTGAGAGTTTGAGGAGTGGTAATTCTTGCCAATGCTTTACAAGATATGGTTGGATTCATTTCTTCTTTCTCTGGGGTTGGGTCCTGGCATATATCCTCTTCTTTTGATGTTTCTTGATCCTTTTCTTCCTCCTCTTCATACTCTATGTAAAATAATTTCTTCTCGGCACACTTATGACCCTTAGTGCATTTGCTATCACAATCGTAACAAAGCCCTTTTTCTCTTTTTTCTTCCAATTGTTGTGGTGTAAACCTTGTAGGTTGTGGAAAGCTAGGAGAAGAAACACTTCCATAATTATAGTCGTGAGTGGTTGGATTCCTTGTTTCCATAATTTCGCTTTCAATTTTTCTTGCCCACCTGAATGCCTTCTCCAATGAATCAGGTTCCCATAGACAAACCTCATGTTGAATTTTATCCTTTAAAGTACCTATGAAGAAATTAATCCTTTGCTTCTCTGGAATATCATTTACCCTTACATTCAATTTTTGAAAGTCCTCAATGTGCTCTGCCATTGAACACTTTTGTTTGAGATTTATCAATTGGCTAAAGAAGGTGTTTCTCTTTGTATCCTCATAATGTGCTATCATTTCCTCCGTGATAATTGACCACGTAACAAGTGGTTTTCGAGAACAAAGCCCTTTATACCATAAAAATTGATCTAGTTATAAATATGAAGATGCAGTACGTATGTTTTGTAATAGTTGCACCTCATATAGATCAAAATATTGCTCCATATGTAGTATCCAATTTACCGGATCCTTGCCATCAAACTTCCTCATATCGCCTTTTCTTGATTTTAGGAGCTTGATCTTGAAACGACTATAACTCTATAATTTCGTCTCTTCCAATTCTGCAATTGCGAATTGCAATAGCCCTCTGTGTCCTCTTTCCAATGCCACTAGTCTAATAAAAATTGGATTCCAAAAGAAAGAGTTATGCACAATCTCCCAAGATGGCCTGATTATATACCTTTTCTGAAGAGTGAACTTGTATGAAGTTCCACATGTCACTATTTTGACCTTTGGTTCTGAACAATATACACAGGAAACTACAGTCCGTCCTTTTTCTGTAACTTCTTATGAAATTTCAATCTGATGCTCAGAGAGATAGCTATGATGATTTTCCCAAGGTGACTTGTTTGGAATGTAATTCAGGGGTCTACAAAAACCTTAAATTCCTCATACTATATCTCCGAAAATATAGTGAGACAGGATCTGAAATTAGGATCTGAGGTTTAGACCAATTTTTTCTCAAATGGGTTTTTGTTTTAGCTTCTGAAACTTCATAGTGAAAGCTTTATAGTGAAAATCCAACGATGACTTGTTTTAGTTGAAATTATGGAACTTGCAAAAACCATAATTTCCTCAAATCATATCTCCTCAAATATAGCGAGATAATATTTTAAACTCGAACCCTGGGTTCAGCGCGCTTTCATCTCAAATGGGTTTTATTTTTAGCTTCTAAAACTTTGTAGCAAAAACGTTAAAGAGAAAATTCCATGATGGCCTGTTTGGAGTAGTGAAACCCTAGAATCCAAAGCTCTAATACCAATTGTTATGAAACTGGCTCACAAAAATATAGAAAAGATAGATCAATGCCTTAGAAATAAGCCTCTTCAAGGGGGAAACCTCCTTTACATTACACAAATGAATAATTCTTCGATGATACAAATAACAAGACCTCCTTTCTATATATAGGAGTCTAAGGGGTCATAATATAATCAGAGCTGACATAACAATAATAATGTAAGGGAACAACAATAACAATAGTGGGCTTCTATGGGGCACAATAATAACAATATGGGGACTACATGGGTACAACAATATAATAAGGGGTTTGTACTAATAACAATAAAGGGTTACACCAGTAGTATAGGGGCCTAACATATGGCAACACTCATAGCAAGAAATTTATCAGTCAAAAACTAAAATGAACATGAGAACTGACATGCAACATACCTGGGTGAATGATCATGAAGGTTGCGCAATTTCGGTTGGGAGGTCAGTTGACCGACTGCCAAGACTACACAAGGCACAGTTCAGGCTGCTGAGAGACTGATTGACTACTGGAGCTGTGCAATGCACAGTCCATTCTGGCTGCTGACTGCTGGGATTGTGCATTGCGCAATTCCAGCTAGGAAGGACTGCTTACCGAGGGATAGATTTGCGCAAATTTTGGGCCAAGCAGCCACTGACCTCCAGAAATGTGAAATTTAGTCCAAGAGGCTAGTGCTAGGCTAGAATTCACAAATCTGGAGAGGAAAGTGAGCCTTCCTTCTCCAGATTGCGCAATGTAGCCTTGGTGAAGGCAGAGACTAGGATAAGGTTGGCCCGACTCGCCGAAGTGAAATTGAAAGCAAGTCAATGAAATGCATGGTGACATTAAGTGATAGAAGAAGTTATAAAAAGTGCATGGAAAACATGAATGGAATATTGAGCACATAGATCAACATGCATGTGGGTGAGGTTGTTCGCTGGTTGGGCGAACGTTCATGCAAAAAAGTTTCATGCATGCGACAACAGTGAGATAGCGATGAAAATTCAAATAGAGCTAGGAAAATATAGAATCTATGTAAATGATAGCAAGCACTTAAAGAAATCAAGCAAAAATGACTCCCACAAGCAAAAACACAAAAAGCGACAAAAACGCAGCACAAGGCATGGGAAGTAGGCTTACCCCAAAACAGTTGAGCTGAATGTGCCGACTACTCCTAGATGTGATGTGGGATGTCAAAACTACAAGGTTGATGAGAGGAATGAGCTTTGCAGCATCCGGTTGATGAATTTTTTTACATCGAGGTTGTGACGTGCATGCCACAAATCTAGGGGAAGCGACACTTGGTCGGAGGTTTCTGAAATGATTCTTGCATGTAACCTCCAACTGCTAAACATAGATCCCCGAAACAAGGGATGCCTTTTCATGTTGCCTTGGGAAAAGTAGCCCATGCATGCAAGTAAATTTTGCTCAGTCCCAGAGGGAACCGATCAACTCAGCTCCACATGCAAAATATTGCTCGACTGCTGGAGAATAATGCGCATTTCTGGCTGGGAGCTTGGCTGGCTGCCGAGGAGATTTGTGCAATTTCTGGGTAGAGTAGCTGACTGCTATCCAGATTTGTGCAAATCCTGCTGGGAGGGTTGGCTAGCAGGATTGCGCAATCGAGGAGCCCAGCAGGCTGTCAAAGATGATTGCACAATTTATGGAGGGAAGGCTGGTTTCCCTCTAAAAATGTGCAAATTTTAAGGGGAAGTTGCTCAGCCTACAGCTAGACCAAGTCCGGGTGAGTAGCCTGTGAAGGGAAAAGATAAAACTGTGATCAATAGGCTGCCTTTGAGCAAGGAAGACACTGAAGCTTGAGGACTTGACGAAGAAAGGCAAGATGTTGTGAAGGTTGGTAGGGAGGCTCCAAAACAGGCTAAGGAAAAATTTTGGATGGTGGTTGTAGCTGCTACAACACTTGGCAACACACTAGTAGAACTCCAGCTCTCTGAATGGACCTTGTTCGTGAAAAGAAAGTCTAACACCTATGGAAGTATTGTTCAGCTCTCATCTCGTCTTGGCTTCACACTAGCTTGATTGTAATATGTAGCATCTATCAGTCTCTTAGTCGATTGGCTCACATTCCATGCCAATGAAAGATAGTTGTTTCGATTGGGGTTGAGGGGTATATAAGTGCACAAGCAGTATAGTCGTCAGAGTATAAGTTTCATCTCTGGTGTTGCTCCACTACCAATAGGCCTGGATAGTACCTCGGTGGAGTCACATAGGAACACAAGCATGGATTCACTGCCAGCAAGCCTGGTCAATACCCTAGCAGAGTTACTTTCATCACCTCCCTATGCAAGAAGCCTTTATCTTCTTTCGCCTTATTCATTTTTCATTTGAATTTTTTGATTTTTGATTTTTTTCATTTTTCACTGTGCATAGCACTTATTCATTTCAAAGGCGGAAGAGGGATCCCGACTTATTGAGAGAAGAAGAGGTTGTTCCAATAGAGAAGTATTTTATTGTATCTCTGACATGCCTGTTAAGGGTTTCCCCCCTCACCTTACTCTACTTGACTGAGCTGATAAGGGTTAACCCAAAAACAACCAACTAGAGAAGGTGACACTAGTTAGCATGCAATCATTTTGTTTTCACTAAGGTTCACTTCGAACAGTACGTATTTTCCTTCGACATATCATGGACTAAAAGTAACAAGCTCATCACACAGAGGAAAGATGATAGATAACCAAGTAGTAATAGTTGTACAAGCCCTCTTGTACTTTACCCAGCTTGGTTCAAGAGTCATACATGGTTTCATGCAAGACTAACCGATGTACGAAACAAACGAACTAACAAACATCAAAGCAAAGCAAACGCAGAAGCAGAAGTGAAAGCAAAGAAAGTAAGAAAACAAGCAAGCAAACAAAGCATGTAAGCAAGCAAGCATGCAAGCAAACAACTGAAAGCAAACACTACCCATACTCCTACACTAACAGTGCATGGGCCTGATCACGTGAAGCTTCCAATGTAGCCACCGGTGAATTGGTAGACCCATGTGGGTGAAGGCTTGGTCCGCGAGTAACCCAGTCGTGCGGACCAACATACAAGAAAGATATAATAGTGAAGACAACCACACTTCGTGTTTCAAAGTTCCCACAGGACTTAAGTGAGTGCATGTGCATGATGGACAATCTATGGACTTATCATGGTGTTGTGTGACACTACGTGCAACTTTGAAGCAAAAGCACACTCTTGACTGAGAAATGCAAGAAAATGAAAGAAACAGAGATAACTTGTGTTGTTCTTGCAATGTAAGACTCCTCCAATACATGACCAATGGGATCATGTAGTTCGAGGGGAGCAAGTGTGATCTGTGTGTGAGATGGATCTTCAATGCATATAGACGAGTGATGAGGAGCCTTGGGTGATTGAATAATTTCATGATCGGAAGTGAGACTGACCCCAAGAGAGCGAGGGCCTAACATAATCATTAGCTCAGGCTGAAGTGCCTCGATAGTCTTGGGTGTCTCAACTTCATCATCAGGTAGATCATCATAAATCGGTGGCTTTGAAAGAACAACTATGATAGATTCATGATTGTGATAAAAAATTGAAGCAAATGGATCACGACCGCCACGATTAGAAAAAATCAATTAATTCTTTGGCATCCTCATGATCAGATGAATCAAATAGAGGGGTAGATGAAAAGTGAACGAACTCATCCTCTATGTTTCCAGAAAAGACAGATGAAGGATCAAGTGGATCTTTAATGAATAACTTATCCTCTCCGTTGTCGAATGATGGACTAACATCTACTAAGTTCTGCGAGTGATCAACAATGGGTGCATTCGTGGATGAAGACACACATGAAAAATCATGGATGGCAGGTTCACAAAAGAAGCTAGGAAAGAACGGAGGGGGATCAGCTGCAAGGCAGTCATCCTTCGCCGAGTGTTGATATTCAAGCTCCCACTCATACTCTTCATGAATGACAACACATGTTGGTTGTGAAACACCAACTCTGTTGGTGGGTTGTTCCTCGTTCACAACAAGTGAAGAGTTCATAATGGACGAACACAAGACAACATCATCCGAAGGAACACCTAAGTGCGAGGACAAAGTTCGAAGAAAAGAATGCATATGGGAACTCGAAGGACTCACAACCAACACTCCACGAAAATTGAGTGGAGTGATGTTGGGAGGGTGTGAAAGATGAACAAATGTGCGAACATGATCCTCAGCATCACTAGGCGATGGTGGAACTGTTCAATGAGAGGGAGGCGGACAGTCCATTGAGGCAGTGCCTACTTCCACATGGGATTGCACAGTTCCATCAACGAAGAAGGTTGATCAAGCCTTGACATCAAGATTCCTCTTGGGATGGGAAAATTTCTTAAGACAATACTCGAACCAGTCCCAGAGATAAGCAAACTTCATCTAGCTCTCGAAGCTTGAAACTGCAAGTCACGGAAGTGCTGCCAAAAATCAATAACTGCTTCATGCGGAGCCCTCCGTTGTTGTAACAGTTTCCGATCAATATGGTCTGGATCAAAATGATAGAACGTGTCTTCAATAAGATCACAGAAGTGCTTACGTAAGTGCACGGTGTTAGCCGGTAGGTTGAGCACCCAATGAAAAGGAGATTTGTGAAGTGTGTATGCAAGCAACAAATCAGCCTGTTTGTCAGTAAACTCATCTTCCTCATAAATCATGGAAAGAAAGTTATGTAAGTGCTTAGGCCAGGCCACTTCGACTTCACCATCATACGTGTGAGTGGACAAGAGATCAAACAACTTCCCCAATATGGAGACATCTTCACAATTCAAAAAACACCTTGGGGGAAGAAGAATGCAAGAATCCATGAAAGATATGCAAAGGTTCAAAACTGGATGAGAGGACACTGCTTGTCATCAGGCCCTCCTTCTAGTGCCATAAATGTTGACGATGTTGGACCCACCAACATGTCAAGGGGATCTCCTTGGTAAGAAGTCCCAATTATACCTCAGACCATTTGGTGTAGGAGTCCCAGCAGTGGGTTGTAAGGTAATGCCTTGACTGAGATGTCGCACAGAGGCAAGTAAGATAACTCTATCAATAGTAAGGGTGTGACTGATGCAGTGAGTCAAGGAATGAGTATGAGAGGTTCCAAAAATTTAAAGGGAGAGGAAGGTGAAGGTAAGTTCCAGGTTGAAAGGGATCAATCCCAACTTGGCTAGGAACATACAACACAAAGGACATGCACAGTTTCCACCAAAGCAGTCAACACGAATGCGGCAGTCACAACATACAAGGTAAGACAACACGAAAAACACTCATGGATCAGTCTGAGACAAGTGTTACGGTTGATATAACCAGGTTCAAGAAAAAGTTTTGTCTGATGTCTAGAAGAGCAATCGACACAGATGGTGACAGCATTAATAACATATGCAACACATTAACAACAAGATTCATATAATTTCATACAAATCAGTTCATACACAAGTACATAAGTTAAACAACATATATCATTAAGGCAACTGGAAAAATCCAACTACAATAATAACATATGCATGAAAATATGTTTGCTCTTATTATAAAAGAAGTGTAAGTCACAGTCATACAATACACCATGTAAACCTACTAGCCACATCTGCCTGCTACTCCAAAGAGATGTACTAGCTTTGTGTAGTGGAGAAGCCAAGTCACATTACAATACTATCCAAGCTTTCTTCAAGATAGTCTTAGTAGAAGCTTGGCTCACCAAAATCCCTTACAATTAGTTATGAGGGGCTATTTATAGCAAACAGTAGGGTGACCCTTGACATTCCCCTTTGTGAGAGTTCAACTACCCTCATGACTCTTCACCTACTCTATGACTGTTACATCCAATTGTTGACACTTGACTTACACTTGACATGACTCAACATTATAGTGCACATGTACTCATGTGAGACAACATGGATTGAGCAAGCCTTGTAAGGTATCACTGACACTTGGTCCGCTGTGGTGAGACAAACTATTTGACATGCTTGTGATGGTGAAGCTGGTGAGCTGATGCCAAGCTTGGTCATTCATGATGGTGTACATGTACCTCATGGTGACATATTGTTGAAGCCAACTCTTGCCTCTGTTGCAACCTGTGCATTAGTTCGCCCCCTTCATCCAACTCGTCTGCTAACATGTGCATGGTCTTCGTGGGTACGTTTGAACCGGCAACACACTCATGCATAGTGTCTATGTTGATCTTCAAGTGTGTGCTGGTGGTCATGCGCATCAACTTTCCGAACTGCATGTTCAGCCCCAGTTGGACTTGCTTCTTGTCTTCGCCTTGGTAAGTGTGATGAATGGGTTGGATTGCATGTGTGCGCTCAACAACATTCATGTTGTTGGCATCCTTTGCATGTGATCAACAACACTTCTCACCATGTTTTCTCTGTGTTAGCTGCTGGGATGGATCCTTAACTTGCACTGGCGCAGTTTCATCTGTGAGTGCATGTTGTGCCCACTATTGTTCCTGTTCCTGTTGCAACTCATTGGACTGTCTGTGCAGCTTCATGTTCTTCCTGAGTTGTTACTTTAGCACTTGCAACTCCTTCTTTGTTCCATCTTCTACCTTCGCGTGATCTTCATGTCGTGCCATCACTTCATAGCCTCAGTCTCCAAAGTTTCTTTCATTATCGGTGGATCTGCTTGATCTTGCAACTTTTCTCTGCCTCTATGTTGTCAACAACCTTCCTCTTGCATTCATTGTGTTTGCTTCATTCGCTACATTTGCTACATTCAGTATGCTGCCTTCAGCTGCAGTTCATGATGTTGCTCGCTGTGATGCTACTGCTTGATGTCTTTTTCCACGAACAACTTGATGTCTTCATGAGTAGGCAAGCTCATAGACACTTGATCGAATGCATCCCCAAGTGTGCTCTGAATGGTGTCTTCGTCTCTAATCTCTTGGAATCCATTGTACCTGTACTGCTGAGAGGTAGATGAACACCTGTGATACCTAGAGACATGGAAACACTCATAGCACGCAATCTATCAGTCGAAAACTAGAATGAACATGAGAACTGGCTTGCAACATACCTGGGTGAATGATCATGAAGGTTGGGCAATTTCGGTCGGGAGGTCGGGAGACCAACTGCCAAGACTACACAAGGCACAGTTCGGGTTGGTGAGAGACTGACTGACTACTGGAACTACATAATGAATAGTCCAATCTAGCTGTTGGCTACTAGGATTGCGCATTGCGCAATTCTGACTGGGAAGGACTACTAGCCCAGGGACAAACTTGCGCAAATTTTGGGCCAAGCAACCACTGACCTCCAGAAATGTGAAATTCAGTCCAGGAGGCTAGTGTTGGGCCAAAATACACAAATATGGAGAGAAAGGTGAGCCTTCCTTCTCCAGATTGCGCAATGCAGTCTTGGTGAAGGCAGCAACTGGGCCAAGGTTGGCCCGACTCGCCGACAGGAAACTGAAAGCAAGTGAGTCGATGAAATGCATGGCGAAACTAAGTGACAGCAGCGGTGATAAAAAATGCATGGAAAACACGAATGGAAGATTGAGCACACAGATCAACATGCATGTGGGTGAGCTCATTCGTCGATTGGGTGAATGTTCGTGCAAAACAGTTTCATGCATGCAACAATACTGAGATAGCAACTAAAATTGAAAAAAAGCTAGGACAAGTTAGAATATATGTAAACGACAACAAGCGCTCAAAGAAATCAAGCAAACAATAGTCCCACAAGCGAAAACACAAAAAGTGACAAAAATGCAGCAAAAGGCATGGGAAGCGGGCTTACCCCAAAACAGCTAAGATGAATGTGCTGACTACTCTTAGATGTGATGTGGGATGTCAAAGCTACAAGGTTGACAAGATGAATGAGCTCTACAACATCCGGTTGATGAGTTTTGATAAAATCGAGGTTGTGACGCGCGTGCAACAAATCTAGGGGAAGTGACACTTGGTGGGAGGTTTCTGAAATTATTCTTGCATGTAACCTCCAACTGCTAAACATAGATCCCCGAAACAAGGGATGCCTTCGCATGATGCCTTGGGAGAAGTAGCCCATGCATGCAAGTCATTTTTTCTCAGTCCCGGAGGAAACTGGTCAACTCAGCTACACATGCAAGACACTACTCGACTGCTGGAGAAAAATGCACATTTTTGGCTAGAAGCTAGGCTGGCTACGTAGGAGATTTGCACAATTTCTGAGCAGAGAAACTGACTGCTTCCCATATTTGCACAAATCCTAGGCTGAACAACTTTTTGTTGGGAAAATTTGTGCAAATCCTGCTCGGAGGGTTGGCTCGCAAGATTGCACAATCCTAGAGCCCAGCAGGGTTTCAGAGAGGATTGTGCAATTTCTGGAGGGAAGATTGGTTTCCCTCCAGAAATGCACAATTTTCAAGGGGAAGTTGCTTAACCTACAGTTGGACCAAGTCTGGGAGAGCAGCCTGTGAAGGGAAAATACCAAACTGTGATCGACAGGCTACCTTTGAGCAAGAAAGACACTGAAGCTTGAGGACTTGACGAAGCAAGGGAAGTTGTTGTGAAGGTTGGTAGGGAGGCTCCAAAACAGGCTAAGGAAAAATTTTGGAGGGTGCTTGCAGCCGTTAAAACATAACCATAAATACAGAGATGCAGCATACATAACACTTCCTTTCATTAATATCAAATAATGAAATATGCTTACAAACAGAATGGAAATGAGACTAGCTCGGGCGATGGTAGCTTATCTTTGAGAAGAGATGTGACGGCTACATGCTTCTGAGCTGAGGTACAATGAGTCTCGAGGGCCTTTTTATTATGAACAATAAGAGAAAACCCTAAAAAACCAAAACCCCAAACCAAGGAGAAGTAACACCAAGAGTTTATGGGCCCCGTTGGGATTAGTTGGGAAGCCAACTTCCCAGGGTTGTAACTTGGTCATATTATCTCCATTTGATGCACATGATACCTCATTGGAAAGATCTCTCTCAGGAATACAACTAAAAATGTGATTTCATTGCAATAACTTAGACCAATATTGCCAAAAAAATGTCGTTTATGGCCTCAAAATGGCTCCGAAAGTTTAGGCCTCGAAAAATTGCCAAAAATAGTAAATTGTTCTACAATTAAGGAAATTGAAAAAAACTGACAAAACAATGGTGGGGGTCCAAGTGGAATAGGCGGGAAGACACCAATATCCACTAGGATAAAATTGTCACATAGGCACGTAGACCTAGGTAGTGGAACCCTGACACAGGGAATATGTAAGGAATCGTTTAGATTCCCTAGGGCCCAAATTATGATAGTGTCAAAAATATGTCAACTTTGTACTTAGATTGATCAAATTTTTTCCAACAGTTCGATGGTGCATATGATTTTATTATTTGAGTAGCCAATTTTCCAAAGGAAAAATGTTCAGCAATGGAACCTTGATGTAGCAATTTGCAAGGAATCTTTTAGATTCCCTGGAGGCCTAGAATTGACAGTTTCAGAATGTAGTTGTGTTTATACTCAAATTTCAAGATATTTTTCAAGTATCGCCATGGCATAGCTCATTTTTGGCATTTGGGCAACCGATTTTTAGGCCATCATCAGATTGGGAGGCATAATGTTAAAATTGGCAACCAAGGCAAAACTTCATGTGGGTCATCTTATTCATGGCTGATAATATTTTTATTAGATTCCTCTCGTTGAGAGGTATAGGATTGACATAAATATCATCTGATTCTGATAAGTATTCATGGAGATATGAATTTATTTTGATTATGGAATTATTATCAAGCCGACCTACAACTCATGTAGGCTCAGAAGCCCAACAATCACATCTATTCAAACACCAACGTTGTGTATAAATATAAGAGGACTTTTCTTCATTTGCACTCACCCTTCTCATCACATCTCTCTCTCTCTCTATTGCACATAAATGAGTCTCTTCTCTACTGCGCAGAAATGGGTCTCTCTCTCACACATGTGAAGCAGGAAGCTGTTGAACCTGAAGCTGCAACTGCAGATCCAAAGATTGACCTGCATGGTCTAGAAGATCTCCTCATCTGAACTGCACTATAGGTTCATCTGAACCTCCTCTGAAAACCGAAACTTTTGGTGGTGGAAGGAAGTCAATTCGATGAACGATTTGCAAGATATCGACTGCCCTAGTTTGAAGTTGGAAATCGCTGAAACTGAAGCTGCAACTGCAAAAGTAAAGATTGACCTGCATGGCCTAGAATATCTCCTCTTTGGAACTACGTTGTGGTCCATATGGATCTCCTCTGAAAGCCACAACTTTTGGTGATGGAATGAAATCAATCCAACGAACGGTTTGCAATATATTGACTGCCCTAGTTTGAAGCCGGAAATTGCTGAAACTGAAGCTACAACTGCAAAAGTAAAGATTGACCTGCGTGGCCTAGAAGATCTCCTCATCTGAACTGTGTTGTAAGTTCATCTGAACCTCCTCTGGAAGCCGCAACTTTTGCTGGTGGAATGAAGTCAATCCAACGGTCGGTTTGTGAGATATCGTCTACCCTAGTTTGATAATGAAGCTGCTAATGCTAATGATGCTGATCTAGGGTTTGCTACTGCTGATATGAATCAGATTTATTGTACTATTTCTCTCTGCTGAATTATTGAAGATAAAAGAAGATTTGATCAAAGGGTTTCCCCACACATTCTGGGGTTTGTCCCTGGCTAGCCACCACATCTTGTGACTCTTGTCTTGGCTTGCTTTATGTCGATCGTTTAATGTTCTATCTGCACTTTACTTTATGTACATGTGATTGCTATTCTGTGGAATATAATAAGAAAAAGAAGTAAATTGTTATAAGCATAGAACATACCATAACTTAACATGGAATCAGAGCTGAGGTGAAGACAAAGCCCGAGCAAGAGCAAGAACAATCACCGAAGAGAAGATTTGCAAGGCTATCCTAAAAGAACTATGGGGTCCTCAACACTCTTTCCTGTCGAAGACAAGCTCCGTGAGAAAGATGACTATATTGATCTAAAAGGTGACTATTATGAAAGAGGTGAAAAAGGCAATTTTGGAATCCAACCTTGATGATAAATTAAAAAAGAGATTAATTCCCTCTAGTGAATGCATCCCTAGGATTTATGGGCTACCCAAGATCCATAAAGAAGGAGTCCCTCTCAGACCAATTGTCAATACAATTGGATCCCCAACCTATGAGCTCGCTAAATACGTTGCAAAAATCCTCAGGCCCCTTGTCGGAAACACTGATTCTTTCATCAAGGACTCCCATGACTTTGTGAAGCTCATTAAGAATGAAAAATTAGAGCGTGAGGACCTCCTTGTTAGCTTTGACGTTGTGTCCCTATTTACCAAGATCCCTCTGGAAGAAGCCATTCAGGTTATAAAAGAGGTTACTGATCCAGGGACTGCAAGATTGGCCGAAATCTGCTTGCGATCAACAGTTTTTACCTTCCAAGGAACATATTATGAGCAAACATCTGGAGTGGCAATGGGATCCCCCCTTTCACCAATCGTGGCCAACCTATACATGGAATATTTTGAAAAGAAGGCCCTGGATTCTTACCCTCTGAAACCAGCATGGTGGAAGCGTTTCGTCGATGATACTAATATAAAATGGACTCATGGTAAAGCAGAGCTTGACAAGTTCTTTACTCACCTAAATTCCATCTCCTCAGAAATTAAATTCACTATGGAGCTTGAAGAAAACAGGAGCATCCCTTTTTTAGACATCCTCATCATGAGAAAAGATGATGGATCCATAGGGCACAAAGTCTTCAGAAAGTCTACCCATACAGAGAACTACCTCCACGCTAACTCCCACCATCATCCAGCCCAGAAACTTGGTGTTCTAAACACTCTTGCTATCAGGGCCCTTCGAATTTCTGACGCTGATCATTTGGATGAAGAAAAGAAGCATTTAATCTCAACCTTTAAAGGTTTAGGCTACAAAGAAAATGAGATTAAGAAAGCAATTCAGAAAGCTGAGAAAAGGATGTTATCTCATGAACCTAAAGCCCGAGATCAACCTGAGGGTGGTAGGGTTTTTCTTCCTTACATTCATGGAGTTACAGATAAGATTGCGAAAGTCCTAAGAAGGAAAAACATAAGCACACAATTCTCAGCCCCTGGAACAATTAGGCAAAGTATGAGATCAGTTAAGGATAATATTGATAAACATCAACTTAAAGGGGTCTATAAAATCGATTGCTCATGTGGGAAAAGCTACATTGGTGAAACAGGTCGCTCCCTGCAGACCAGACTCAAGGAACATGGAGCTGATATTAAAAATGAAAGGTCTCGTTCTTCCGCCCTCGCAGAACACTCGTCGAAAACTAAGCACCATGTCTTCTTGGAAAACGCCGACATTATCGCTAAGGAAGAGCAACACCATAAGCGAAAGATCAGAGAAGCTCTTGAAATTATCAAGCACCCGCATAATCTCAACAGAGACAATGGTATGGAGATTAGTGGAAGCTGGTTTCCCCTAATCAGAGAAAAATTAACCCGATATCAATATAATAATAATAATAATAATTAATAATTCTCCATTAATCTTTACAGTATTATTTAATTAAGTTTTTAATTTAATCACCCTTATAAATTTCATATTATTAAAAAAATATCTAATTTAATATAATAATAATTATCATTAAATATTTATTCCTTCAAATAATTATAAAATTTATTAATAATCAATATTAATCAATATAATTAATTATTATATTAATTAATTATTATTTTAATTATTATATGAATAATAATTAATCATATTAATTAATAATAATTAATAATAATTAACATAATAATTAATTATATTATTTTAATTATAATTATAATTATATTAATTATTTTAATATAATAATCAATTATATTAATATATTAATATAATAACTAATTATATTAATTAATAATAATCAATTATATTAATTAATAATAATCAATTATATTAATTAATAATAATTAATTATATTAACTGATAATAATTAATAATAATTAATAATAAATAATTAATATAATTAATTACTATATTAATATAATTAATTATTATATTAATAATTAATTATTATATTAATTATTATATTAATAATTATAATTATAATCATTTTAACTAATTTTAATAATAATTTATATTATTGATTTGATATTACAAATATTACTAATTACTAATCATTATAATAATAATAATTGAAGAAATAATAATCGTTATTTTGATCATTTCAATTAATATTTCTATTACTAATTATTATATTAATAATAATAATTAAAAAGGATTATAATCATTTCAATTAATTTCAATAATAATATATATTAATTAATAGTTCTTATTACTAATTATTATATTAATAATAATAATTAAAAGTTATAATAATCTTTTCAATTAAAAAATAAATAAATAAATGGGGCAACCGACTTCTCAAAAAATTGAGAGCCGACCTTCCCCTCTTTTCCCTCCCCTTTTCTATTTAAACCCTATTAGTTTGCTCTTCTTCTATCAAGCATTCAAGTTGTCCTGATGATGGATCCCGGTTGGGATTCGAAACGTTGGCAGAAAATGGTTCTTACTGTGGATTCTCCGGTGACTAAGTTGAAGATCCAGGAGTGCTGGACCATGTAAGAAGCAATATTGTTGAGCCTCCATCAAATGCATCCGCTGCTGCATGGAACAAATGGAAAACCGAAGAAGTCAAAATAGAAGATCATTTGGGACTCTATCGACAAGCACTTGGTGGCCTACATCTCTGAATTGGACACCTCCAAGGAAATCTACGATAGACTAGGAAATGGCACTCACGAATCTTGGAGGATTACCATCTGAATGGTACATGTTCAGGACTACTCTTCTGAACTATAATGTAATTCCTGGTTTCGAGGAATTAATGGCTAGATGCATTCAAGAAGAAACAAGGGAAGAAGAGAAAGAAATGCCCATGCCTAAAGGTCCTCCTGCTGCCTTTTCTTCTCATGCTAAGAAAGAAATAATTCCGTGACTAAATCAAAAGGAAAGGCTAGACCTAAGGGTGGAAGAAAAGGATGATGTTACATCTGCGATAAAGCAGGTCACTATGCAAGGGAGTGCCCTGATAGAAAGGACTCACACCGGGACGATGATCAAAATCCCCCTTATGGAAAATCAAAGGAATGACAAATTCAACAGCAAAGGTAAGAGGAGAGCTGTGGATCGAGGAAGAGGACAACCATTCAAGAAGGCTAGAAAGTCCAGGACGTATTAAATACACTTGACCTCAAAAAGAACCTAGTGTCCATCTCGGCAATGGAAGACAAAGGCTACAAGGTAACCTTCAGCAATGGCAAGGTATGTATATGGAAAAATAATGTTAAAGATGCCTTTACTCTTGGGTTTAGTGTTGATTCATTATATCAAGTCGATGGAAGTCCGCTAGGTGTCATGTATTGTGACACAACTCTTCAGTCCGAACTTTGGCATCGTAGGTTTGCCCACCTTCATTACAAAGCTCTACCCGATGTAAGACAAATGGTAACAAGTATAACTCGAATTCCAAGTAGAGAAAGAAGGTGTATGTCCGGGATGTGCCAAAGGAAAGCTCAAAAGGGGACCATTCCCCTCAAGCCAAAGCAAGACCTTCGATATATTACAGTTGGTTCACTCAGGCATATCTGAGGCTGGCATTAAGAGGGAGACTACTACACCACGTACTCCTGAGCAAAATTGTGTGGCGGGAAGGAAGAACCGCACGATTGTGGAGGCTGTCTGGGCCATGCTACATGATCAAAGACTTCCAAAGTTTCTATGGGCTGAAACTACAAACACTACCGTATATGTACAAAATCGATGTCCTCATCAAGCATTGGGTTCCAAGACTCCTGAAGAAAAGTTCACTGGTAAGAAACCTGATGTTTCTCATTTTAGAATTTTTGGAAGCCCTGTATATTTTCATGTGCTGAAAGAGAAAAAAATAAATTGGGTGCATCTGGAAAGAAGGTAATTTTCGTGGGCTATGGTGGAAATAGTAAAGGCTATAGAATCTATGTAGCCGGTCAAAGGGAAATCATAATTAGTCATGATGTCACCTTTGACGAAGATATGGCTCTCAGCAAGGTGAACAATCTTCCGACTTTGAGGAGCTCTCAAGAAGCAGACACCAAGGAACCGAAAGAAAAGGATGATGAATCAATGCCTGATGTAGAAGAACCCATGGATCCGATTTATCCTCCTCCACATGAGCCTTCCTCTTCTAGGAAGAGGCCTTCATGGCTTAGGGGGCTACTGAATGATGCTGAAGGACATGCTACACCCCGAGGAACCTTTCATGAAAGTAAGAAACCTAATAGGTATCAGGGATACCTGACCATCATGAGCACGATCATAAAAAATAAGCCTTCATCATTCTCAAACGCCATCAAGCATCAAGTATGGAAGGATGCTATGACCGAAGAATATGAGTCTATCATGAAGAATGATGTCTGGGAAGTAGTCCCCAGACCCCAGGACAAGACAGTTGTTACTTCCAAATGGCTTTACAAGATAATGCATGCAGCAGATAGAAGTACGGAAAATTATAAGGCTTGTTTCGTTGCTCCTAGAAGGAAGGTATAGACTATGATGTGATATTTGCACCTGTTGCTAGATATACAACCATCTGCTCGATCATAGCCCTTGCCGCTTCACAAGGATGGAACCTACATCAGATGGATGTCAAGGTTGCATTCTTACATGGCTCGATCAAAGAAGAGGTCTACGTGGAGCAACCCGAAGGATTTGAAATTTATGATCGAAAATATCATGTATGCAGGTTGAAGAAGGCTCTCTATGGGCTGAAGCAAGCACCCCGAGCATGGCATGAGAGGATCGACAGCTACTTGATGAAGCTGGAATTCACTAGGAGTGAAGCCAATCCTAACCTTTACTTTAAGGTTGAAGATGACAAGCCCCTCATACTGGTGTTGTATGTGGATGACCTCTTTCTAACAGGTGCAGAAACTCTCATTCACAAATGTAAGAGGAAGTTGGCTTCTAAATTTGAAATGAAGGACCAAGGACTTGAAGTATGGCAGAAGCCAAGGGAAATTTTCCTATCTCAAGGAAAATATGCAGTAAAGATATTGGAAAGATTTGGTATGATGGACTGCAAGCCTGTGACTACCTCGAGGATCTTAACTTTTAGAAGTTATATGGTAGTGATGTCGAACCAAATTTGGGAAATGCCTCTGAGTTTCAAAAACTCATTCGCATTGATGTTCTTGGTGAACCTCCGTCCGAACATATGTTTTGCAGTTAGCACTGTGAGCTCATATTTGATTGAGCCTCACTGCATTGAAGCCAAGAATATTCTAAGATATCTTCATGGCACAATTACTAATGGATTGAGATACACTACCGGAAATATGAAACTGCATGATTATTCGAATGTTGATTAGGCTGGTAGTGTGGAGGATCACTGGAGCACTTTTAGTGATGTTTCTCTTTGGATTCTGCTTCGATATAATGGATGAGCAGGAAGCAAAAGTCAGTTGCCATAAGCGCTACCGAGACCAGATACATATCTACGAGTATGATCTCGTATGAAGATGCCTGGTTGGGGAAGCTCTTCAGTGAGTTGTTTGAACACATACCATTATGATTCTCTGTAATAACCAGAGGTGGTTCAATTATTGAGGAATCCCATATTCGTCGATTGCTCCAGCAGATAGACATCATCTGGGATATGGTAAGTCGATGAGCAAGGAGGCTCCATTGCATTAAGATGATGTACAGGTCAATACACCTTGTCAAAGCCCCGAGGAAAGATCTAATCTATGATTTTCCAAAACGACTTGGAGTCGTCAAGAAACCCTTGTACAAGGGTCCTGCTTGTTGCATACATTGAGCTCTGGGAGCTCTGAGGGCTTGCGGTTCTTACTGGAGCAACATACAACCATAGGGTGACTCACCCTCCCCTGGTGGTGCGCACTAGAACAAGATGACTCGCTCTCTTGTGGGACAAGATGATTCGCTCTCTTATGGAATAGGATGATTTTCTCTCCTGTGTAGCAGGATTGATGTGTTCTCCTGTGAGGCCTGTATTGATGTGTTCTCCATGGCAATTGTAGCAGGATTGATGTGTTCTCCTGTGAGGCCTGGATTGATGTGTTCTACATGGCGATTGTAGCAGGATTGATGTGTTCTCCTATGAGGCCTGGATTGATGTGTTCTCCATGCCGATTGTAGCAGGATTGATGTGTTCTCCTGAGAGGACAGGATTGATTAGTTCTCCTGTCGAGGCATCCTACCCATGCAGTCTGGGACTCATGGGAAGTACCTTTCATCTGATCAATGAGCAGGGAAATGAAGTTAGGGACCATAGTAGTACTGATGGATGCATCGTTGTATCTACCATACTCCCTACGCTAGGATGACCTCCATTGATCTAGGATCAATGATACTGGTCTGGGACCAGTGGTAGGAGTTGTACCATACTATGATGCTGACTCCGGGATGGTTGAGACTGGTCTGGGACTAGTGGTACATACTCCGAGACTGATTTCGTGTCAGTGCATTACTGGTCTGGGACCAGTGAGAGTGGTACATACTATGACGCTGACTTCGGGTCGGTTGAGATTGGTCTGGGACGAGTGGTACACTCTCTGAGACTGCGATATTGGTCTAAGACTAGTGGTAGGAGTTGTACCATACTATGACGCTGACTTCGGGTCGGTTGAGACTAGTCTAGGACCAGTGGTACATACTCCGACACTGACTTCGTGTCAGTGCAGTACTGGTCTGGGACTAGTGAGAGTGGTACATACTATGACGCTGACTTCACGTCGGTTGAGACTGGTCTGGGACCAGTGGTACACTCTCTGAGACTGCAATACTGGTCTGGGACCAGTCTCTGAGACTGTGATACTGATCTGGGACCAGTGGTAGGAGTGGTACTTACTATGAAGCTGACTTCGAGTCAGCTGAGACTAGTCTGGGACCAGTGGTACGCACTCTGAGACTGAATTTGAGTCAGTGGAGGATGATACTTGTCTAGAACCAGTGGAGTTGTACTCACTATGACGGTGACTTCGGGTTGGTTGAGACTGGTCTGGGACCAGTGGTACATACTCTGAGATTGACTTTGAGTTAGTATGATACATCCTCGATCATTTCTTCTTCTTCATAATTCGGACAAAAGCAGAGCAGAACAGAACAATGCAAGAGCGGAGTAGAACAGAGCAAAACAGTAACGATCAGTGCAGGGCAGAACAAGACAAAGCAGAATAGGCAGAATAGAGCAGAGCAGGGCAAGGGTTAGGCTATATAGGGCAGTGCATTTGATGGATGAATAGTAACGACCGATAGACAGATTGCAGATGAAGTTCTCCCCGGTTGAGAGGGAGTGTTAAAATTGGCAACCAAGGAAAAATTTCATGTGGGTCATCTTATTCATGGCTGATAATATTTTTATTAGATTCCTCTCGTCGAAAGGTGTAGGATTTATACAAATATCATCTAATTCCGATAAGTATTCTTGGAGATATGAATTTATTTTGATTATGGAATTATTATCAAGCCGACCTACAACTCATGTAGGCTCAGAAGCCCAACAGTCGCATCTATTCAAACACCAACATTGTGTATAAATATAAGAGGACTTTTCCTCATTTGCAATCACTCTTCTCATCACATCTCTCTCTCTCTACTACACAGAAATGAGTCTCTTCTCTATTGCGCAAAAATGGGTCTCTCTCTCACACATGTGAAGCCAAAAGCTATTGAACCTGAAGCTGCAACTGCAGATCATAAGATTGACCTGCGTGGCCTAGAACATCTCCTAATGTGAACTGAATTGTAGGTTCATCAGAACCTCCTCTGAAAGCCACAACTTTTGGTGGTGGAATGAAGTCAATCCGATGAACGGTTTGCAAGATATCGACTGCCCTAGTTTGAAGCCACAAACTGCTGAAACTGAAGCTGCAACTGCAGAAGTAAAGATTGACTTGCGTGGCCTAGAATATCTCCTCTTTGGAACTACACTATAGGTCCATTTGGATCTTCTCTCAAAGCCACAACTTTTGGTGGTGGAATGAAGTCAATCCGACGAACGGTTTGCAAGATATCGACTGCCCTAGTTTGAAGTCAGAAACTGCTGAAACTGAAGTTGCAACTGCAGAAGTAAAGATTAACCTGCGTGGCCTAGAATATCTCCTCATTTGAATTGCATTGTAGGTTCATCTAAACCTCCTCTAGAAGCCGCAAATTTTGGTGGTGGAATGAAGTCAATCCGACGGTCAGTTTGTGAGATATTGTCTACCCTAGTTTGATAATGAAGCCGCTAACGCTGATGATGTTGATCTGGGGTTTTCTACTGCTGATATGAAGTAGATTTATTGTACTATTTCTCTTTACTGAATTATTGAAGATAAAAGAAGATTTGATCAAAGGGTTTCCCCACACATTGTGGGGTTTGTCCCTGGCTAGCCGCCACATCTTGTGTCTCTTGTCTTGGCTTGTTTTCTATCAATCATTTAATGTTCTATCTGCACTTTACTTTATGTACATGTGATTGCTAATCTGTGGAATATAATAAGAAAAAGAAGTAAATTGTTATAAGCATAGAACATGCCATAACTTAACACATAATGATGCATTTTGGGCACTTTTCTTGTTTTTGTTTTGGAAAACAAATGGATGTCTGTTGTAGGTGCTGGCGATATTTGCATGTTGTAATAGGACAATGAGATCTGAACCTTTGTAGGAAATTCATCATATTAGTTGTTGCACGAAAGCTTAGATGGTGTAGAGCTGAAAGAGGGACATATTGACACTTTGCTAGAAAGTAGTTGAGGTTACATCCATTGGTCTCAGAATTTCGAGATGATCGTGATAATGCTGAGTATGAATTGAGTCAAATTAGTGGATTGAAGTGGACCATTTTATTCCACTTATGTGTGAGATTACATTTACGCTACTTTTGTGAGAAGTCATTCCTTTGTCATGTTGAAGGAGAACAACTTGTGAGTGAGATTTCTTTGTAGGAGAAAGTCTCTTTGGAGAGGCAGGTCACTTGAGATAAGAGTTACATCCTTGTGTTGACAGATATTATATTATGTACTCGTCTTATTCTTGCAGAGACTAATGAAGTAGCCTCCCCACCCTTGACTCAGGACCTGGAGACGTAGTCCACAAGAGACAAACTTTCTTATCACGGGTTGTGTTATTATTGCTTCATGGTTATTTGATTCTTGTTTACGTTGATGGATTTTTGAAGTATTATTTAGAGAATGTGTTTCTCGTGTTTCACATGCAAATATAAGTGTCAGTAAAAGGTCCTGCAGATGAAGATTTTTTTTTAAGAGTATTCACAAAAATTTCCTGGATCAAGTGGTATCAGAGTGGTCTGACCATTTTTCTAGGGATTATGAATATCATCATGGGAAAATGACTAAAGTGAGAAATACTTCAAGAGTTGGAAGAGATTAACCATTATATTCACACAATGAATGTAAAGATTAGAAGGCTTCTAGAAGATGCAGAGGAAGAGAAGCGAAAATTGAGGCTCATGTTAAAACAGGTTGTGGAGGAACAATGGGAAAATGTTCCACTACAAAAGGAGAATTGGCCAAAGAAGGTGATTAAGCATCACCAGCGATATTGAAGGTAAAGGAAACTCCTTCTCATGATGTTATTTCTATTGGAAGAATTGAGATACCTATTTTAAAGACCAGCATGAGACTCCTCAACAACATGGGGTATAAAGGAGGAGGACTTCGTATTAATGGCTGAGTAATTACTCATGCATTGGAGGTTGTACGAAGGCCTTGATTTGTAGGATTAGGGTACAATAAATGAGATTGTTTGAAGGCAGCAGAAGCAAAGGATTCCTCAAACAATGAATCCAAGCCATTACCAAAACCATCAAGGAAAGAGGATGTTGAGAAAACATCACAATCTTCTCGTGATAGTAAGTATTGTAGGAGAAGAGCTAAGGCAAGTTCTTCTCACTTGTTTTTCACTACAAACAACCAAGAAAGGTATAGAAAGTCTCGGTATTCTAATGTTCCTTTTGATTACAAGAAAATTGATAATGATGAGAAAAAATTTGGCATAGAAAACCATGTACTTTTTGTGGTTTGTATAATCATGTTTTTGCCACATGTTTGAAAAGAATGGTAGTGAGGAAGAGGAAAATACATGAAGACCCTTCACCACATCAGGGTAGGAAGAAGGTCAGGAAAGTCTGGAGGAAGTATATTTTTAGCCATTTCAATAAGGGTGGAAATCAAAGAGCCACATGTTGGAAGCTCCATCCATAACAGCGACCAAAGGAGGTCCAAAAAAACTTGTGAAGGAACTAGTCAATGAAGTTTTTCAATAAGAGAAGTAGCTACAAGAAGAAGACCCATTAACCTGGTTGGGTAAGAAATGGGTATTTATAAGTAGTTGAACATGGCCACTTTTTGTAAATCACATGTTGCAGTTGTTTGTAAATGTTATGAATGTATAACATCATTGTGTTGGCAACATATTCATATTATGGCTGTTAGGATGGATGGCATGTGTATTGGTTTCTGATGTAAACTTTTCCATGCGTTCGTTATAAACTCTTGGAAATTATGGGGTTTGCTTGGGTCTTGTTTTGGTCTTGTAATTGAACATGTTTTAGCAGTTATGGGTTTACATCTAATACAAGTGTTGGTATCATCATTTTGAGTTACGAAATTCAAAGGTGAAGGAAAGGGAAGGTGGCATGTTAGAGGTAGTTGTTATGTGGATCGATAATGTAGTCATGCTTTTGGAGGACCAAAAGCTCCTCAGTGGGGAGGAAAAATCCAGGTGGCTCTAGAGAGACTCAAAAATTGAAGTCTTTCAATTTCATTGAAACTAGGACCAAAATGAAGAGCGCGTCATCTTGATTCCAATGGTGCATACGACACTCAAATCGGACTCAGTATGCACAAGTTATTGGCAGTCAAAGTTTCAACTCAAAGGAGAAGGACTTGCTAGCTAAATTTGGAGGCTCACTAAATTTGGAAGTTCGAATAAATCTGGTGGAACCGCTAAATTTGGTTGAAACTAACCGAGCAACAATTTGTCACTTAACAGGAACTAGAACTGGTAAAAATGTCACCTAGTTAATTTTATTGGTGACCACTAAAAATTTGGCACACAATTTTTAAGATATATATATATATATATATATATATATATATATATATATATATTTTGTTGGTGACCCTAAAAATCTATATATATATATATAAATTTTGCTGGTGACCCTAAAAATCTAACAGACAGGTTAAATATATATATATATATATATGGGTTAGAGGTCACATCTTGAATATATTAAAATACATTTAATGGGCCTGGGGCCCACAACTATGACATGAGACCTCACCCAACACTTAATGGCCATATCACATATTGCGGGGTTGGTGGGACTTGAACCCACGCTGATCAAGGTCAGCTGGCCAATCGGTGACCCCAAATATTAATCATCAACCATTTTAAAACAACAAACATTATTGGCTTAGTGGGTACTGACCCAGGTTCAGAGTGAGTTGCACCAAACAAAACCATACACTACTGGCCCTTTCGGCATCAACCTGCATAGCACAAGTTGAAGTCTCACCTGAAGTAGTATGGGGGGATGCTGGAACCAAGTTTCCGCATTCAGAGATTAGTGTGATGTCTTTTATTTCCCTAAATCTAATTTCACGCAGATCTATAAGCCCCTAGGGCTTGATACTGCAACTTCCTTTAAATCACTTCTAGACCTCCGTGAAGGTCTATGATAGCCCTTGGCGGACCCTTAACAGGAGAATAGGCCACTTACGTGCATCATAAACTAACCCTAGCTTTGAGTTTACGCAGATCTGCTTAAGTTCTTAATAAACATAACAGGATGTATTATAATCTTCACGTAAATACTTAGAATGCATTGTGATCAGTTAATAAGAATTATCCAACAAAGTTGTGCATCAATACATTATTAATTCATAAAGGCATTATTTCATCACAACATACATCACAAACATAAATAACAGAAGGAAATAGATAAACACATGAATTTCTTCAACAATCTTTTTTAGTGATCTTCAATATGAAGTTACAAACTCAAAATTTCCCTGTGCACTCAATTGTAGGGGTTTGTGCACTCAGCTGCGGACTCTACTCCAGGCCTCTACACACTCAGCTGCGGAGCCTTTTCCTCCTCTAAGACTTACTTCTCTGTGTTATCTCATTAAGACTCCATCTATTCTTTCCCATAGACATGCCTTAGACTCTCTAAGGCACACCTATTTATAGAATCCCATGGTCCGTGGACCATGGGTGGATCTTCCAAAATGACTCAAGTTTACATAGATAAGGTGCTAAAACCCCTTTTGACTTTTAACTATCTACGTGTTCTGCATCCACAAATTGCGGAGACTTTACATCCTTTTACCAAAATTTACATCAAACTTGGGTTTTCAACCCCAAAACTGACCCAGGGGACCCCATCCCAACAAACACCAATATACTATGTGGGGGCATAGAAGGGGTATTGAACCCAAGAAAACCCCGTTCGAGTCAAAATAGACACCAACAGCCCAAGGGTTTTGCTTTGTACTGTCCACCCAAACTTATATAAAAAAATAAAAAATAAAAAACAACATGATTTTACCATTCAACGGTGGCAGCAAGGAGGGCACGTGTGAAACCCAACACTAAATGGGCACAGAGGTCGAGGTCGACATGTAGAACCATGACACAAGCACACAAACTGGGGAGTTGGAACCCTGATGCAGGGAATATGTGAGGAATATTTTAGATTTCCAGGGGGGTAAATTTTGGTAGCGTCAGAAATATGTCCACTTTATACTCATATTGCTTAGAATTTCTCCAGGAGTATGATGGTGTAGAAAAAAAATTTATCTAAGAAAATTATTTTCCAGAGGCAAAACATTAAGTAGTGGAGCCTTGATGCATGAATCTGCAAGGAATCTTTTAGATTCCCTCGAGTCCCTAAATTGATAGTTTCATAATGTGGTCATGTTTATACTCAAATTTCATGATTTTTCATAAGGATTACAATGGCGCAGCCTTTTTTACCATTTGAGCAGCTGATTTTTATGCCATTGTCATATTGGGATGTATAATGATGCATTTTGGCCACTTTGCTTGTTTTTATTTTTGCGAGAGGATGGATGTATGCTGCAGGTGATGGTGATCTCTGTATGTTGCAGTAGGATAGCGAGATTTGAACTTTTGTAGGAAATTCATCAATTTAGTCGTTGCATGAATGTTGAGATGGTGTAGAGCTTAAAGAGGGCCATATTGACTCTTTACCATAAAGTAGTCAAGTTTACAGCCATTGGTCTCAAAATTTCGAGATGATTATGATAATGATGAGTATGACTTGAACCTAATATGTGGATTCAAGAGGGCCATTTTATGCCACTTTTTTTAGAATTCATTCCTTCGTCTTGTTGAAGGAGAACACCTTGTGAGTGAGAGTTATTTGTAGGAGAATGTCTCTTTGGAGAGACATGCCACTCGAGATAAGAGTTATAAATTACATCCTTGTATTGACAAATATTATACTATGTACTCATCTTCTTCTTGTGGAGACTAATGAAGTGGTCTCCCCACTCTTGACCAAGGGCCTAGAGACATAGTCCACATTAGTCGAACTCTGTTATCACGTGTTATGTTATTATTGCTTCATGGTTATTTGCTTCTTGTTTACATTGATGGGTTGTTGAAGTATTGTTTAGATAATTTGTTTCTCATGTTTCACATGCAAATATATGTGTCAATAAAAGGTCTTGCAGATGAATATTTTTGTTTAAGAGTAATCACAACAAATTTCTAGATCATGGGAGGATCTTGCCAACAATAAGCACATAATAAATCTTGGATATGACAAGGATGTGTCCTTTCATATTCTATATTACTCAAACCCCATCAAATTTTAGAGTGTTTGATTCCTTCAAAATGACTGATCTTCACATTTTCTTGCTCCGCATTCACAACCACAGATTGTCAAATGGAAACATTGTAATCGAGTTGGCCATGTGAAATATCAACGTTTTTATCTTCACCCATGTGAGCATTGTCATAAAATCACTCATCACTCAAATAGATGCTTCAGAAACAAGCCTCCAGCAAGAATAATGTTTGACCTTGGATGGATCGCTTCTTGGCAATGGGATTCAACAACCAAGAAAATATTACAGTCATACTACAAAAAAAATCTTGATTCATGACACATCTTGCAGTTGATATTTCTTCATCTTCTCACCTTGTATCTGACAGGGGAGAATTGATGGACATCTATAAGCTTCAAATATAAGTCAAGCGAGCCTAAGACACAACCTGAACTTGCTACATGGGCCTAGAGCTAGAGCCAACCATATAAAGATTCAAAGTCGTAGCTAGAGAAAAAGCAATGCCCCATGAGCATGCCTTTGGTTGGTGTCCTTCCTTAAACCACCATATTCTGAGACCTGAATGGTCTCCCTTTTCAGAAAAATTCCTCTAGCAGGAGATTTCAACTTCTAGCCAAATTTGGAACTATTCCAAGAAATGCATCAAGCATTCCAAGTTGAGACCTCAATGGTCTCCATTTTCACAACATTAGAGAGCACTTCATCTAACAAAAGACTTTAGATTATAGCCATATTTGGAATTGTTCCAGGAACTGTTCTAAGTGTTCCAGTGTTTGTCACCATCCTTAAACCACCATTGTTTTGAGACCTTGAGTTCTCCCACACTATACCATCATTTCAAAGAGCATAGTTAGCCAATTAGCCATGCATTCTTGCATTTTTGTATTTTATCTCTCTTCTTGGACTCATATACACCCCTTTCAGATTAGGGGGGATTGTTGGACACCTAATCCACTGAGGGTTATGGTGTGGAAGGTGAACCTTCACGGAGAGTCCAAGAGACCTTCGAACATGAATCCAATGGTCATGAACAATGTATTTATACGTATATCTTTGTGAATAATAAACCATTCAATGATTTATCTTTATTTGTTGTCTATCTTTGTATGTGGTTTAACAAGAATAATAGAGGGAGTTTGTCTTTTATAGTAACCCACAGGCCACAAGTCTAATGTGACCCCATAGAGAGTGCCTTCTCCTTTTACTTGCATAATTTCCATTCCAGACAAAATATAGCATATCAGCTAGCTGGATTTTTTCTCTTAAAAGTTTCCTAAAGCATATCTTGGTGTTCATTGTGGTTTGTGAGATTTTATTTATTTTTTCTCTATTTTCCTTATATCTTTTATTGCATGAATATACATCAAAACAATTTATAGCAAATATTCAGTAAGAAAGTGAGCAAAATCTCCTTTCTTTTACTAGTGAGCAAGATAAGATAACAATAATTAAAGTTATACAAACCCTATGCTAAAATCACATTTATTCCTTATCAACAAATATGCAACAATTTAATGGAGCATTAGATATAGAAACAAAAACATAAAAACAAGAAAGACAATAATAATGACCATATACCCAAATGGAATCAATGATTTTTATTATAAATCAAATGGAAATGAATACACGTGGAGTGGAATTTACTTACTTGGGTTGCTATGTCCTCTTTCGTTGGGGGGTCCTTCTTTCCTTGGTTGTATGTTGTTGTGGATTTCTTTTCTCCTATTATGTAATGTAACAAAGACAAGGATGAACTCGGGAGAGGTCGCATGATCTAACATCATAAGTTCAACGATGAAAAATGGTCATGGTTCAATGGTGAAGAAAAACCTCTCTATATATAATAAAATGCTAGATTAGTCTTGATATGATCAATTAATAAAAAATTTGGTAGACCAAACCAAGATCTAACCATTATGGGCATTTTATTATTTTTGGGAGAGGAAAAGACTAAAGAAATGATCAATAATATTTATTTATTTAACTAACTTTAAAAATGATTAATTGAGTTAATTAAGAAAAGTGGGTGAAATAATTAATAAATAAAAATGGGTTTACTAATTGTTTTTGTGTGATTATGGTCAAGTGAGTTAGAAATAATGATTTAATAATTATTTTTTAAGAGAAAACTTAAATTATTAATGAATAATAAATAATTAATGATTTATTTAATTATTCTACGGAAATAGAAAAAGTGGGTGAAAATATTTTTTAATTATTTTCACATAAATGGGTCGACATGAAAATAAAATGAAATTAAATGTATTTTTGGGTTATTTCCATGTGGGTAAAATATATGAGAATAATATGAAATTAAATAAATTTATGACTTATTCTCATATGGGGAAGTTAATTAAGTGGAAATAATTTAGGAAAAGTGGTTCACTAAGTTATTTCCTATGGTGAAAGTGGGTTTACATGGTGTATTTAAATCAACATAGTGAAAATGGCTAGGTGATCAACTTTTTATGTGATAACAACAAATTAACAAATTTGGAATTCACAACAAACAAACCCTTCATAATATAGATTTCAATTTATTTTTGTATATTTGTTGTGATGAACTATCCAATTGAATATCCATGAAAATTTACAGATCATTATAGCGCCTATTGATGCTGGTCAAAAACTCCATTCTTAATATGGAATACTTAGGATACTCTTCCCACATGATTCATCACTCCACTTGTTTCATATGACTCTCTCAAGATATGATATTGATTTTCCTTACAAAAGGGCCATGTTGGAGGTCAGAGCATTAATTGAAAATACAACAGAGAATTTGTCTAATTATTCCTATATTCTCCCATATTTCAAAATGGTGGAGCTTGGCAAACAAAATATCGAATTAGGCCCAAGGGAATTTCTTTGGGACATCTAGTGAAGTGTTGATCTTGGACTAAGTCAACTCTTGGATTTCTTCTCTTGAAATTTCATTGAATCGACCACTCCAATCTCCCTCATCAACATGTATCTTGTACATTATTTATGTCGATGGAAATCATCAATGAGATGTGTTAGCTCATGATTCCACTCGCCCTTCATGCCCTCGTGTCATTCCTAATAATGATAAAATTCTAGGCTCTCACTAGAATTATCAACCTTTAGGAACGTGTAAATTGAACTATTTGTTCTTAGTGTCAAAACCCTGCAGTATCCACTTGATGGCATCCGCACATAGTAACACAGAATATCTATAGGAAACTTTGTTTAACCCTAATTGCTTGATATTCTTATAGACTTCCCTATGTTCTATATCCTTAGCAAACTCCTTTGAATTGAATACATCCTTTATGGTGAGCCATGTAACAATAGAATCTTTGTCAATGAAGCATTGGGTGTCTCAAAAAATAGGCATATTAGAGAAAATTTCAACCTAAAAGTTCCCATGAAATTTTCATGTAATTTCCATGTCATAATATGTAAACCAATCAAAATACTTTAAATTTGAAAATATGTACATGTAAATATTTTGGAGGGAAAAGAAGAAAAACTACGTTTTTTAATTGTATTTTTGGATTATTTCCTTATGGGTTTACTCAAATTTCAAGTGTAGACACTTCTTGGAGGCATAATTAAATTCCACATCCAATGATTACCTATTATGCATACTTTTGAGAAGACTCACACTGATAAAAATGAAGATATATTAAAAAAATGTGTTGAATACACTTTTTTAATGTATCTTTAATTTTTATTAATGTGAGTATTTTCAAAAGTATACATAATGGGTACTCATTGGATGTGGAATTTAATTTTGCATCCAACAAGTGTCTACATTTGAAATTTCAGTAAACCTATAAGGAGATAAGACAAAAATAAAATTTAAAAAAGTGGTTTTCTTCTTTTCCCTCCAAAATTTATAACTCTTATTTTATTATTATACCTATTATTTTATTATTTTTCCTTAGGAGATCACTTTCAGGCTGAAATTTCCTATAGTGATCCTATCAAGCTACTATAATAGCATCTTAAACATTTCTTTTTGTGACCTCCTTTGATGATCCCTTCTTTTGAGGCATAATGCTAGTAGATGACGAAATACTGATGTGTTCTAAATCTGTAGTACTTGATAAAGTAAATGTACTCATGGAAACAACAAATCAATTCAAAAAATGATCAACTAATATAATCAACCACAAACAGAAGACAAATACTGAGAATGAGGATATATTGGAGCACAAGTGAGGCAGAGTGACCTGACTGGTCACTGGAAATGCGTTGCGCAGTGTCCCAGGAGGATTGTACAATTCTTGACTATAAGAGGGAGAGGCTAGAGACTGGAATTGTGTAATGTGAATTTTTTTCTAGAGAGAGACCTTGTAATGCGCAATGCGCAGTTGTAGAGTGCAAGAGAGTCTCTCTACTGACTGGGATTGCACAATGCACAGGTGGAGACCCAGGGATTGTGTAGTGTGCAGTTGCAGATGGCAAGGGGGAGTCTCTGTTGGAAGAGATTTCACAATGCACAGTTGAGGAGCGAAGAAGGCTCTGGGATTTGCGAAATTTTCTCTAACAAGGGGAAAGTCTCAATATCTGCTAATTGAAGAGAGCAAGGATGTGTATAAGCCCAAGATTCATCCAAACAAGTCACTTACATCAAGCAAACAAGATAATGAAAAGAAAAGGACATTCATGCATACACCTAGCAGTAATAGATACTAGTAGGAAAAGATAAGGAATGTGATGTGACACTTGAAAACAAGTTCAAAAGACTAAAACGACACTTATAGAAGCTAACAATAGCATAAAATACACTTTTTATAAGAAAATCAGGACAAAATGTCACTTGCAAAAGAAAAAGCGACAAAAATGAAATAAAAAGCGATAAAAAAATGACAATTGAGAAACTTACCTGGAAAAGAAATATAAATGGAATCCAAATATCCTTATGCTCACGAGAATGAATAGAACTCCAAAGATGAGTGTGAGAATGAGCTTTATGATTCCTTTCTTATATAGGTGATCACTCACAAGAATAGGGTTAGGGTTTGAGATGTACATGCCTAAAATCAAGGAGCCACTCTCAGTTGATTGGCACATGTTAGATTACCAAATTAGAAACACATGCCACACTACTAATTAGAAGTGTGCATGGTTGTCTTCAGGAAGTGTGCACTTCTTATTTTCTAGGTATGCATAGTTGGCTAACTCTGGGAACTGTGCATTTCACTGACTCTATGGGTTTCGCAATTTACTTTCTTAGCAGATTGCACAATTTTCTCTCACAACTGATTACACAATTTCTTGACTCAAAGAGTTTTGCAGTTTACTCTAACAAGGAGTTGCACAATTCACTGTGACAAAGTATTGCATAATCCCTCAAATCAAGGCATACAATCAATGTCATTATGGCAAGGCTTAACTTATTTTCATAGAAGTGCTTTGTTTTTCTTCAGAAGCTGAGCAACTATTGTTGACATGGACTGATTGTCATCATGGAATGACGAGTAGTTGTTAGAAAGAAAGAACAATACTTAAGATATCACAAGATTGACATGAAGGAAAAACAAGGTTGTGACACTTAGTACTTCAAGAAGAAAACTTGTTGCAAGTTGAAATGATAGTTCTTATGATTGAAAGGAGGCTCCAAATCAAAGCATGTGCAAAATTTTGGAGGGGGATTGTAGCAACTACAAATGACATGGAGTTAGAATGAGTGGATTGTGTGGAGTCTCATGTTATATGATAGATGAGTATTTGAAAAGATATGGTGTAGAGGTGGGTGTGCAAAAGGGCAGAATGCAGAGGGTAAGTGGGCATAACAAAGAAGGAGGAGAGGTAGAGTGTGGAGAAAAAATATGTGCAGAGAAATATATGTGCAATTTCTATGCACATTGGAAAATCGGATAAGTGTTGTATATAAATAAAAGAGTGTAGAAAAACTTATGTTTTTCAATGAAATTTATCTCCACATACGTCTAGATACTTTTTGGGTAAACATTTCGCTGTAACTAAGGATAGTAACCCCCTGTGGGTTACTATGGACCTATAATATGACAAGTTTCCTACCCTATTGGGCTATGGAGTCAAAACATAAGGCAAATCTATTGGAGTTTGAAATATACATCATATACATTTTTATGGTACAAGGAAGCTCGAAATCTTGTCAAGAGAAGAACTATTTAAGGTGTTTCCCATTGAGAGGAAAATTGAGCAATTAATCATCCATCCCTTTGATGATACATGAATTATAACCATTTATTTTACATATAATGTATGGGTTGATCTATAAGTCATGAAACATTTTATGTATACAAGGTTTTTCTTTAGCTTCATTCCATAAGAAAACAAGTTTACCTTTGGAAAAACTCTTATTGGTAGCTCCCTTATTAAAAGAAATTATAACACCCTCCTATCTCTTATGGATAATTCTGAAAGTTTCTTGTCTCTACTCTTCCAACAACATTAGTTGATGAATCTTATTCTAGGCAGGGGAAACACCTTCTTCATCATGTAACTAAGTTGCCAATGTCAAGGCATTGATTTCCATATGTATAGGTAATCATTCGAGAAATTTTGAGGTCTAAAATGGGCATCAATACAAAAAATGTACACCAAAATTAACTTTATAAGAACCGATAGGATTCAAAATAATGATGTAAACCATGGGGGATGATTCACCATTTTTGGAATAAAAATATTAAAAATTAAAAATAAAAAAATAAAAAAAACTACGTTTTCAATTCGTATTTTCAACTTATCTCCTTACGGTTTTACTCAAACTTTCAGCGGGAAAACTCATTGGATACGAAATTTAATTCCTCATCTAAGAAGTACCCATATTGCATACTTTTAATGGACCCCGCTACATGAAAAATGGGAAATACATTAAAAACGTTATCGCAATTGCATTTTGCATGTATCTTTCATTTTTCATGTAGCAGGGTCCATAAAAAGTGTGCAACATGGGTACTCTTTGGATGAAGAATTAAATTTTGCATCCAACGAGTGTTCCCGCTTGAAATTTGAGTAAAACCGTAGGGAGATAAGTTGAAAAAGTAGTTTTTTTTTTCCTCTAAAATTTGATGATGTAATCTAATCTTATTTTATTATTTCCACTATTACTTTATAATATCCTTAAGAGGCCAATTTTAGGCCTTAAAATTTCTCTACTTATTGAATCCTTTCCATACACAAGGTAAAACAGGGATTGTCTCATACTCTTCCGTGAGGTGAGATTACTAGCCCACAAGGAATCCAAAAGCTTTTTGTGCCAATTTATTTAACTATTAGTCACCATCTTCTCCAAAATACTTACAAGATTTTTTTTTTTTTATTCTTCCATATTGTTTCCTTAGGGATAATAATTGGAAGATTGACCTATAATTATTTCATATTTTCCACAATATTTTGTGAATTTAGATCCAATAAATATAGAACCATTATTTATGATGAATTTTTTTGGCACTCCATATCATGCAAGGATATTTTCCTCTAGGACTTGAATCATTTTTTCTATTTTAGCTTTCTTCAATGCTATTTCTTTGGGCCATTCAGTAAAATAATTGGTTTCAGTCAGAATATAAACATATGTTGCACTCAATGTAGGATTGATTGGTCCAATAACATCTAGCTCCCATTGAGTAAACAAAGTGTCTATTATAATGGTTTTCAAGAGCGTGGCTTATTTCTTTTCCTGAAAAATATTGATATGAAATGCACTTTTTTACAAAGGCATAAGAGTCCTTAAAAGGATTTTTCCAATAAAATCCAGGTCAAATAATTTTATGGGTTTCTATGGTATGGGAGAAATGTGTTATACATATTCCTTTGTCTATTTCCTTTATTAATGTATTAATATTTGATTATGGATACATGGGTAGAAATCCATCTCAAATTCTTCATAATAAGACTTCGGAGATTAACATATAGGAATTGGATTTCACCTTTAAGGTTATTCTTTCTTTTCATGTCAATCCAACTAGAAATTTCTCAGATTTCAAATAGAATATTATAGTTTTGTACCACTCTGATGCACAAAATAACTTATCATCACCAACTCCAATGTGAGATTGAATTTTAACTACTTCAGTTCCTCTTATTGACTTACATAGGCATTTTCCCTTCACTAGCTTTAAATGATTTATCTCAAAATCAAATTCTTCTAATTTTTCTAACGAGTTTTCTCATCTGCCTTCTCTAAGTTGTTGAGTTAGCATATGATGCAGGAGCATGAACCCACCTCCGAGAACTCAAAAGAAAAAAAGTTTCTAGAATGTGAAACTGTCAAAATATGTGGCCATGAGGATGTGATTTCCTCATAATTTCCTCATCAATACACATATGAGATGATAGGGTTGTTATTTTAAGCACTTTTAGAAATATTGTAGAGATTTATCATATCTACTTTGATACGATTCTTGTTTTTATCATTATTATAAAATTATAATGTTTGGTAATTTTAGAGAGGTGGGCACAAGAAAATCAAGCCAGACCATAGTGGCCCTCTATGTTTGTAATTCGAACTTGAAGAAATCCACGTTCAGACTTTTGAAGTGTCATGTAGTTTACCTTGTTGACAGATTGTTGAGATCCTCAACAGATCATAGAGAAGCATTAAGAGATCTATGGAGAGAATATTGGATCTCAGATGATCCACTACAATGTATATTTTTATAAATAGAGAAACATTAAGAGATCCATGGAGAGAATAGTAGATCTCAGATGATCCACTACAAAGTATATTTTTATAAATTTTAATTATAGTTTGAATTGAAGCACGACCAATTGAGGAAGAATTGGTCCATCCAAGTGCCTTGATTGTAGTGATTGAGCTATAGAATTAGGTTTATGATTTTTTATTTTATGATTTCCCATGTGTGTGAACCTTACATTTAATTATATGTTTGGTATCTCTACATGTGAGATTTGATTTTGTTGTATTTGTGATTTTTCCCTCATTGTGTGTGCAATTCTGTTTATTAAATCAACAAGACATAGAATGAATTATATGGACAAGATTTGGATATATGATGAATAGACTCTGCAATAATGTATTCATCTCAGGAGGATTTGATCATTGATCATTATAGATCAATGATCAAAATGAAATAAGACAATTTGGCTTGCACATATCGAGTCAAAAACAATGACAGGGTACTATATTATATTTCGATATTGTGATATGTTGAGTGTGAGTAAAAGTACATGGTCTTTTCTATGAGGAATGTTTAGCAATTCAAATGTTGCCTATTATCATATTCCAACCATCTTCTAGACCCATAACCCACAGGTATCAGGATTGGAATGAAAGAAAACCTCGATTTGAAGGTCCCCCAAAAACTGTTTTCATTAATTGGTATCAGATTAGGAGAAATCCTAGATCTAGAGTTGAAGATGAAGTAGTGGGAAGTACAAGTGTGTTGAAGATTGGTGAGTGTATGGTCTTTGTTTTTTTTAGGTAGCAACATAGAAGGTACGAATGTTTGCAACAACCTAGAGAAAAGAGTGCTCATAAGGTTCCAGAGGAGAGAACCAGGGAGATGCCAAAATACTGACCTTATGGTAGAGAAGCTTGGTGAGGTATCGTGTAGCAAGAAGAGGAGACTTTCTACTACAGTGGTTTTGCTGCATTATGAGAAGGAGCTCATAAATTTTTGTAGCCTGGGAGTTTGATGCAGGATCATCAACACACCTCTGAGAAATTGAGAGAAACGATTTTCTAGAAAGTGCAGCTATCAAAATATGTGGCTATGAGGATGTGATTTCCTCGTAATTTCCTCACCAATAGATATATTAGATGATAGGGATGTTATTTTAAGTGACTTTAGTGATATTGTATAGACTAGATCAGATCTATTATGATCTGATCCTTATTGTTATCATTGTTATAAAATTATAAATGTTTAGGAATTTTAGAGAGGCCAACACAAGAAAATTAGGTCAAGTCATAGTGGCTTGCTATGTTTGTAATTCAAACTTGAAGAAGTCCATGTTCAGAATTTTGAAGTAACATGTATTCTTCCTTGTTAATAGATTGTTGAGATCCTTAGGGGATCCTAGAGAAGCGTTAAGAGATCTATGGAGAGAATAGTGGATCTCAGATAATCCATTATGATGTATATTTTTATAAATTGTAATTGTATTGTGAATTGAAGCACGGTTAATTGAGGAATAATTGGGCCCGCTAGGCATCTTGATTATAATGAATTACTGATAGAATTGAATACATTTATGATTTTCTATTTTATGCATTCCCATGTGTGTGAACTTTACAGTTAATTATGTCTTTGGTATATTTATGTGTGATATTTGATTTTGTTGTATTTGTGATTTTCCCCTCATTGTGTGTGTAATTTCTTGTATTAAATCAACAATATAGAGAATTAATTATATGGACAAGATTAGCACATACGATGAATCAACTCTGTAATAATGCATTCATCTCAAGAGGATTTGATCATTGATCATTATATATCAATGACCAAAACGAAAGGAGATAATTTGGCTTGCGCTTGTGATATTTTGAGTGTGAGTAAAATTACATGGTCCTATCTACAAGGAATGTTTAGCAATTCAAATTTTTCCTACTATCATGTTCCAACAAATTTTTGGACCCATAACCCATAGGTCTCTGGATTGGAATGAAAGAAAAACATGATCTAAAGGTCCCCCAGAAATTGTTTTCATCAACGTCATCTTGATCAGTGGGTATGGTACACATGCTAGAGTATGTGAAGTCGATATATAACTTCTCAAATATGTAATGGATTTACTGAGATAAAATGTTGTTTCTCCAATAAGGAATATTTCAATTCATGTTCTTGAAATGTTTTCTCATGAAGGCAATTGGGTACTATTCCTTTAATTCCTTTTCTTGAGTTAAAATTGTAGTTATCATTTCATCAAATGTGAAGGTATAGAGAATGAAATCTTTTGAATAACCAGGATAACTAATATTGGGGTTGAGGCTATTTCCTTTTTGATGTTGTCAAATGCCATCTGTTGCTCATTTTTCCATTCAAAATTTTCATCCTTGTTGAGTAATTTGTTGATAGGTTTAAAATTAGAGGCATAATCTAGTACAAATATTCTAGCAAAATTAATCTTCCAAAAGAATAGAAATCCATCTCAAATACTTCTTAATAAGACTCTGGAGATTAACATTGAGGAATTGGATTTCACCTTTAAGGTTCTTATTTATTTACATGTCAAGCCAATTGGAAATTTATCAAATTTCAAATAGAATGTTATATTTTTGTACCACTCAAATGCAAACAATAATCTATTATCACTAACTCAATTGTGAGAATTAATTTTAACTACTTCAATTCTTCCTATTAACCTACATAGGCCTTGACCCTTCACTAGATTTAAAGGTTTTATCTCAAAATAAAATTCTTTTAATTTTACTAATGTGTTTTCTCATTTTCCTTCTCTAAGGTGTTAACTGTAACAACCCTGGGTTAAAAGTTCATGTAATAAATTTAATAAACACAAAATAAGACCAAGGTCATGGGACACATATTCCAAGCTGAATGTTGGGCAAAACATCCTAGTGGGTGTTCATTTGGTTTATTATGCCTAAGGAAATTGGCAAAGGCATTGGATAAGACTTTGAAAAGCAAAAGAGGCATTAATTGGAATTTATTTATGAAGATAAAGGAAAATAAGAGAAAAGAGATATGAAAGGTCACAAATTTGCATGAGAAGGAAATTGAAGCAAAAATAGAGGAAATGGAAGAAATTACAGGTCTCAATGATAAAAAGGCTTCTGGGGATTAGTTCACGGCCTTTTGTCAGTTCAATTCTAGAATTAGTTTCAGAGAGGAGAAGAGCACCAAGAGGGGAAGGAAAGCAAGAAAGAAAATGGAGGACAAGGAAAGCAATGGAAGGAAAATGAAAGAAAAGTAAGGCAAGGATCAAGCAAAGGAAAGGTTGGTTCAAGCAGCTTCAATGGGAATACTTGCAGGTAACAGGTTTCATGTATGATTTCCTAGTTGGTTTTGGCACGGACAATATATGCATGTGTGTACTTGGTTCATTGTTGTCATTAGCATGGGTTTTTCTAGGATTTTACATCGGTTTCAGCCTTGCCTTGCTATTTCCAGATAGCCATGGTGTGATGGGATCTATTCTTGGTTGAGCCTTGAATTACCAAAAGGTTTTGGATCCGGGTGAGGTTGTCTCAAATGTAACAACCCACAAATTTAAATATATAACTAATTAGATCAATTATGTGATTTATAATCAACACACAATTATTTAACCAATTAGCACAAAATTTGCTAAAACACGAGTAGAGATGACTTACCTATAGTGATGATATTTCTTACTTGTGACTCCGAAGTTGAACGCTATTTGAATACCACTAGCTGCCAAAAAAATTTGGGGACGACTCTCCACCCAACCGTAGGCTTAGCTGCACATAATCTTTCTGCAGTTGGTCACCCCTGAACCCTCAATCAATCTACTACTGCCAAGGAATCCTTTGTCTTACAACATTTTTATCCCAAGAGAATAGATGAAGGAATTGATGAATCTCATCCTCCTCATTTTCCATTAAATGGATAAAAAGATGGAAAGGGATTTGCATGCACACATTCCATGTGTCAACATGCAACTTTTACTTCTTTATTTTATGTTTTACTTAATTTGGTATTTCTCTTAATTTAACTCTTTCTTATTTTATTCCTTTTTACTTTTTGTTAACTTTACTTATTTTTAATATTTTATAGTTTACTTGTATATATATTTATTTAGAACTTCAGTTTATTATTTACTATTATTATATTATCTTCATTATTTATTATTTATTTACTATTATTATCTTTTCTTTATTATCTATTATATATTTACTTATATATTAATATCATTTTATTTTATTTATTTTATTATTACGGGGCATTAAAATTTTGGCATGCATGGTATATGCATGTGTGTATTTGGTTCATTATTGTCATTAGCATGGGTTTTGTCGAGTTTTGACTGTATTTTCAGCCTTGCCTCGTCATTTCCAGATAGCCATGGTGTGATGGGATTCATTCTTAGCTGAGCCTTGGATTTCTAGTGGATCCGGGTGAGGTGGTCTCAGGAAAATCCCCAGGGTTAGGGATGGAGATGGTTTTCTCTGAGAAGCCTTCAATGGGTGGGTGGAGACAGGAAAATTCCTCAAGGAATGGTGAAGGAATTCTGAGGCATACAAGCTCGGTTTGGTTTTGTGATATCAGGACTATTTTCTGTAAGATCACAGTAGAGTGAGGGTGGAAGTGGTTTAACCTTTGGATTCCCTTGGTTGTTTATACATTGGTTTATCCCATGAGATCCCACATTCATGCTTTGAATATGGCACAAGGGTGATTGACTAAAAGAAAGATTTTCTTTAGCCCAATATATGGTTGAGCAATACATGGAAGTCCTTGACCTAGTTGGCTTTTGCATATGTCAATAAGAGTTAAGTTCCTCTTATATTTTATGACTAAATGTATGTATTTTAATGATTGTTCTATCATTGTTATTATTTTGGTTATATGTTTGTTATAAGCATGGTTTCATGACAAATCCAAGTTATGGCTCCTATCATGTTTGATTGATCAATGAATGGTTATTGAATGCATGACCTAATAGATGTTATTACAATTGTTATGAGAAGGAATTAGACCTTCTTGATGATTCTCAGATAAGTATCAAACCCCTATGTTCAGATATACATTCATGACATGTAGATTACATGTTTTCTATATGTTTGATGAAATGACTCTCATGGTTAATCTTGGTTAGGTCAAGTTCATGATTAAGTTTTAGGTTAAAGACTTTTTTTGTGTCATTTATTGTTTTGGAAAGTTTCATGAAGTTCTGGCCATTGGTCTGGTGACTAGCCCTGAAAAAGTGGCTTAGATCTCATGGTTGCTTACAAAGATGTGGGTAAAAAAGGCGGTAATCGCTCCCTTGTAGGCTTATGCATGTGACTAGCGGATTACATTTGAATTCAAGCTATGCCAGCATCTAGAAGTCTAGATCAATGATAAAGCAAGTTAACTCAAGGTTTGGGCACCTAGAATGGTGGTTTAGCTCTTGGGGGCTTGTAGAACCAGAGGGAAGCCAATAAAGTCTTAGTTTGTTGACTCCATTTCCTTAAGGTGATATAAGAGTTTGAGTCATGTCATAGTAGTCCTCAGCTCATGCTACCTTGGTAAATCTAGTGAAAGTGGGTAGATGTGAGTGGGGGCGTTACAAAGTGGTATCAGAGCAGGGTTCAACACTTGGACTGGAAGGGCTGGATGCATGTTTTTATGGGTGCATTGCCATGGTTATGGTTATCCATGCACATGGTATTCATTATAGAACTTATTTCATAATGATGCTAATTTGTTGGCTGAGATAGATCAGGATATCTAGATCATTAGAGTGAGGATGTAGCACTCGACCTTGGGGTAAGGGCAAATCATCATATAGGTTTGTCTGTTGGGCATGCAGGTATGTTAGTTAATTGTTTTTATAAGCATTATGGTTATGTATATGTCTATCATTATATTTGTGTTGTGGTTACAAGCATGATCGATGCCAGTTGATTAGTGTGGGCATATGAACATGCGTCAAATAGTCATGAATGATAGTAACTTGTCGTTATATGCATTACGGTCATATGCATGATGATTATGGTGTTTACATTTAAGATATTTATGTTATATGTATCATGTTAATTTAGATTGGTCTTTTCATATGGATATGGTTATGGTATTCAGGTAGGATTCAATGTACTTGTGATATTGTGTCATACTAATCTAGACTAACTTGTGCAGATATGATAGCCTCCCTTGAGATACATTGAGGTATGAGTTTGATTATGTCATTTACTTGGTTTATCTAGCATGTTAGGTTTACAGGTTGTTTGAATGTTTGATTAATTGCATGATATGAGTGTGTGTCTATAAGATTGCATGAAGGAATGATCTTGTTTAAGACAGCTGTATTAAAATAATATGTGTTGAGATAGTTGATATGTACTTGAGTGAAAAGTGTGCGCTAGTTGTAGTATTATGATTAGTGATTGTGAGTTGACTCTTGATTATGACATGGTTGTTAGTATTGGTAAAGGATTATTTCAAATTAATAGACACAATGTCTTGATCTTTGCAACATGTGACTGACATGTGTGAACAGTTGTAGGAAAACATGCTTTCCATTAGTGTGACAACCTAATAGTTGATTTTTTTATATACCTAACAGTTGGATGATCTGACAGTACATAGTAAGACTCGATTGCAACAAGGTAAAAGGTAAAAGAAAGGAATTGGGTGATGTTGATAGTGTTGGACCCGCCAACATTCAGGGGATCAGCAGGGTATGAAGTCCCAACTAGACCTCACATCGTTTGGTGTGGGAGTCCCATCTGGTATGATGGCCTTTTTGCCATTATCATAAGGATTTGCCTCAACTCTTGCTTTTCAGCACAGGAGAGTGGTATGCTTTGTCTTCGAGAAGTGAGGTTCACGTTCCTGGTGAGTGTAAGTGTCACTTGTATCAATGGTTCTTTCATTGTAGAGGGAGAGGGTGAGAGTGAGTCCCAAGTCGATTGGGAGAAATCCCAACTCTACTAGGAACAAATAACACAACAGGACGTGCACAGCTTCCGGTGGAACAGTCCACACGGATGCGGAAGTCACAACACACGACGGAAGATAACATGTATAACACACAGCGGATTAGTCCACATGAGTGCAACGGTTGTTACAACAAGTTTTATGTGAAAGGTTTGTCTAATGTCCGGGAAGGTAGCCACCACAGGCAAGACAATGCTAACAACATATACAACACATTTTCATTAATAGATTATGTATTACAACAAGTGAAATAGTTCAAAAGTGAAACACAGGTTAAAGCAACATGCATCACAAGTGTTTAATATTAGTCTTACAATAGTTAAAATACATGTGTGAAAACGTGTTGGCTTGTTAGCAAGCTTTTGAATTAAGTGAAAGTTCCAAGACACATCGTTACACCATACATCACTAACCCCATGTGAGGGGAATTGGAGCCACTACTTACTCCTCAAAGAAAATATTACAAACTCTCTTGGCCATGTGGGAGGAGATGAGGTGAAAAAGTTTTGCATGTACAAATGAGGGGGTATTTATAGCCAAGGGTGAAACTAACCCTTATGGTTGTGCAACTATCCTCACGACTATTTGACTTCCATGACTTTTCGACTTTACATGACTCTTTGTACAACAAGTGGGTCTCTTGGACTTCCATGTTACGTTACATTGATAGATAGTATGGCCCATAGTAGAGATGTTGACGACATGACTCAACATGACAGTGTTGGTACATTCGTGTTGCTTCTAGTGTGCATGCTAATTTGTAGTGCTACTGGGTGATGGATGTCTTCATGGTGTGTCACAACTTCACCTCTGCATGGCAAAGTGTGTGGAGTCTTCGATGTTCGTTGGTTCGCTTGATGTTGCTTTTGCACGTTGCTCCTTGCCTGTATCTTGGAAGGCTTGACAGGTTCGTCTGTTCACAAAAGGTGCATTTTTGTTCGTTCGTCCGTCCGTGAGCACATCTTGCATGTTTACTCATCTTTCCATCCGTGAACACATCTTTGCATGATCATCCATTTGTGATCACATCTCTTTCCATGCATTGTTTGTTTGTCTGTTGGTGAACCTGTCCTTTTTCATGTTCTCCCCTTCGTTCATCCTATTTGTTGTCGCGCCATGTTTGTTTGTGTACCTGTTCCTACAGTCACTCATGATGGGATGACACCAAATCCAAAAACCTACTAGTCTACCATGATACATGATCATTTCAGATGCAGGTGACTGGGAGAGGCAACAAGCTTGTGAGGCGGGATGGAGGCTCCGAGCACTACTGATGAAAACTATGCAAGAGTCACTGGGTGATGGAGATGGGCAATTGGATCGATAGTGATTGTCCACGAGGTATGGCCTAGTTGGAGGAAAAAAATACTCAGTTTTTGAGGGGAACATTCTGGGTTGTAGGAAGGTTGGGTAGGCAAAATCTACGTAGTTTCTGGAATGAGCAGGTAGTGGGGATTTGCAGCAAAAACTACGCAATTTTTTGGAGGAACTAGCCATGAGATTGGCAGCCAAAACTACCCAGTTTCTAGAGGGAACTAACATCTGGCCATTGGCAGCAGAAACTGCACAATTCCTTAGGGGAACTAGTAGTGAGCTATCGGGAGCTTGGTAGAAAAAATTACACAATTCCTAGAGGGAACTGGTAATCTGCTACTGGGAGCTGTTGGTGAGAGAAATTACATTGATGCTGGGAGGTTGGTCTGTTGATCATCTCTGCATAATTTCTGAGTTGAGCGGACTGTTGGGTAACAGAGGACCTACTCATGAAAACTGCGCAATTTTCTGGATGAGTAATCGGTCGACTTCTCGGGAAGTCTGGCTATAAAAATTGCACAATTTATTGAGAGAGATAGGGACAGGAACTGGGTGTCTGTCTAACCTATTTATGCAATTTTCTTAGTCAGCAGAGTGGGCAATGCTTGCAGCCTCTGCGCAATTTTTCAGGGGAGTCAGTCCCAGGATGGCTACTGGGTCAAACTCTCTGGTTGACCAGCATGGAGACTGGTTGATTTTCTTACGAGAAGCGCAGCTTGAAATGACATGCTTGGTGCTCCTGTGTTATTTTTGGTGACATTCGATTGAGTCAATGGCAGGGTAATGGTCTGGTTTTCAGAGGGGGGTTTGGTCGTCATAACTTCAACAAAATGACTAAGTGTGTGAATGAGTGAAAGATGCATAGGTGATCTTGCAACACACACCTGCATGACTCGACGACGAGACGACTCAAACCATCTAGACACATATGTACAACATGACTAACTGATGGTGTAGGCGAGAAGCACGACACTTGTGATTGATCATTGGTTGACTATGATGACGCTTGTGAGACAATGAATGTGACTCTGTGTGTGAGTGCAATAGATGTTTTCATAGCGAACACAACAAGTACACATGAAGCGAAGTCTTGAGCATAACCAGAACATGGTTGCAAGCATGACTTTGACATCAACATGCAAGACTTAGTGAAATGAACAAGCAAGGAAAATGTGAAGAGTCACACGAGCTCATGGAGTAAACTCGAGTGTGTGCACTCATCAAGTGAAACTCTCAAGGTAGGCTCCGAAATTGGGTGCAAGCCAAAATTTTGGAGGGTGGTTGTAGCTGCTACAACACTTGGTGACACGCTAGTAGAATTCTAGTTTCTCTGTTTTGGTTCATTAATAGCACAGGTCCTTGGTCTTTCAGGGAGTATTGAATCATTGTGCAGGTTACTTCGACTTCCCCATTTACCCCATGGACATTCATGGTTCACCTTTTTCCAACTTATTCAATCACAATCAAAATTTTAGCTTGATCATAATGTTTCGAATTCATGAAGGGTAGTTTAGCTTGCAAGTTGAAGATTTTTAGAGTATAAGTTTTCATCTTTGGTATTGCTTTGTTGCCAACAGGCCTAGTTAGTACCCCGACGGAGTCATGCTGGAACACATGCATTGCTCCACTGCCAGCGAGCCTGTTCAGTACCCCGGTGGAGTTGCATGCTTCACCTCTCTGCGCAGGAAACCTTTCTCTTCTTTCGCCTTTGTATTATTTTATTTTTTTAAGAGGACTGTGCATAGGGACTTATTTATTTTTGGGTGGAAGAGAGATCGCAAGTTATTGAGAGCATAAGAGGTTATTCCTTCAGAGAAGCATGTGAGGCCTCTGACATAGGTTTGCTCGTTTTGATTTTCCCCTTCTCCATTTTTACTAGTTGGATGAGCTTGAACACACATAGCAAAAGGCTGAGTATAGGCATGGGCTTCCCAGTGTGAACACAGGTTCATGGTTGGACCAAAACTTCCCTTGCAGACGGTTCATATTTTCTATCAAGACTTCATCGGTCGAAGGTTATAACCAAGCACAGAGAAGATGGACACAAGATTGGCCAAGTGCTGCAGTGTCACAAGTCTCTTCATATTTCAGTCACATACTCTATTCAGAAGCCAGAATGTAGTAGTTGGCAGAACTTATTTCTAGAAACAAAAATAGTAATATATCAAGCAAAAAAAATGAACGTAAAAAAAAATAGCAAGCAGAACAAAAAAAGTGAAAAAAAGATAGTAAGCAAAGAAAACAAGATGAAAACAACAAGCACCAAGCAAACTATGTACGTGGCACGGGGTGCGGCCTGAACTACTAGAAGTAATGCTTGAGATATTGGTCATTGATAGGAAGGTTTTCAATCCTCCCATCAAGTGATTGTAAATGATACATGTGTGGGCCAAGCTTCTCATTGATTGTGTACAGACCAATCCATAGGGACTGGAACTTCATATGTTTTCCCTTGTCTTCATGGGGCTTATCCCATTTCAAAACTAAGTCACCAACATCAAAGTTAGCTTTCCCTATAGACTTCTTATCGAACCATCTCTTGATATGGTTCTGGTGGAGTGTGAATTTTTCTTTTGCTTTCATCCTTTCTTCCTGAAGCTTATGGAGAGCATCCATCCTACGCTGAACTAGCTGGCAAGGCTTGCCTTGGGATTCTTGGGAAAGCTGAAGTGCATGCAAGTAAATATTTGGTGGAAAGATGGCTTCTTTTCCATAGACCTGGAACTATGGTGAGGTATTCATATAAGGCTTGGGTGTTACACGGTTAGCCCATAATGCATTCGTCGGGGCGGTATGCCAGTTGCGCTACTCAGAGAAAACAATCTTCTTGATTATATGGATGAGGTTTTTATTTGTGGACTCTATGAGACCATTTCCTTGTGGGTAATAGTTAGATGAATGCTTTAGCACAATACCATTATGTAATGCAAAGTCATAGAGTTTAAAAGGAAAAAAGTAAGTTGAATTATCAAAAACAAGTGATACTGGAACGCTGAAGCGTGAGATGATGTTCTGTTGGAGGAAGTTGATGACCTCTTGGTCGTTCACTTGTTTGAGCAGAAATTCTTCTATCCACCACATGAAGTAATCAGTTGTTGTTAGAATGTAGCGATGTTGCTTTGATGAGTGTGGGAATATTTCCCCAATGATGTCCAAGCCCCACTGTTGGAATGGTTCGGTCACTACAACGGGGTGCAGTGGGATCGTTGAACTCCGTGTTCTATCGGCACATTGCTGACAGACCAGGCACTTGCGGGCATAAGCATGTCCATCCTTGAATAATGTGGGCCAGTAGAAATCGCCTCGTGTAACTTTGTGCGCAGTGGTGTTTCTCAAAAAGTGACCCCTGACGGGTCTGTCATGTAGATCTTGAAGTACCTTCTCTGATTCATGTGCCTCCAGGCACCTGAGAAAAATTCCATTACTGTGTTTCCTGTAAAGCACTCTGTGCACCAACTGATATGCTAAGGCTTTAAAGCGCAATTCCCTCTTCTGTATTGTTATCACTCAGATTTTCCTTGAAGTTGTTAGGAAGAGGAAAGGGGTCTGAGGTAACCACAAACCAACTTTTAGGTATAGAATCTAGCCAATCTGTACCCAGAGAGGGCTCTCTCTTTAAGTTTTAGCTTTGCTTTGAAAGATATTAGGCTAGTTATGAAAGTTTAGGGGTTTTGATTATGTTTGGTGGTGGATTCTTAGACATTGCTGTAATACTAATTATTTTGGAATAATGTGTTGTTGGACAAAATTTTGTATGGCTAGCTGGATGAAGAATTAATGCAAAAGACTTTTCATAGGATTCCTGAGTCAGACACCGGATCAATAAGTCTTCTATATCTCATGTTTTAAATTTTTCTTGTTTATTATATCAACTGTGTTTCATATCTGAATGATAAACGAAAAATAATAATTCATAAAGTGCTTGAGTGCAATATGTTTTCATTCATTTTTGTTCTTAATGTTTTCCTCTAAGCTGGCATAAACAGTGAATTCTTAATTGCTCCTGTTTCCTAGTTTATTCACTTTGATTATTTAGTAAAGAATTCTTAACTGCTCTTTATTGGTAATCATCCAAATTCCCTCTTTCAAATATGTTGAAGGATTCTTAATTACCCTTCATCCCTTTTGAGTCCATTCCATCTATTCTAAGTCTTTATTTGTTCCCTATTTAACTATCTTTCCCTGTGAAACCATCCCTTGTTAAGAAACTAAATCTAATTAAGCCATCTTCTTTGACTCCATTAGCCCAATGGCCTAAACTACTCAGTCCTGCCCCTCTGCTATTGAATTCCACCACCAAACATAATCAAAACCCCTAAACTTTCATAACTAGCCTAATATCTTTCAAAGCAAAGCTAAAACTTAAAGAGAGAGCCCTCTCTGGGTATAGATTGGATAGATTCTGTACCTAAAAGTTGGTTTGTGGTTACCTCGGACCCCTTTCCTCTTCCCAACAACTTCAAGGAAAATCTGAGTGATAACATGTATGATGGGAAATTGAGACGGTACGGTGTCGTGCTCAAGGTACTCAAGCATATCTACATACCAAGAGGTTCCATCTTCAATGGGTGTGGCTCACCTTATATCATACATCTCAATTTCCTACTCCCAGCCAGCGAGCTCTTATTCACTCTTCGGTGCATGTACAACTTTAGCTGCAAGTCTACAGAGCCCATGTCCTTTCATCGTTTGAACTAGCTTGATTTCAAGATCATACTCTTGCAAGCCTATCATCCAGTTCGCACGTTGTTCACCCAATTCTTATTGTACAAGCAATGTGCAAACTACTGGGTGAGGGACGAAGACTATGCAGTGGTTCTTCAGCAAGTAGGGCCTAAAGTGTTTCACCGCCTTGTAAACTGCATAAGATTGCCTGTCAATGGCGAGTTAGTTGAGTTCTGGTCCCTACATGCTTGCGCTCATGAAGGATATTGGGCATTCATCGTTCATCTCATCCTTCTGAGTGATTACTACAGCTAGTGAATTATCAGAGGCGAAGATGTATAGCAGGAAATCCTTCTTGAAGTCTGGGTCATAGATTGCAGGTGCTTCTGCAATGGCTTGCTTGATCCAAGCGAATACGTACTTTTCCCTCTTGCCCCAGCTGTAGACTACATATTTCTTGATCATGTCCAGCATGGGCTTAGCTATTTGCACACAATCCAAGATGAACTTCTGGAGGAAGTTTATCTTGCCCAAGAAGGACTGCATGGCTTTCTTGTTGACTAAGGAATCTGTGTAATAGTCTAGACTTGGTCCAGATCCACCTTGATCCCGCTTTTGGTGACAATGTGTCCGAGAAGGTTCCTCCCAGACACTGCGAACACACTCTTTTTAGGATTCAAGGAAATCCCGTATCTCTGACATTGCTCAAAAATTTCTTCAAATGGCATATGTGGTCTTCTTGTCTTTTTGAGAACACAGTCACATCATCGAGGTATACCACTACACTCTATCCGATGAGTCTGTGAAAAGTGATTTCCATGGCATGTTGGAAGGTTGTTCCTGCATTCACAAGCCCAAATGGCATTCGTTTGTAAGAGAACGTACCCCACTTGGTACGGAAAGCAGTTTTAAGTTTGTCAGGTTCTACTACCAAAACCTGATTGTATCCTGAGAAACCATCAAGGAGAGAAAAAATTTGTGCCCCAGATATTGTTTGCAAAATGTGGTCCATAAACGGTATGGGGTATTTTTCTTTGTCCAAGGCGCGGTTTATGTTCCAAAAATTGACACACAAGCGGATTTCCCCAGACTTCTTACGTACAGAACAAGATTTGAAACCCATGTGGAATGACGAACTTTGTATATGATCGTGCATCCAACAGCTTAGTGAGCTCTTTCTGTATGAGGTGTTCAAGTGACGGATGTACTTTCCTCAGCTTCAATTGATATGGCTTGACCCCTTCTTTTATCGGGATGATGTATTGGATGATTCGCGTGTCATAAGTTTTCATATCATCATACGTCCATGCGAACACATCTTGGTATTGTTTGAACAAGCGGATAAAGGCTTGCCACTCTTGTTATGTACAACATGTACCAAGATTGACAAACTTCGGATCTTGCTTTGTTCCCAGGTTTATCAGTTCGTGCCTCATGGTGGAACGGTGGGTCTTGTTGTTCCTTGGCCATTGAAAATGTTCTTGTAAGTCATAAATCTTTTCCAATGTTGTCACATTTTTCTTGATAAGGTGGCCTTTCTTGTCACTAGCTTCTACTTGCAGAGAGTGCTCGTGCTCATCATAATTTATCGTTACATCTTTGAAGACGTTAGCGTTGGCCATGAAATACAGTATCAATTGATCATCATTAAATACGCGTAAATTAGTTATGTTATCCAAGATAGATGGGTTGTACAAAATTTCAATAGTAAATATATCCCTAATCGGTGACATTCTCAAAGTTGCATTTGCTATAGCATTGGTAGTTGCATTACGTGTCCATGGTACAACAATGTTGTTAAATGCTTGGAAGTTTGAGATTAATCGCCATACCTCTAGCTGGCAACTTTTGAGATGCGATGACAAACATTGAATGATGTTACATACCTGTCTTACCACTATCTTTGAATCGCATACCACTTTGAGCATGACCACGTTGAAGTTGATGGCCTTCTGCAAGCCTAACATGAGTGCTTTATACTCAGTAACATTGTTCATGCACTCGAACTCCAAGTGACTTGAAACCAAATGCTTCTTGTTGTAAGGCTCAATCAAGACACATATGGATCCTGAGCCATCCTACGTCTTTGATCCGTCAAAGAACATGGTCCACAACTTGTTTGTACACGGACCGCTTGATGTGCCAATACTACTGCTACTACTGTTGTTGTTACTACCGCTACTATTGGTACAATGTACTGTACAAGTTTCATTACCATCAATTGGGCAAGGAAGGAGTCCCAACTGCGTGTCTAGTGGGGTTGGAGTTGGTCGCACAGGATAAGACCCCAAATTTGTTTCTAGGAGGTAGTTGCCAAACATGAGTTTTGCGAAGGCCAACAGTTCATTCTCACTATTAAGGGGGGTAACATTGTGCTTCATATACCTCTCAAACAATTCCCAGATTTGGTTGCATTTGCCCTTGTATGGAAGCTGCATGTGAGACCAGTCTATAGCAAAATATATGTCTAACTTGCTGGACCAGTCTCTGCTAAGTAGTAGACCGTATGCTTCTGATATATCCACAACCACTATGTTGATGCATTTGTGGACTCAACTCTCATGAGATAATCAGATGATCACGTCTCATAGTTCACTAATGGCTAGTACCGATGTCCGATCAAGCTATATGATTTGCATGGATGTCTCGCTTCATCATGCATTGATCTTTTTCGCCATGGAGAGCGACATGACGTTGACTGCCATGCTGGAATCAACAAAGCAGTTGTGAACATTGCAGTTAAATATTTCGAATGATAATAGGAATGGATGGAAACCTAAGATCACTTCTTCCATCCGAAGTGTGTTGAGTACGGTGGAAAGAGATCCAGGAGGCATGCTTGTTCATTTGATAGTAGAGGCTGCATTGTCTGTTGCTTTTTGTCCCAATGCATGTAGTAGGATGTCTCATTGACTCTAGATCTTGGCTAGCTCGAACAAACTGATGTTCGCTCGGGTTTTCTTCATGTCATCTACAATGTTGTATTCCAAAGGAAGTAGACTCACCGAGGTGTCCAGGGTAGAACAAATTCTCATGTCGTCCGGTAGAGTGTTCTATAGCTTGTTGCGCATGGATGTAGCCTTGTTTGTCACTGTCTTCCTAGACTTGTTTTGTGTTTTCTGCTTTGGGGTGACCAGTGGATTGGCCTTCCTCATCAACAGTCTCATATTTTCTTGTGCTTCCCCAAGTGTAAGGGGAGCACCTTTACTCCTGATATTGTATCGTTCATTTTGTGTTTGGGGCTTCTTCTCGGTGTTCGTCTTTGACCTTACTTGCGAGCACTAATATGAATTCACCACATGCCCAGAACTTGATGGTTCATCAAGTGCAACCTCTTTTTCATCATCAGTATCTTCCGACTGCTCCTGCATACTATTTTCTCCATCGAAAGTATGACTACATACACGCTTCCAGTCTGAACAAGAGTTCTCGGGGTGATGTTCTTCATGGTATGAACAGAATTTCGGATCTACACACTGTTCAACTTGGAATACAGATCTTTGTGTAGTTTCTGGAGAGGGCCAGTTGCTACTTGACGAGATGCCTACTTGTCTCTGCTTGGGTGGATGGCTCTTGCAAATGTGTTTATTTTCTATTGTTTGAGCTCGGACACTTTCATATTCAAGTTCTTGACCATGCGAGTGAGGGCTTCAATATCAGTTGCTTACTTGTCTCTACCCTTTCTTGCCATCGCTTGGTACTTCTTGCTCACATCTTTGGAGTCCTTTGTTGATTCGTCATCCTTGAGGACTCCAATTGTGCGTAGGTCTTTCTCAATAGCAATAGCCTCTTCATAGTTTTCTAATATTGTTGGTTTTACAACTTGCTTGACAAATGACACAACGTTGGTTGGCAATTCAGACGTGTAGTAATCAATAGTGATGGAGTCATGAGGTTTAGTGTCTACTGCAAACTTGTTCAATATGCATGTAAACCTTTGATTGAAGTCCTTTACCTTTTCTTTTCCCTCCATATTTAGGCTTTCCAATTCTTTGAGTAGCATGGTTTGGGTCTTGTCATCAACACACTTTTCAAGGAACATGCATTTGAATGCACCCTAGTTCTGTATAGAGTTCGATGGAAGGCTATGATACCATGCAGATACACGACCATCCAAGGTACATGGAAACAATCTACATGCTACGTAGTCATGCTGTACCTCAAGGGTCTGCAGCTTCAAGTAGAAGTTTTCCAAGTGATCTTTTTCCTTCACCGTGTTGTCAGGGTTAAACTTGATGTTCATTCTCTCTTCTTGCTACGACATCTTGTACAGAACAGCGGGGAGGGACAGTGGTTCCTAAGTCATCCATTCCATATTTGGGTCAGCCATCTCTTCTTCTTCTTTGTCCTCCTCCTCTCTTTTAGAATCTAATGGTTCCAGCTCTAAGTCCATTGGTTCATCTCTGCCTCCTCCTCCATTGCCTTCCCCTCTGCCTCCTGTACCAGATTCTGATCTCAATATCACAAGAGTGTCTTGTTCACCTTGCCGGAACACTAGAGGTTCCTCACCATCTTCAATAGCTTTTGTTAGACCTTCAAGTGTGGTAAGGACTGCTTCTTCTACCAATGATACAAAAACTCCTATAGGAGTGGCTTTTGGCTTTCTTGACGCGTATATGAGATGGTGTATGCAAAGAATCAGTTAGATTACTTTAGCAAACTGGTGAGTTATGGGATGGACAGAGCGAAATTGATGATACAGAATCTCATGTTCAATCCTGGTAGGTGAGGAGTAATCAACTACAGAGTTGCATGTAGGTGAGAGGGAGTGTGAGTTACTACCTTAACCAGATGGTTGATGAATGAGTGTGAGAGGATGTTCAACCATATATAATTGGCTGCCCTCCTTCTAGCCCCAGAAATGTTGACGGTGTTTGACCTGCCAATATTCATGGGATCAGCCTGGTATGAAGTCCCAACTAGACCTCACATCGTTTGTTGTGGGAGTCCCATCCCGTATGATGGCCCAGTTGCCACTATCTTAAGGATTTGTCTCAAATCTTGCTTGTCAGCATAGGAGAGTGGTATGATTTGTCTTCGAGAAGTGAGGTTTGCATGCCTGGTTAGTGTAAGTGTCACTTGTGTCAATGGTTCTTTCACCATAGAGGGAGAGGGTGAGAGTGAGTCCCAAGTCAGTTGGGAGAAGTCCTAACTCTACTTGGAACACACAACACAATAGGTCGTGCACAGCTTCCGGCGAAGCAGTCCACATGGATGCGGAAATCACAACACACAAGGGAAGATAACACATATAACACTCAGTGGATTAGTCTACATGAGTGCAATGGTTGTTTCAGCAAGTTTTATGTGAAAGGTTTGTCTGATGTCCGGGAAGGTAGCCACCACGAGCGAGACAACATTAACATCATATACAACACATTTTCATTAATAGATTATTTATTACAACAAGTGAAATAGTTCAAATTTGAAACACAGGTTAAAGTAACATGTATCACAAGTGTTTAATATTAGTCTTACAACAGTTATAATACATGTGTGAAAGCATGTTGGCCTGTTAGCGGGCTTCTGAATTAAGCGAAAGTTCCAAGACATGTTGTTACACCATACATCACTAACCCCGTGTGAGGGGGGTTGGAGCCACTACTTACTCCTCAAAGAAAATATTACAGACTCTCTTGGCTATGTGGGAGAAGCTAAGGTGAAAAATTATTTTGCATGTACAAATGAGGGGGTATTTATAGCCAAGGGTGAAACTAACCCTTGTGGTTGTTCAACTACCCTCATAACTATTTGACTTCCATGACTTTTCGACTTTGCATGACACTTTGCACAACAAGTGGGTCTCTTGGACTTCCACATTACATTACATTGATAGACACTATGGCCCACAGTAGAGATGTGGATGACATGACTCGACATGACAATGCCGGTACATTCGTGCTGCTACTGGTGTGCATGTCGAGTTGCAATGTTGCTGGGTGATGTATGTCCTCATGGTGTGTTACAGCTTCACCTCCGCATGGAAAAGTGCACAAAGTCTTCAATGGTCATTAGTTCACTTGATGTTACTTTTGCATGTTGCTCCTTTCTTGTATGTTGGAAGGCTTGACAGTTTTGTTTGTGCACGAAAGGTGCATGTTCATTCGTTCATCCAACCGTGAGAACTTCTTGCATGTTTTCTCATTTGTTCATCCGTGAACACATCTTTGCATGATCGTCCATTCACGAGAACATCTCTTAGCATGCATCGTTTTTTGTTCGTTAGTCAACCTGTCCCTTTTCATGTGCTCCCCTTCATTCATCTTGTTCGTCGTCGCACCATGTTTGTTTGTGTACCTGTTCCTGCAGTCACTCATGACGGGACAACATCAAATCCAAAAACCTCCCAGTCTACCATGATACATGATCATTTCGAATGCAGGCGACTGGCAACAAGGTAGTGAGGCGGGATGGAGGCTTCAGGCACTGCTGATGAAAATTATGCAAGAGCCACTAGGTGATGGAGATGGGAAATCTGGATTGACAGTGACTGTCCGCGAGATCTGGCCCAGCTGGAGGAAAAAACTACGTAGTTTTTTAGGGGAACAGTTCAAGTTGCAGGAAGGTTGGGCAAGAAAAATCTACACCATTTCCAAAAATAGCGGGTAATGGTGCTTGGCAGCAAAAACTGCGCAAATTTTTGGAGGAACAGGCCGGGTTGTAGGTAGGCTTGGCAGACAAAAAATGTGCAATTTTTTGGAGGAACTGGTCAGGAGCTTAGGAGCCAAAACTGTGCAATTCCTGGAGGGAATTGGTAGCTGGCTGTTGGGTCACTGGCACCAAAAACTCCGCAATTCCTAAGGGGAACTAACAGTCAGCTGCTGGGAGCTTGTAAGTAGAAACTGCACAATTCCTGGAGAGAACTGGCAGTCTACTGCTGGGAGCTGCTGGTGACAAAAATTGCACTGATGTTGGGAGGTCAGCCTGCTGATCATCTCTACACAATTTTGTAGCTGACCAGACTGCTATGCAGCAGAGGGCCTGCTCATGAAAATTGCGCAATTTTCTGGATGAGCAGCTGGTCGACTTGTCAGGAGGGTTGGTTGGAAAAATTGCACAATTTCCTAAGAGAGACATGGAGGGCACTGGGTGTCTGTCTGGCCTGTCTGCACAATTTTCTCAGTCAGCAGAGCGGGAAATGCTTATAGCCTCTATGTAATTTTTTAGGGGAGTTAGTCTCGGGGTGGCTGTCAGGTCAAACTCTCCTATTGACTAGCATGGACACTGATTGATTTGCTTGCAGCCAGCACAGCTTGAAATGACTTTCTTCGTGCTTCTGTATTGTTCTGGGTGACAGTCAATCGAGTTGATGGCGAGGTGATGATCGGGCTGTCAGAGGGGGGTCCAGTCATTAGAACTTCACCGAAATGACTAAGTTTGTGAATGAGTGAAAGATGCATACGTGATCTTGCAACACACACTTGCATGACTCGATGATGAGATGAATCAAACCATCTAGACACATATGTACAACATGAATGATCGATGGTGTAGGCGACAAACGCAACATTTGTGATTGATTGTTGGTCGACCGTGATGACACTTTCACAACAGTGAATGTGACTCCATGTGTGAATGCGACAAGTGTTTTCATAGCAAACACAACAAGTACACACAAAGCGAAGACTTTGAGCACAACCAGAACATCGTCGCAAGCATGAATTTGACATCAACATGCAAGACTTGGTGAAATGAACAAGCAAGGGGAATTCAGACTCACGCGAGCTCACAGAGTGAACCCGAGTATGTTCATTCATCAAGTGAAACTCTCAAGGGAGGCTCCAAAATTGGGTGTACGCCAAAATTTTGGAGTGTGGTTGTAGCCGCTACAACAGGTGAAAATTCCTTTGGCTATGTTTGGAAACCACAATTCCAAATGAATGAGTACTTGGTATATAGAAAGCCTTCTTAACCTTGATTTTATTTGACATTATGTGGATATGTGATATATTCATGAACATGTACCTCATAGGTATATTAGCTAGTTTCTATTTATAGATGGATTCATCAAGTGAATTGGAATCCCTTAAGATATGATATATGTACGTGTTTAGTTACAAAGAAATGTGATCATTACAATAAGGTAAAGTAACTGGTATATTGTTATGTTTATTTATCTACTGACAATTGTGTGTTCATGGTAGTATGATGCAAGGGATTGTACAGCAAAAGAGATTGCCATGAAATCTTGAAGAATGATCAAGTTGAGCTTTCCCATAGAGGCATTGGGAACCCATGGGGATTGGGTCATGGTGTGTGTTGCTAATTTTGTGCTTTTGGTGCTTTGTGATTTGTTTGTGCTTGATTTGCAGTTTTGTTTATGTCTGGTGTATGGTCATGCCACTTTTTTGTGGTGTCATATTGCAATTGGTTTTCATGGTTTTCTTCTTGTTTGTTTATTTTTCTTTCCTTTTATGTTTTGAGGGTATTGGGAATTGGTGAGGGAAAGAGGAAAGTTAATGGAGCTTTGGAAAATTTGAATGAAACAAATAGGTAATGTAAGACTTGAATAAACCATGTTGCATGTATAAGGGCTGCTAAAGGTAAGAATATAATAGTCAGTCAGACTAGTTGGGTCCATTGGTATAAATGGACGGTGGTAGGATAGTCATGAGGAAGTTAACAAGAAAGGTGAAGTAAATGGATATCATATGCCTTGGCTATGTTGGGAATGATAGTTCTCAATGTTGTGCATGTTGTGCACAGATAGAGGGATTTCTCTTAACCTTGACCTTATGATATCTGGTAACTATGTTGTTATTATAATTATGATGATGTTTATATATGTATAAATGCATGTATATATGTCATTGTCTAATAAGGTAGTCAGGGATCATGATGGTTTTATGTTAATGTTTATATGTATATATGTATGTAAGTATGTCGTTGTCTAACAGGGTCATCAGGGATCATGATTTTTTTATGCTAATGCTGATATGGATATATGTATGTATGTGTGTTGATTTTAGGTAGGGTTATCATGGATCATTCTTATGGAAGAATGATTTCTTATGCAGGTGAATGGCATGAAGAGGTTCCTGGTATTATGAGGAATCAAGTGGGAAGAGTAGCCCTGATAGATGTATAAAGTCAGTAGCATTTGGATATGATTTGAAATTATGTGATTATACTATGTCCATGTTTATGCTATGGCAGGTAATTTTGAGCAATACATCAGTGGAATGAAAACATTTTGATCTGTGACTAATCTATATGTGAAACTGCTTAAGGTTTATGAAAAATTTCAAGCGATTAAATAGGGTCTTTTAAGGCTCTTATGTTAAATTCATAAACACATAAACATGAATTTAAACTTCAGAAATTGCATAATATTGCATAAAATATCACCACAACAGTAAACACAAAACAATAATTGATGAAGGATTTCACCTCTCCTCGGCTATGTCTCCTAGTCCAACTTCCAATGCTTGGGCCTATATCATTATGATCATAAAAATAATGTTTAGATCAAGTTTCAATGCTCAAATGGCTTCAATAACATCTCCAATGGCTTTAGAGCTATCAAAAACTCCTGTCTAGCCTCTTTCTGCTCCCGAAAAGACCAAAAACTGAGAAAGTTATGAGCTTCCCAAGTTTTGTTGCTAATCGACCCACAAATTCACCAAGTTCGGCTAGCCGTCCTACAATTTTGCCCCATTTTCAGTTACCTAGGTGACAAATCGACAAAAATCCAACACAAATTGTGGGATGGTTAAATTTGACTTTATCCCCTTGCACTCCGGTGGTCACATGGGTGACCCATATGCCCGAGGGCTAGCGCTCTAGCCTTGGTCCCCTCCGCTTTGACCCTAGTCTTGGCACCTGGTCGCATGGTTATGTTTTAAGGTTGGGGGGTCGAGGGCTAAGCCTTGGCCCATGGTCCTGCCCCTAGTCCATGACTGAATCCTATGAAGGTTAATTCGACCTACCCCAAAATTTTAGTGGCCACCGAGGTACCACGTGGCAGCCTCTAACTGAGCCACATGGCGGCCTCTGGTTGGTCCACATAACCAACACCAAAATGACCAATCAGACACTGCAAACCTAGCACCACTACAAACTTGACAAGTGGCATGATGTCATTGGCTTTTTTTGAAGCCCATTCATTTTCCAAATCAGCAGGCCCAGTGAGCATGCCACGTCAACAGTATGGACTGTTGACTGGGTAGCCCTGCACAAAATTTTGCATGTTTGCCAAATTGATCAGAACTCATTTCAGGGAGCGTACAACATTCGTTTTCTGTGAAATGAGTTGTATTGGATTCAGGATGACGAGATCTACGCATTCATTCAGGTTTCGTATCAATCCGACAACTTTCATTTTTGAGTATATTTTTTAGCACCAAATCACTCCTTCCCACTCAAAGCTTTTGGACCCAAAAATCTCTTTTATTACTAAACATTTGGATCAGAGTATAACCCCCTCACCCTTCCAGTCTCAATCCACTGGAATTTTCCTGAATTCAACAATTTGGGATTTTAATGAAAATTGATCTTTTCCTTGATTCTGGAGACCCTATCTTCTTGTTGTAGATACCATCTTGGTGCAATTTTTAGAAAAACAAACTATCCTTGGAGGAACAAATATACTCCTTCCTTGTTCATCAATCGAAGGAAACATAAACAACTTGAAATCCTTCTTACCTCGACCATTGTCGACACGACAATGTTTAACTTGTCTTTCCCTGTACTTGGCTCGACTCTTGGCCAAGTGTGTTCGCCATTGCCATTTACCATTTCGAAACCCCAAGAAGAACTTGTGAAACCTATGCCTTATTTATCAATTTTCTTTGTTGCTTTCTCTTTGATCTTTGCACCCTTTAGCACCGACATCTTGTTCTCGTCACTATCCAACGATCATGTATGTTTTTGCAATTGTTTTTCATCTTGCTTACCCCATTTAGAAGGCAACATTTTAGAGCCCTGAAACAACTTATTACAACCATTAAAAAATTCAATTAAATCAAATTTTTCATTTGATGCATCTCCTTGAAAGGCCTCATTCACAACGTCTCTATGCTTGAACATTAACAAAGAAAAATGTTTACTTGCATTCACAATTCTCTTCATTTGTTCTACATGCATAACAGACAAACTCATCTTGTTCCTATGTGCTCTAACTATGTATACATTTCCATTCTTGAATAAGTAGTACTTATTCTCATGGTGATGAAATATTTCCCTCCTATCATAAAGATATGGGCTTCCCATATCAATACCTAAAATCTCAAGCGAAACTACATCAAGTCCAACTTCATCAAGAATGTTTGCATTGATTGCAAATATTAGGATACATTTCCTTATCACCTGCAAAGTTACATTCTTACATATCCAGCCTAAAGGATACGTTCTTGGATGTGCAATAGTTTCTAGATTTAACCTCTTGACTATGTCTTCAAAAATCAAATTTGCTTGAGAACCACTATCAAATAGTATGTCTATTTTGGTATGCTTTGAAACAACTCTGATATGGAAAAGTTCAATTCTTGTTTCATCATCTTGAGTATCATTGGAACAACTTGAAGAACTAGTGCTTGCTATGTTATTACCTTCCAAACCCATTGTTGCAATATTGGTTCCATCTCTAGAATCAGAACCTAAGTCATGATCTATAATTGCAACTATTGTCTCCTTCTCTTTCTTTTTAAGTTTGTTGGGTCTCATTTCTGGATGGAGTTTCCGGCAATGATTTTCATCATGGCCATTTTTCAAATAGTGTTTGCATGTGAGTTTTTATTTTCCCATTTTAATAGAAGCATTCTTCTTACCATTTCCCTTAAATTTACCCTTTCCTTTTTCTCCAGTTTCAAGGGAACTCTCACTTTTTTCATCTGAAATATTTTTCCCTATTGCTTCTAGATGTGTGTCTTGAACACAAACCTCATCTAAATTTGTGGGATTGAACATGAGAATAGTGTTCCTTAGGTAACTATGTAAACCTCCAATATATTTTAACAAAGTGTCTTGATATGACAAATCTACACCCAATACTAGTGCTCTTCTCCTAAATTCTTGAGTATAGTTTTGAACACTTTGTCCTTTTAATTACCTAAAAATTTTCCAATCCATAAAATCCTTCTACATACAAGCTAATGGATAAAACTTTCTTCTCAGTGCAGCAATAAAATCAATCCAAGAGGTTGAGACCTTACCATGCTTTTTCATTTCCTCTTGTGTTTTGGCTTCCCACCAAATCAATGATCTGATAACCACCCTTTGAGTGACCTCAGTTGAAGATTTATTAAACAAAAATGTATTACAGACCCATGTACTTGTGTTTTGTGTTATTGAAACAATGGATCGATCAGATTGCCAATACACAGAAAATAAGTGGAAAGACAGCAGAGAAATACAGTAAGCAACACAAAGAGACAAACAATTTTTAATAAGGATTTCACCCTATTCTCCAGGGCTACGTCTCTGATCCAAATTCAGTGGTGGCCTTGTTTTATTGTGTCTTACAGCAAAGAAATTACAATACAGGGACTCAATATGAGTTCTCTCGAAGCATATTTTGCTTGGCAGCATGGTTCTTGGATTCCCCAAGCCACTCAGAGTTCACAGACTCTTTTTCTTCCTACCAGCTCTGTGACCCTTGGTCTATAATGGAAAGAGCCAACTGTGATGCTCGATCCGGACAGATTCCTCTATGGGAAGGCTTGAATCTCAAGCTCTGTGGTGCTCGATGCTGCCTGTGGTCAGCTCAGCCCTCTGTCTCCTCTGCTTGGCTTTACTGCTCTATGTGTTCACTGTCTCTCTTAGTTTCTTGGACTCCTCTCAATGCGAGTTTCCAATTAACTCTTCTCCTCTCTCTGTCTCTTACCACTTGATCTTTGTTCTGACTATCTCTTTTCATGGCTTTAGTAATTCCAGCCCTATGCATGTTCGATTCCTCTCCCGCATGCGGCAATTCTCCTTCTACAGCTGCGCTTGGAATTCCTTGTTCGGTGTCAGCACAAATGCTTAGGCAGTGGCCACGTGTCTCCATCTAACTGGTGTCAGCACGCTCCATCGGTTCATTTCTTCCATTACGTCGTGTATGCGTTCTTTCTCCACCGTGGTGGTCAAATGGACTCCAAATCCCTTTAGAACTCGGCTTGATCCCCTGTCAATTCTACTTCCTCCATCAGGCGCAATCTCAGCCATCCTATCTGGGCTCCTCCAGATCCAACGTCATACGCACGTCGAGCGCGGTTGACTTGCTCTACCGATAGTGCGCGATCAGCAGTGATTTTTCTCTCACCTCCACTACCATGTATCAATCGCTAAGTGGGATCACTCTGCTCTCCTCCAAAACCTCTTACCATTCAAGGGCGCCCCGATCAATACCTCCGGTTTTCCAAAGCGCGGGTCCCGCTTTTTTCCTTTAGTGCTTTTTGTTTCTCCGCCCACAGTTCTCCGACTCCCAACGCGACTGAGTGCTTAAGGCTCTTCCATTTTGGCCCTATTTTCCCAGTGATGCGTGATTAAGCACTAATCGCGCATCAAAATCGCCTCCTTTTCCCGATCCGGGGCTCCCAGGGGCTACTTTGACCTCTTGCGCAGTCTCCATGGGCCTCGATCAGCGCGCTTTAACCGAGGTCCTCGTCGTTCTACGTTGGCGGCAATTGCCACTGGTTCAAGGCATTTTTTTTCACTGTTTTGGAATTTTCAAGGATTTGTTCAACTCGATACAGTCAAGGTTCTTGACAGTCTTTTGTGGATCCGATTCGGATCACGGCCTCCCTACTGAAAAAGCTTTTGGACCACCAAAATTTGGTTTTCTTCAAGCATTGACTAAGTGAGGAAACTGTTGTCTCACTTGTCCAACCTCAATCCACTTTGCATTGCTCGGCTTCGAATCTTTAAGCCCAATCTTGAGGTATTCCACTTGTCCACTATGTGTCATCATTACCTTCCTATCCAGCACTATGTCTTATCGTAACTCATTAAGATATTCAGGTAGCAGGTCATCAACAGAAGGTAATTGACTCTGCTCTTCAGGGTCCTCAATCATTGAAGGTTCGAACAACCTCAAGCAATATGCGTTCACGACTGAGTAGATGTGCATGTAAGCTAGAAGATCAAGGCAAAAAGCATTTTCACCAATCTTCTCAAGTATCCTGAAGGGTCCATACCTGATAGGTTTTAGCTTTTTACCTTCACCTTGCATCCTGTCCTTACTGATATACAGCCAGACTTGGTCTCCAACTTGAAAACTATGCTCCATCCAATGCTTATCATACCTAGCCTTATACTTGGCTTGGCTCTTTTCCAGTTGTTCTTTTACTGCCTGGTGGATCTCTTGGATCTGTTCAATGAACCTAGTTTCCCTGTCCACATCACTGTGTCTATCAACCATGGTATCTTTACCAAAGACAAAATCCAAGGGAGACCTTGGTATGAAACCAAAGCAGGTCTCAAAAGGAGATCTCTGGGTAGAAGAGTGTTTGGCTCTATTGTAAGCATGTTGCACATAACACAAGTGTTCATCCCAAAGCTTAGGGTGTTTGCTGCAATATCCTCTCAGTAACTGGATCACCGTCATGTTAACTACTTCTGTCTGGCCATCGGTTTGTGGATGAAAAGTTATGCTTTTCTTTAACTTGGTGTCCATTAGTTCCCATAGACTTGACCAAAACTTCCCCACAAATTGGGTGTCTCGATCAGATACAATAAAAGTGGGTAATCCAAAATGAACCCATACATGTTCGAAGAATAATTTTTCAGTTTGTTCAGTTGTAATCTGTTTACTACAGGGTATCAAAATACACATTTCGCTGAACCTATCCACAACAACATACAGATAATCATGACCTTTCCTAGATTTGGGCAGTCCTCCAACAAAATCCATGGAAATGCTTTCCCAAGGGTGAGAAGGAACTGGTAATGGAGTGTATAAGCCTAGTTTTCTGTTGTTGGGCTTGCTTTTTGCACACATAGCACATCCCTTCACATATCTAGAAACTGTTTCATTCATTTTCAACCAATAGTAGAACCTTTTTAGTTGTGCAACTATTTTACTTACCCCAAAGTGACCTGATATAAGAGAAGTGTGGGCTTCCCTAATTATCATTACTCTCTCAGTTTGTGGAATGCAGAGTTTCCCACAATGATATAAGAGTCGGTCCTTCACATGATAGTCCAATTATTCTACTCTTTTTCCCTGACTCAAAGTTGCATATACATCTTTAAAGTCCATATCCTAAGCATATTGTTCTATGTAGCTTTCATGCAGCACAGAATTGTGCTTTAAGTATGGTAGATGCATTTATAATGGGTCTAGATAACATATCTACAACCTTGTTATGTGTGCCCTTTTTATATCTGATGACTAAATGAAATTGTTGTAGAAAACCCATCCATCTGTAATGTCTTGACTGTTGCAACTTAGTTTGGGAGTGTAGATATTGAAGTGGCTTATGATCAGTATGTATTACTGTTTCTTTGCCCATTAAGTAATGTTTCCACTTTTTCACACTCTGAACTAATGCATACAATTCTTTATCATATGTAGGATAGTTAACTACTGCAGGATTAAAAGTCTCAGAATGATAACATATGGGTTTACCGTGCTGTGTCAACACTGCTCCCATGGCATAGTCACTGGCATCAGTTTGGATCTCAAATGGTCTTTGTAGATCTGGTAGTGCTAGTACAGGTGTTGTACTAATTTTTTGTTTCAGGGTGTCGAATGCTTTCTGTTGTTTGCCTCCCCACTAAAACACCTTGTTCAATCCTGTCAAAGCATGTAAGGGAGTTGCAATTGAGGAAAAATTGGAAATGAACTTCCTCCAATATTGTGTTGCTCCTAAGAAGCTTCGTACTTCTATAGCAGACTGGGGTTTAGGCCAGTTTACAATGACTGCCACTTTAGATGGATCTATTTTCAATTTACTTCCCCCTACTATGTGACCCAAATAATTTAGAGAGGTTTTGCCAAATTCACATTTGGAGAGTTTAACATAAAGTTTTTCTCTTCTCAAAACATCTAACGTCTACTTAACATGCTTTAAATATTCTTCCCACATTTTACTAAAAATCAGAATGTCATCCAGATACACAATAACAAAATCATCAAGAAAAGGTCTAAGTACATCATTCATTAATCTCATGAAAGTAGCAGGAGCATTAGTTAGGCCAAAAGGCATAACCAGCCATTCATACAATCCCTGCTTTATTTTGAAAGCAGTCTTCCATGCATCTTGCTCTGCAACTTTGACCTGATGGTATCCATTGTGAAAATCCAGCTTGGTGAAATAAACAGCTTCCTTCAATTGATCTAAAAGATCATAAATGTGAGGAAGGGGATAAAGATTTTTTATTGTTATCCTATTTAGTGCTTGGTAGTCAATGCACATTCTCCACGAGGCATCTTTCTTTCTCACCAAAACAATTGGTGACCCACATGGTGATGTGCTAGGCCTAATGAACCCTTTCTCGAGCAACTCCTACACCTGCTTCTTGATTTCAGCATTCTCTAAAGCAGATAACCTGTACATCCCAATGTTAGGCAAAGGAACATCTTGCTGCAAAATAATATCATGTACTATTCCATTTTTGGGTGGAAGACCTTTAGGTTCTTGAAATAAGACATCATACTCTGAAACAATATTTTCTATATCAGCTTGCATACAGTCCTCAAATATATTGGTTTTTTCAGGTGTCTTTTCCTTTACAACCATCAGTAAGAACTGTTTGCATGAATTTATCATTCTTTTCATCTGTCCTGAGTTTATGAGAGTATAATTATTCTTGAGCTTATGAGCTCTTACAAAGTATTCGATTCCATCTTTAAGAAGTAGATACTTGTTCTCATCTCTATAGAAAATAGCCTTTCTATCATACAAGTAAGGACTTCCTAAAACAATTCCACATATATCCAAAGGAATTACATCTAACTCAACCTCATCTACAAATGATGACCCAAAAGCAAACTTGAGTTTGCACTGTCTAGTCACTTGTAGTTGTGCTTTATCATTCAACCATCCTAATGGGTATGGCTTCTTATGAGGTGTAGTTGCTAATCCCAATTTCTTTACAATTGCTTCAGAAATCAAATTTACTTGTGAGCCACTATCATACAAAGTATCAATCTTTTGATTTTTGGAAACAACTCGAATATGGAAAAGCTCATGTCTTTTTCTCTCATGTTCTTCATCAATAACAGATTGAACAAAATCATTAGTAGATGCTTCAGAGTTCTTACCTTTTATACCTGTGGCTGCAATGATTGTTTCATCTCCTGAATCTGACCCCAAATCTTTCTGAATAGCTGCAGCAGTCTTCTTCTTCTTGCCCTCAGACTTCTTAGGTCTCAGCTCTGGATGCAGAATCCAACAGTGCTCATCATCATGCCCCTCCTTTTTACAGTGAGTGCATGAAGCTTTTCCTTTTTGTGCAGTGTTAACCTTCCTTGATTTCCACTTCTGCTTCCTATTCTCCTTGCTCTTGCTTACAGTGGATTGGGATGTTCTCCCAACTTCTAGATTTCCATTCTTTCCTCTAGCTTCTAGATGAGTAGCTTGTACAGATACCTCAACTATACTAGTGGGATTAAACATGAGGATGGTATGCCTCATGTAGCTGTGTAGACCACTAATGTACTTCAAAAGAGTTTCTGGTGAGTCTAATGAGATACCCAACATCAATGCTCTCTTTCTGAACTCTTGAGTATACCCTTGCACACTTTTCCCGTTCAACTGCCAAAGATTTTGCCAACTCATCATGGCTTGTTGCATGTAGGCCAATGGATAGAACTGCTTTTTGATTGCAGCAACAAATTCACTCCAGACAGAGATGGTCTTACCATGCTTCTTCACATCAGCTTGGATTCTGCCTTCCCACCAAATTAAGGCAGTGCCTCCTAGGCGTAGGCTTGCCAGCTAAATCTTACTCTTGTCTGAGTCTATGTTTTGTACTCTGCAATACACATCAATTTGTCTAATCCAATTGTCCAACTTTTCAGCATTTAGCTCTCCATCATATATAGGCAAATCAAATTTAACATCTAACTTAATCAAAGATGCTTTCTTATTATGCACAGCGCTATTAGGAGGTGTAGGGAAGCTTTCTTCTTTTCCCTTTTCTTTTGAGTGGTCATGGGAATGAGATTCATCTTCTTCTTTATCTTGCTTAGAGCCTGATGAATCTTCATCCTTATGCTTTCTAAAGTCCCTATACATTTCTTCTACCATAGACTTTATAGCTAGGAAACTTTCTATGAATTGAGGGTCTAGCCCTATAGAACCTTTTTATGACATTGTCTTCCGAGAATAGACTCTCCCAATTTCAGGATTAGTTTCCACCAACTCTCCTTCTCCTAATTTCAGCTTTGATCTAGTGAGCATTCACAGCTAAACCAACACAAGCTTGTCTAACCTTGCAGCCTAGAGCTCTGATACCACTTGATCTGATAATCACCCTTTGAGTGACCTCAGTTGAAGATTTATTAAACAAAAAGGTATTATAGACCCATATGCTGGTGTGTGTGTTCTATGTTATTGAAACAACGGATCGATCAGATTGCCAATACACAGAAAATAAGTGGAAAGAAAGCAGAGAAATATAGTAAGCAACACAAAGACACAAACAATTTTTAATAAGGAGTTCACCCTATTCTCCAGGGCTACATATCTGGTCTAGCTTCAGTGGTGGCCTTGTTTTATCGTGTCTTACAGCAGAGAAATTACAATACAAGGACTCAATATGAGTTCTCCTGAAGCAGATTTTGCTTGGCAGGGTGGTTGTTGGATTCCCCAAGCCACTCAAAGTTCACAGACTCTTTTTCTTCCTACCAGCTCTGTGACCCTTGGTCTACATTGGAAAGAACCAACTGTGATGCTCGATCCAGACAGCTTCCTCTATGGGAAGGCTTGAATCTCAAGCTCTCTGGTGCTCGATGTTGCCAGTGGTCAGCTCGGCCCTCTGTCTCCTCTGCTTAGCTTTACTACTCTCTGTGTTCACTGTCTCTCTTAGTTGCTTGGACTCCTCTCAATTCGGGTTTCCAATTAACTCTTCTCCTCTCTCTGTCTCTTACCACTTGATCTCTATTCCGACTGTCTCTGTTCATGGCTTTAGTCATTCGAGCCCTATGCCTGTTCGGTTCCTCTCCCGCCTGCGGCGATTTGCCTTCTGCAGCTGTGCTTGGAATTCCTTGTTCGGCATCAGCACAAACGCTCAGGCAGTGGCCACGTGTCTCCATCTAACTGGTGCCAGCATGCTCCGTCGGTCCGTTTCTTCTGTTACATCGTGTATGCATTCTTTCTCCACCGTGGTGGTCAAACAGACTCCAAATCTATTTAGAACTCGGCTTGATCCCCTGTCGATTCTTCTTCCTCCATCGGGCGCAATCTTAGCCGTCCGATCTGGGCTCCTCCAGATCCAATGTCATATGCACATCGAGCGCAGTTGACTTGCTCGACCGTTAGCGCGTGATCAACGGCGGCTTTTCTCTCACCTCCACTACCACGCGTCGATCGCTGAGTGGGATTGCTCCACTTTCCTCCAAAACCTCTTGCCATTCAAGGGAACCCCGATCAATACCGCCGGTTTTCCAGAGCATGGGTCCCGCTTTTGTCCTTTAGCACTTTTTGTTTCTCCACCCGCGGTTCTCCGGCTCCCAACGCAACCGAGTGCTTAAGGCTCTTCTGTTTTGGCCTTATTTTCCCAGCGATGGCACTAGTCGCGCATCAAAAGCGCCTCCTTTTCCCAATCCGGGGCTCTTAGGGGCTACTTTGACCTCTTGCGCAGTCTCCATGGGCCTCGGTCAGCATGCTTTGACCGAGGTCCTCGTCGTTCTACGTTGGCAGCCATTGCCATTGGTTCAAGGCATTTTTTATAACTGTTTTGGAATTTTCAAGGATTTGTTCAACTCTATACAGTCAAGGTTCTTGACAGTCTTTTGTGGATCCGATTCGGATCAATCAATGTAGCACTTTCAAACGTTAATGAAGCCAGCTGAATATTTGTTTCATCATCCTTGATGTTTTGAATCCTGCAATATACTTCAATTTGACAAACCCAATTATCTAGTCTTTCAGCATTAACCTCGCCATCATACATAGGCAAATCGAATTTAATACCAAGTTTCAATAAGGGAGTTTTACCATGTCCCTTTGGAGATTGTGGAGGTGTTTGTGAAGGGGTAATTGCGGACGAGGATGAAGATGATTGTCAAGATGAAGATGAAGGTGGAGAAGGTGGTGGATTACCTCCATTCCCTTTTGGAGGCTTGTCCTCATCTCCTCCTTTTCCTCTTGAAGAACCCTCTCCCTTCATAGGCTTAGAGCTTTCACCCTGTAATCTTGTGTTTCTCTCTTCATAGAGAACTTTCACCATATGGTCATGTCAAAGAATGAATTTATGAAAGTCTTCTCATCCTCTAACATATTATCATCTCCTCCTTCATGATACATTCTTAGTAAAGCTTTAGGAACAACTTGAGGTGAAACTTGTGGAGGAGATTGTGGAAAATGTGCTCTCCTTGTCCTTATTCCAACTTGAGAACCTGCACCCACAAGATTTCCTTCTTTTCTCTTGAGCTTCAACCTTGTAAGCATTAGAACACTTGCAACCAATTAAATCCTCATAGCAACAAAGAACCTAAGCTCTGATACCAAACTTGATATGTATATGAAACAACTTGAGGTTTGTGAAAAATTGCAAGTGATTAAATAGGGTCTTGTAAGGTTCTTATGTTAAATTCATAAACACATAAACATGAATTTAAACTTCAGAAATTGCATAATATTGTAGACAATACCACCACAACAGTAAACATAACACAACAAGTGATGAAGAAGTTCACCCCTCTTGGGCTATGTCTCCTGATCCAGCGTCCAATGCTTGGGCCTATATCATTATGCTCATAAAAATAGTGTTTACAACAAGTTATAGTGCTAAAATGGATTCAATAATAGATACAATGGCTTCATAGCTATCAAAAACCCTATCTATCCTCTTTCTGCTCCCAAAAAGACCAAAAACTGATAAAGTTATGAGCTTCCCAAGTTTTGTTGCTAGTCAACCCACAAATTCGCCTAGTCCAGCTAATCGTCCTACAATTTCGCCCCATTTTTTGCTAACTGGGGGGACAAATTAGCAAAAATCTGGCACAAATTGTGGGATGATTAAATTTTCCTCTATCCCCTTGCATATTAGTGGTCACATGGGTTCCCCATATGCCTAGGGGCTGGTTCTTTAGCCCTGACCCCCTCCGCTTCGGCCTTGGGTCTTGACACTTGTTCGCATGGTTATGTTTTATGGTTGCGGGGGGCGGGGCTAAGCCCTAGACCCTGGTCCCACCCCTGGTCCTTGTGGGTACGGTGACAAGGGCTAGAACTAGCCCTCGGCCCTTAACGCACCTCTGCCCCACTATAGTTTAAATAACTTTTATGTGGGTCCTTTAAACAAGGCCCACTGACGACGCATTGGTTATTGTCGAGATTAGTATAGAGGAGGTTCCATGATCAAATACTATGGAGGTTAATTCAACCTGCCCTAAACTTCTATTGGCCACCGCGGTGCCACGTGGCAACCTCTGAGTGGGCCATGTGGCAGCCTCCAATTGGTCCACATAACCAACACCAAATTGACCAATAAGACACTGCCAACTCAGCACCACTACAAACTTGACAAGTGGCATGATGTCATTGGCTCTTTTTAAAGCCCAATCATTTTCCAAATCAACAGGGCCATTCAACATGCCACATCAGCAATACAAACTACTGACTAGGCAGCCCTGCACAAAATTTTGTCTGTTGTCCAAATAGATCAGAACTCATATCTAGGAGCATACGACGTCTATTTTCTAGGAAACGAGTTGCACCAGATTTTGGATTATGAGAGGTACATGTTCATTTAGGTTTCACATCAATCCAATAACTTTCATTTTTTAGCATAATTTTGAGCATCAGATCACTTCTCCCCACTAGAAAATTTTGGACCCCAAAAGCTATTTTATTACTAAACATTTGGATGAGGGTACAGCCCCCTCACCCTTCTAGTCTCAATCCACTGGAATTTTCTTGAATTCAATAATCTGAGCTTTTCATGAAACTGGTCTTTTTCCTTGATTCTTGAGAACCTGTCTTGCTGTTGTAGATACCATCTTGCTGCAAATTCCTAGAATTTGTAGAACAACAAACTTTCATTGAAGGAACAAACATATTCATTCCTCGGTCGTCAATCAAAGGAAACTTAGAAAACTTGAAATCATTCTCACCTCGAACATTATCGACATGATGATGTTTAACTTGTCTTTCCATGTACCACTTTGAAACCCCCAAGAAGAACTTCTGGAACATATGCCTCTTTATAAATTTTCTTTGGCATTTTCTCTTCGCTCTTTTCACCCCTTAGCACTGACATCTTCTTCCCATCACTATTCAATAATGGTGTATGTTGCTGCAATTTTATTTCATCTTGTTTACCTCTTTTAGAAGGCAACATTTTAGAGCCATGAAACAACTTATTACAACCATTAGCAACTTCAATGAAATCAAATTGGTCATTTGATGCATCTCCTTGAAAGGCCTCATTCGCAACATCTCTATGCTTGAACATCAACAAAGCAAAAAAATTTCTTGCATTCACAATTCTCTTCATTTGTCATGCATGCATAAGAGACAAACTCATCTTATTCCTATGTGCTCTAACTATGTACTCATTTCCATTCTTGAAGAAGTGGTACTTATTCTCATCACAATGAAATATTGCGTCCTATCATAAATATATGGACTTCCCAAAACAATACTTGAAATCTAAAGCGAAACTACATCAAGTTCAACTTCGTCAAGAAAGTTTGCATTGATTACAAATCTTAGGATACACTTCCTTGTCACCTGCAAATTTTCATTCTTACATATCCAGCCTAAAGGATACCGTCTTGGATGTGTAATGGTTTCTAGATTTAACTTCTTGTCTAAGTCTTCAGAAATCAAATTTGCTTGAGAACCACTATCAAATAGTGTGTCTATTTTGGTATGCTTTGAAACAACTCTGATATGAAAAAGTTCAATTCTTGTTTCAGCATCTTGAGTATCATTGGAATAAATTGAAGAACTAGTGCTTGATATGTTCTTTTTCATCTCTAGAATCAGAACCTAAGTCATTTTATCTAATTGCAACTATTTTCTCTTTCTCTTTGTTTTTAAGTTTTTTGGGTGTCATTTCTGGATGGAATTTCTAGCAATGATCTTCATCATGGCCATTTTTAAAATAGTGTTTGCATGTGATTTTTTATTTTTCCATTCTAATAGAAGCATTATTCTTCCCTTTTCCCTTAAACTTACCATTTCCTTTTTCTCCAGTTTCAAGGGAACTCTCACTTTTCTCATCTAAAATATTTTTCCATCTTGCTTCTAGATGTGTGGCTTGAACACAACCCTCATCTAAATTTATGGGATTGAGCATGAGAATAGTATGCCTTAAGTAACTATGTAAACCTCCAATATATTTTAACAAAGTGCCTTGAGATGACAAATCTACACCCAATACTAGTGCTCTTCTCCTAAATTCTTGAGTATAGTTTTGAACACTTTGTCCTTTTAATTGCCTAAAATTTTTCCAATCCATAATATCCTTCTGCATACAAGCTAATGGATAAAACTTTCTTCTTAGTGCATCAATAAAATCAATCCAAGAAGTTGATACCTTACCATGCTTTTTCATTTCCTCTTGTGTTTTGGCTTCCCACCAAATCAATGCAGCACTTTCCAACCTTAATGAAGCCAATTGAATCTTTGTTTCATCATCCTTGATGTTTTGAATCCTGCAATATACTTCAAGTTGATGAACCCAATTATCTAGTCTTTCAGCATTAACCTCACCATCATACATAGGTAAATCAAATTTAAGATCAAGTTTCAATAAGGGAGTTTTACCATGTCCCTTTGGAGATTGTGGAGGTGTTTGTGAAGGGGTAGTTGTCGAAGAGAATGAAGATGATTGTGAAGATGAAGATGAAGGTGGAGAAGATGATGGTTTACCTCCATTCCCTTTTGGAGGCTTTTCCTCATTTCCTTCTTTTCCTCCTAAAGAAACCTCTCCCTTTAGAGGCTTGGAGCTCTCATCTTGTAATCTTGTGTTTATCTCTTCATAGAGAAATTTCATTATATGGGTCATGTCAAAGAATGATTTTCTGAAAGCCTTCTCATCCTCTAACATATTATCAACTTGTCCTTCATGAGATGTGCTTACTGAAGCTTCGAGAACAACTTGAGGTGAAACTTGTGGTGGAGATTGTGGTAAATGTGCTCTCCTTGTCCTTGCTCCAACTTGAGAACCTACACCCACAAGCTTTCATTCTCCTCTCTTAAGCTTCAACCTTGTAAGCCTTAGAACACTTGCAAACAATTAAATCCGCATAGCAACAAAGAACCTAAGCTATGATACCAAACTTGATCTGTATATGAGCTTGAGGTTTATGAAAAGTAGCATGTGATTAAATAGGGTCTTTTAAGGATCTTATGTTAAATTCATAAACACATAAACATGAATTTAAAATTCAAAAATTGCAGAATATTGCAAACAATACCACCACAATAGTAAACAAAAAACAACAAGTGATGAAGCAGTTCACCCCTCCTGGGTTACGTCTCCTGGTCCAGCTTCCAATGCTTGGGCCTATATCATTATGCTCATAAAAATAGTGTTTACATCAAGTTACAGTGCTCAAATGGCTTCAATAACATATCCAATGGCTTCAAAGCTATCAAAAACCCTTGTCTAGCCTCTTTCTACTCCCAAAAAGACCAAAAACAAAGAAATTTATGAGCTTCCCAAGTTTTGTTGCTAGTCGACCCATAAATTCACCAAGTCCGGCTAATCGTCGTACAAATTCAACCCATTTTCCGCTAACTAGAAGAGAAATCAATGAAAATCTGGCACAAATTGTGGGATGATTAAATTTTCCTCTATCCACTTGTGCGTTGGTGGTCACATGGGTGCCCCATATTCCTGGGGGCTAGCACTCTGGTACTGACCCCCCCTGCTTCGGCCCTAGGTCTCGGTGCATGGCCGCATGGTTATGTTTTAAGGTGTCCCCTGGTCCATGTGGGCACAGTAACCAAGGTTGGGGCTAGCCCTTGGCCCTTCACCCACCTCCACCCCACTATAGTTTAAATAATATTTATGTGGGTCCTTTAAATAAGGCTCACCCATGGCACGTTGGTTATGGTGAAGATTAGTATAGAGGAGGTTCCATGATCGAATCCTGCAAAGGTTAATTCTCCCTACCCCAAACTTTTAGTGGCCACCAAGGTGCCACGTGGAAACCTATGACTGAGCCACATGGTGGCCTTCGGTTGGTCTACATAGCCAACACAAAATTGACCAATAAGATAATGCCAACTCAGAACCACTACAAACTTGACAAGTGGCACGATGTCATTAGCTCTTTTTAAATCCTAGTCATTTTCCAAATCAGCAGCCTCAATCAACATGCCACATTAGCTGTACGGATTCCTGACTGGGCAGCGCTGAACAATTTTTTGCGTATTTGCCAAATCGATCAGAACTCATTTCTAGGAGCATAAGATGTCCATTTTCAACTAAATAAGTTGTGTCCGATTCAGGATGATGTGATCTACGCAGTCTTCAGGTTTTGCATCAATCCGACAATTTTCATTTTTGAGTATATTGTTTAGCACCGGATCATCAGCATGTTGCAGCAAGCATAGATAGTGGAAAGACTCTAGAACCAAGGTTGCTTCATAATGATAGTGTGGTCTTAGGGTGTGCAGTATTATTGTTGTGTACATGTTTTACATGTTGTACCTGTAATGTTGTGTACATATGGTGTTGTATACATCTTGTATATGCAATGTACATGTTGTACATGTGGTGCTATGTACATGTTGTACATGTGGTGCTATGTACATGTTGTACATGTGGTGTTGTGTGCACATGGTGTTGTGTACACATTATGTAGGTGGTGTTGTGTACACGTTGTGCAGGTGGTGTTGTGTACATGTGATGTGGTGTACATGTTGTGCAAGTGGCACTCTGTACATGTTATGTGGTGTACATGTTGTGATCGTAGTGTTGTGTACATGTGGTATTGTGTACACGATGTACATGTTGTGTTGTGTATATTTGGTACTGTGTTACAGGTATTGTGTAGTCATTGTAATGCAACATGTGTATTCATGCTATTGTATAGTGTGTATGAATACGTATTGTGTTGTACGCCAGGTGTAGGTGTATGTGTGGCATTGTACATCGGGTGTTAGTGTATGTGTTGTGTTGTACACTTTGTATGTGTATGTGTATGTGTATGTGTATGTGTTGTATAGTGTGATGGGACAGACAAGTATGGGACTATCTATTCATGTTGTTTCTATTGAGGGTTGACGCAGTTTAGTCCCTAGATGGCCTTGTTGTTGATATTGGGGGTTGAGGTGGTTTAGTCTCAAGATACCCTTGTTGCTATTGAGCGTTGAGGAGCTTTAGTCTCTAGATGCCCTTATTGTTCATATTGAGGGTTGAGGTGATTTAGTCTAAGGATATCCTTGTTGCTATTGATGGTTGACATGGTTTAGTCTTTGGATTCCCTTGTTTTTGATATTGAGGATTAAGGCGATTTAGTCTTGAGATACCCTTGTTGGTGATATTGAGAGAGGAGGTGGTTTAGTCTCTATATTCCCTTGTTGCTTACAGAGAAGGCACTAAGTGCTTGTTGGGTTTGGAAACTAATTCAGTGTGTGTACAGAAAGGACAAAGAACAAAGGCAGAAGCAAATAACCATTTGAAAGATAAGTATCAGTATTTTAGTTCATTTTTTAAACTATGCATGTGATCCATGATTTTGATTTATGAAGATTGAGTTTTGAGCTAATTGGACACGATATGTTTATACGTGATGATTTGATCAAAGAGCTAGTTTGTCTTGTTGTGATAGGAAGTAAACAGGATTGCAGGTGTACCTTATTGACAAGCCACCAATGAGGTATGATTTGAATTTATTTCAATTTCTTTTAAATCTAATAGGAATTATGTGCTTGGCAGGAAAGCATGGAAAATTCCCAGGTTTGGGTGGTAGAAATGTCGATTTGTGTGGTTAAAATTGACTGCAAGAATCTGTAGCGGAAAAAGGAATTGGAAGAAGAAGCAACATGTTGGTAAATGACTTCAAGAGTAGGGCCATTATGGGACATTGGTACCCAATAGTTTCCATTGATTTCTATGAGCATGCTATGATCGATATAATGGTTTTAAGTTAGGGATATGCCTTGGTGTTTGTACCTTCTGATGCGAGGAAACCTTGACAAGGGATGGATCACCCGGGAAAAGGCATGTAGGGGAACTTGGAAGGTGAGAGATTGCGTGGAAGGGGGTGACCATATTTCCCAAGGGATTTTATAGCAAAGAAGGGAAGGTTAGGGTATGGATTTGTTTTGGTCATTAGCATTATCAGATGGAATCAGATGCACATTGGGAGTGTGCCCTAGAACAATGAGCCAGTAATTGTTCATTGAGGGAACAAGTAGTGCAAGGATCATAGTGCTCGACATTGGATACATGTTGACTTTCATAGTGGATTTTGGACCTCCTGGGAAAGAGATGAATCTTGGTATGTGAGCATCTGAATTCCCTTGTTGCAGATGTAGGCATCATATCCTTTTATTTTCTGGTTAATTCAAATGTGCATATGTATATATGTGTATATTATTGCAAATATTCTATCGAGAATTATTTATAAAGATCCATAGACATTATGGTTATTTGATAGTTGAAGCAAATGCGTATAAGTATATGTGTTTATTATTGTAAATACTGTAATGATTTGTGTTATAAAGCTCCAGTAAACAGTATGATTGTCATGTTTTTTGTAGGACGTCATTGTAAATACTGCAACGAGTTGGGTTATAAAGCTCCATAGGCTATATGTTTTGTTTTTAGTAGTTTGCTAGTTGTAGGTGTCATAGAACACTGAGGATGGTGTTCCTTAAGGGGGAGGGGTCTGTAACAAGCCTGAGTTAAAATTTCTTGTAATAACGTTAACAAAGGAAAAATAAGACCAAGTTCATGGCACATGTACTCCAAGTTGAATGTTGGGAAAAACATCCTAGTGGATGTTCATTTGGTTTATTATGACTAAGGAAATTGGAAAAGGCATTGGCAAAGGATTTGAAAACGAAAAGAGGAATTAATTAGAATTTATTTATGAAAATAAAGGAAAATAGGAAGAAAGGGATATGAAAGGTCACAGATTTGCATGAGAAGTAAATTGAAGGAAAAATAGAAGAAATTAGAGGCCTCAATGATAAAAAGGATTTTTAGGATGAGTTCACAACCTTTTGTCAGTTTAATTCTGCAATTGGTTTCAGAAAGGAGAAGAGCACCAAGAAGAGAAGGAAAGTAATGAAGCAAAGGAAGGATAAGGAAATCAAAGGAAGGCAAGTATCAAGAAAGGAAAGGTTGGATCAAGCAGCTTCAGTGGGAATACTTGTAGGTAACAGGTTGCATGTATGATTTCCTAACTCGTTTTGGCATGATGGTATATGCATGTGTGTATTTGGTTCTTTATTCTCATTGGCATGGGTTTTGTTGGGTTTTGACAATGGTTTCAGCCTTGCCTTGCCTTTTCTAGATATCCATGGTGTGATGGGATTCATTCTTGGTCGAGCCTTGGATTGCTGGAAGATTTTGGATCTGAGTGAGGTGGTCTCAGGAAAATCCCAATGGTTGGGGGTGGAGATGGTTTTCTCTGGGAAGCCCTCAATGGGTGGGTGGAGACAATAAAATTCCTCAAGGGATGGTGAAGGAATTTTGAGGCATCCAAGCTCGATTTGGTTTTGTGATCTCAAGACCGATTTAGGTGCAATCATAATAGGGTGAGGGTGGAGGTGGTTTAACCTATAAATTCCCTTTCTTTTTATGAATTGGTTTATCCCATGAGATCCCCATTCATGATTGGAATATGGCATGGGGGTGATCGGTTGAAAGAAAGATTTGGTTCAATCCAATATATCGTCAAGTGGTACGTGGAAGTCCCTGTCTTGGTTGGTTTTTGCATATGTCAATAAGAGCTAAGTTCCTCTTGTATTTTATGAGTTAATTTATTTTTTATTATGTGGCTTTAATCACTTTTCTATCATTGTTATTATTTTGGTTATAACCATGGTTTCATGGCAGATCCAAGTTATGGATCCTATCATGTTTGATTGATAAATGAATGGTTATTGAATGCATGACCTAATAGATGTTACTGTAACTGTTATGAGACGGCATTAGACCTTATTGATGATTCTCAGATAAGTATCAGACCCCTATGCTCAGGTATGCATTCATGACCTATAGATTACATGTTTGCCATATGTTTGATGAAATTATTGTCATGGTTAACCTTGGTTAGGCCAAGTTCTTGACTAAGTTTTGGGTTAAAGGCTTTGTTTTTGTTTCATTTATTATTCTGGAAAGTCTTATAAAGTATTGCGCAGTGGTCTAGTGACTAGACCTTAAAAATTGGCTTAGATCTTGTGGTCGTTGGCACAAAACTAGCTAAAAAATATTGTAATCTCTCCCTTGCAGGCTTATGCATGCGACTGGAGGGTTACAATCAAATTCAGCAATTGTTATGCTAGCGTTTAGGAGTCCATATTAGTGATAAAGTGATCCATGTGGATATTGGTGGCCACAGACCTATTCCACCTAGACCTACAGTTGGTTTCATCGGTTTTCTTGACTATAGCAGCATTTACTATTTTTGGCAATTTTTCAGGTTTTGGACTTTCAAAGTTGTTTTGACCCCTAAACGACATTTTTTTGATGTCTACAGTAGGCACATAGTCGTATTCAAGGGCTTAAGGAAAATATTGTAGTACTCATATAGATCTTTCTAACGAATTATCGTACGTGCCAAACGGATATCATATGACCAAGTTACGACCCCGGGAAGTTGATTTCCCAACTAACCCCAACAGGGCCCACAAACTCTTGGCATTCCATCTCCTAGAGTTAGGGTTTTAGTTTTTTATGGTTTCCCCTTTTTGTTCAATAATAAAAAGGACCTTGAGTCTCATTGTAACACAGTTTAGAGGCATGTAGCTGCCACATCTCTTCTCAGAGATAAGCTACCATCGCTTGAGCTTATTTATTTCCATTATGTATGTAAGCATATTTTACTTCATTGATATCAATGAAATGAAGTTTTATTTCTATTTCATCTCTGTTTTTATGTTTATATTTGTATTTTATTTTGTTTCTGCATAAGTCTGGACCAATGGTATTAGAGTGGTCTGCTCTTTCTCTATTTTCCTTTGCATGTCCCCAACTAGGTCAAGGTGCAAGGAGTTAAGGCTCGAATTGGTTGAACCTTTGCAAGACCAGTCTCATAAACCCTGATATCTTCCCATGGCAGAAGAAAAGAAAGATGAGGAAGCAGGAGATCCTTTCAAAAAATTGCTCAAGGAGGCCCTCAAGCGACAGAGGAACGCGATGATGAATAACTTTTCTTAGATCCTTCAGTGACTACCCACAGGCAACGCACCTTCATCAAAAAGCCACTCTGGAGGTTCCACTCCCTTTAAGGTACAAGTTAACTTTGACATTCCCATATTTGAAGGCCAAATAGGTGCAGATGTCATAGATAGATGGCAAAATTTGTTGGATGGATATTTTTTAGTTCATGACTTTTCCAATCGGGAAAAGATTACTTTTTCACTCCTCAAAGTCAGCCCCCATGTCAAGGACTGGTGGGAAACCTACTATGAACAAAAGTATGAGAGGGAACCCTCATTGTTTTCAGCCACACCCACTTGGAATTCTTTCTGAGATGTCATCAAGGAACAATTACCCTGTCAGGAGCTATGAAAATAAATACATACAATGGACCATGCTACGACAGGGAAGGGACCAATATGTACTGGAGTTCACAAATATTTTTCATACCCTTCACACGAAGTTGGGTATCAAGGATTCTGAGCAGCATTTGGTATTGAAGTACCACATATGTCTACACAAGTACATCTAGGATGAGATGGATTTCCTGGAAATCTCCTTACTTGGCGTCTTCTATCGATACGCTGTCAAGATCGAGAAGAAATTTAAATAGAAGAAGTGATACTTTGGATCTACAAATCCGAAGCAAGGGAAAGGTTCCCCCAAAACACAGAACAAAGGACAAATAAAAGGTGGGGCGACCCAAGATAACCTACTTAAGCTGCAAGAAAATAACAACACCATGAAGACAAAGAAGGACATAAGGAAATGGTGTGAGTTCCATAAGAGCCCCACTCACAACACAAGTGAGTTTCAAACCAAGCAATCACTGGTGGCCAAGATGAAGGCTTCTGAATTAGATGCATGTTCTAACTCTGAGTCATAAACTAACAAGGAGAGTGACAAAGGGAAATAGATTATTAATGTGGAAACTAGTGCCACCATTGCCACCACCAAGATCCAGAAGATTGAGCCTGAATATCCAGAGGAGGGGGAGTGGCTCTTCCACTCACAGATGTGGGTAAAGGATTCTCCACTATAGTTCATTGTTGACAGCAGAAGCCAAAATAACCTCATCCCAGCAGAGGTCATGAAGTGATTGGGTGTACCGACCACACCACACCCATAGTCCTACACCATCGGGTGGCTTCACCAAGGGTGAGATCTCCACATCAGCCAGCAGTGTCGCCTTCCCTATAGCATTAAGCCCTTCACAGATAAGGTATTTTGTGATGTTTCTACTTTATAAGTTTGTGATGTATTATTAGGCCAACCATACTTGTGGAAGTCTCATTTTGTGTATGAGTCTAGGCCTCACACTATTATTATTTCTTTGGGCAATAAGTTATATAGGATACCAGAGGTAGCATTGCCTGCCATCATCTCTTTGATCTCTACGAAGAAATGCAATAATATCATTTCCCAAGCTAGGAAATTTGTCTTCCTTGTGATTTGCCCTTAGAGCAAGCATAATATTGTGGCCACATCCACAAACTCCAGACAGGGATCCTCTGCATGGCAATAGCAGATGGAAAAGGATGAGGAAGGGTACAGGCACATCTTCACCCCACCCACAAGGTTACACTTGCATTGTCAAGCCAAGCACTAGATCGATCTAACCTTGGGTGTGCCACTACCCAATAGACCGATCTATCAATGCTCTATTTTGGAGAACTATGAAATTAAGAGGAGGATTCATGAGTTGTTTCAGAAAGGGAACATCAGGCCAAGTTCATCACCTTGTGGGAGCCCGATCGTGTTGGTATAGAAGAAAGACGACACTTGAAGACTTTGTATTGACTATCGGGTGCTAAATAAGATCACTTTTTAGAATAGGTATCCAATCCCACGGATTTATGACCTTCTAGATCAGCTCAAGGGGGCCAAATATTTTAGCAAGATTGACTTGAATTTCATTTATCACTATGAACATATTGAACCTTGTGTTGTGTGGAAGACCACATTCAAATCCAAGGAGGGCCTCTTTTAATGGTTGGTCATGTCTTTCAGGTTGGCGAATTTTCGCGCAACCTTCATGCTGCTGATGGACAAAATCTTGTGGCCCTTCACCAACTCGTTCATGGTCATGTACTTGGACAACATCCTGATATTTAGCCGGAGTTGGGAAGAGCACATACACCATATCCGAGAGGTCCAACTAACCTTGCAACAACACATATTGTGTTCCAATTTGGAGAAATGCACTTTTGATATGACCCAGGTTCAATATATGGGATACATCATTGATGAGCGGGGTGTACATGTGGACCCATCCAAGATACAAGTTATTCAATATTGGCCAGCCCCAACCACTCTAATAGAGCTCTGAATCTTTCTGCGTCTTGCCAATTTCTATCACAGGTTCGTGTTGGGATTCACTCATATCACTTGGAATTTGAGTCAAGTCACCAAGGGCAGAGTGAAAGAAAATTTATTTTGGTCTGAATCCCAACAAAAGGATTTGGCGAGTTGAATCATCACCTCTACTCTGCACCAGTGCTCACATTACCATACTTGCACCAACCATTTAAAATTGAGACAAACACCTCTTGCTATGCTATTAGTGCAGTTCTTACCCAGTAGAGGCATTTGGTGGCATATCACAATGAGATACATTCAGATACAATACGAAAGTATCCCGCTTATGACAAAGACATATTCTATTGTGCAGACTACCGACAATGGAAGAATTGTATTATGAGGAAGGAAACAGACATCCACATAGACCACCGACCCCTGAAGTTCATACAAAAACAAGGAAGTTGCAGAATGATTACCATCAGAAATGGTCCACATATTTGCAACAATTCCATTTAGAAAATCAGTTACAAGAAGGGAAGCACCAATAATGTTGCAATTTGTCTCAGTCGACCACTGGTTATGGCGCTGACCAATGTGCTTGACTCTTGTGGGCACGAGACTTATGGGTGGCGGCATCTTTACAAGAGCGATCCAAAATACGACAAAACTAACGAGATGCTCTTGGAAGGCAAGCAAGTTCTATATTTTCACCTCCGGGAAGCATTGTTATGCCACCTGGGATACCTATGTGTTCCTCTAAGCAAACGTGCCAAGATAATTTGGGAGGCACACTACAGTCAGGTCACTAGACATTTCGGAGTAGAGAAAATAGTGGAAGTGTTGTAGAGGTATTTTTATTATCCAAACCTTTGACAGGATGTTGGGAAGTACATCAGATCTTGCACTGTCTCCACCATTACCAAACCAAAAATCAAGAACCAAGGCCTATATACTCCTCTACCTGCTCCTAGTCGACCTTGGGAATCCATCTCCATGGATTTCATTCTAATCCTTCCTTCTACTCAGCATGGAAATGACTGTGTGTTCATTGTCTTCGACAAATTCTCTAAGTTGGCCATTTTGGCATCCTGCAAGAAGGGTATCATAGCAGAAGCCACTTCTAACCTCTTCGTTGAACGAGTGTGGGTACATTTTGATACCCCATAGTACATTATCTCAGATTGGGATAGTAGTTTCCTTAGTACATTTTGGTCAATCCTCTAGTCAATGTTGGATACCAAGCTCACTAAGTCCATGACATTCCACCACCAAATTCATGGCCAAAGAGAGGTCGTCAATAAGATAATCGTGCTCATTTTTCGCATGTGAAAGTTGAAGCATCCAAGCACATGGGATGAAATCCTCCCATATGTCCAACACAGCTACAACATATCTCTCCATAGCTCAACTGGCCACGGCCCCTTTTAGGTGGGATTTGGATTCCAGCCACTATGTCCCATTGATGTGGCCATACCATTTGCAGCTACTCAAGCAGATTCAGCTCATGTCCAATCCAAATTTGACCAGGCTAACAACTTATTTGAGTGCATTCAATACATTTCTAGTAGGTCCATGAAATTTTGGATAGAGTCAATGCTAAATACAAGCATTGTCATGATCATCATTGAGTACCACACAAGTTCCAGTTGGGTGAAAAAGTTTGGTTACATTTTCAGAAGGAGCGCCTCGCTATGCCCCACCACAAGATTCGCCTACTCAGATATAGGTCATACATCATCACCAAGGTTGTAGGGTATAATGCCTTCGATCTCAACATTTCACCATTCCTTGCACTGCACCTAGTATTCAATGTGAACAGGTTGCAACCATACTTTCTTCCATTGTTGGACACATTCGACATTGTTGAGCAGATGACACCAATAGATGTCAACCTAAGCTACAATGAGCAGGCCAAAACTAATAGGATCATGGACACACAAATAAAAAAAACTTGCTAGCAAAGGATCTAGTTATATCGAGTTGTCAAAGCAAGCCAACTCTTTCACTAGCGCAGGTGGTTCACCAGGGACCAGGTTCAACAAAAATTTCCTCACCTCATGTAGGATTTGCACACAATGGGGATCACTGCTTCATAAGGGGGGAGGAATGATCTAGGAGAATATTAGTTTCCACCAACCTATTCCACATATACCTCCATTTGTTTTAATCAATTTCCTTGATTATAGTAGCATTTACTATTTTTAGTAGTTTTTCGGGTCCTAAACTTCCCGAGTTGTTTTGACCCCCTAAATAGTGTTTTTTTGAGGTCTGCAACAGGCCCATAGCCACAGGAAAGGTCTTGTCAAAAATCATGTATTACTCAAATAGATATTTCTAACGAGGTATCGTACGAGACAAATGGAGATCATATGACCAAGTTATGACCCCGAGAAGTTGGCTTCCCAACTAACCCTGATGGGCCCACAAACTCTTGATGTTCCATCTCCTAGGGTTAGGTTTTTAGTTGTTTATGGATTCCCCTTGTTGTTCAATAATAAGAGGTCCCTTGAGCCTCATTGTAACATAGTTTAGAGTCATGCATTTTCCACATTGCTTCTCAAAGATAATCTATCATTGTCCGAGCTAGTTTATTTCCATAATTTATGTAAGTATATTTCAGTTCTTTGATATTAATGAAATGAATTATTATTTCTATTACATCTTTGTGTTTATGTTATATTTGTATTTTTTATGTTCTTACATAATTTTGGATCATAAATCAAGTTAACTTAGCGTTTGGGCATCTAGAAAGGTGGTTTAGCTCTTGGGGGTCCTGTAGCACCTGAGGGAAGTCAATAAAGTCTAAATTTGTCGACTCCATTCCCTTAAGGTGATAGAGGAGGTTGAGTCATTTCATAGTAGCCCTTGACTCATCATTAGGGGAGTTTTTAGGTCTAAAATGGTCCTCTTAAGGAAATTATAAAATAATAGTGGAAACAATAAATAAGATTATATTACATCCTCAAATTTTAGAGGGGAAAAAGAAAAAACTATATTTTCAACTTATCTCCCTATGGGTTTACTCAAATTTCGAGCGGAAACACTCGTTGAATGCATAATTCATTTCCTCATCCAAGGAGTGTCTATTTTTCTACTTTTGATGGACCCTGTTACACGAAAATGGAGAAATACATGAAAATCATGATTGCAATCAAGTTTTTTCATGTATTTCTCATTTTTCATGTAGCAAGGTCCAGCAATCATGCTTTTCATGTATTTCTCATTTTTCACGTAGCAGGGTACATAGAAATTATGAAACATGGGTACTTTTTAGATGAGGAATTAAATTTTTCATCCAACAAGTACCCCTGCTTGAAATTTGAGTAAAACCTTAGGGAGGTAAGTTGAAAATACGAATTGAAAAAGTAGTTTTATTATTTTATTAATTTTTAATCTTTTTACTTTTTTACTCCAAAAATGGTGAATCATCCCCCACGGTTGACCTCCTCATCTTGAACCCTATTGGTTCTTATAAAGTTTATTTTGGTTGTACATTTTTCTTAGGAGGCCCATTTTAGACCTCAAAATTCCCTTAATGGTTTACCCTAGTCAAGCTGGTGAAAGTGGGTAGATATGAGGGGTGATGTTACATTGAGTGAGCATCATATCGACCGGTGGGTATGGTACATATGCCAGAGTATGTGAAGTCAATATATAACTTTTGAAATATGCAATGGCTTTAACGATGACAAAAGCTTGTTTCTCCAATAAGGAATAGTTCAATTCATGTTCTTGCAAGGCTTTTCTCTTGAAGGAAATTGGGTGCTCTTCCTTTAATTCATTTTTTTTACTTAGAATTGTAGCCATCGTTTCATCAAATTTGAAGGTATAAAGGATGAAATCCTTTGAATAATCCAAAATAACTAATATTGGGTATGAGGCTATTTCCTTTTTGATGTTGTCAAATGCCATTTGTTGTTCATTTTTCTATTCAAAAATTTCATCCTTGTTGAGTAATTTGTTGGTAGGTTTAAAAATAGAGGCATAATATAGTACAAATCTTCTAACAAAAATAATTTTCCAAAAGAATTATTGTATTCCTTTATGAGTGGTTGGGGACTTCAATCTCCTGATATGTTTGTGTGTGTGTGTTTCTACCATACAATGTGACCTAATATTTTCCCTTTTGATATTGCTTTTTGATTTTGCCAAATGCCATCTGCTACTCATTTTTCCATTCAAATTTTCATCCTTTTTTAGTAATTTGTCGATAGGTGTAATAATAGAGGCATAATCTAGTACAAATCTCTTAACAAAATCAATCTTTAGAAAGAATCATTATACTCCTTTGTGAGTGGTTAGGGCTTTCAATTCAGTTGTGGCTCTAATCCTCTTGACATCAATATATATCCATGTCTGAGTTACAATGTGACCTAGTATTTTCCCTTATAATACAACCAATAATCATCTCTTAGGATTAAGTGAAATTGCATATTGTCTACATCTTTGAGGTACTTTTTGTAGATATTTCCAATGATAAGTTCTCAACTTTAAATAATTTGTTAAGTCATCTTGATAACATGCTATAATTTTTCCAATCAAATTGGTAAACGCATGGTCAATAGCTCTTTTTAAAATTGCGAAAACACTACAATTTTCCCTATGGTGTGATAAAGGTTATTTTGTGCATGTCATCTAAAATTTTATTGTATCCAGAGAATCCATTTCATATAGACATTATTGTTGATCCAATAATTGATTGAAGCAATCTTTCCATGTTTGGAAGTGGCTAATTGGATTTAAGTGAGGCCTTATAAAGGTCATGAAAGTCACTACAAAGCCTTGTCTCTCCATTCTTCTTTTAAAGTATTAATGAGTTTGAAATTCATTTGGAATGCCATATCTAGAAGATGATTTTGGCCTTTTTCATTTCGTCAATATCTATCTTAACCAAAGGCTTGAACTTCATATTGATTATCATTCATTTTTATCAAACTGGCTTAGCATTTTCTTTTAGTGGAGTTACATTTTGAGTTACATTTTCATCATATTCCTCCAAGTCCTTGTAGATCCATGTAAAAACATCTTGAAATTTTTTAAATAAGACATAATATTGATCTATTTCACTTTGTGAGCAATCAATCTCGAGATTTAACCATCTCAGACTTTCAGGAGTTCCGATATTTATCTTTTTAGTCTCTTGAACTCCCTTAACAAACAATTATTAAGTGAGATTAGGACTTTGTATTTGATCATTTCATTTGAAGAGTGATTCAAGTGATATTTTCCTTTTTCTATCTATGAGATTTTCATTATTCTCTTCATCATGATCACCTGTAAGAAATTGAAGAATATGGTATTCGTTGTTGAAAACCTTTCAATATTCTTGATTATGAACAAGTAGCCAAAATAGCATTTTTTATCAAACTGTATGAGATGATGAGTCATGATCAAAGAGAGAGGCCACAACATCTAAATAATTTGCCTTATAATTTAAATCCCTTGGGATAAATGATATTTCAAATGATTAAAACTTGTTGATCAGATCCCAAACTCTTTTCACATAAACTTTCAACCCATCGTTTTGAGTATTATACTTCTTGTTGACCTGATTGATAATTAATTCAGTGTATCCTATGAACGAAATATCTCTAATTCCCTTTTGGTGGGCTAATAGTAGACCTTGAATTAATGCTTTATATTTTGATTCATTATTTCTACAAGAAAATTGCAAAGAAAAGGCACTTCAAGAAAATTTTCACCTTGTGGTCCTTCTAGAATCACTCCTGCTCTTGATCTAGCATTGGATGCAACACCATCAAATAACATCTTCCAAGTACTTGAAAATTAGTCTTAATCACTATTGCTTATAGTATCTATATTACTAAGTATGGCATAATTTCCAAAACCTATGTCGATGAATTCAACCACAACATTAATTTTCTTATTTTCAAAGAAGATGGGATTCTTGGGTTCTTGTAGTATTCTTGTTAATCAATTGTCTTTGTTTGGAAGCATCATGCAACTTCCATCATTCATCAAATATCCCCCAAGAGGGAAGCTCCATTCCCTCCCTAGAACCAATTCATATGTGATTGGGATATCAATTACCACTATTGTAAAAATAATTGTAATATGAGGGGTTGACTATATCATTACACAAAAAATATTTTCTCTCTCCATACGTGGGTACCTTCCTCGAGTCTATTACACATATTATTTCTCTTGTTTCATAATGCTTGGTGCAATCCAATCCTATTACATTCATAATATGAAGTGGAATAATTTTATTAGTAGCACCATTGGCAATCAAAAAATTATGCATCACAAATTTTGAAGTCTCAAGTGATATATAATAAGGAGGAATATTTCCATGTGCCCTGGTTTTGACTGGAGGATTCACTTTTGGGTGATTAATAATAACAATTTATATTCTTGTATTTGAGAATTCTTCATTTTTGATACCTTTAATGAGAATTTCTCTTTGTTGAGGAATCTTGACAACTTCTAAAGAGGGAAAAGTAATATGAATTTTATGCAAGTCATCCATTATATTGTAAGTCATTCTTACATCACCTTGAGTTTTTCCTTGAGATAGTTGGGTCTTGTCTTTAGGCATGTCCCTTTGAACTGATGTTTCCCTTTGATCTTTAGTAGGGTGCCCCATCATAGATTTACTTTTTTATTTATTTAATTGTTCCCTAGTTAAATTGAGCTATGTTCTCTTGTTGTACAAACTTTTCATCTTCTTGTGGTGATTCTTCTTCCTCAAAAGAGAATATTGGATTATCTGTTGAAATGTGGCAACAAGAATATTCCAATTTAATTTGTCCTTGAATTAAATTGTGAACTAAAATCAAATTTAGTCTTAACAGCTACTTGGAAATAATTAATTAATTCATTTTGAATTAATTAGTTGGAGAAATTCAAGTTAGAAGTATTTCTAAAGTCATGCAACAATTATCCCTTAAATTAAGGAGATAAGATTGAGTTATATTTGAGTTGTAATTAGTTAACTCAGTTTACTGAGTTAAGTCCAGTTAAATTAGTTCCAAATTGTTTGAGGAACTAATAGAGAGTTAACAGTCAGTTGATGCATGCATGCACTCAACTAATGCTACTCCAGTTAATTAAAGATTCCCTCATCAGAAACTCATGCATGTATGTTATGAAAAAAACCCAGTTGAGATTAAAGTCAAGGACAATGTACTATCAATTGCATGTGTTTTCTTATAAATAAAACTCATGCATTCAGTCAAGGTATCATCCTTGAAGATTGCGCAGTTTTGGAGGCTTGATCATCCACTTGGTAGGATATCATCCACTTGGTGAGGTGAAGATCATCCACAAGGAACGGCACAAGGAAATAGGAGCTTGGAGGGCAGAGAGGAAGGCTGGAGAGAAGCCAATATTGCCTGTGAGCATCTGTGAGGATTGTACTGAGAGCTGGCTAGCTGTGAGAGCTAAGGATTTGTATAATTCCTATGTATTTCCACCTTGTATGATAATACAACAGTGTGGGGTTTTTAGCTGAGGCTTTCCCCAAAGTATTTTCATGTGGATTGTGTGATTGATTCTTCTTCTTCTGGTTATATTGTTCAGCTCGATCTTTAAGCTTCAGAAAATTGATAGTAGAAGTAGGTTATAGTATTTTGCTTTGATTTATATGGGTTAACCTACATCAGATTTTCTACATGGTATCAGAGCTAGAATTGTAGAAATTTTCTACATGGTATCAGAGCTAGATTTGTAAAAATATTCATGGTATCAAATTTGGATTTGTAGAAATTTTCTACATGGTATCGAACTTGTGAACAGTATATTGAGAAGATAATTCGAAGTTTGAAGTTCAAGGTTGCAGGTGAAAATCGAATTCATATCATACTTCAAGGTTGGGCAATGGCTTTCTATGCCTTGAGACTTGAGTATGCCTTGGAAGGTAGCCCGAATTACATAGCTTGGAAAGATAGAATGGAGGCTGTATTAGAAGACAATGGCTTGAAGGAATTCATTGATCAAGAAATCCCAAAGCCAGCTTCAACTAATGCACAAGAGTTGGCTGAGTGGAAGAAGTGTGGCGAAGGTGAGACGGATCATCCTTGAGGGAGTTCAAGACCATATTGTCTTGAGTCTCCATGGGAAGGATACTCCATTTTCAATGTGGAAGACATTGAATGACCTCTACCAAAACAGTGGCGACCAGAGGAAATTGGCGCTCAAGGATAAGCTTCGAAGAATCAAGATGGAGAAGGGCGATACTATTTCCACATATCTGAACAAGCTCACCACCTACAGAGATGAGATTGGCAGTGTGGGAATAACTATTGCCGATGATGATATGGTGAGCCTCGCTCTCCTTGGCCTTCCAAAGAGTTGGAATAGCTACTAGGACTCTGAGAATGGAAGGGAGAAACTGCCAGATTGGAAATGACTGTGGTCAGATCTTATGCAGGAGGAGATCAGGAGGAGCACACGAGATGGTTCTTCATCCAAGAATGATGATGAAGAAAATTCGGCCTTAGCAAGTAAGGCAAGGAAAGGGAAGGGGAAGGCTTCCCATTTCAAATTGAATTCTTCTCATGGAGGGAAGAAGAGTGACATGTCTAAAGTAAGATGCTTTAATTGTCACAAGATGGGACATTATGCGAATAATTGCCCATCGAAGAAGTCTAAGAAGGGATCCTCAGAAGGATCGGAAGGTGAGGCATTAGCCTCTCAATTCGAAATGGACTTTAACCTCATTGCATGCATGGTGTCATCGATGATGGTTTGTGTTTGGTGTCTTGAGAGTGGAGCCTCATTCCACATAACTAGAGATAAAAGTTTATTCAGTGCCTTGGAGGAGAAAGACCTCAAGATGCACATAGAGATGGGTGACGGCAGAAGGTATAGTGTTTCAGGAGTGGGCACGGTTGCTTTTCAGAGGGAGCATGGAGCTCCTATCACCTTGACAGATGTGAAGTATGTGCCTGGACTGAAGAAGAACTTGGTATCGGTCGCGATGTTGGAAGACAAAGGCTACAATGTTGTCTTCAGTAAAAGAAATTCGTTCCTAAGACACATAGCCACAGGTCAGACCAAGAGGATAGGGATTCGGGTGAAGAATCTCTATAAACTAGAGGTAGATGATTGTGCAACATTGAGTACAAAAGCATAATTGGTGCAAAGCCAAGACATTGGCAAGTTGTGGCACAGGTGGTTGGGCCATTTGCATCACGGGGCTTTGAAGATAATGGAGCAAATATCTACAGCACTTCCCAAAGGTAAACTTGAGCAAGTTGACACATGCAAAGGTTGTACCTTGGGAAAGTACACCAAGTCTTCCTTTCATGATCGAGACAGTCGAGCAAAGGCTAACTTAGAGTGAGTTCATATTGATGTGTGTGGACCATTCTCGACGGCATCCATAGCGAAGCAAAGGTATTGTGTGATTTTCATTGATTATTTGTCTCGTAAATGTTGGATTTATTTCATGCAGAAGAAGGACCAAACTTTCACAAAGTTTTGTGAGTTCAAATATTTGGTCGAGAAAGAGTCAGGGAATAAGATCAAGGCTTTGAGAAGTGACAATAGTGGTGAATATGTCTCTGAAGAGTTTAAGGAATTCTGTGCAGCGGAAGGAATTAAACGAGAGTTGATGGCACCTCATAACCCATAGCAGAATGGAGTGGTCGAGAGGAATAACAAAACTATTGTAGGGGCAGCACGGGAAATGCTGCATGACCAAGGCCTACCACTTGACTTGTGGGCTGAGGCATGCAACACAGCCGTCTATTTCCAAAATAGAAGCCTGCATCGCATACTTGGGATGAAGACACCAGAGGAAGCTTTCTCCAGTAAGAGACAAAATGTTGGTCACTTTAGGATCTTTGGCTCATCGGTATATTTCCATTTGACAAAGGATGCACGGAAGAATCTTGAGCCGACAGTAGAGTTGGGGATACTTGTAGGGTACACTGATACACCTCACAAATATTGGGTGTACTTGCCTACCAGTCGGAGGACAGTGGTTCGCATAGATCTCAAGTTTGATGAGCATAAGGCCATGCGAGTTTCCCTTAAGAGGGAGCTCCAACTACAGAATGTGGAGGAACTATTGGTTCCTAAGGAGGAGGAGCCTTAGACTGATGTGGAGCAGCCGCATGTAGAGGTTCCACGAGTGGAGACATCCACTCAAGCAGAGTCTTCCAGAGATGGACAGATTGTTGGAGGATGTGAGAGAGAATGTGGGAACACCATCTTCTCAGCGCAGACAAAGGAGGTCACCTAAGAGGTACACTGGATACATGGTCCTTGCTGGGGAATGTGTTGAGACCGAGCCATCTTCCTTTGAGGAAGCAGTGCAGTAGCCAATTTTGGTTGATGCTATGGTGGAGGAGTATAACTCCATAGTTCGTAACAGTGTTTGGGACGTGGTTCCGAGACCGGAGAACAAGTTAGTTGTGAGTTCCCGTTGGCTTTACAAGGTAAAGCAAGCTGCTAATGGTAGTGTGGAGAAGCATAAGACAAGATTTGTTGCCCGTGGCTTTTCATAGATTGAGAGGATCATGTTGCTACAGTATATTTCGATAAAGGAGCAAGATGCTGACATTTTGACAAAGGCATTGTCAAAGTGTAAATTCGAGTTCCATAGAGACAGGATTGGGGTTGCAGATAATCCCTTTCTTGTTGAGAGGGAGTGTTAAAATGTGGCAACAAGAATATTCCAATTTAATTTGTCCTTGAATTAAATTGTGAATTATAATCGAATTTAGTCTTAACAGCTACTTGGAAATAATTAATTAATTCATTTTGAATTAATTAGTTGGAGAAATTCAAGTTAGAAGTCTTTTTGAAGTCATGCAACAGTTATCCCTTAAATTAAGTAGATAAGGTTGAGTTATATTTGACTTGTAATTAGTTAACTCAGTTTACTGAGTTAAGTTCAGTTAAATTAGTTCCAAAATGTTTTAGGAACTAATAGAGAGTTAACAGTCAGTTGATACATGCATGCACTCAACTAATGCTACTCCAGTTAATTGAAGATTCCCTCATCAGAAACTCATGCATGTCTATTCTGAGAAAGACCCAGTTGAGATTAAAGTCAAGGACAGTGTACTATCAGTTTCATGTGTTTTCTTATAAAGAAAACTCATGCAAGAAGTCAAGGTGTCATCCTTGAAGATTGCGCAATTTTGGTGGCTTGATCATCCACTTGGTGAGGTGAAGATCATCCACAAGGAACAACGCAAGGAAATAGGAGCTTGGAGGGTAGAGAGGAAGGTTGGAGAGAAGCCAAGATTGCCTGTGAGCATCTGTGAGGATTGTACTGAGAGTTGGCTAGATGTGAGAGCTAAGGCTTTGTATAATTCCTATGTATTTCCACCTTGTATGATAATACAATAGTGTGGGGTTTTTAGCTGAGGCTTTCCCCAAAGTATTTTCATGTGTATTGTGTGATTGATTCTTCTTCTTTTGGTTATATTGTTTAGCTTGATCTTTAAGCTTCCGCAAATTGATAGTAGAAGTAGGTTATAGTATTCTGCTTTGATTTATATTGCATTATCGGGTTAACCTACATCGGATTTTCTACATTATCTCTCATCTCCATTTATTCAAGAATAGGGGAATTCTCTTAAGAAAGATATTCAAGTGCCTAAATGGGGTCTACCTCTTCAAAATATTGATCATATATGGTTATGGAACTTGGATTTCGGTATCTTGGGGATCTACGCCCCCTTGGTGGCATATTACTAGCATTTTGATTTCTAAGACCATAAATAGATGGTCCAACATTTTTTTTGTTGTTGAGGATTTTGTTTATCATATCTTTTTAATCTAAGTACCTCATTATACATCTACTTCATCATTATATTCAGCTAGGAAATCTCATAACTAACCTTTGAAGTAAATGCTTCTTCAACGGTTTGAACATTTCTTACATTCAAAGGAATGCCAAGAAAAATACCTTTTCCAACCATGTTTTCTTAGGGTTTGTGAGGAGTAAGTGGCCTACTTTCTTTTGAAATATCGAGGGAATACATTTCCCTTTAAGCCTTTACAAAAATTATTTTAGGGTCTACATTGCTTTGTATCATATCTTCTTTCATTTCTTGGGATTTTTTCATAGATTCTTCTAAAGTTTCTATATTATGGGAATATTTTACAACATATTTGACATTTTAAAGCATCACACACACACATTTGGATGATATTTTTGGGGCATTACCTATAGGGATTTTAGAAACTTGAGGTTAGAACCCCTAATTTTTTCATCTCTTTGGAATTTGATTTGTGTGAACTTAGTAAGAAATATATGATATCTTATAGGTTGAGCATATCATCCTATGAAGACATGTTCTATATCATCAAAACAAGTATTGGAAATAATAGGTAAATATAGTTAGCGACCATAAGCGGGTCCAACCAAGGGCTAAATAAATAGTCTTACCATCACATCTTCATGTACAATCCCATGGATATAACAAATCGCCAAAAATTAGTCCATGTTTTTATCAGGATCCATGACATAATATCCATTAAAAGCAGGTAAAACATTGGCTAGCAATGTGATAATAAGGTGTTGTTCCCCTTGCAAGTAGACTTACTCTAAGCCTTCTCCTCTGATTTCTTGCTTCTGGTTTCTCTCTTCTTTCTTTACTCCTTTATTCTCTTGCTTATTTTCTTCTTTCTACCATTTCCTTGTCACTAGGGGAAGAAAAACGAAAGACTCCTTTACCCAAAGAAGTATTGACATCTTCTATAACTTTTTTACTTTGGGTTCTTATTATTGGACCTCAAGAGGTCCCAGAGTGCTTTAGTTTAACTTTTGTTTATTGGAGTCACCTATCTAGATTTCGTGGTGCACATTCTTCTTGTTGAGATAGAAAATTTCCCGACCTTTCCAGCTTTTCTCTTGTTCTTTTTGTTTGTAATAAAATATCATATATTTGATGCAAAATACTTCTTTGATCATTTAATCCAATGAAAATATGTGGTTGAACTGAAACTGGATAAGTCATGTACTAGGAAATCAACATTGAACTATTCAATCCCTAGTATGGTGGTAAAAAATGTTGATCTTAGTGTTTTCAAGAAAAAAGTAAACCTCATAGGGCCTGAATATAGGTCCCTATACATTTGTAGACATTTGGTACTCCTCTTTCAACACACTCAAATTTCCAATATATACCAAGAAATAATATTTATTCAAATCATGCACTTGTTAGTGGACAAGGTGTGATAACAAGAGTAGATGGAAAAGATATAAATATATGGAAATTTAATTAATCATTTCCATTCCATTAATCATTCATGAGTAAGCATAATTGAATAAAGATAATAGATAAATAAAAAATAATAATGGTTCATATATTCAAAGAGATATGGAATAATTTCATTCATGGAAATAACAAAGGGAATAGGAAAACATTCATGAGATTCATACTGCTTTAAAATAAGTCTTAGAATCACAAATGAATCACTTTTTTGAAAGGGATCTCTCTGCAAGAGTTAAGAAAAGAAATTACAATTTAAATCTTTGGAAAATTTGAGTTCCTAAAGCACTCTTCAAAATCTTGATGCATAAAGTTGTAAAATTAAATGGTTTAGTTGCATGAGGGGACGAGGATTTAGCCTTCATGGACTATTAAATACTAAGATACCTTAAATAAAGAAAGAGTTGCAATTAGGGGTTGACATAAATGATGTAAAGGAGCAATCGAAAAATTTGGATGACCAAAGACCAGGAAGAAAGAAGGAAATTGCTTTAATGGATTTAGATACTCACAAAAATTGTGCAGAAGCACCTCTATTTGTGTTGAATAATATGTTCCATTATATGTCTAGAATATGTTGTTAATATAATTATCTAAATTTATTGAAGATTAATGATATCTTGCAATGGTAGCTTTAGCTATTCTTTGATATATTCTTTTATTGGAGGAATTTTTATGTCCTATATCAAACATATATCAAAAATTTCCTCCTCAATATCTTGGGCATCTGGTTGCAATTGTGGAATTGTATCTAGTAGATATTTATTATAATTTACAAATGTAACTAACCACTTTTTAATCTCAACTTCTAGGAAAGTTGTTAAGTTGTTGAATTTGGAACCCATTGAAGTCTTAATAATCTCTAGATCTTCTTGTAATACATCTTCAGGAAAGAGCATATCTTATATGATCATGTGGGGGCCCTTGAGGTCATTGACAATTTGAATCGCCTTAAGGAATGTGTTTCTCCCTTTATCATCAACATTTGAACAGTCAACAATAGCCTCCTCTAACATTTAAATTCTAGTAGACCAGCTATATTTGATATACTTTAGTCTTCTTATCCATGGGAGATTTTGTTGTGCCCTTTGGAATTTTCTAAGTAAGTTGATCTTGTTCAAAAAGGTTGGCAATTCATTATCAATAAATAGTTGATTATTTTCAAGATCCTTCTTAAGATAGTCAGTAAATGAACGAATTATCTTTGTCGAATTTCTCAAGCGCAAAGTGATTTCCCATAGTTCCTCAACAATTTCTATTCTCTTATTAATATTAGTTACAATGTATGACCTGATTCGTGTCAGTAGGTATGCTGCTTTTCTTATTAAATGGGGTGTGCTAAGTGTATTTTCCATCAAATCAGGTGCTTTGATAGCTAAGGGGGTCATGAAAATAGGCATTGGATTAAGAGCTTATTCAAGCTCAATTATTCTTTTTTTTTGTCTCAAATTTTCAGTCTCTTGTTTCTTAACATAGTGGGATAGAGCTTTAAAAATAGTTTGGTGTAGCTTTAGGAGTTTGGTCACTCATATTTTAGATATGTCCACTTTTTTCCTTGACTAATTAATGGCCCTTTTATTTTTAACTTTCACTCTTTCTACCCTTATCTTCTTATTATTTTGATCATAATGTGCATCTTTAATAGTTTGTGGATGGTCATCAAAGATGACCAATACCTCTACTATATCTTGAATTTTTCTTTCAGTTTTAGCCATGTGAGTTGTAACCCAATCAAGTATTGGACCACTATCAACTTCCATGTCAAATCGCTCTTCCATAGGTTAACCCAATTTAGAGCTCTTTTTCCTGGATGATTCAACAATGTGTGATACTTTACGACAAAATTGGGAGGTGGATCATCTCCATATCCTCCACTAAAGTTCTCATCATTACTTGTTATTCCAACCACATTGGAGTCCTTACTTCTGCGAATTGATGAAGAACTCAAGTGATCCTAACGTGTTAGAGATGGAGGGTTGTTTGTAGGTTTTATTCCTCTTTCTATATTTTTTTCCTCCAAAGTAATGTTGGTTTATTCAACAATTTGTTCAATAGGGATTGGTGTTTCTCTTTCATTTTATGGTCTAGTGTGACTTTCTCCTCTTTCTTTAGTAATTCTCGTAGAAAAAATGTGATATTTAACTATGGAAAGGTGTATTGAAAAAAAATCTCTCTAGATCGAATCCTTGAATTACCTTTTCTTTAGTTAAATTGTATGTTTTTAATGATTCAGAAAATTATTCTAGGTGAGCCACATCTTTTAGGTTACTTCTCCTATAACTTACTTAGTTTTCTTTCTTTCAAACAGAATGAGCCAAGGATGATATTGTCTGCATACTTCAGCAACAAAGTACATGCCCAATACAAACTTTGCAAGCAACAGGAGCTTGTCCTGGAATTCATACATGTGAACCAGGGTGTTTTCATCTCTCTCTTCATGTATTCCTTTTCCTTAGATGATGGCCCATGCCTAATTTGAAATTTTTCTAAGCTCTTTCCTAGCCAATAGATAACAACTTCTTTAACAAACGAATCTTGTATTTGGAAAAAATGAAATGGGGACTTATGGTTCCATAACATTGAATACCATAATTGTACCAATTCTATTTTTGGATTATTTTCCTTATGGGGTATACCATTGTAGGCATTATATGGGACTAGAGTTATTACCTAATAGGTCGTCATAAAAATTAATGAGTTTTGGAAAAATTGGTGAGATGGAAGGAAAATTCAGTAGAAATAAGGTTTGCCCAGTCAAAGAGAACATCTCTTTTAAAATAATATAATGCATAAAGAACAAACTTAGGGACATTTTTCAGTAGTTTCTCATCCCATTATTTGGGAAAAAAACCATGAAAATATTGGAAAGGGGTTGAAAAATATTCAAATATCTAAGAAATAAATGTAAGGAACCTATACAAAAGGTAGCATGAACTCATGAAAAATGCTAATTCTACCAGCCTAAGAATCCAAGAAAGTATTGGCCTCTGACAACTTGAGTAACATTGTAGGTTTTTGTAGCTTAAGGAAATTTCTAAATACTTTTGGAGTTAGGAGGATTGGATTCTTCTTTACTCCAAGCTTGATAGTTTTGGTTTTTGGATTAAAATGACATTTGCGCAAGTAAATTGTTTCTCTAAAATAAAATAATTTAGGGATGCATGCAGTTTTTTCTAGTTTGTTGATCCAAATATTGTAATTTCTCTTCTCAACTGGTGACAAGTTCAAATGGCGTTGGTATGCAGTTGATTAGTGAAAAAATTTATTTATAAGAGCAACTAAATCGAATGTGTCACTGCAAAATGGATCTCTCTTCTTTTTAGCAACCATTTGTTTGTTGTTCTTAAGGAAATATATATCGATAAATAAATCCCTTTGGTGATTCTTAGTTGTTAACACATCATTCTTCGGTGCGATTACTAATATATTAGCTTCTCTCATTTCATTTTGGCGGTCGAGGAAAAATAACAAGTAGGAGTTATTAACCCATGATCACCATTTATGAGGGGTGATGGGGACTAGATAACAATGTACAATTTTCCATTATGTCTACTTTACCTGGACATAAATTTTCTTTATTGATTCTTTAAGTGGCCTCGAAATGAGAAACGAGGAGCGAGAGAGTAAAGGTGGCAAAGTGATTTTTTGACACGTGATATTTTCCATTAATGTTAAGTAATGACATGGAGTGTGAATGAGTCGATTGTGTGGAGTCTCATGTTGTGTGGGAGATGAGTATGTGTGAAGGTGTAGTGTGAACCTAGGCGTACAGAAAAGAAGCATGCAAAGGCTAAGTGCACAGAACAAAGTGTGTGGAGAGGCAAAGTGTAGAGAAAGAATGCGTGGAGAGAAATATAACGCAGTTTCTCCACACATTGGCAAATCAACTGTGTTGTTTATAAAGGAAAGAGTGCAGAGAAACTTATGTTTTTTCAATGAAATTTCTCTCCACATAGATCTAGACAATTTTTTGGGTTAACAATTTAAAGCATGACTAGAAACACAAACAATACCAAGATACAAGATAACAATTTAATAAAGCAACCATCATTAAATATACTTATTGATATCCTCAAGATATGGAACAAGAGAGAACTTTTAAGGGTGAGGATTCAAAAATGCTAAATCTAAAAGAAAAATGGGGTCTCCACTGATTTGAGGTTATATGAAGCCTCAAAAGATGGAATCATAATAGGAAAAACCATTTTTTTAATAGGAAACCTCTAAGTTATAATTTAGAAGTATTGAATTTTTTCTTACTCCTCATGGAAATCTTAGTTTTGCATAATGTAAGTCCCTACATAATTGTTCCTTATGAGGAATCATGGGTTCCTCCAATAAATCAGTTTTATCAACTCATCAACTATACCCAATGAAAAAAATGACTAAGTTAATTATCCTTTAAGCATGAATTAGTATTCCTATCTTAGATCATGTTCGGAAGTTTTATTTGAATTAGGGGTAAAATAATTTCCGAAGGCATGATTTTTAATATCCATCGGTATTGTTTCATTGGTCTCAAGCATTTATGACCTCGATGGAGTCATCTCAGTAGCATAGACCTTTCTTTGTTGACAAAAAGTATTCATGTCATTAAAGAAAATATCAACATGTCCCTTTTAATTAACAATATATGTTTTTTTTTTTTTTAATTCGGCTAGTGACACATGTCCGAGGGGATTGAACTTCCGATCACTTGGATACACAAGGGCTTCCAAAAAAAAATGTCAATTGTGCTACCACCCACTAACTTAATTAACAATACTTTATTTACCAATCATTTACCATTAATATATTACTTTATAAGCTAGTGTTGTTGACCTATTATTCTTGGAATGTAATTATCTTGCTACACCTAAATATTAAGAGTACTCCATTTATAACTTATCAACACTAGACTTCCAACCTTTAATTATTCACATGATAAATTGACTTTTAATGCAGTGGTTGGATTCTCTCAACAAGTTAATTCATCAACCTAAACTAGTGTCGAGATCATCACAAGGTCAATTACTTTGATGTGTCACATCCAACCACTACTTTTCATACTCATTAGAATATTGTTTTTTTTTTTTTTTTTTTTTAGGAAAAACCTGTGAACAAATTTGAAACTAACGTTTCGGACTAGCTTAGTGAGTCCATCATCAGGGCAATGAGATTAATTTTTGAGAAGAGAGAGCGTGAAAATTACGGAGCTTATTAATAGTTATTTGAAAAATATTGCTGTTGTCTTCATGAGTAGTCGGCTTATAAATGGTATTTTAATTAATACTTATTTAATTTATTTATTTAGATAGCTATTTATTATATTTATTATATTTATTAATATTTATTTATTTAGTTATAATTTTATTATATTATTGTTTATTTATATATATATAATTTATTGTTTAAATTTCAAAAATAACTCTATTATATATTTATTATTATTTATATTATTATTATTATTATTATTATTATTTATTATTTATTTATTTATTTATTTATTGATTTATTTATTTATTATAAATAAAAAATAATTTAATAAATACCTATTTATTTAGATAGGTATTTATTTTATTTATTATGTTTATTATTTGTTATAATTTTATTTATTATTGGTTATATATATATATATTATATATATATATATATATATATATATATATATAATTTATTATTTATATTTTTAATAAAATAAATCTATTATTTATATATTATTATTTTTAATAAGTACATATTTGTTTAGATAGGTATTTAATATATTTATTATATATTATTATTATTTAGATATTTTGTTATAATTTTATTATATTATTGTTTATATATATATATATATATATATATAGTTTATTATTTAAATTTCAAATAAAATAAATCTATTATTTATTTATTATTGTTTTTATTATTATTATTAGTGTTATTATTTATTAATTTATTATTTTTTTATTTATTTATTATAAATGAATAAAAATAAATTAATAAATACCTATTTAATTAGATAGGTTTTTATTATATTTATTCTATATTAATATTGTTTATTTATTTGGTTATAATTTTATTATATTATTGTTTATTTATTTTTATTTATTTATTATAAATAAATAAAAAATAATTTAACAAATACCTATTTATTTAGATAGGTATTTATTATATTTATTATATATTATTATTGCTTATTTATTTGGTTATAATTTTATTATATTATTGTTTATATATATATATATATATATAATTTATTATTTATATTTTTAATAAAATAAATCTATTATTTATAATAAGTTCCTATTTGTTTAGATAGGTATCTATTATATTTATTATATATTATTATTATTTATATATTTGGTTATAATTTTATTAGTATTATTATATTATTGTTTATTTATATATATAGTTTATTATTTAAATTTCAAATAAAATAAATCTATTATTTATTTGTTATTATTTTTATTTTTGTTGTTATTGTTATTATTTATTAATTTATTAATTATTTTTATTTATTTATTATGAATGAATAAAAATAAATTAATAAATACCTATTTATTTAGATAGATTTTTATTATATTTATTATATATTATTATTGTTTATTTATTTGGTTATCATTTTATTATACTATTGTTTATTTTTATATATATAATTTGTTATTTAAATTTCAAATAAAGTAAATCTATTATATTATTATTATTATTATTATTATTATTATTATTATTATTATTATTTTATTTATTTTTATTTATTATTATTATTATTTATTATTTATTATTTATTATTATTATTATTATTATTATTATTATAAATTTATTAATTATTATGATTATTGCTTTTTTATTTTATTTAATAGGGGTTTCCAGGTATCACTTAATTTTAGACCGTCGTCTCTATTCATATTATTGGAGGATTTTTCGATTTCAATTGCTTCTTTTACTCTTCTTTTTACATAATGGTCTTCTTTATGAGTTAATTTTGCTTGTTCCATGCAAATATAATGTGAGGAGTTTCATATTATTGGAGGATTTTTCGATTTCAATTGCTTCTTTTACTCTTCTTTTTACATAATGGTCTTCTTTATGAATTAATTTTGCTTGTTCCATGCAAATATAATGTGAGGAACAAGCATACTCAGCTAGCCCAGATTTTTCTGACCTATTTCTTGAGATGTCATTAATATGCTCTTTTAACCTAATGCCAAAGGATCATATAACACATAGATTTTGCTTGACTTTTACCTTCATGCACCAAGATTTGGTGCATGTGAAGGGATACAAATGAAATCTACTTTAAGAAAGAAAGTGTCACATTTAAGCATTAATCATGAAAATATTTATATGACTTATACCTAAAGAAACAAAAATTAGAGACCAACAAAGCAAACATATTATTCTAGAAAAGAACTCCATACTAAAAAGAGAAAATATTGAAAAAAAAAAAACTTCAAAATATCAGGTAAAAAGAAAAGCTTCAAAAAAAAATATTTTGTACAAGTCATCCATCTTAAGAGTAGACTGACTAATTACCATGTTAGTAATTGGTCATTTACAAGAAGGAGATGTAACACCCTAGTTTTGACCCCTGAATTTAGTGTAATGTATATGTGTGTGTAAATTAGGCTTTGAACTTAACATTATGTTTGAGGGCCAAGTAATCTAAATCGTGCATGTAAAAGTTATTATATAAAAATATATCACCATTTGTCTAACAAGGGGGGCCCAAACAATGGGGGGATATGGTTCCAGAAGAGAGGAATGAGAAGAGGGTTAAGGGGCACCAAAGGGGCACCAAAGGGGCCAAAGCTAGGAAAATATATTGTATTCCAAAGTGAAAGTAAGATGACCATTTCAACCTAAGTTTGGAAAAAGGTTCTAAAAATGGTCCCTTGAGTGCTAAGTGCCAAGTTTAAAGCATGCATACTTATTCCTTGTTTTTCAAAAGTTGAGGGTCATTCTCACTACCATTTTTACAATCATTAATACCACCATTCCACCATTAGCATAGCATGATATAAGCAACAAGAGGAAGGAGTCCATACTAGAAGCAAAGGTTGAATTGTGAATTAATTATGTTGTAGAAATTGCCTATCATGAAATCCTTATAAATCCCAACATTGATATTTTCTTGGCAAGTCTATTCTAGATCTTAAAATAAGTGAGATAGGTTGAGGGACTGCGTTGCCAAAAAGGGGATCCTCTCTTGTATTGCGCATATGAAAGGGGGAAAGAGAGTTGGTGATATGTGAAGGAATGGGTTGTAAGAACTAGTGGATTCAAGTTGATAGAGTACTTCATGTTTGTCTTGATGGAATCATAGCCCTAGCATGGAGGTGGCATATTGTAGAAAGAACTAGTGCAATGGTGCCTATATATGGGTGGAATGTCCAACATCAACAACTAGTTTTGTAACCTTTATTAAAAGATAAGTGTTCTGAGTATATGCCTATATGTCGTAAATTATATGTATTTAAATGCTTAATTTGTTGTTATAATTCATGGTGGTTTTCATTTATTGTTTGTGTGCCATTATAGGAAATACGTAAGTTACATGTCATTTGTTTTCATATTGGACCATATGTAAAGCATGTTATATATGTGGTTACAAAGCATTAGCGAAGCAAGCAATTTTGAAATTAGAGATAGAATTGTTGTAGCATGTCTCATAATGGTGTTCGAGCACATTACAAGGTGGTATCAAAACAAATATTACAACACTTGGACCACACAATTTATAAATTTTCTTGCAAAATAAAAGTGTGTAGGTTGCATATGAAGCACTTTGCAAAATGCCTCAATGCCATACTTCAAAAAAATGGCTAAATTCAAATATTATGGGTTGGAATTGCTTAGAAGTGATCAAATTGGATAACATGTGAAAGAACATATTTTAAATTTATAGCTTCAAATTTGTATTATTGGGATATATTGAGAATTTCCAAAGTCATCCATGGATAATTTGGAGAAATTTGTGGAAATTTCCAATTTCTAGTTAAATCTAGAGTGGAAATTAACTAACAATTATTAAATTATTAGTTACATGGTTGAATTTGGTAAAGGAGGATGTATTACAAGACTCAAGCCGACTCGAGCCAATAGACTTGACTACCACATTAGCAAGCATGATTGGAGATGTTAACAATAATGTGGAGACGCAAGTGTTAGCCAGGTTGACAAGCGGCAGGACATGTATCAGCCCAAGGTTCATTTCGGGGACAAGTCTCAATATTAACCATTGAGCACACCTAGCCCTAAAATGAATGTGGATCATTGATCACTATCATTTTCTATCATTCAATATTTTAGAAACAAGTTTCTTTGTTAAGAATCCATCACCTTCAATCCCAAAATGAATTTGTACCATCCAATCATATCACCCTCAATCATTAGATATTTTGGAGAAGGTTATTATGTTGAAGGTCAAGCAATTAGGGTGTTAAAATTAATATGGTTCATTTACCAACATCATTCCCCATCGTTGGATCATATGAATGCTAATCATTGAATATTTCAAAGCAAAGGAGAGGTGTTAACATCCAATCATTTCTAGCTCTAAAATGAATCTTTGTCATTGAATCACAATTAATCGTAATCATTGGATATTTTGAATGAAAGGAGGTTTATTAACTTCTAATTGTTTCCAACCCTAAAATAATATGAAACATCAATATCAACCATTCCTTATTTTGGGAGACAGTATGTGTTGTCATTAGTCATTTACTTTTGGTTTTGAAATAGATCTAAGATTGTTAAATCAAGTGGATCTCTACCATTGGATGTTTTAGAGTCAAATGACATTATTAATCCCCAATCACTTCTTAGTCCAAAATCAATCACGATCGTTAGATCCAATAAATCGCATATATTGAATGTCTGGAGTGGGTTAATTATATTAATCCTCAAGCATTTCTTGATTCGAAATGAAATCTCAACTATCCAATCCCACCATATCATATCAACATCCAAGATTGTGCCACATGGCAAAAAAAATAGAAAAATGGTGCAAGTGGATCATGAATTCAATAAAGTTAAAGAGAGAAAAGAAAAGGAAAAGCATAAAGATGGAAGCAAGAGGAAAGACAAATGTAAGCTATGAGGGTTGATATAGCAAATCAAGGAGGAAGATAGATGACATGGTAGATGTGCGACATGACACATAGGACTCCACTACCACATTAATAGGCATGTGTCATATTAGGTCAACAAGGATGCCACATCAATAAAGATCACCTATGCTATAAAAAAACAAAAACTAATCACATATGTTTGAAAAAAATAAGTTTGGAACCAAAAAAAAATAACCATAAGCAAATCAATTCTAAATTACATGAAATTTAAGACTAATTTAATAATTAGAACTACAAAAGAGCCAACCCAATCATTGGTCATTTGTACCCAATTTTCTAGAAAATGTTTGATAAGTGTGTTTTTGAAAAACATGGTGATGCACGGTGATAAAAAAAGTTAAATAATATGGAACAAGACCATGCAAAAAGATTCCACTTAGGATTTTAACCAAATTTCAAAAGTGTAAAGTGAAAATGCTAAAAAGGAGAAAATACTATTCTAAACCAATTTTAAGATTTTTAGAAATAAAAAAATAATGCCAAATGGAAAAATAAAAATTTTGATTAATGAAACCAAATAACTTTTCTTTACTAAAAATTTTAGTGAGCGATAACCAAATTGACATTCTTGACCTCCTTGACCTCCTTGCAAACTTTTACATGCATATGAAAGTAAGTCATTTGTATTTATGTGAATTGTAGATTCTAATTTTTGATGGTAAATTATTATTAATTTTACAATCGACATACAAAACAGTAACAGCTCTCTAGTCTCCTATTCATCGTGGAATGTCAGAAATATAAGTCCAGTTGGGATTTGAAGTGCATGGATGGTGGACCAGTAGGAGCACCGTACTTGCATACCTCTATATTACTATCCACTTTCTACCTCCTTGACCGTAACCTGATTGTAAAGTCGAGAAATCAAAAAAGGCAGCAACAAAGTCAAACTTTTCGTGATAGGTATGGGGATGAATTTTAGTCGAGTAATCTGCTATAATAAAAAAGTCAAAAAAGTCTGATCTGAAGATATGATGATGTTTTATTGTGGGAAAATTTATCATAATTCAGTTGTCAAATCAGCAGTGAGGACAGTTATCTCGGCAAATACAGTTGACTCATGGCCATTATTCAAAGAAAACCAGATCACCTGTTGACTCATCACCCTTATTCAAGAAAAACCAGGTCACCTGCAATAACCCACTGGTGGTCCGTAACGGAGCAACACTTGCCAGATGTCTCTGTGTCTTGAGCCCCGAACCTATTTGACGAACACTTAACCAAACAAAAGCAGTTTTAGAGTTAAATTAAAAGACATGATGATGTTGAGATAGATTTTAAAAAATTATTTATTTATTTATTTTTAAATTTTTCTTTTCCTTTTTTTACTGAAATTAATAAGGGTTGTGAAAATCAAATATTTTGAATTTTATATTTTAGTGGTCAAATTCTCATGGGAAAGTGGATTGTTGTAAAAAACAAGGATTTATATATTAATTTAGTGTTTGGTTTTGAAAAGTTTCCAGATCTTTGAATTGTGTACTCCATACAATTTAAATTTGTGATTGTAACAAAATAGTAAATTTAAATTTTAAATTTTAATAATCAAGTTTTAATGGAAAGACAAGGTTTTTTTGTAATATAAAGAATTTTATATATCAATTTGGTATCTGATTTTGAAAAAACTCTCAATGTAATTTATACAACTTAATTTTATAATTTTAACAAATTTTTACTTAAATTTTAAATAAAATAGACTAAAAAAATTATATATATATATAGATATATATATATATTCAAAACATTAAAAAAAATTAAAATAATTTTTTCAGTCAAACTCAAACCATAAAAGCTTTAAAACCTATTATGATAAAACATTCTTATATTTCATTTCTAACTTATTTATATTCTATATATTTCTATATTTTTTAAATTATATGTTATATATGTGTTTCTCAATCTCTTTTTGTAAATACAATAATTATAATTTAATATATTTTAATTAATGAAAAATATTTTCAATGATTATATTTTTTATTTAAAATAAATTAATAATTATCTAAAAATAATAAGTATAATTAACAATAATCACAATAATATAATTTTAAGGTTACAGTGAAATTTGTCTATCATACACCAAATTAGTGTATAACAGAGTTTGTTTGTGGGACAAGGGACCCACCTCCATGCATGGATTTGACTACTAAAATCTATAAAGACATACATATTCTACCTTTTTGCTTTGGAATCTGCAACCTCTTTAAAGGAAGCACATGCTCTTAATCATTAACATTTTAATAAATGAAATTCAATAATTAAAATTCATTTTTACATTTAAATTAGAATACTAATTATCTAAAAATATTAAAAACGTGTTAATATAATAATTTCAAATCTATCATCTAACTTAGTAATAACAAAACTCAAAAATTGTAATATTGACAAGTGATTCACCACTATAGAACTCCACCACTATCTTGTCTTTCTGGATTTTAAATCTTTAATAATATAATTAATTATTTTTAAAAAAATGTCTAATATGATTAGGATGTTAAAAATTAAATATATTGTATTATATTTTTATAGTTTTTTAACTTCAAGAGATAAAAATAATTTTTTGGGACATTAGATATAATGTGGATGATATAGTGGTAAGATTCTCTCAAATCTCCTATTCAGGTGGATGATATAGTGGTAAGATTCTCTCAAATCTCCTATTCAGACACTTAATCAAATGAACACAGTGACAATCATCAACAATCCACCTCCAGCTTCTCCACACACCAACTCTTTTGCCACATCACCAGTAATCATCTTGATTTAGTCTAGTCCACTTTGCATTTAGTCTATGGGTTATATGTTTTTGCAAAGACTAGTCTTTAGAAGAAATATATGTAATTTGATACTTATCATAGTTTTGGTAGGACCTAATAAGAATTAACTATTATTAGTTACACTTTTGAAGAATTTTAGTTTACCTATAAGTTTTGGGTAGTTTTTGAAAATATTTATGCCAAACTTTGGGGCAATCAAGATTTACCAAATCATTTGGAAATCTTATAAATGCAGTTGTCTATAATGCGACTTTTTGGAAGCTTTTCCGGTGGGTTTTTCCGGTCAAAATCCGGCAGCAATTTATTGGAATCGCAAGTTTGATAGCTAGTTTCTGCACAATCAAAGGGTCCCAAGGGTTTTTCAGGGTGCTAAATCCAAATATGCTCTTAAAAAACCATTTTAAATAATACAAATCAAGATTTAACCTCAATTTTTTCTGCCGGATTCCGTCACCGGAATCTCCAAAAAGTCGCATTATAAACAACTCCCTTATAAATATTGGGTAATTTTTGAAAATATATATGCCAAACTTTGAAAGCAATCAAAATTTACCAAATCATTTAAAAATTTTACGAAGATTTATTTGTGAAAAAATTACAATGTAAAATATTTTCTAAATAATCAATAAAAATCTATAGAAAAATTGGAAAAAAAAAAAAAATTGTTTTAATTTCAAAATAATTTTTTTTTTAAATGATCAAAATGAGTGATTAAAATGTCAATGCTTTTAAAATATAAAAAGGCGAATGAATTTGACTTTCCAATTAAATTCGATTTGATTTTATAACGATATCTTTTTACACATGTACGAAGGGCAAAGATTCACAAAAATACATTAATCTCTCATATCAAGTCAAATAATTTGGAAAGGCCCCTTATCACAGAATCGAGGCTCCTTTATCATATATAAATTAAATCTCTTATACCAGGTCAAATAATTTGGGAAAGGCCCTTATCAAAGAATCGAGACCCCTTTATCTAGTTAAAAATTATTCTAAGTAGTCAAATCATGTAAATAAAAAGTCAAGTAAAAACTACTCCTGGGCCATTGCAGTGTAAAGGTAAAAAGGGGTAGGGGTCACCATTATTTAGACAATTTTCAAATGACTTGAAGTGAAAGAAAAGCTCTTTGATAACTTGAATTTTTAACATGTAACTTTCTCTTGTAAAAGCTTTTTTTTGGGTTAGGTATAAAGGACACATAGGGCTTTCTTAATCAAATAGTCATACTATTTTTAAACCATAGATTTCAATCTATTTTATGATGGGAAATCACAATCATGCATTTTCATATTTTCATGGATTTAAAATTTTGTGATAAAATATTTTTAAATAAAAAAATTAAGTCACATTTGGAACTATGTTTGGTCAAATTTAAGTTTTAATTACATATCTTGGATTTTATTTATATAGGCCTTCAATATATTGGTAAATGTTAATAGGAATTATTAGCACTTAAGAGATGTTATTCTAAGAAAAGGTTTTATTGGCTATTGCTCCACCTTAAATTCAACCTTGGTGAAAATTTCAATTCTCCCCAAAACCCAATTTTAAGCCAGCAGATCATGCAAAACAATTTATGTACCCTACACAAAATTGCAAAAATATTGTTAAGTTAGAACTAGTTAAATCCAAGTGGTGCATGATTGAAGTTTATGATATAAAACAATTTTTGCAATGAAAATTAATTTGAAGATACAACTAGCACAACTATGATGAAGTGCATTACTAAATGGAATTAGAAAAAAATGCATCTAATAAGAGTAAATCTAGTCAAGAACAACTAACCATTAATTAAGATTTGAAAGAATAAGGTCGAAAAAACAAAGCATAGCTAAAGAGGTCCTCGAGTTAACTAAATTAAGAGATTATTGTTTCCACAATGGATTGAGAGGGCATTTTCAAGAGCGAGCCTTCAAAATTTAAAATAGAAAAACAAAAAGGAGGGGTCCCCAAGTCAAGCTTTGAAAGAATAAGGTCAAAGAAAATAAAGAATAGTTGAAGAGGTTAAAAGGAGGGTCCCCAAATATATTGACTTGAGGGGTTGTTGTTGCCTCAATGAATTGAGAGGGAATTTTCAAGAGTGAGCCTTCAAAATGTAAAATCTGAAGAAAAAAAAAGGAGGGATCCCCACATCTACCAACATGGAGCGAATTAAGGCCTTAATAAGTAGTAACCATGAACAAAATTGACTATTGTTGGCTTGATGGGCACTGACCCATGTTAAGCGTTAGTTAGCCAAGCAAATCCCTACACTACTGGCCCTTTCGACATCAATCTGTGAAGCACGGATTGAAGTCTCACCTGAAGCAATATGGAGGGATGCAGGAAGTTTCTGCACCCTGAGATGGTAGCGATGTCACTTTTAGACCTTCACTCTGCCTTCGCGCAGATGGATAAGCCCTTTAGGGTTTATTGATACACCTTCCTTAATCATCCTGGAGTCCTCTGCAAAGATCTACAACTGTCCTTCGCGTACCCTAAATAGATAGATCAGGGACTTATGTACCTCTGTAATTACTCTTACTTCTGTATTTACTTAGATTATCTTAGTTTCATGCAATCTTAACATGTAATTATAATTATCTTTGCATAAACATATATCTTTGCTTGTGTTCATACAACAAAGAGAAACATATAGATTCATGCATCAGAATAGCATTAAAAGATAAACCCAGTGTTCAACGTAACATAATCACATGCAATTAACAGAAGTAAAATACACAGTAATTACATAATACTTCTCTTTATTGATAATCCAGATTTCCAGTACAGACTATGACTACCCTATGCACACAGCTGCAAGGGTCCGCGCACTCAGCTGCAGACTTCTACCCTAGGCCTCCGCGCACTCAGTTGCAGAGCTTCTTCCTATGCTAAGACTCTTCGCTCTTGGCTTTCAATTGCCCCATACTTCCTTAGAACTCTACTTCTACTTCCCTTAGACTCTTCCAAGACTCCCCTTTTATACATTCGCTTGGCTCGTGGACCAAGGGCGGATCTCATCAAGCCAGCACAAATTATCTAAACTAAGGGTAGAAACCCTTCTTGACTATTTACATCTTCGCACTCCACGACCACAAAATGCAAAGACTTTACATTCTTTATACAAAACTTGGGCTTTTAACCCCAAAATTGACCCCAGGGGACCCGTTCCCAACAGGCCCCCAACACAAATCTGGTGACTCGCCCTCGAGTCACTCTGCTGGCACAGAGATCTTGTCACGAAGACCTCCCAGCTCCACCTGTACCACTGTGACTTCGGCGGTGCACTATGTTGCCGCCTGCTTCACCTACTCGACTAGTTGCTCTGTCGTTGGCCCCACGCTCTCTGCTTGCATTTTCTGTTGTGTTTCCTGTAGACTAGCCAGTTTTCCTTCAATAGTGGCCGTGAGCACATATGCTTCATCTAGCCAAGGCTTCAATCGAGACTTCCATATTGCCTCCTTGTGTTGTGTTGTGTCCACCTGTTCTTTAAGCGCCTTTGCTTCTTGCAACTTCGCTAACCTTTGTGTAATGGCGATGGTGTGCGTCATCGCTTTAACCTCATCATATCTTTGTTGCAGCTCCCGTGCCTCTGTTTCCAGCGTCTGCACATTGAGATCCTCCTGTTGGCTGGTGACGACTTCGAGCGACTACTCGAAGAGCATAGTGAAATCCTTCGTTGTAGCATATAAAGCTACTACTGCATCTTTGACAGCGGCCACGCGTTGCTCTTTAATCTCTGGTGGAGTCGAAGGTTGGGCCCTCAACTCGAGCTCTGTAATTTTAACTGAACCTTAACCATCTCTGTTCTCGCTTCATGCACTCCAGCAACGAGCTTCTGAATTCTCACATCCACTGGTGCATCTTTAGGAATATCCAGTTCTGGAACAATTTTGCATGCCTCAGCCACCACCTTGGTCGTGCGCTCATTATTTTTTGTGATGATCTTAAGAAGATCAATGGCAGAATTCTTCTGTACAGCCATATGAGCATTGTTCACCCTCTGCACATTGATAATGTCCCAGTAACATAACCATTTGTTGGCTTGATGGGCCCTGACCGAGGTTCAGCATTAGTCAGTCAAGCAAATCCCTACACTACTGGCCCTTTCCCCCAATAACTATATGCAAAATATGCTACAGCATCTAAAAAAGAGTGGAATTATAAAAAACTTACTAAAAATCTTGATAATACAACTTGAAAAGAGGTTTCCAACTCCATGTACGAGTCTATCATGTGTTAGATGAGAATTGTAAGAAGGGATTAACACCTAAATGTTTGTCTATTCTTAGGATTTGTGACCTTCAAAAAATTCATAATGAATGGGCCTGTATTCAATACAATAGGTAAAGTGACCTATAAGCTAACTAAACACTTGGTGCAAAATTTCAAATTTCTAGTAGGAAATACAAACTTCTTTTTGAAGAAATCAACATGTTTTGTAAGCATGATTAAAGGCATTAAGCTTAATGCAAATGATATCCTTGTGAGTTATGAATTAGACTCCCCTATTACAAAATATCTTATTAATGGTATAGTTGAAGTTACAAAAGGGATCACAAATTGAAAAACAACAAATTTATTTGAATGTGTTTGATTCTCACATTTTTTGGTTTCCAAGAGGAAATATGCAAACATAGTTGTGGAATGGCGATAGGGTCGCCTCTATCCCTATTGTTGTTGGAAATACTGGGGGGGGTGAATCAGTATTTCTTTTTCCCACTATTGTTTCACCAGTTAATACATATATATTTAGAACACAAGATGAAAAACAAGAATAAATTCTTTTATTAAATATAAACTGTGCAATAAAATAGATACAATATATAGTTGGTTACAATCAGTTGCCAAGCTCCAACTTGGACTTTGGTGAGGCTCCAACCTCCATAGCACCAACTCTATTTCGCCAAGACACCAATCTTGGACTTAGGAGCACAAACTCCCAAGGACTTCAATCCTTCCTACTTCTGAGGCATCAACCCCAAGGACTCCAATCCTACTTACTTCTGAGGCACCAGCCCCAAGGACTCCTATCCTTCTTGCTTTTGAGGCACCAGCCCCAAGGACTCCTATCCTTCTTGCTTCTGAGGCACCAGCCCCAAGGACTCCTATCCTTCTTGCTTTTGAGGCACCAGCCCCAAGGACTCCAATCCTGTCAAGGCACTTTTGATAATAATGTTCTACTCTCAAAACTCTTCTCTGTTGAGTTCTGTCTAGTTATAGTTTCTCTGTAGTCTCCAAGCTACAGCATCAATGACAACTAGTCTTCTCTTGAAGGAGTCTTTACAACTCTTCCTACCATTCACACAGAGTCTCCAATAGCTAACCTCTGATCATATCTCCACACTGCTTTAGTGAGTCCACTACAACTGCACTAAAACTCTGCATAAGAACCTGCTTTCAGTTCAAGCATATGTTCTACTGTCAGGGTGAATGTTTCAGCAAGACTACTTCTCTGCTGGCAACTTTTACTCTTTGAATTCCTCCTATCCTGTTGGTCCTTCGGCCCTCTTTTTGTTCTGCTGGACCCTCTTTCTGTTCTACTGTTTTCTCCAACTTTTCAACAATGTTCAACAGTTGTAGCAGCGTTCACCAGCAACTTCATCCAACGCTTAACCATCTCTGCTGCTTCTGCTACCTCATTTTTTGGTTCTTCGCAACACCAACAGCCCCCATAGTCCTCCATTTTTACTGTTTTATGCATTCTTGTGCCTCTGTCCATTCATTTCCTCTTACACCACCTCTTAGACTTCCTCAACGCTCGTTGTCATTTCCTCTGTGCTCGCTTGCTTCTTCAGCTTCCCATCTTTCGGTTTCCTCTGTCTATTCATACTCACAGGACACGTTGAATCAATGGCCAGGTCCAAACGGTTCACCGGAGAACACATCTTCCTAGTTAAAACTGTAACAGCGCTGCTTTTGATAATGATAGCAGGCATACACAGAGCTTTACGGTGTAATGGACATGCCACGTCCTATCGCAATCGCAACCGGCGTATTTCAACCTCCTGAACTATTGGAACAATTATCATAAGCCTTTCAGCCTAAAATAGCCCGCGCAAACCAAATATTTAATTACACAGAGAATATGATAAAAACAGTCCAAAAGACTAAGGGGCGGACTTCAAGCAATATTACACCCACATCTAAATTGTATCGGGTCCGCAGCTTAAATCGCAATCGGCGATTTGCGACTCCCGGTGGTCCTTTATATGTCGGGCTCATGACACCGTCGATGGCCGACGGCCAATCCACCACTGGACGCGATATTATATTAAGCCCGTCTATAATGTTGCATCGGGTCCGGTCTTGCAATCGCAATCAACGCTTGGGTGTGGCAAGGCTTCATAACATATGCGATTGTGATGGATGCGATATGGTATTAAACCATGGTTTATATGCCCGTCGGGTCCACATATATATGTATCACTCTCGGCGATCGCAAAGGGGCCGCTTAACATATTGTAGCACCCACTTCCGAAGTGTCAGTGCGATAATTGCTATCAGTGATCGCAAGTCGCACAGGGTCAAGACTCATCGTTAATATAGACCCCTCATAGCGATGCAATGTGTCAGACCCGATAGGATCCCAAATCTCCCGTGCATATATTTTCAAGTCTGCTTTCTGCCTCCGATAGTGTTAAAGCATGCATAAATGGGTTTTACAGGCCCGATAATGTAACTCAATATATCTATATGAGTTCTGCCCGTGATGGCTCCCGATAACTATGTCTGCTTCCTCTGTGGCTCTAATGGCTCTTTTTGTTGTTAAATGCATCCATTGCTCCTTCGATGGCTCCCGATAGTACAGTTGCACGCATACATGTGATTTTTGCTCCCGATAGTTGTTAAATGCATGTGTATAAGCTCTCTAATCGCTATGTTTCTGTGTTTCCTCCGTTTGCTCTATGTGCTCCTCTTCATTGGCATATATATCTGACATATACATATATATGGCTCCTCCAGCTGTTTGCGTCCTCTGTTGCTCCGATAGCTCTATGTGCTGCCTCCCATGGCTCTATTCTTCTTTGGCATATATATATATGTGTGTGTGTGTGTGTGTGTGTGTGTGGCTCCTCTTGCTTTGATATGCCTCCTTGCTCTGATATGTCTGTTTCCACATATATATATGATATATATATATGGCTCCTCTTGCAACTCCTCTTAGTCCAATGTGGCTCCTCTAGCTTGGAAGTGTCTTTCAAAGACCTCCTTGCATATATGAATGCCTCTCTTGCTCTAATATCCTGCAATATGCTTTGATATGCCTCCTTTGGTAACTCCTCTTGCTTATGGCTTGGCTATCCTGATGGCCTTGCTCCTGTCTCTTCATGGATCGCTCGGCTTCCCCTTGGCTTCATGTCATCCTCTAGTATCTAGAATATTGCCATATTGACATCAATGACAACCTAGGACAACAATCTCCCCCTTTGTTATTGATGGCAATATTCTTCTTCTCTCCCCCTTTGACATCAATGGCAAAGGAGTGCTCTGGGACTCCCCCTATCAAGTTGCTTATGTTCTTCATGAATGGTAGATCTTCATGGGTCTATGACTCCCCCTATCATAGTGCTCTTCTTCTTTTTACTCAAGATAGAAGGATTGATGCTTTATCATCAATTAACACATTATTCCCTCTGCATGTCTCAGAACTGCTTGATCATGGCTTCAACAATGCTTAAAGATGCTCTACTTTAATGCTTTCATTCAGATTGCAAACTGCCATACACCAAGTGTCTAAGTCCAAGCTTTTATGCTTCAATCCATATTGTTGTCTCCACAGGTAACATTGAGAGGCCTTCATAGTCCGAATCAAGAGAAAATGCCCCTGAGATTGTCTTTCTTCAGATCTGAGTTCCTTTGTGTCTCTGTGCTTCCCCTTAAGTTACTGTCATCTAGTATTCAATCATCATTGCATTTGGACAAAAATGTGAGGGTTTGTGCCTTACTGTTGCTATATTTCTTAAGTGATCTGTATCGGCTTAAGTTATGCTTAACTGCACAACATTCTCCTTCCTATGAGCCATCTTTTCCTTGTGTTCTTGTACATATCTCTGCAGATTCAGACATCCAATCTATGACTGTCCTTTAAATTTATTCTACTGATATGCATCTTCATGCAATGCTTTAGTTTTTTTATATGATTCCAGCTACTCTTACTTCAAACTCCATTCCAGATGTATCTGTTTGTTTGAAGACTACCTCTATCAGTGTCCAGAATTTATTTGTTCTCACATTAAATTCCTAAGTTAATACATAAACTTCTGTGATAATAGCACCATGGTTGTTTGCCCTATTTCTTTAACAACAATCCAAAGAATGGTTACAGGATCATATGCTTCAATGGAGTGCTCCTGAGACATGATAGGCTCCCCCTAACTGTATGCATCATCTCTTTTGGGCAGAGTCTGCCCATCTAATGCTTAGATTGTCAAAATTCAGGCCAATGACATATGTTGTTGGCTGAAGAACTCAAGGGACTTTCGGATTGTATTTCCTTCCTTCTCCATACTTGTGTAACTTTCTTCTTTTGCATGGTTCTAGCTTGTGTAAGAGCCCATGTTAATTTACAATCACATGCCATATGACCAATGTTATGACACTTGAAGCATTCTACATTGTTCATGAATAAGAATTCATGATTTCTTCCTGCAAAATTGTTTCTTGGAGGTTGTCGCATACTATAACATCTATCTCTATGAGATGGTTGGGGACCATAACATCTATCTTTATGATATGCTTTACAGTCTTTTTCCATGTGACCAAAGTTTGAACAAGAATAACAATAACCAAAAAATGAACGTTGGTACCTCGGAGATGGAGGTTTCCTTGATGTACTTCTGAAGCCTTTCTGCCTTGAGATCCTTTGATGATAACCATTGCCTCTCGCATCTTTGTCATCATCTACATTTATTCTTAGAGCTGGTTTTCTTCTATTGTAGCCTTGATTTTTCTCCTTGAATTTGCTAGAATTGGGAGCATCACCATTTCTCTCTGGCTTCTTCACTTCTCTTTTGTTTAAAGCATTTTCATTCTTGTTTGAGGGTTCACCTGCATACTCGAGACCTGATTTATCAAATGGACATCTGTGATAGCTGAGCATGTCATCCAAGGCTTGAGAGCTCTTCAAGATTTTGTTCATCCCTTCAACCTTTGTTCTGAGGAAGACAATCTCTTCTTCCAATCTTTCACACTCACTATTCTTCTTTGCAAGTTGTTCCTCAGTTTCTTCCTTGCTACGAGTAGCTTCAACTGCTACTATTTTAAGGGAGATGATATCTGACTTCATTTTGAAGATTTATTCATTCTTTTCTTGACTTCTCTCCATTTCCTTCTCAGCTCCTTGTGCTTGTTTCCTTGCTTCTTGTAGTTGAGATTTGAGAGAGGAGACCTCTATTTTGTACTGACCAATCTCTTCTTCAAGTTTGTTCAAGCTCTTGTGCCTTTGTTCAAGTTGACTTGACAAGGTATCTTCCTGCTTCTTTGCTTTATTCAATTGATTTGTCATGGATATGACTTCTTCATGATGCTTTCTTTTACTTTGATCAAATTCCTTCTTAAGCTTGGCAAACTCTTCATCCCTTTCTTGTACTTGAAGCTTCATGAGGTCAACTTTCTTTCTTGTTTGATCTCGGTCACCAACTGGAGCTATCTTATTAAGTGCCTCATCTTCCTTTTTCAAATTGTTAATCTCTTCCATGGCAGTCATAAGTTGAGCGAGGAGTTCTTTTACAAAGTCTTTTTCATTCTCCTCATCTTCTAGGTCTGCTTTAGCCTTGATGTCATCATTCTCATTTTCAGCTTCTATGATGGGTTCAGGATCTCCTTCTTGATTGATGGTCATGGTCAGTGCTCCTTTTGAGTGAAGATCATGAAGTTTGTCCCATATGCCCTTTGCTGATGAATCTTTTCCTAGATTGTTCTTTACAGAATTAGGGATCCCATTCAAGATTGCCTTTACTGCTTTTGCATTGTACTCCTTGGATTCTCTATCCATCTTGCTATCATCAATCACTGATTTGCAGATTTCAATGCCTTGAGTCTGTAAGAAATTCCTCATTCTTGCTTCCCATATATTAAAGTTCCCATTGAGCCTTGGAGCCTCCTCAAATTGATTGTCTTCTCTTTTAGTAGTAGAGGGAGACACATCCTTAAGAGGATTGGAGACTTTCTTCCTTGACTTCGCCATTTGTGTTCTAAGAGTCAACCTTCAAGCTTTTAAGCTTTGAATGAAGGTACCTGCTCTGATACCAATTGTTGGAAATACTGAGAGGGGGGGTGAATCAGTATTTCTTTTTCCCACTATTGTTTCACCAGCTAATACATATATATTCAGAACACAAGATGAACAGCAAGAATAAATGCTTTTATTAAATATAAATTGTGCAGTAAAATAGATACAATATATAGTTGGCTACAATCAGTTGCCAAGCTCCAACTTGGACTTTGGTGAGGCTCCAACCTCCAGAGCACCAACTCTATTTTGCTAAGACACCAATCTTGGACTTAGGAGCACCAACTCCCAAGGACTTCAATCCTCCCTACTTCTGAGGCATCAACCCCAAGGACTCCAATCCTACTTACTTTTGAGGCACCAGCCCCAAGGACTCCTATCCTTCTTGCTTTTGAGGCACCAGCCCCAAGGACTCCTATCCTTCTTGCTTCTGAGGCACTAGCCCCAAGGACTCCTATCCTTCTTGCTTTTGAGGCACCAGCCCCAAGGACTCCAATCCTGTCAAGGCACTTTTGATAATAATGTTCTATTCTCAAAACTCTTCATTGCTGAGTTCTATCTGGTTATAGTTTCTCTGTAGTCTCCAAGCTACAGCATCAATGACTACAAGTCTTCTCTTGAAGGAGTCTTTACAACTCCTCCTACCATTCACATAGAGTCTCCAATAGCTGACCTCTGATCATATCTCCACACTACTTTAGTGACTCCACTACAACTGCACTAAAACTCTGCATCAGAACCTGCTTTCAGTTCAAGCATATGTTCGAATGTCACGGTGAATGTTTCAGCAAGGCTGCTTCTCTGCTGGCAACTTCTACTCTTCGAATTCCTCCTATCCTGTTGGTCCTTCGGCCCTCTTTTTGTTCTGTTGGACCCTATTTCTATTCTGTTGCTTTCTCCAACTTTTCAACAATGTTCAACAGCTGCAGCAGCATTGACCAGCAACTTCATCCAACGCTTAACCATCTCTGTTTCTTCTGCTACCTCATGTTCTGGTTCTTCGCAACACCAATAGCCCCCACAGTCCTCTGTTTTTACTGTTTTATGCATTCCCGTGCCTTTGTCCATTCGTTTCCTCTTACACCGCCTCTTAGACTTCCTCAACGCTCGCTGTCATTTCCTCTATGCTCGCTTGCTTCTTCAGCTTCCCATCTTTCGATTTCCTCTATCTATTCATACTCACAGGACACGTTGAATCAATGGCCAGGTCCAAATGATCCACCGGAGAACACATCTTCCCGGTTAAAACTGTAACAGTGCTCCTTTCGACAATGATAGCAGGCATACACAGAGCTTTACGGTGTAACGGACATGCCACGTCCTATCGCAATCACAACCGGCGTAGTTCAGCCTCCTGAACTATCGGAACAATTATCATAAGCCTTTCGGCCTAAAATAGCCCGCGCAAGCCAAATATTTAATTACACAGAGAATATGATAAAAACAAACCAAAAGACTAAGGGGCAGACATCAAGCAATATTACACCCGCATCTAAATTGTATCGGGTCCACAGCTTAAATCACAATCGGTGATTCACGACTCCCGATGGTCCTTTATATGTCGGGCTCATGACACCGTCGATGGCCGACAGCCGATCCACCACTGGACGCGATATTATATTAAGCCCATCTATAATGTTGCATCGGGTCCAGTCTTGCAATTGCAATCGGCGCTTGGGTGTGGCAAGGCTTCATAACATATGCGATTGTGACGGATGCGATATGGTATTAAACCATGGTTTATATGCCCGTCGGGTCCACATATATATGTATCGCTATCGGTGATCGCAAAGGGGCCGCTTAACATATTGTAGCACCCGCTTCCAAAGTGTCGATGTGATAATCGCTATCTACGATCACAAGTCGCACAGGGTCAAGACTCATCGTTAACATAGACCCCTCATAGCGAAGCGCTGTGACGGACCCGATAGGATCCCAAATCTCCCGTGCATATATTTTCAAGTCTGCTTTCCGCCTCTGATAGTGTTAAAGCATGCATACATAGGTTTTACAGGCCCGATAACATAACTGGATATATCTATATGATTTCTGCCCCCGATGGCTCCCGATAACTCTGTCTGCTTCCTCTATGGCTCTAATGGCTCTGTTTGCCGTTAAATGCATCCATTGCTCCTCCGATGGCTCCCGATAGTGCAATTGCACGCATACATGTGATTTTTGCTCCTGATAGTTGTTAAATGCATGCGTATAAGCTCTCTAATCACTCTGTTTATGTGTTTCCTCCGTTTGCTCTATGTGCTCCTCTTCATTGGCATATATATCTGACATATACATATATATGGCTCCTCCAGCTGTTTGCGTCCTCTGTTGCTCCAATAGCTTTGTGTGCTGCCTCCCATGGCTCTATTCTTCTTTGGCATATATATATATATGTGTGTGTGTGTGTGTGTGTGTGTGTGGCTCCTCTTGCTTTGATATGCCTCCTTGCTCTGATATGTCTGTTTCCGCATATATATATATATATATGGCTCCTCCTGCAACTCCTCTTAGTCCAATGTGGCTCCTCTGGCTTGGCAGTGTCTTTCAAAGACCTCCTTGCATATATGAATGCCTCTCTTGCTCTAATATCCTGCAATATGCTTTGATATGCCTCCTTTGGTAACTCCTCTTGCTTATGGCTTGGCTATCCTGATGGCCTTGCTCCTGTCTCTTCATGGATCGCTCGGCTTCCCCTTGGCTTCATGTCATCCTCTAGTATCCAGAATATTGCCATATTGACATCAATGACAACCTAGGACAACAATTGTTTCCAATTCACTCATGGAATATTTTGAGAAAAAGACCCTTAATGCATCTTTACCTAATTTGTGGATAAGATTAAACAAAATTATGGAGTGGTGATCGAATTACATACATTCCTTATTGTTGCCAATTTTTTCATGTGGGATTTTGAAAGGTCTTCACCTCTTTCCCCCTACAACCTAATTTTTTAATAATATTTGTGGATGATACTTTTGTAATTTCACTACACATACATGAGAGTCTAAACAAATGTGTTAGCCACCTTAATAATTAGTCCAAAATTATAAGATTCACTATAGGAATTGAAGATAGAGAATGTCTACCCTTTTTAAACATATTGGTCACTGAGCGATCGAATGGATATATGGCATGCCATGTAATTAAGAAAAATAATCATTCTAAACAATACCTACATTTAGAATCCAACCACCATGCCACACAAAAATTTAAGGTTCTCAACACCTTAACAACTAGATTACTAGGATATTTTGTTGGCATTATGATATAGGTGTTGTCCTTGATGAAAACTTGCTCAGAGGTATGATACAGGTGTTTTCCTTGGTGGCAACTCAATCAGAGGACAGATCTTAGTACAGCAGGTCAAGAGAGAGATATACACAGGTTAAATTTGATGAAAGTGTGTATACACATGGGTGAGAAGAACAAAAGGTGCGTATACGTACACACGCAAGTTCACAGAAGGAAAGGCGTGTACATGTTGGAAAACTAAGTTTTGGTCTATGGTATTTGATCCATGGTATTTTGGTATTGGTCCGTGGTATTTGGTCCGAAGTGTTGACCCTAGGTATTGGGTCCAAGGTATTGTTTCTACATGGTTTTGGACCATGGTATTGAGAGAAGCCTAAACCTATATAAGGAGAAGATCATTAGGCCAAGGTATGGATGTGCAAGTAATGAATGTCTGATGAAGTGTGAAGATCTAGTATGCTGGTTATGGATCTGTGATGCTTGGCTCGATCTGAATCAAGTTGGAAATGGCAGTGAAGGTATAAGTAATTATCTTTAGATCTGTACGCGGGTTCTCTCTAGTGAAAGCACGTGTACACACGGTTTTGACACAATCAAGTAGCGTATACATTATGAGATTTGATGTTTCAGGTTGATGTTGGTTCTAATGGTTGTTGCAGAGTTTTGGGCTCTGGTCTGTGTTCAGGTAACTATATTTTGATGATGGGGTTTCAGTGATTCAGTATTGGGTGATTCAGAGATTGATGATGCAGGTATAAGTTGATGATTGTATTGCAGTGGTGATTATTTTGTATTTATGGATTCAGTCTAAAAATTTATGAAACGTGGTCCCTGGAAGAAAAGAGAAGGTTGTAGCCTTCTGTAGGTCAGCACCTACGTACTAGTACCTCAGCTAGTACAAGAGCTAAGGGGGTTGTAGCTCCCTTCCAGGAGAGTCTGGAGAACGAAAGAAGGTTGTAGCCTTCTGCAGGTAGCAGCCTGCGTACTAGTATAAGACTGCACTAGTACAGAATCATTGTAAAAACAAGTTTCTAATTAAAGGAAGATAGAGACGAATAGCAGCAGGTGGTTTTCACCCACATTGGGTTTCCACCTTATATCATGGTGTTCATGTGTGTTGCTTATGTGTGATGATCTATTCTGTTATATTGCTCCTGTTTACAGTTCATATGGTTAATAATGTTTTGATGCACTCATTAAGGATCAACTAACTGATCATAAGTTTACTTGATATACGCTTGTTGCATTACACACAATTGTGTATACACAGGGTTTGTCTTAACTGAAGTAGCGTATATGAATCTAAGCATGAAAATGAAAAATTTATATTGATTTGATAATACTGATTCACCCCCAACCCCCCACCCCCCAGTGTTATTTCCAACATCTTTTGGAAGAAAAAAGGCCTCATCTTCTCAAACTTTTTTATACACAATGAGTACAAAGAACATCAAGGGATGAAGGCCTTTCAGAATGAAAGGACCCAGGAACAAATTTTATTCAAAACAAGTTTCCAAAATTTATTTCCCTACATACAAGGGGAACTAAGAAAGTAGTTAGGATTTTGAAGAAGATGAATATCAGTGAAAATTTCAAACACATAAACATGGTTATAAACTCCCTAAATTTTATAAAGGACCTTATCTATCTCATGAAATAAAAAAGGTGTTTACATGATTCCCTACACGTGGAAATCCTAGCATCAGTGAATTGGTCGGTCTATAAAACTCAAGATGCAAGAACACATAATTGATATCAAACACAACCATATTCACCCTCTTACATTCGTTGAACACTCAAATAGGACTAGTTAAATCCAACTGGTGCAAGCGTGAAGTCTATGACATAAGCCATATGAAGAATGCATGAACATTAAATTTTGTGAGGAAAATTAATTTGAAGATGCAACTAGCACAACTATGATGAAATGAATTATGAAATACAATGATAAAAAATGCATCCAATAAGACTATATATAATAAACAACAACAAATCATTAAGTAATCATTCAAAGAATAAGGTTAGAGAAAATCAAGTGTAGTTGAAGATTCCAAAAGAAGGATCCCCAAGTTGATTGACTTGAGGGGTTGTTGTTGTGGCCTTAATGAATTCAAAGGGCCTTTTCAAGAGTGAGCCTTTTAAATGAAAAATATAAAAACAAAAAGTAGGGGTCCCCAAGTATGTCAAATTGGGGTTAATTAAGGCCTTAATAAGTAGTAATCATGAACAAAAGTGGCTATATGCAAAAAAATGATAGACCATCTAAACAATAGTGGAAATTATAAAATAAAATAAAATTATATTAAAAAAAAACATATCAAAAATATTGATAATAAGGATTTAAAATATGTTTCCAACTCCATTTATGAATCTAACATGCATTAAATGAGAATTGTAAGAAGAGGCTGACAGCTGATTTTTTTTTCTATTCTTAGGATTTCTGCCCTTCAAAAAATTCATAAATAATGGGCTCCTTTTAGGCCCATGGTCAATACAATAGGTGATACAAACTGTAGGCTCACTAAACACTTGGCAGAACATCTCAAATATTTCATAGGAAATAAAAACTCGTTTTTGAAGGACTCAATGTAAGACACCCTCCCACCACCCTTGAGTTATTCTCGCGATGTCAAAGGGGTTTATGTTAATTAACCCAACTTCCATAGCCTCTTTATGGAAATGGAGTTACCTAAATTTATTCTCCCCCTAAATGTTTAAAATTCACTTTCGACAACGCCAATGCATCCATCTCATCAAGAGGTTTCATGCAATATAAATTTTATCTTTATCTGACTATGGGATTGAGAATTATGCCCATTGGAAGGTATGTTCATTAATCCTTTCCACTTCATCCAATGTCACCACATGGTTTTGCCACATAGCATACATGGCTCTACCATGTCATCCATAAACCTATGTGGCTCTCACCACATCTTTGTGCCAACACCACTGTGTCATTTCCAAGAAGAAACATCTTGCTCAACCTCCGCAGTGTGCATGGACATAAAATCCTTTACATCCTTTTCCGAGGAAATTTGTATTATGTTGCCTTTGTCTACCATGGCTCTTTGCAAGTAATCACAATAACACATCACCAAGGTCCATGGTCCTAGATGACATGAATTCATGCTAGCACTAGGTATCACATCTAGACCCTGTGGCACCATGGGTCACCTGTCGCGTAACACACCACACCATCAACCCATCCACATTGCTCATCTTCTCGACGTCTTTTTGACATCATTCTAAATTTTGGGTAACATCACCTTGCCACATGGAACCTTTTAATAGTGCCATGTGTCATTCTAGTAAGCGCCAAGTCAATCTTACGTCCAAATAATTTTCCACATGGCCCTATTGTTACCACTTAGAAAAAACCTTGACTGTAGAGGGAAAAAAACTAAGGTAACCTATAACCACTTTTGATTTAAATCTTTCCCTTCAATCTGGAAAGGGATCTCTCCCTAAACTCAACTACCTAAGGTCACAGTGGTAGAAGGTCTGTGATTTTCTCTATGGCCAAATTCATTGAGCAAAACCAAGGTTGGTTTGACTGTAGGAAATTTCACCATTGGGCATGGAGTTTGACCCAATCAATTTTATATAAACCACAGGTTTAGTAAGAAAATATCAGCAAAAGCAAGACAATAACAACTCCTTTGACAAGTTTCATGGAAATCAAAGAAAAACAAAAAGTAACAAGTGCAATCTTTAGGTGAAAAACGAGTAATAAATACTTGAATAAACGAATTTGGAGCACACAGGTATGAATTCCAACTCAACAACCTAGTATTTAAATATTGAAGAACATATAAAACTTAGAAAACAGACAGGGAGTCGTAAACACATGAATTTCTACAAACTGCTCACATAAATTGTTGTATAATAGCTGATCACACACACACACAGTACACAAGAAGGCTTTCTTTCAAAATATTCCAACCCTTGGTCACTTGTCATTATCGGCTTTATAGAATATTACAGAACCATAACCAAGTTTTCAGCAAAAAATTTAATTACAAGATTCAAAAATAGACAAATATATATCTAATTAAAACTACATACATTATATTGTTTAATCATAAAAAACAAAATACAAATATTTTGTATCTGAATATTATGTTGTTGCTAGAGACATGGCTGAATCTGAGGATCCCCAAGTTGAATTTGATGAGGTGGCTCTCCAACTGAAAGTTGATTAGGCGTTTTCCTAAAACAAAAAAAAATTGGTGAATTCCTGAAAAATATGCTTCAAATATCCATTCGAATCTCTCAAACCGTGACACCCGTGTAACAACTGAGAGAGGTTTTTGTTAATGGGTTCGTTTCAAAAAAAACCTTCTCTTAGTTTTAATAAACTTAGTTTCCAAATATTTGGAAACCACACCTGAAGTTATTGCATTTTACAGGAAAAAACATAGTAAAACATAGTTTTTCGCTAACATTTGATTTGTCAACACCACCATTTCAAATTTTATGAACCTACACTAACAAATTAATTGTCAACTCTCACTTTTCTTGATACTGTTCCTCTCCTGACATTGATAATCCAATTGCTAGTGATTTTATTCAACAAATTTAAAAATTGGCGCTGATAATCCATCTGTCAATGCCTTTATTCAGCATTGCCAGATTGGTGCTGACAATCCAACTGTCAACGCCCTAAAAATTTTCAAATAATAAAAAATTATAATATTGAACTTAAAACTATAAAGCAAAACTGAGATAACACCTACCTTGTCTACGTAGCACTTACCACCTAATCCTTCGCCAAGGGGTCCCATAGGGCTAGACCCTTTGTGAAAGTTTGAAATTTCACATTATAATGGGTTTGATGCCCGTGTCATGAATCCCACCTTTAATTGTGAGATTCCTTATTCCCTTCCCCAGGGACAGAGATATTGTTGTTCCTCCTCCTCACCACAACATTACAATGCCATGACTAGGCCTCATGCTACATGGGTGTGGCACAATGGTAAACTCTATGATAAGTGATAGAGAAAACTTTGCCTTGTGCCTTTTATCAAAAATGCTTCAATCCTTACACACCACTTCCCTAGGAGGTGTGGTGTGATGTAAATGTTTGCGGCGAGTGATGAAGAATTCTCTATTCACACCCTCCATCAACAACACTCGTTCCCCAAAGTGACTAAGGTGTACCACTTAGCGATGGAGGCATGGCACAATGTGAAATTTCATGTCAGGAAATGGTAATATTCTTGTTCCGTGTTTCCCCTTTTCACTGAAACAAAGGTTCATATGTATAATTCAATTCAAAGCCTCATTTGGTGAGAATATAGGTCTACACAGTTCATGCATAGACTTAGGAACTCTATGATTCTCTAAGGCTATAATAAGCCTTCCTTGGGCCTGGTTGTGGCCTATGCAGCCTTACGATAAGAAGGAAAATGATGCACATTCTCATAAATGTAAATAAATAGCCCTAATCAGCACACTCATAGTTTAATTCCTCTCTGCATAGAAAATCACATTGTTGCAATTAAATAAGACAGGGACCTTCAACTTATAAGTGTGCCATCCCATAGGCCTAGAGTTCATACCCTCATTGCTCAGTGATTTCACTCTCAACAATAGTGTGCACATATATATAACCATGAGATGGACTCCACACATAAGACTATTAGTTTATCTGGTAGGCACCCATCACGGTATGGATACATTTAACAGTTCAAGCAATTAATAACCATGGTCTAACCAAGCAAATGATTCCATATGCCATTCCAGTTAACTAAGCATATCAACATACATTCCACACTGTGTAAATTAGCTTTAAATTTATTAAAAATACCAACAACCCAGGGATCTACAAATCCTTCTAGTCATGGGAACATTCATGCAACAATCTCAATGTGATTAGCGAAAAATAACACGTTCATATATTTAAAAATGCTAATACATGCATATCCTTCATGTGAGGAAATTATCATTCACTATAGTGCAACACAAGAGCAAGTGAATATACTTATCTGAGTATCTTACAAATTGGAAATTGGGGGAGAATTTGTAGCTCTCCGCCCAATCGTAGGCCAGTCACATTGTAATATTGCTTGCAGCTAACCAACCATGAGCCAGATTCAGAGTCTGAAGAGTTAAGTGTTGAAGGGTATTCACACCAATAACTAGTCAAACTAGTAGCCAAGAGGAGGAGTCCACTTTTTTAGTTTTTCTAGTAATTTCTCCCAGGCAGCAAACACCATAGTGACAAACTCAGTCTCTCATAATTAATCATAGGAGCTCAACCAAAATTCAAGGAAGTTCTCTCAATACATGAACTTGATCTCACTCTAATGGGTGTTTTCGCCCAAGGCAAGCACTGAGTGAATCTATCATTCCTTGAGCTATGTTTATTGAATTACATTACTACACATATAGGGAATCACCAGAATGTAAAGAAAGATGCCCCAATCTCACCACAAGGTTTTCTGTAACTATTCCCTCTTGCACTCCCCACTTCTACCTTGCACCACACTACTTTCTCATGTGATGACCCAACTTCTTCTCCACTCACGGCTTGGGGACACTAAGATAATCATGGGCACTCATGCTAACTAATCACCCCTTACCAATATTGTCACACTCCAAGCATTTTCATTATTCCAACCACTCCCTTTTCCACCACTTTTCCCCTTATTTTTTTATTTCTGCCCCATCTCTTACGTGTTTCCTTACTAAAAAAGTTCCACCAGATAGGGATAGTATGAGCCTATCCTTTTCTCAAGCGTCCCATACACCCTTCATTGCAGGCACCATTAGAACCATCCCTTCATCAGGGAGATATGTGGTAAAATAAATATAGTGGCTTGGGTTTACACTCAACACAAGCAACTCCTCCTCCTCAATATCTCAATATGTGTCCACTCCTCTAGCCCAATCATATCTTACATTTTCCATATTATTACATGAATTACAACTCAAAGTGACATTTACAAGATGGATATCAAAAGGGGTTGTCACCACCCCCCCACCTTAGATGGATTTTTATTAGTGTAATTGAAGGTAGTTGTATTGATAAAGTTTTTGTTTTAAAGTAACCTAGGATTTAAATTACTCTTTAAATGCAAAATCTAGTTACTATGGTTTGAAATTTTTCAATAAGGATGTGTTATCATTTTAATGGCAATGATTCTTGTTGTTAAACCCTATATAAGCCCCATGTTAACCATAAAATCCCCTATTAAGCCCTAGATATTGAGCGATTACATTTCTATTTTTATATTGTTATGTAGTCTAGAACCTGTCTTGATCTCATTTTATTATAATTGTATCATTTATCTCCTATATATATACTAAGGACACCTAGTCTTAGGATCATTAAATCTCATCTTCTACATTGTATTCATTGTAAAATGAGGTTTCTCCCTCAATGGGGACTATAATTATTGGTTTCTTATCATTTTTAAGGCACAATATTCATAACATTTGATACCATAGCTCATCATCCAAAGGTTGTGTTGCTTCAAATAGGTCATATTGGAGTTTTCACTATAACTTTTTTTAGGGAAAGTTTTAGGTGGAAATATTTGGACAATGTTGAGGAAAAAACTTGGGAAACATCTAGCTCAAATGACATAGTTTGTTTTGTTGTACTTCGGGAGATATACTCTTTGGAAGTTAGGGTTTGTGAAGAACCCTAAAAACAATTTCAAATAGGCCAGCCCAATATTTTCTCTATAACTTCTTTTATGGGAGGTTTCAGACTATTAAATATTCAAGGATCTTAGGACACATGCAGAAGTACCTCAACCATAATTTTCATAATTATATTTTAATAATTGGACATGTGGCATACTATACAAGTTTGCTCATGGGGAAGAAGCCAAAAATCAAATAGTTTTGGGAAAGTTACGATAACTTTCACCTGGAACATCGAATTTTGGTCAAACCTGTAGAATTGTAGAGAAGATATATCATATTATTACAAACCAAAGGTTTAAAATCTCATAGATATATCAAGAAAAACTTTAGCCATTCTGATATTCCCCAAACTAATGTTTTAATGGTATGTAACTTACAAGTGACCTAACTTGTTATTAGAAGATAAAATTGTTTTAGTGACTGAAAGTTGTGATAAAGAGGAGTATTATTATTACTTTCCAACTTACCTCCGAAAAAAGTTAGTACACCAATTAAACCTCTTGAAGGCTCATTTTGTTCTAATGAAGAAAGTGAATACTTATAATTTAAGTTGTCCCAATTAGAGAAGAAAGTTAATGAAATGGATGGTATTATGTTGAAAAAAGATGGATTTATCAACGGCTCAAGAAAAAAATAAAAGAGAAATTATGGATAAAATGGAAAAGAAAAAATATGAGTTCCATGGAAAAACTTCTCTTGGAGAGGCTTCCTAAAAAGGATATTTAGATCTAAGAAAATCATGAAAATAAGGAGAACCATTGTGTTGGAACTCAATCATCTATGGAAAAAAAATTATCACAATTGGAGAGCACAAATATTGAATCACATAACCATAATCATGTAATTTTTATCCAATATCATCAAGGCTTCAAGTTAGCACCAAGGAACTACTACATTACAAATATCAATATGGGATAATGATACTATAATAGGGATATATTTAGATTGATAAATACTTTGATCTACACCAAGTGGCAACCTTACAAAAGGTAAATATTGCATCCATGTTTTTAGAGCAAGACCAACAAGTTGAAATATGTAACTAAGTTTGGTCTTCATAATGACATATGTAATCAGGATTTCATGTATTTCATGTAATGAGAAAAATAAATTTATCATTGTTATTCTTGAGGCTTGGGTTTCATGCTCAAGGAAATTTATTTTATAGGTCAAGATCCCATTGAGAGCTTCTAGGGATTGTCATTAAGTTTACAAGTCATAAGAGCCATTATCATGTGGGAATGACCCTTCTTGGGAATGTTACATATTGTAAAGAAAATTATTTGATTCAAAGATAAAATCAAAATACCCTCCAAGACCTTGTCTATGCACTCTAATCAAATCAACCTCCAAAAGAAGCAAGTCGACCTATCAAGAGGACATTTAGGCCTATGAACAATGTCAAGTCAACCTACTAGCATGGGTGAGGAGCCTATATATAGGAGGACTCGGCCTCATTCAAGAGTGAATCAATCAAGAATTTATGACAAGGTAAGAAGTGTGAATAAGGAAGAAAAGAAGCCTCTTGAGCAGCAAAGAAAAGGAAGGAAAATATTGAAGTCTTTAAGAATAGTTTTTGGGCCATTCATCTCACATGTGTGACTGCAACTAGTGTTTCTGCAGTAAGGTATTATAGACCTTGAAAGATACGAGATATATCCCAAGACAATATTACTTTTGCTAGCCGAATTCATAAGGAGAAGAGTCCAAGACAAGAAAAGGAGGGAAACCACTTAATTCTGCCTTCATCAACTCACACGTGTAAGATTGCAAAAAGTTATAGTGAGGCCAAAAATTGCAAAAGGATGAAATTGCAGAATTGCAGGTCTGAATCTTGACAAGGAGAAATTGCAACATCATCAAGACAAGGAGGATTTAAGTTTGACTTTGCGATAATAAGACTCGGTTGACTTGGTCTTGGAGGGGTCTTGGTTAAGGGTCTAGGTCTTGGAATTCGTCAATTGAAGGTCTATAAGAAGAGAATAATTATTATGGGTTTTCCTCTCAATTGAAGAGGTTTTTGCCATGGCTAATCACCTATATCTTGTTGTGTCCTTTGTGTTATTGCTCTTTATGGTTTGGTAGTTGTTTGATGAAGAAAACACTAATAATAAACAAGTGAAAGAAGAAGTTAATCAAGTTAAGTAAAAATATACCACAAGTAGTTACTAAAGAAAGAAAAATCATATAATGTTGTTGCCCCTATATTTCTCAATACATTGTGTATGGTATCAATGGCTTTGTGAAAGGAATAATGAATATGTTATATCTTGGTCTAATTTTACAGAAGAATTGACATCACATTATTGGCATATTAAGATAAATACATTCTTTAATCAATTGGTAAATCTTCGATAAAAAATTATAATTACAGGGCACATTCAACACTTCCAAAAGTTGAGTCTCAAGGTAAATAATATTTCAGAGGATAATTTGTTAGACTTGTTTTGGGAAGTTTAAAGAAAAGCACCCAACATGAGGTGTGTGTCTTTGAACCTAAATCTCTACAACATGCTTTTAGTTTCGTATGGAAAGTTTAAAGTAAAAAATGGACACTAGAATATTGATCACTAATAACTATAGATAAAATTATGTTCCTCCTAAACCGACAAGGTTGACTCCTCAGCGAATGGATGAAAGAAGAGCAAAGGGACTATGTTTCAACTGTGATAACAAGTCCAATAAGGGGCATAAATGCAGTGAGAATAAATTAGTCTACATAAAGTATGAAGATGAATAAGCCTTGAGAAGTGGAACCGTCATAACATACAGAGCTATAAGATACTACTCCAATCTCTTTTCATGCATTGGTTGACATCAATACTCCACAAATCCTCAAGATAGACAGATATATCAAAAGGAAAAAGGTAAAAATATTGATTGATTTAGGTGGTACCCATAATTTCAACAATTAAAATTTGGTAAAACTTCTTAATTGTTTGGTATATATAGCACCAGAATTTCAATTAATGAATACAGATGGAGGTACCATAAATATTTAAGAAAGTGTCATAGTATTAAGTTGAATATGGGAGAGGTATTTTTGGATAGTCCAATTATTGCAATCCAAATGGGTGGTGTTGATGTTGTATTAGGAGTCCAATGGTTATAATCATTGGGAATAATAGGCCTTAATTTTCAATATCTTTTCATAATATTTTCCTCAAAAGGAAAGGAAATTGAGCTTAGAGGTATCCAGGGAAACCTAGTAAAGTGATCATCTCTAATAGCATGACAAAATTGCTAAAAAAGGGATACCAAGGTGTAATTGCACAATTGTGTTCATTAGATTTTCAAACATCTATATCCTTTACTCCAATGGATCTCCAAAAAGTTATCAACAACCATTCTAATGTATTTGGAGAGATTCTTATGGGTCTTCCACCTGACCAAGATCATGGTCATGCCATTCATTTCCAACCTAAAAGTGTACCACCTAACATTAGGCCTTATAGGTATCCACATGCGCAAAAGAGTGATATTAAGAGTATGATTCAATAAATGTAAGAGGTTGGCATCATTCAACCTAGCTAAAGCCCTTTTCTTCACTAGTGATGATGGATATCAAAAAGTATGGTTCATTGGGTGTGTCAAGATTATAAACAACCCAACAAAATGGCCATCAAAGATAAGTTTCCTATTCTTGTCATTGATGAATTACTAGACAAATTGAATGGAGCAAATTTCTTTACTAAGTTGGACATCTGTTTTGGATATCATCAAATCGGAATGAGGCAAGAAGACATTCCCCAGACATCCTTTAGAACACATGAAGGTCATTATGAGTTTTTGGTTATGCCATTTGGACATACAAAAGCACCTTCAACATTTCAAATCTTGATGAGTTATATTTTCAAACCATTCCTTAAAAAAATTGTTTTAATACTTTTTCATAACATATTAATCTACACCAATTCTTGGGAACAACGTGTACAAGATGTTGACAAGGTCTTAGCATTATTGGAAGAGCAAGAACTATATGCAAATCCTTCCAAGTATGCCTTCATTAGAGGAAATTTTAGCCTAAAAGTGCCCATGAAATTTTCATGTAATTTCCATGTCATAATATGTAAACCAATCAAAATCATTTAAATTTAAAAAGAACTACATGTAAATATTTTGGAGGGAAAAAAAGAAAAATTGATTTTTTTAAATGTATTTTTTACTTATCTCCTTATAGGTTTACTCAAATTTGAAGTGTAGACACTCGTTGGATACAGAATTAAATTTTACATCCAACGAGTACCCATCATGCATACTTTTGAAAAGACCCGCATTGATAAAAATTGTAGATATATTAAAAAACGTGTTTATGCATGATGGGTACTCATTGGATGCAGAATTTAATTATGCATCTAACGAGTGTCTACACTTGAAATTTGAGTAAACCTATAAGGAGATAAACCAAAAATACAATTAAAAGTTTTCTTCTTTTCCCTCCAAAATCCATAACTCTTATTTTATTATTTTAAATATTATTTTCTTATTTTTCCTTAGGAGGCCACTTTTAGACCGAAATTTCCTCTAATGTGGGGTTCAAGAAGTGGAATACTTGGGTCATAATGTATCACATCAGGGTGTCAAGGTGGATCCTAACAAAATCAAAGTTGTGAGGGAAAGGCCAATCCCCAATACCTTGGAAAAACTTAGAGGATTCATAGGATTGAAAAAATATTACCACAAATTTGTCAAGAATTATGGTCAAATAGCAACACCTCTAGCAAAATTATTAAATAAGGAGGTATTTTCTTGGACCAAAGCAACCAATTATTTTTTAAGAACTTAAAGAGGCTATGTGTACAACTCCCAACACATGACTTCACAAAAAACATCATTGTGGAGTGTGATGCCTCGAGCCATGGCATTGATACAATTTTTTATACAAGAAAGAAGGCCCCTTGCCTTTAAAAGTAGTGAACTTAAAGGAAAGAATTTATTGAGACCTATCTATGAAAAAGAAATGTTGGTTGTACTACATGCAGTTAAGAAATGGTGTCCATATCTAATAGGAAGACATTTCAAAGTAAAAACAACTCATGATAGTTTGAAGTACTTCTTGGTGCAAAGGCTATCTTTAGAAGAGCAACAAAAGTAAGTCACAAAATATGTTGGGTTATGACTTTGTAATTAAAATATTTTGGTAAATGCGCTCTCAAGGAAAGAGGAAGACATAAAGGATTTACTATGTGTTATTTCCATTCTAATATCTGACTGGGTGGAAGAAGCAAGAATAGAATGAAAGCAAGATGAGAAGGCATGCAAGATCTTTCAACAACTACAAGAGAACCTTGATACAGTAGAAAAACTTATGTGGAAACAATCCAAAAGCTAAGTGACAAAGATCCAATTTTCCTTGGAAAATTTGGATTGAATTATTTTCTTGTTTGGGTACTCAATTGGCTCAAAACTCATCTTACAATACTCAATATCATGGGAAATTTGAGATTGTGAATAAGTGTTTAGAAGGATATCTGTGTTGCTTTGCATTTGATAAACAAACACAATGGGTCAAATGGTTGTCCTTGGTAGAATGGTGGTACAACACATCCTTTTGTACTTCATAAAAATTGTCACTATGTATGGAACTTTATGGATATCATCCTCCGTCCATCACATCACCCTTGAAAAGGACCATAAAGGCTCAAGCAGTAGAGAATGACATATGGCACCACAAAGAAGTTCTCAAACTATTAAAGGCAAGTTGGTTATGGCACAAAATCGGGTGAAACAATAAGTAGATCAACTTCGCAATGAAAGTAAATTTAAAGGGCGAGATTGGGTATTTATGAGATTACAACCGTATAAACAAATGTCCCTCAAGCAACAAAAGGAAGATAATAAATCTCTATAAAGTGTTGGAGAGAATTGGAAGTATAGTTTACAAATTGGAGTTGCCTCCATCTTCGCGTATACGTCTAATCTTCCATATTTCTTGCTTATAGAAGATGATTAGTGGCTAATCCCAATCCAAATTATTCTACCAGAGATTAATGAAGGGAAAATAATACTAGAACTAGAAACAATCTTTGAAACAAGGACTAAGCAACTATTGAGTACATCATCAAATGGAAGAACCTGCCAATGGAGGAACTAACCGGGCAAGATGAGTTGTTCATGCATAAACACCTACAAATATTCAAGTGTTGAGGAAAACACTTATTAGATACTGAGTGATTATATTTCTATTGTTATATTATTATGTAGGCTAGAACCTCTCATGGTCCATTTTTATTTAAAATTATATCATTTGTCTCTGATATATATATATATATATATATATAAACAGAGAGAGAGAGAGAGAGACAACACTAAGGAGACCTAGTCTTAAGATTATCATATCTTGTCTTGTATATGGTATTCATTGTAAAAGTAGGTTTTCCCCTCAAAGAGGATTGTAATTATTGGTTTCTTATCATTTTTAAGGCACAAGATCCATAACACTTTCCCCAACTTCTTTGGTGGCCAAGGCTTTAAATATTTATTAGTGGGTATGTTCCTCATCCTCATTGACTATAATCATGTTCAATGCTAAACAACTTTAGCACAAGGAACTTTATAAATTCCAAGAAAATTATGAACTCCTTTGAATAACTCATCAAAGGAGGTTATTTTTAAGCTCTTGAGAAACACGCTCCAACACTTTATTTACTATGCAATTACATTTTTGTTAAACATATGCAATCTAGCAACATAACCTCTAAGAAAGACCACATTTCTAGAGATATGTAGCATCTTGCCACCAAACTATTCATATGTTATTGCCTCTTGGCCTAAGCATAATCCCAAATTCTTCCAATTAAGAGTATGCAACTTAGATTATGGAGATGTGAGACATTGAGAATTAAATCAATTTTTGTGCATACATACATTTTTAGCACCCAAATATATAGCAAATTGAATAGGTTGATACTCTAAGACAATGTCAACCCTTAGAGAATGAACTAGCCTCCCCAACAGATGATTCCAAATAAAAGGAATTAGGGCATGAAGCTATATGATCCTCCTAAGGCCTTTGTTGCACAATAAAATGCCTTTATTTATTGGCGTTGTAAAGTTCTAGATTAGCTTTTAGGGCTATCTACACATCCTTTTTCCCAAGGGGATTCTACATTGGTAAAGCTTCTTCTTTGTCTTCATGGGATTGGATATATTAAAATCACTATATATGAGCCAAGGAGCTTCTGAAAATTCATAAATAATACATCTTCAAAACAATGTGTTTTTATTTACATGATTAAAAGCATAAATATTGGCTAACCCCAACAATCAATTGTCTAAATTGAGTGTCCAAACAACTCTAGGAATGGGATCAATGCTCCACCTAACAACTAAAGAGGCTAATTGAGGGATAACAAGTTCATAACATCTCCCATTCCTTCAATTTCACTAGAATAATATGCAACAATGCTTGACCAACTACCAAACAACGTCATACGCAACAACAAATCATAATTTGAACTTCATGCAAACATTATCCAAGTCACCAATAAAAATTCAAATGCATTGAATTGTGTTTTCTGTCGAGCTCTGTCTAGGCTAGGGAATCTGACGAAGCAACTTTCACTAGGACAAACCAAAAATGTCTTCCATCACCACCCCATTGTTTTTAAGTTCCTCAAGCACATAGTGAAGGTTTGAAACTTATGATGTTTCCAATCCGCAATCAAATGGTCCAACATGACATCTCTTGACCACTTCAAAGGCCATTGATCTTAGAATCCAAGGGGTCAAGGGAAACAAAATAGGGAGCAACCCCTATGACCACAACCAAGATCAATGAACATTGTTGTTTGCCAAATCATATTTTTTTCAATCAAAGGAACTTGAGACTTATTAGGTTCATGAGACATAGCACTGTTATAAACAAGGGGGCTTTATGAGGTTCATCTACCTTGTTATTTTGGTTGTTTTGGCGAATGGCATGAGTAGAACCACCCTCATTATCAATTTTGGTTTTAAAAACAATGTGTTTATATATCCTAAGTAGCCTCCCAAAAATCCTTTTAAGTCGTTATTAGAGGAAAAAAAATTACAACTCAAACACAACAAAAAAACAAAATTCAAATTCATATACTAAACTAAATGCCTAATCATCTTGTCAAATTCATATAATTAACTAATTACATTATCATCTTATTTTGACCCTAATAAAAACATGACAATTTAAATTCCAATGAATATCTTACTTTCTTATGTCAATAATTTTAATGTAAGAGTTCATTTATCTCATAATTCTATCACACATCTAATATATTTTTTTAATAGGAAATTGATATTACCATCTTATAAATCATTCTATCCTCTTATATTTCCTATCTTCAATATTTCTAATTTTTTAATATAAATTAATATTATCACCTTTTCAAATACTATCCTATTGTATTTACTTGTAAAAATGATTGATTATTTAGTAGTAAAATCTTTAAAGCATATATATATTTAAAATAGTAAAAAAAAAAAAATATATATATATATATAAAGCAATCTTATTTAAAAAAAAATACATAATAGGAAAATCTATCATAACTCAATTGCCAAACCAGCAGTGGGAACATCCATTCCACTGGTTGACTCATCATTGTTATTCAAGAAATGCGGGCTGATTTATCATTGTTATTCAAAGAAAGCTGACTTATCATTGTTATTCAAGGAAAACCACCCCACTTAGAACTACCCCTTGGTGGCCCATAAAAGAGCGAGATTTTAATCCTAACAGATGCATCTGTCTTAAGCCATTACCCTATTCCCTCACATCTAAAAAAACAAACTCTTAACTAAACATAAACAACTTTAATCTCATCTTAAATATTTTTATATTTATTTATATAAATTAATATTTTCATTATTTTAATAATTAAATATAAATAATTAATCCTATTTTAAATTTTTTTTTAAATCATTATTTTAACCTTTTTCCCAAACTCTATCCTATTATGTGTCACTTGTAAAAATATATTGATTACTTAGACATAGCAAATTCTCTAAACAACATCATGACAGATATAAATAAATTGGAAAAAAGGAAAGTCACCAATGTGAAATTCCACGTTCAATAATATTCAACGCCAACAAACCACTTCTTCAACAGTCACCGTTATCTATTGAGTTTGCCATTCTTTCCCCTGCTGAAGTCAAGGGAAGAGAAGTCAATGAAATATTTATCTAGAAAACCACTAATAAGTACAATGATGGCTGGTCATTGCCCTCCGACCAAAAACTTTGCATTGTAGAGCAAATGATATTCAACGAATTGTATTATGGAAAAGATAACTATAATCAGCATAGTTCTGTTCTTTAATATGAAGTCATTATAATATAATATATTTAACATGTTACTTGGGAGAAATCCCAAAACTTGTTCGGCAGGACTGAAGTCATTAAATAATATATTTAATATGAAGTCGTTATAATATAATATATTTAGTAGGTAAATTGGGAGAAAACTTGAGCGGATAAGAAGATAATAAGCAGTTATCTAAAACACCTATGATAAATCTAATTGACAAATAACACTAGTAACATATTTCAAAAAATTTACATTTTGAATACACAAACAAATACAACTCATAATGTATCTTTAAGTAAAAGGATACATCTAATCACAAGGATTAAAACAAAGTGAAAAACTCATTCATGAACAATTCATCAGTTTAGGCCATGGTGAGAATATAGATGTATAAGGAGCAATGAGCTATGTTTGAACATTGAACTTCACCAACTTACAAATCTACAATTAGCTATCCCACATGCAGGACAACCAGTGCTGCATTAAAAGTCCACTGTAAAGAGAGTAATTATTTGGAAACAAAGAGTAGTCATTTTAATTCTAATTTGGAAAGAAAATATAACTTCCTCATCTATACAACCTGAATGCAGACAATCGAGATCTGACATCTCATTCTTGAATTATATAGTACATAAAAATATTCATTCTTGAATTATATAGTACATAAAAATATAGACATGCTTGATACTTTTATTTATTATCCACTCATAAGAATAAGCACTTTTACACTATCAAAAGAAGGGATCTCTATGAGATACCCATTGAACTTTACTATACCACTGTGTAGTATACAACCCATAAAAATACAAATCAGTTCATCAATATATCACGTGCATTTAATTCTCAGGAGTAACAGACTGCCAAAAGTCTGGTTAAAAACTCCATCAAACAGCCCTTCAAAAGAAATGATAATCACTAGGTTTTTGAAGCTATGCTTTTGGCCTCCAATGGGTACACTGATGATGTTAGCAGAAGCTGTCAACACACTAATGGAGATTGAAATGAGGTGCACCCAGACAACCGAGTACACGAAGCCCATCGTATAATGGATTCTGAAACCTTGAGATCCAACTGTTCAAACTCCCCCAAGCCTATTGTATGATTCTCTCTGTGGGTAAAAAGGTATCTGGTATTAGAAGCTTCTGCCTTCTGGGTCTGACCTCCACCCTCTTCAACTGACATCACATACTGAGATACACTCTTTATACTGTTAGAAACTGCTGCTGCAAAGAGATGTCCAAAACTTGACCCTGCAGGTAAGCATAAAAACCACTCCATTAGATCATTAGCCTAAAAATAAATAATTTGAAATGCAGTAAGGAATCAATAAGCATCACAAGAAACACTGCTACCTCTTTGAGAAAGTTGATGCTGCATTTTATTGTCAGAGAAAGATACAGAATGTTCCGAGTTGAATGTGCCATCAATATTTGCAAAGGCAAAACTCAATGTGTTTTGGATGGTTGATGAATATTCTGACCCATTTGTTTTGGGATTAAAGGCAAAGCTTCCCAACACTTGGCATCCATTATCGGTCACTATAAATCCAGAGAAAGATGACAAAATATCTGTTTTGTTGTTGTAATCAAATGCTGAGCTGAATGAGGCCATTGTCTTCGGTTCCCCTGAACTCAAAGAGTTACAGGTGATGCCCTGTTTCCCTTTAACCCCATTTGAGCTATGCCTTGATAACTCTACTTGACCAGTGATCCAAGGATGCTCTGCAATATCAAACCAATACTAAGTCCAATTTATAAGGAGTCTCTGGAATCTGACATTTGCTAGATAAATTTTTAAAAATACACAAGGATTTCATGTACTATCCAATTTACCTAACACTTCCACAGAGGTAAGCCTCTTCTTTGGATCTGTACATAGCATTCTGGAGATCAAATCCTTGGCAGAAGAAGATATACTGCCCCAATTATCCTTTGGAAATTGCAGCTTGGCTTCTCTGACTGCATCAAAAATCTTCGATTTTGTCTTACCCCAAAAGGGAGGAATCCCACTGAGAAGAATGTAAAGAATTACACCAGCACTCCAGACATCTGCTGCTTGATTGTATCCTCCAGACAAAACCTCTGGAGCTATATAGAAGGGACTGCCTACAGTTCCATTGAGTTTCTGCCCTGTTTCAAACGGAGAAGAATTAGGTATAAAGCTAAAAAACTATTAACAATTCACGCTCAAACAAATGGGATGATGCTGCAGAACAAGAAGACTATATTCATATGGCATGGTTGGGATAGAACATCATTCTATCAGAAAACACACCAAAGTCGGATATAGAACTATCCAAATCTAAAATTATTTAAGCAAATGTTACAACGAGGATTCTGCTCCTATAAGCCTGCTTTCAAATATCAGATCAAATGCCTCAATGCATACCTGGTGTGAAGTAGGTGGCCAATCCAAAGTCAGCAAGCTTGATCGGCGACGAAGGAGACTTTGTTGCAAGAAGAATATTTTCTGGCTTCAGATCTCTGTGCACGACCCCATTATCATGACAATATTTCACCACTTCCATGAGATGCTTGAACAATCTTGCGGCATCGGGCTCAGAATATCTCCCCTGTTTCTGCAACTGGTCAAAAAGCTCCCCACCAGCACATAGCTCCATAACCAAATGCACATATTCCTCCTCCTCAAAGACTGCCTTCAGGGCCACAACATTAGGGTGCCCAGACAGGTTAGTCATGATCTCGATCTCCAATTTCACACTCCGAACATCCTCAGACGTCACCAATCTGTCCTTTGCAATGGATTTGCACGCCAGGACCTCCCCAGTCACTTTGTCTGTGCAATACCTGATCTTACCAAATTGCCCCAACCCCAATTCATCCCCCAGCTGATACCTATCATGCAAGTTACCGGTCTGCTCAGAACCCAATATTGTATCCTTGCTGCTCGTCAAGGACCCTGTATTGTTGCTGCAGGAGCCCTTGGGCATCGAACACATCAACGGCTGCCCACCAGCACTCTTCACAATCGCCATAAGCGAAGGGTGCTTGCCTGACAGAAACAGAGAGCTCGTTAAACAAGGTCCCCCAAATGAACCCAGGCCTACAAAGCACCAGTTCCCCATTTGGGGTAAACCTAACCTAAAATTAGTTTGACTTCAGTTCAATCTAACAACGTCAAGCGCCAGTTAATCCGCCCCACAGGTTGGATAGCGCATTGGGGCCGATGATTCAGAAAAAACGAACGAACTTTAACCAGCTTACTCATGCGGTTCCCTCAAAATCCCCAAAAACCGGCTTCGCCAAACAAAAAACAAGAAGAAACCCAGATCATTTAAGGCAAAACCCAATTCAATGAACCGAAGCTCATTAACACCCAACACACCTAGCCGACTACGAATCCCCGCCAATACAAGCAATCATAGACAGAAAAGCACCGAAAAAGCCATCGCAGAAACGAGTGCTTGAAACCTACGCAATGTCAGAGAACCCTAAAATGCCTCTAATTCCAGCTAGCCAACACCAAAAAGCACAGCTAAAGATCCATTAAAATTCCCGAATCGACATACCTTTAACAGCCGCGCTCCAAAAAATCAGCAATCACCGGCCTTGTGAAGCGATCTCGGCGCCGCCATGAGCACCACCAGGCAGCCTCTTCTTCTAACAACTCTGAAGGACAAATTAATGGAGTAAATCTAGAAGTATAAGGGGCGACTCCACGACGGTGAGGGGCTCACATTACGTCAAAATAAACTGAAAAACGACAGCAATTTCCAGTTTTCCCGTCACGGGACTCCGGTCAGTAAAGAACCAAAAATCATTAAAAACTAAAAACAGCCGTTTCCGGAGGCTACCACTCGATTTTGAAATTTGCAAGGCAGATTCATCCGAGGATCCTGGAGCGCACAAACCCTCGCCACTCCCATGTGACCACGTGCTCGGCTCCGGAGTTATTTGCTTCACCGTGAGGCCCCCAGGTTTCGCCGCCGGTGCCGGCGTGCTGTGTCGGCCGGACGGGTTTCTTACCCCATGGGGCCCGCCAATCGCCGGAAATATCTCCTAACGTGATTTCCGGCGCTGTATTTTTCACTTGACGGGAACCCGGACGCCTTATATTGCGCCTCTGACGGCTACTGGCCGGTCACGCCGTTGTTACCGCAGCAGGAGCCGGTGGGAAAGCGAGCTGCGAGATATTAATTCGTAGGTATTTTTGGTGGACACTGACGTTGCCGGTTCTCAAACAGGGAATTTAACGTGATGCTATGCTGTGGAAAGGAGGCAACTAACTTCCCGTCAGGCTTCTCTATCCCGTGGTGGGCCCCGCTCCTCCTCTTTTCTTGCTGTTACACACGTCCGCATCGGCGGTAGGAGACTGCATCAAGTAGGTAGGTTAGTTGGGAGGAGTGCCGGTTAAGGAAACAAACACCTTGGAGATACACCGTGTGCGTTGACGTGGCAGATTATGTCAGCAGAAATTATTAAAAATATATATATAATTGGGATTTTGGCCAATAATTTTGGATTTTTTTTAATGTAAAAATAAATTTACTAGAATTATTAGAAATTTGAAAGGCTTAAATTTAATTAATATAATATATGAATTTTTCTAATAAAATTTTGTGTGAGATTGTGTTTTTTTTGTTGTGTAAAATGTATTTTTAAATATATAAATAGATTTAACAGGCTAAAAAAACTTGAAACACTTAAATTTTGCAAATTAAATAACTAAATTTATATTCTTAAAAAATCACAAGGGCATTTTAGCAAGCCCAAATGCAGTTATTTTAGCAAAATTGACCCGAAAAAATGAGCAAGGAAAAAGTCATTTTATCGAAGTTGTCTAACAAGGCCACAATTTCGTCGGGATAATAACTTTTCCACCATATTTTTTTTATTTTACAAAATCTTGATTTAGAAGTGTTCTAATCCGGATTTTGCCATAGATTCTGTTAGCGCTTGAAATTTCACCTCAGGCTGAGAAAGGTAAACCTCAAGGCAACATCAAACCACTTCGCCTCGTAGCTAGCCCTACGGGGCGGGAGAGGGCTCTCTCCGGTCTATCTCGGTGAGATCTTCAATGGATGAGATGACCAATAGGGTAACACTGATTTTAGGCTAGTAAACTGATCAAAAAGGTTGATTTGAGGTTTTTAGGGTTTTCGGTGGCAAATTGAGGCGATGGCAATTTTGGGTGCGGGGATTGGACACAGTTTCTGTAGGGGGTTCTTTGGGGCGAGGTAGGAGACAGTATTGATGCCTTTGATTGAGGTGGATGGTCAAGAATGACAGGTGAGGAGCTAAGGAGAGCAAACAATAACTTTGAATTCTCCTTAAACAGTAGAAAACATTGAAATTAAACAAACTTAAAAGCAGAGCATGACAGTCATGAGTTCTACTTTAACACTTCATTTGCCTAATGTGCAGAAGGAAAAGTAAGGAAATGATTCACATAACACACTTACAAGTACAAAGAGAAACACACCATCAATATATGTGACCACAAGAATCTCAAAAAGGACTGCAAAACCCTGGTCTTCCTTTGCCAAAAATTGCAGAGATACAGTGAGTAATACAATAAGAGCTTCTCCCTCAAGAGTCCAACCATGAAAATGAGCAAGAGAGTACATAATATAGATCATCTAACATCTTTCCCTGCCTCTAGGGGTCGAGCTCACTATCCTAGGAGCTGTTTCAACCAATTCTAAACTAAGCACTGAAAACTAGGCAGTGAAAACAACTTGCCTCTATAAACTAGGAAACCAATTCATTCATTTAATTTTCACCTATCTCATGAATGAATCTTCTAGAAGAGATACATAAGTGTAAAAGTGTCATAAATTTACATCATTTACAACAAGAAGGATAAAAATCAACTCCAAAAAGTCAAACAGGGTCAAACTGCGTTTTTCTGAGCTGTACACTGAAATTTGGAGAAATTTGCCTGACGGGTCGCGCGCCTCTGCCTGACGGGTCGCACGCCTTTGGGACCACTTTTGGGGCACTTCCAGGTGTCCAAATTAAGCAAGAGTAGGCTTGTTGGAAAGGTCTGTGAGTCTACTTTCCAACCCAAGTGGAATTTCTGAATTTGGTGGTCATTTGCCCCTCCAAAATTGTAATCTCCCAAGACTGCTTTCTGTGTCTCAAAAATGTGGCAGAAAGTCATTTTTTGCTTGTTTTTTGACTTTCTGGAGGCCCAAAACTTCATAAAATCTCTTGGCCATGGATGAGCATATGTAACTTCTCATGACAAATCTGGAAATGCTGAGTTTTTGCAAAATGGAGTTGCCAAGATAAAGGGTCGCGCAGGGGGTGAGACCCGTTAATGGAGAAAACCTGTAAATTGCCTGAAAAAACCAAAATTTACCCAAAATGCTCAAAATTTCTTGGGATTTGTGCTGTGGCTAGGCTATTTAGTGCCTTGGTCCTTCAGTGAAGCCTCGGCCAAGATATGGAGGGGATCGGGCCTCTTTCTCCTTTTTTGTGCCTTGACCAACCGCCTTTGGAGCACCTTCATCTTTGCCTTGCACACGTGCATCTGTGCCCAATAATGATTCTTCATGTTTCTCAGCAATTTCTTATCTTGGTTGGCCTTAGCCAACAGCCTCTCTAAATGAGCATTGAGCCGGATAAGCATAGCCTCTCGCTCAACTGGCACTAAATCACCGGGTCTTCTTCGATTCAAGTTGCGGTCACTACGAATCCTCCACAACTCATCAAGAGTTTGCTCATCCTCCAACTGCTTGTTGCGCTGTTCTAGATATGAGATTGTCCATTGTGCCCCTTCTAATCTCTTCTGCAATGCATCATTTTCAGCTCTAAGGTGCTGAATGATCTCCTTTGACTCTAGGCTAGGAGAACTGACATCAAGATCAACAAGCTTTATATCTGGAACACCTGATGGTCCCTCATCAATCCTGGGCTGCTTGCCCCTCTCTGATACCTGTGCTGTTGTCGGAGACGAGGCCCCTTCCACCTGGTGTGGAGAAAATACTCGCCTAGCTGCTGCAAATAAGGCCCTATGGCCTCTCTGATAAGTGACCAATGGAGAAGAGCTGACATGGCTAGTCCCGGGGATATCATGCTGCTGTGATGGTCCTCCCTCCTCGTGAATAACCTCATGATGTGGCGGTGGTGGTGCTGTGAAAAGCTCACGAGAGATGAACTCCTCCCATGAGATGCCCTGCTGAGCCAACTGATGTAATACCACAAGCTGAATCAAACCATAATGGTAAAGGCTCCTATACTGCTGTGCCGGGCTCTTCCTCTGCATCATGGACACCATCCTCTCGATGTTCTGATAGAAGAAAACAGGGATGTTCATCATCCGTACCCGTGTGAAGTGCATCATCAGGCGAATATGGTACGAATATATCTGTGAAAATCTGCCCTCACAGGTGAAAAAGAGCATGATAAGCCTCATCATGGGAGCATACTCACTCCTCAAAAATCTGAAGGGAAATACACCTGTCAAGTGCCTCATAAGTGCTGGTCTAACGAAAGGCTCAAAATGAATACTGTCCAACACCTTGCGCTTATTCCATACCTCTCCGACATTCGGTATCCCTGTGGCTTGAGCAATCATCTCGGGTGTCAATGTAAAATCTACCCCAGCAAGGTTCACATGTCCATCATGCAAATGCAAAACAAATAAGCGAGCCAACTCCCTGTGATGCTGAATCCGAGAGATCCTCTCGCAAAACTCATAACAAGACATATAACGGAAACATGATACTGCCATTGGACAAGCCTGTAAATCTGTCAAAGAAGTGGGCTCCTCTCTCTTATGATGACCACCCTTTCCACCCTTATGAGGCCTCCTCTGTACCTCAAACTCTGAAGCTGATGCCTGGTCATCACTCTGCTCATAATTGGTTTCGGTTTCTGACATTGTTTAGGAGCAAAGTGGCTGAAATGTACTGCTGTTTCTGCTTTGCAAAATGCTGATCTATATGCTGTTTCAAGGGGACAAGGAGCACGAGGGGAATGTTAGGGGAGGGATACTTTTAAAGGGAAAATGGGAATAAATATATAAAACAGGGGTTAAAGAGAGGAATCATGACATCAACATCATCATACAATTTCATTTGCAAGGATGTTATGGAAGGTAGGGTTTAGGGTTTGATTTTTGATTTCTTAATATTTTTGGTAGGGAAATTAAATAACAGTGATAAGGGAGTAAGAAATGGGAGGTGGGAAAACGTAGGAACAATAGGAATGAAAAGGAATACCTTAAAACAACAAAACAAACCCTAGCAACTCTGATATTTTCAAGCAAAAGCACATGGAGTCTTTACTTGCAAATGAAGGCTCTTAAAATATTATCATGATCTTCTCAAGCTTTAGCAAACCATAATTTATATGATTGAAGGCCTACCGGACAAGCTTGAACAATTTGTGGTCGCTTGGCAGCTTGCTGGTAATTTTCTGTGGAGGAAACCCTGATGGGTCGCGCGCCCTCAACGGGTCGCGCCTGTGTAATTTTTACACTGCTGGAGGTGCCCTGACGGGTCGCGCGCCTTCAACGGGTCGCGCGCCAGTCTCAACGGGTCGCGCGCCTCCCAAACTCACCGAATTCACTCAAACGCTCTTGCAACTGATTTCTCTATCACTTAGATGCACAATGGAGCTTGATGGAGGGGAATAGAGCCTTTATAGCTTGGCTTTGAATAAATTTCATGTCACAACCCACTTTCTAATGTTTTTCCATGACACTTTTTAAACTTTGAATGCTGTTGTCTTTTTGGTTTCCTTTTGTCCTGAAATTGATTGATTTGATGTTTTTCCTTGATAATTTTTGCAGGGATAGCTTCTGAGGGGTCTTGGCAAGGGAGCCAGGGTTGCGTGTTGCCTTTCAAAGAATTTTTGAAGTTTTACAATTTTTACAAAATTTTGAGAAATAACCTTGGCTTTAAAAACAGGGTTTTTAAATCCAAGGTGAAAATTAACTGTACAAGATAGAATCTTTCGAAGAAACACTTTGAAAATCATCCCTCTGGCTTGCTGGGCACCTATTGACCTTCAGAAACATGACCTTGAAGACAAACTTGACCAAAACCCTAGACCTAGAATTTTGCTCTCAAGACAAGACAAGTAACTTTGAAAAAGTTTAATGACTGAAACAACTTGATCCAGCAGTGCCAAGAGGGGAATAAAGACACCAGCTCCTCCATCAGGGTTATGGCATGCCTAATGGAATGCAATAAGATGACACTGATGAGACACCTACTTATGCAAATGCAAAGAGCTTTGATCGCTGATGGAGGGCTACTAGACCGACTCTAACAGATTCAACACCTTCAAAAACCCCAAGACACCTAAAATTCTATAGTTTAACAATTGTAATCTGAATTTCAAATAATTTCAACCAAAATTTTCAAAAATCTTAGAAAAAAAATCTATATTTCTACACAAATTATCAAGTACATAAACTATTCTCATTTTATCTATTAATAAAACCATACATCCAAAAATTAAAATAAAGAAAGAAGAAGAGGAAAGAAAGAAATTACTTTAACGTCCACTAGGCTAAAGATAGCCTATGGGACAGATTGCTTCTTCATCGCCTCATGTATTTGGTCATTTTTCTGTGAAGCTTCAAAATAAATGCTCTGAGCTTCTCGACAAACCCTCGCTAAATAGATTATCCCAAGAGATTCTAAAATGACCTTGTTGTCTTTGAAGACCTCACATTCTAAAATGAAATGTTTTATATTTCCACTTTTCCGGAAGAACAAAAAATGCATACTTTTTCCTGCCACACTTCCTTTGGCATTTTCTAGCCCCTGTTCACAACGAGTTGATGAGAATTAGTCCTTAACCGAGCAATAAGAATTTTGGCTCTCAAAGAGATATTGGTCTCTATGTATGCTTTTGGTTGATGACTATGAGTGGGATTAAACACTTTAATATAGTAATTTTTCTTTCTTCCTAGGTCCTTATCCCAAGTACGCTTGTGAAACTTTTCCATAATAAAAGTTTTAATCTCTTCCGTATTTATGAGACAGGTGTTCAAGCAAATACCCTATTTACTAAATTCTCTGCACCACCACTATAAACTTTAAAATCATAATTATCAATAACAAACATTATTTATTGAAATTAAAAAAAAATATTTTCATAATTTATTTGGAAATATTATTTACAGTTATAAATATTATGATTGATAATTCATTAACTACTTAAAAATCATTATTTTTATGCCTCGCATGGAACTTGTAAATGTGTTTATTATAAAATATATAATGCCAGCATCATTAAAATTACAGATAAAATATTTTACATTTTTTATTTATCAAAATAAAATATCATTATTCTATAAAACAAAACTTTTATATATTTATTACAAAATATATATACAAATAAAACTTACCACCATTATCATCAAAATTACAAATAAAATATTTTACATTTTAAATATATTTAAATAAAATATCATACTTATAAAGAAAATATGAACAAATATATATACATAGACACACAAGGATAAGATACCACACACAACTTCCACAACTCAATTATAATGATATACAATCATAATGATTCCCACAACCAAACTAGAATTATCTGTCATCATAATGATTCCCATATTCTCCCAAACTCCATAGGCCATTATAATGTTTTCCCTTGGTTGGATTTGTAAGGCCCCACTTCCCACAGTTGAGTTTTGACATAACATCATGAGGTTGGTTGTATTTCTCTACCAACCTAAACCTAAAATTTTATGGTCAACATCCATCTCACTAAGCTTGTATCACTTTTCATTGCACTTGTGACACTACATATGGATGCACACGTCATTAGTAATGCAATGCCAAGGGTGGCTTGTTACACCCAACTTTTTGAAAATATTTCAATTTTGCCCATTGGAAGTCAATTCTTTAAGGTACTTGACAATGTAGCAGGTAAAGTTTAGAAAATGGTGGGAAAGAATAAGGTGTTAGAAAAAAGATTTGGTATTTTTTTATAAATATAGTGAGAAAATATATTATAATTTAGTTGTCGTGTATTTATTATTAGCTATTATTTATAAATGTAGGTTGATTTATTAATTATTTAAAAAAATTATATTATTTGGAATTATTTAGTAGTGATTTATAAAAAAATGAATTTTACCTTTACCAAATGTTTTTAGATTTTAAGTCGTTAATATGTTTTCTTGTGTTTAAAAAAGACTAACTCTTAACTAAACAAAAACAAAACACAAAATAATTTTAGCTAACTTAATTTTAAGTTTGATTCGAGTATTTCACATGGTTTGGACTCAATATGGCAAAGGCTTTTGTTTATTGGGCAATTTTCAAACTTATTGTGTTGAATGTATTACATTTTTTCTATTTAACCAATTGCATACATCTATATTGTATATATATTTTATTTAATAATATCATGACATGATAATAAAATTGTATAGTATGTATATTGCATTTTAATACCACATGATAATAAAATAAAATAAAAATAGTTCAATATTTGATGATAATATTTTTATTTTTTTTTGTGAGCTAAAGCAGGACCTTTCTTTTTCCATTTATATTAGAACCAGGTTGAAATATGTACAATCATTTGGTAGCCTCAACCCGCCCAAAAGGGAAACCGGGTCGGTTGGCCACCTTAAGTCTTTATAAGCCAACCAGTAGCAAAATAGAATAAGTCTACATATCCATGCCAGATAAACTTCGGTACCAAAATTACTAATCTAGATCCCTACCATCATTAAAAACTATAAACAGAAAGAAGAGACATGGTTCTCAAAGAACTAACAAGGAAAACCATTGTAACACCCAAAAGGATTAATCTACCATGATTTCAGGTGGAGTGTCTTTGTCTCTCGTCACTGGAGCAAGCTTCTTCAACTATTGTTGAATTTCCTCCAACTTACTGTCCTGCATGAGCATAGTGATTTGGAGATTTTTCATTTCGCGCCTTAAATTGGGTATGCCCTAAGCCATCTCTGACATTTCCACTGCAACCTGCTCCATTGCCTTCGCAAGTAAATGCTTCAACACCCAGTATACATGCAAAGCCTGCTTGTATAAGGTCAAGCGTCCTCTGGTGTTGCCCGGGTCAGGAATAAGGTTACTCCAGTCTTCCATCTTCGGTTCCGAGTCTTCCTGCATTGCATTTGCTTCTAATTCTTGGATAAGCCTGTGAATATCTGTGTTAGTTCCTTCATTGTAGGCTTTCTCAGCCTCCTGCACCATATTTCTCATGGTTTTCCAGCCTCGTCTTTGACATACTGGAGTGGGGGGTCTTATTTCCTGTCTGCCTGATTGTCGAGTTCTTCCTCTGCCCCTTCGCCCTCTTCCGCGGCCTGGGAAAGCTGGTTTGTTCTTAGCTGCCGTCTGACTCCCTTGCCCAACATCAAAGGATGCGTTCACTGTGGATTTCTCACTTTCCGGCTCCTTTGCTTTCTTTTCCAAATTCGTGCCCTCCCCTTGTTGCTCTTTTTCGGAAATTTGGACCTTACCCGACCCTCCTCTCCTGGAATGAAATTGGTAAATGTTTTCGAGGGTCTTCTTCGCCTCCCAAACCATCTGTTTTTCCGTCTCCAACTGGTCCTGATCCATATCCAATCGAGATCCTTACATGCATTTTTCCTAACCTGCTCAACTCCCTGCCTTGCTAGATTCTACCCCAACCTTTCTCATTCTCACGCCCTCTGTCTCCTGACTGATAGTTACAGGGAGGGATTCCACATCCCTCTCCTTCCATTTTCCTTCTACAACAACTAACCCTCTACCCTTTTCCTTGTTATTGCAAGAGATTGCAAAGCAAGCAAGGAGTGGTTCTGCGAATACATACCCCGTACTATGATTTGCAGAGACCATCAGACTGCTTTGAGCTCCCTTCGTCTCCTTCCTTTGCATCATACTAACTTCGATCCTGCTCCTCCCTACCCTTATTAATCTTTTGCCACCTACCCGACGTCCCATCGTCCATTCACCGTCGTTCCTTCTTACCTTCTCCTCCACTTCCCTGTCACCTCCACACCTCGAGATGCTGCCCTGCCTGCAAGCCGTCCCGACGTCCTGTGAGATTATTATGTTGGGTGGTGGCCTGCCTTGCCACCTTTCTACCTTCATCATGTTTTCACATGTCGCCACCTCGTCCACCCCGATCGGGGGAATATTTTATGATAATATTAAAAAAACTTAACTTAATAATAAAAATATAAGTATTTGGTAGTCTTTACTGAAGTTTAAATTCTCTATAAACTTTATTTTTCTTAAAACACTATTTTAATTTCACTTTTACAAATTATGATAGGAACCAATTATAAGTCCAAACATATTCAATAGAGTAGACATCCTACCAATATACCAATAACATTTGAGTTGAAAAAAATCTTTTGAAATTTAAAGTCAATTATAAACCACATTATCACTATAATAATAATAGAAAAATATTATAAAAAAATAAAATTCATAATTCAATCTTTTACTATCAACTTTCATTTAAATTTGTGTTTAAATTTAAGTTAAAAATATTACTTTTATTCAAATATATAAATAGACTTTATCTTTTCAATACCATGGAAAAAAAAATAACTCTCTTTTTAATCGATGTATTAAGATCTATTAACCATCTTTAACACTTTATCATATCTATTTTAATATAATGAGAAATGTAAATTGTCTATTTATTTTTTTTAACATTTTTTATTAACTAATTATAAGATAAATTTTCCCAATTTAATAATTTTATTTTAAAATAATAATAATAATAATATTGTCTACTAGATTTTGGATACAAGGTGATTAAATATTATGTTAAGATATTCTTTGATGTAAAGTTACGAGTTAAAATACTCTATGATGTGAAGTCACTGGCTCAACTACCCACCCGTAAAAAATATATTAAACACCATAAAATTATAATCTTACCAAACTTACAAAAATAATAATAATATATTACTTTTATATATAAATTATATTAATATTAAATCAATATATTTTAATTTTATATTTATTAAATTTAAAATATATATATATATATATAGGAATGTACAGACCTCGCATATAAACAGATCTCTCGCATATAAACAGATCCCTATTCTCGCATTTGATCTCTCGCATATATACAGATCTCGGTGTTCTTGTCCCGGCTCTCGCATATAAACAGATCTCTATTCTCGCATTTGATCTCTCGCATTCGATCTCTCGCAGATTATATATGAACTCGAGATATATATAAATCGCAGCTATACATGCTCTATCTCTCGGTGATCTGGGTGGAATGATCTCGGTGATATAATTATAACAAGGAATGTACAGTCTCGGTGATCATATTTTATTGCATCTTCGCATAATCTCAGAAACCCGGTGATTTTACCTCGCATTTGATATCTATTCTCGCATTCGATCTCAGAAACCCGGTGATATGGTTTCGGCGATATATACAGTCTCGGTGATATGAACAGTCCCGGTGATCTGGGTGGAGTGATCTCTCGCATATAAATTAATGATCTCTCGGCGATCTCTCGCAGATTATATATGAACTCGAGATATATATACATCGCAGCTATACATGCTTTATCTCTCGATGATCTGGGTGGAATGATCTCGGTGATATAATTATAACAAGGAATGTACAGTCTCGGTGATATGAACAGTCTCGGTGATAAGTAATTTCATATAAACAGATCTCTCGCATATAATCAGATCTCTATTCTCGCATTTGATCTCTCGCATATATACAGATCTCGGTGTTCTTGTCCCGGCTCCGGTTATATATATACTCTCGCATATAGTCTCGGTGACATATATAAACAGTCTCAGTCTCGCGATATACACAGTTTCGGTGATATATGCACAGTCTTGGTGATACATAAGCAGTCTCGGAAGATATATAAACAGTCTCGTCTCGGCGATATATAAACAGTCTCTTGGTTTTAAAGCTCGCAATCCAAAGCTTGGAGATCTTGGCTCGCACATCAGGTTTCGGATATCAAGTGCACACATTCCTTATCTTTTTCTTTTTTAATACATATTTGCTCATATAATTTCAAGTATGAATACTTCACCACAGTTACCAAAGATTACCAAGGGCAGACCTAGTACAGTTACTCTACAAGGCCTCTATGAGTATATAGAGTCTTTAGAGAAACGCAGAGAAGAAAGAGAAGCCAGGTTACAAAAAGAGTTAGAAGCCGTGCTGGAAAACAAATTTGCATCTCTTGAAAACACTATCCAGAAACAAATAGAAAACAAAATAGAACTACTGGAGAATAAAATGGAGGCAATGGAGACTAGATTGCATGTTATAGAAAAACAAAACCAAGATACTAACCAACCATCCCAGCAAGGAGACGCTGATACCTTAGAGGGTCTTGAAATGAAAAACATGATTAAAGAATTAGAAGAAAAAGTTAATAGCCGCCTCACCCTAAATAGTGTGGTAGATAAGTTAGATATTAAACCAATCAAAGACGAAATGAAAAAATTAATAGAATTAGACCACGAACGTAACAAAAGGACCTTAAACCTTATAATCTTCGGTTTAAAAGAGGAAGAAGATGAGGATACTTTAGCCTTAGTCCATACAGAATTACATAATAGATTACAAATTGAAACAGTGTGTCTCACAGAAGCAACAAGGTTGGGGAAATTAACCGAGAATAAAGGAAGATTAATCCGCATAAAGGTGAGCTCTACTGATCATAAGCACAACATACTTAGTAAAACCTCAAGTCTAAAAGGAATGGGAATATTCATAAATGAAGATCTCATTCCAGAAGATCAAGCAGAACTAAGAAAGGAGGTTCAAAAGGTAAAAGAAGCTAGAAAGGAAGGAAAATGGGCAATAATCAGAAATAGAAAAGCCTTTATTCGGGACAAAAACCAAAAAGATAGTAATCAATAGCAATTAAACATGCTCCGGATCCTTTCTTGGAACTGTCGGGGCTTCCCATGGAACAAAGGCCCCAAGCTAAGTTGGATTTCAAATGATGTTGATATTATTTTTCTTGTTGAAACTTGGGAACACGAAGAATCTAAGGTCCCTAACATAGATGGCTTTACGCTATGGTCTACATGGAACAAGCGATCCTCCCGTAGAGGCATTGGGGGAATAGCTTGTTACATTAAGAAGAACATCTCCCCCTATGTTAGGCTTTATAAAAACGACCCTTACAACCAATTTAGTTGGATAGAGATCAGAGACATTAATAATAAAAAGTCCTACATAGCAATATGTTATTCCCCCCCATTAATTCTAACTTCTATAAGAAAAAGAATCTAGATAAAACTAACCCTTACAATAGTTTAGAAAACGATATTTCTAGCCTAAGGAATGATGGTAATATCCTTTTAATAGGTGACTTCAATGCCCGAACTTCAAGCAACCAAGCTATTATTTTAAGCAATCGTTCCAACCCTAATCCTCTTTGGTTAGACGAAGACCCTACCCTGGCTAGTAGGTACAAAAGGAGCTCTGAAGACCTCGGGGAAAATTTATTTGGGTCGGAGCTTGTCAAGCTCTGTAGTGCTCAGGATCTCATAATTTGCAACGGTCTAAAAAAGTGGCCCAATTCCAGCAAGATGACCTGCATCCATGGACTTGGTAGCAGCGTGGTAGACTATGTTATTTCCGATTTTCCATTATACAACGAAAAGATAAACTTTGACATCTTAAACGACCACGAGCCTGACTCCGATCATAGGCCTTTACTTATAACCCTCAATTTTGTCATGCATAGAGTTCCCCTAGAAAATAATACTTACAACCAAAAGAACTTAATATTTGATAAAAATAAAAAGGACCTCTTTCTAAAGGAATTAAAAACTAATTTGCCTCCTTTATCTAGTATAGATAACATAGAAGACCTATATCATAATTTTACTACAACCCTCTCATATTCTATTAAAAAGTTCTCAATTGAAGTCTCAAATAATAAAAGAAATAACAAAACCAATCCTTGGTATGACAAAGATTGTAAACATGCGAGGAGAGCAATTAAGGAAGCTGTTGATGATTCTCTTAAAATGGACAAGATAAGAATATACAAAGCCCTAATTAAAAGGAAAAAGAGGCAGTACATTCGTCAAAGACAGGAGAATCTCTTACACCTCTCTAAGGTAGCTCCTAAGAAATTTTGGAGGCAGATTCTGACTAGGAAGACTAAGGATAATAATAAAATTGCTCTTCACGATTGGAACTCTTATCTTAAAAAGCTTTATGAATCTCCTAATGTCACGGATAATTTGGAAACCCTGCTCACAACGAAAGAAGTCTTCTCTTTAGAAGACATTAAGTTTGGGGTTAATCGCCTCGCGAATGGGAAAGCTAAGGACATTGAAGGTTACCAGGCAGAAATCTTAAAAATCGGAGGCCCTGTCCTCATCCCCCACATCCACAAGCTTTTCAATCAAGCTGTTAAGCAAGGGTTCCCTAAACCTTGGACTGAGAGCCTCATTATCCCTATTTTTAAAAATGGAGATACAAATAACCCCTCTAATTATCGAACAATTATGATCAGCCCTCTCTTAGCCAAATTATATGGTAGTATTCTGGAAAAAAAGTTAAGCATATGGCTTGAAAGTGAAGGTAAGCGGGCTAAAGGCCAAGCAGGTTTCAGAAGGCATCACTCAACAACATACCACCTTGTTACGCTAAGGATCATTGCGGAGGAATGTCGTAATGATAAATCCAATTTATTCTGCTGCTTTGTAGACTTTAGAAAGGCTTTCGATACGGTTCCTAGATACAACCTTTGGAATAGGTTAGAAGAGCTAAAGGTCCCTCTTGAGTTAAGAGCTGCTGCTATAAGGCTATACGAGAATGTAATTGCCAAGTTAAAGAATAATGAGGGGTGGTCAAAAGATATTAAGTGTAACATCGGAGTTAAACAAGGTTGCCCCCTCTCCTACTCTATTTGGCATTTACATTGATAAGCTCGAAGGTTATTTAGAAGAAGCAGGATGTGGTGGCACAATCTTAGCTGGGATAGTCATTATCCTTCTTCTCTATGCTGACGATATTGTTCTTCTAGCAAGGTGCCCTTCTGATCTTGATAAGCAACTCAAGCTTCTTAAGGATTTCTGCTCTACCATGGGTATGACTGTTAACACAGACAAAACAAAAGTTATGATTATCAAATCTAAGAAGGACACTTGCGCTAATTTTACGTATGACAATAATAAATTGGAGGAAGTGTATTCTTACAAGTACCTAGGAATTGATATCCATCACAAGCTCAACTGGAACCATAGCATTGAGAAAAGGATCAATGGGGGATGGAAAGCTTATTTTGGTCTTGAAAATAATTGTAAAACGGCAAACCTCGTAATGTGGGATAAAAAGAAGTTCCTCTTTGAAACTTTAGTCACTCCTGTTATCTTATATGGTTGTGAAGTTTGGGGCTGCAGCATCTCCAAAGAATCATGGAGGAAGATTGAGCAAATCCAGAAGCGTTTTATAACTTATAACCTGAAAATTAAAAGTAATACACCCTATCCTATTCTCCTTATAGAAGCAGGTCTTTCTTCTATTGAGAGCCTAGCTATGCTCAGGTTTCTGATGTACAAGCACAAGCTCAATAACATAGACAATCATAGACTTCCTAAGCTAGCTTTAAATTCTAGCCAAAATCACCTAAGGCTTAACCGAGGATGGCATAAGGACACAAGGGCCTGGTTAAACTATTGGGAGATCAATGAGAATGATGCTTTGCAAAACATAAATAACATTAAAGATATTGTTACTTCTAAGTTCAAAGAAAAATTGTGGTGTGAGAAAGATTTAGCGTCTAAAAGAAAATTAAGTTATTATAAGAAGGTCATCAACCCCACCCTTGAAGATCAAAAGTATCTCTCTATTCTAACTAGCTCAAAAAAGAAAATTAATATAGCAAAGATTAGAACGAATTCTCATGAGCTCCATAGTGAAACTGGCCGCTGGGTAGTTCCTAAAACGCCATGGATGGAAAGGATCTGCCATATTTGTGAGAATAGGAGTATCGAGGATGAAAACCACTTCCTCTTAGAGTGCCCTGCATACAACTACATTAGATCTCAATTTCACAACCTTTGTTACAATACTAACCTTCCTAGCCTTTTACAATGCCAAAATTATAGTGAGCTCGGGAGGCTTCTCTCCAAGCTTTTTGAGCATAGGAATAAAATCTTAAATCAAAATAAATAATTTGTCTTTTTAGGTCCGATAGATCATTATTTGGTCTCAGCGGACGTTAACGATCATCATCATCATCATCATAAACTTTCAATATTTACATATTAAAATAAATTATATTTATTGGTTCATATCAACTTTTTATAACGAATATCAATTTGTGCACATTCTATTTTAATTAAAAAAACATCGAATATATAAAGTTATGTCCCTTCATTCATCTAAACTTATAATTTCAAAATTCATTAAAAACTGTGTTAAACTCATTAAAAAAAACAAAATAATATTTATTACTACATAATTTTTTTAAGAGTTGCTTAACTAGCCTAACCAGGTGGAGGAATTGTTTAGACCGTTAAAAGTGGTCGAATTCGCATAAAAAATTTCAAAAAATCTTGTAGAGGCAGTGCTTGAATCATATTTTTGATAGTGGAAATGGATTCAGCACCATCTAAAATTTTGAAGTTTAACAATTATAAATTAAATTTACAAAAATCCTTGCTGAATTTTTTTTAAATATAACTAGAATTTCTATAATTTTCCAAACAATTCCTCCACCTCATTAAACTAGGCTATTTTTTTAAAATAAATAATTATAAAAAGGACAATGCTAATAGCGTTGAACATAAGCATCTCTCCATACATTCTTAAAATACATTTCCAAGGATACATTGTTCCCTTTTTTCACGTGGAGGTGGATGATATTTTAGCGAATATGAATGTAAGAAATTGAATTATTAAAGTTTAGTGCTTCCCAGTGCGTAAAACATTTATTACGCAATTTAATCTTATTTCTTGTTACATTAAATAACAGAAAGGTGGAGGTTGTCATCATTTAGCTTTTTGATATAGACAGGGTTGACTTTTTACATTAATATTGTTTTATGATTTATGGATCGCGTTAAGGTGGACGTCACAGTTGACATACTCCAATCATTCGTTAACTTTATATATATATATCAAATATAAAATTGTTATTATAAATATTTGTGATTATTATACAAATTTATAGGTTTTTTTAATAATATAATTATTGATTATATATATATATATATATATTTTTGTAACATTCATGCCTTTTTATAATAATAGAAATTTTTTTAGAGATAATTAAAATGATGATGACGACAATTATAAGTTATTATAAATTTAATTAGTTAAAAAATTAGGAAGGTTAGTATTATAATAAATATTTTGAAATTGAAATCTAATGTGGGTGTATATAGAGATTTTTTAAAAGAATGTTTCTCATTTTCAACTCTCTTATTGTCACAAAAAAAGATAAATTCTTTCTACCTATGGTGTTTTAGGAATTCCTAAGTGCGCGATGTTAATATGGAGTTTGCCATATTTTGTTCTTATTTTATCTATATTGATTTTCTTATTAACATTAAGTTGAGATACATATATACTTTTAATCTTCTATATTAGGGTTGATCACCTCTTTATAATATCTTAATTTTCTCTTATCATCTAATTCTTTATTGCACCATACTTTCTCCTTAAATTATATGTAATAATATTTCTAATATTTTCATTATTCTACAGAGTGGCTTCTTTCATGATCCTCGAATGATTTATCCAAGACTTGGCATCTTTAAGCTAACCCTGCTTGAGTTGCGCGTGTTTTGACAAGATTTTAAAGCAACCTTAATATGAAGCCTCTTGTATTCAATGTTGTTTATATGTTCTTGTAGATTATCTAGTCATAACCATGCTTTCAATGGGGAAAGACTCACTTCAATGAGGAGGATAGTATAGGATGTATTTTCTTTAGTTTTAAGATTGTAAGTTACAAAACACTTTCAAATTTGTTCTATATTTCTCCATGATTATTTACGGATGTTATAGCTCCAAACTTCACGATCATATAAGATAATAAGAGTGACAAGAGTCTCAAAGAGGAGTATGTTCTTATAAAAAAACCAAAGTTCTGTTGATTTACAATTGTTCTCAAGTCCATAATAAAATTTTCACCCTCCATTTATCCTTTTCTTAATGATATAGTTCTAGTTGAATTTGTCATGAAAATCAATTCCAATATAATCACATGAAGTCACTTCCTCCAAGATGTCATTGCCATGCATGAAATTAGCATAATAGATCCTTTTGGATTTGATCATCACGACCTTTATTTTCTTAGCATTAATAGTACTCATAATAGAGCAAAAATCCTTGAAAACGTTTAGTTACCTATCAAGATTATAAGGACTCCTCACCATAAGAAAGAAATTATTATTGTAAAAGAGAAGGATGATGACTATTCCAAATAGAGACATGTTGATATATCTTGCTTCTTCCAAGAAAACCTCTGACTTGTCAATGCATATGCCAAAAGATGATATAAGCTATATTTTGGCTAAGAATATATATAAAAATACAGATATAGATATATATTCTTGTCCAAAATATTACTTATATCACTTTATTTGAATTACTGCAATTAAAAAGATAAGATAAGGGATTTTTTTGTCTTGTCTTTTCTTCTTCTTCTTTTTTCTTTTTTTTTTTCCTTTCATATATGTGAGTTTTCATATCACTTATCCAATTCATCAAGCATAACTTTTAGAGTTTTGGATTTAAGATATTAACATTTGGATTTGGGGTATTGGAATTTGCCTCATCAATCATGTCGTTTTAAGTTTGGGATATTGAGATTTTTATCTCATCACATGTAAAATTTTGACTTTGAGATATATTGGAATCTATATTATCACTCGTCAAATTCTAGGCTTCTCACTCAAGTGTAACTTTGGCATTATATAAATCAAGTTTCTAATTCTTGGAACTGGATAAGCCAAAGATATTGCAAATGAAAATGTGAGTACAATAAAGTTAATTTAGAAGAAAGGAATGAGAAAATCATGAATACATGAAAATAAAATCTTAAAATAAGTTGATGAAATTGATGTGGAGGCACAAGACGATGATAAGGAAATGAGGTTAATATAAATTGAGGAACCCATGGATGACATGAATGAAAAAGAGAATTTTGATACTAACACCATTGACAAGTCAATAATTTCCTAAAGTTTGAATTTCTTAGTTCTTATATTTGATTTGTTCATGTTTTAAAAAATATTTTGAAATATACAATATTGAGTATTACAAATTTATATTTTTTAAGCAGGGACATCCAACCAAGATTGAAATCCTACAAAATGAAGTGATTCATGGAAATTAATCAAGTTACAACAACATCCACCTTGATGACAATTTTATAGAGAACATGAATGTAACTAAAATCAAGGAAATGACACTCTCGTTGCACGATCTCATAGTTGTATATAAATTAAATGTGATGGTCAAAACTCATTTCAAAAGTAAAATTTTCATATCACAACCAAAAAAATTGTGTAGATTCTTAAAGCACAAACTCGAGGAGATGTAGTTCAATTATTGGGCATTAAAAGTGGTAAAAAGGCTAAGGTAAATGAGGTATTATACAAAAGAAAGGTGACATTGACACTTTCCTCACTTGGAAAAAAGCAATTTAGAGATACCAAGGATGCTCCTAATAATGGGTGCCATTACAAAAGGAATTACATCAATTCATTTGATGTCAATAATTACAAAGTTGTTACAAACCTCAAGGAAAATACTATGGAAGTGTAAAAATATAGAGTTCAAATAGACAAGGATGATGAACTTGCATGGTGGGATATTATTTGTAAGTAGCCTTACAAAGATAGACTTCTAGATAATATGAGGGCTAGGGTGCAAAAATTTTGGCATTTGAATTCCTATGTTTCACCAAATTCAAAGAACAATATGTGATATCATATCTCAATAGGAGTGTATAAACTCATGACAATCATATAGCATAGTTAAGTCAAATTGTTATATAATTTTAATGAGGTTAATATCAATGTGAATATTTCCCTAAGCATAATTGTGAAGCTTAAACCATGGTATGCCATGCCCATCATTGTTTGTGACACATATTGTTACCAATACCATGTCGAATTCTAGCTGTATTATGAGAGATTTTGAAAATTTGTCATACAAAAGTGGTTAAATGAACCCACTCCTTTTAGTACTCAATAATTTTTATCTAAGGTATTACGTGCATGAGGAAATTATTAGCTATTTAACAAGAAAGAATCTGTCGATGGTAAAAAATGAAAATGTAACAGCCCTTGTTAAAAATCCATGTAATAAAGTTAATGAAGGAAAAATAATAACCAAGGTCATGGGGCACATATTCCAAGCCGAATGTTGGGAAAAAATCATAGTGATGGAGATCACTTGCGATTAATTAATGGCTATGGAAATTGGCAAAGGCTTTGGAAAGACATGAGACATTAATTGGCATTTTATTTATGAAAATAATGGAAATAGGAGAAAAGGAAGGTGAAAGGTCACAGGTTGTATGTGAGGATGAAAATGAAGCAAAATAATGGAAAATTGAAGAAATTAGAGACCTCATTAATAAAAAGGCTTTTGAGGATCAGTTGACAAACTTTTGTCAGTTTTAGCTTGGATCTCTCTCTCATACTCTTGGGCACTTACAATTTTCTTGGAGCACTCTTGGAGGAATGTGGCATACTTGGGATTTGGAGAAAGAAGGCAAAAGAAGAGAAGGAAAGCGCTAGAGGACATCAAGGTCAGCAACTACAACGGGTTTTGCTTGTAGGTATCGAGTTGCATGTATGATTTCCTTGCAAGTTTTGGCATGCATGTGGTTTCTTGGTTATGATATGTCATTTCCATGGAGGATTACTTGGATTGATGGTGGTTTTTCCTAGCCTTTCCATTTCTTGGATAGCCATGGTGTTGTGGGTTTTATATTTGTTTTCTAGTTGGTGCTCGTGTTCCTTTGGTTGTGGTTTGAGTTACTAGTTCTTGGAGCCTTGGTTGGACAAATGCTTTGGAAGCCTTGTAACATCTTGGGTTGAGTTACTAGTCCTAATCCAGGTGGCTGCAAAGACTCACACATGACAATGAGGACTCAGGAAAGCTCAAAAACCAAAGTGTTTGGATTATGCTTGAACTAGGACCAGAGCGTAGATCTTATCGTCCTGATCATAGTGGTGTGAACGGTTCATCAATCCGAGTTTGGATGAGAAAGTTAGAAGCATTCAAAGTTGGGCTGACTTTTTGATGACTGGGCGGGCTTAAGGAGGCCACAATTTAGAATTTTTCCGGTCACCGGATTCCGGCCAACCTGGGTCGGATTCCAGGTGAAATTGTGGGGTTGTTAATTTGACTCCCACGGCTTAAAAAAAACGAATTTTAAAAATGTTCATTTGTTATTATTAAAACAAAAATATATATATAAATAAAAGGGGTGGGGGCCACCAACCCCACCACCCCCCCAACCTACGCACCATAACTGTTACATGTTATATGGGGTGGGCACGGGCCACCTCCGGTGGACCTGGCCCACACCTCGAAACCATTAAACACGCGCCATATCATAGGTAATACAGGACCAGCGGGGATCGAACCCACCCGGCCCACGTGGTCGGCCCCCAAGCAGGCGACCCCAAAAACATTAATACGTACCAAAAAAACAATGGTCCATCAACTTTAACACGCCACCCTCATTTGAGATATGGTTACAGGAGTTTTGGGGGCAGGTCGCCCAATGCGGACCTGACCCCCCCATTCAAACACATTTTTGTGTTTTAAAAAAAACAAACAACTATAATGAGAGGGGCAGGGTTTGACCACCCGACCCCTCCACAACAATTTTCTAAATTTACCATTATGCCATACCTAAACTCCTTGGTTAATCTGCCTTGGAAAAATATTTAACCCTCATTTGCATGGATTTCGAGATAGATGGAGGAACCAGGAGCAGGCACGAATTTCAAGACAGGAGGACACTGTGCATGCAGTTCAAGGTAGCATTTTGCAGGAGGGGTGAAATTTCATGTTGTCAGATTTTGACAAATTTTATATGGATTCAGCACTTCTCGTCGCCACGAACACAATGGCGCTGTCCGTGTCTCCATCAGAGTTATGCATTTTTCGGCCATTTTCAGGATGAAGGTGGAACCATCATTGCTGCAAAAACAGGGAGCAGAACCGTGAGCCTTGAAATTTTCCCAAGAAGGTAAATTTTCTCCATGTCAGAATATAGTCAAGTTTATACTCATTTTTCACGGTTTTTCACAGGGATCACAATGGCAAGGTCAGATTTTCCATTTGAGTTGCAGATTTCCAGTCCACCCATGGAGCAAAATCTTTGAGGAATCTAGGGGGAATCTAAAATATTCCTTTAGCCCCAGATTCTCAACTTCTTAGAATTCAGATTTTGGACAGTCGATTTTACACTATTTGACGTCACAAATCTGATGGTGCATTTAGATTTCTCATCTTCTCATTCTATTCTTCAGCCACTTTTCTAAGTGGAATGCAGGTGTCAACATCCATGTGCAAGCAGTCATGCGATTGATGCTGTGAGATCGATGGCTCGAACAGCTTCAGCAGTTTGACATCTACTTCTTCAGATGACCCTTGGTTGTGAGGTATATGTTTTGTTCATGTACTTCTTCTCTATGAATTGTGCTGCACAGATCCTTGTTGATGCTTGATGTGGGATCTTGTTTATTACTCGTTTTTATGATTCTTGCTTGATGTGACGCGAAATCGCCTATGTGATGTACTTGTTGTCATGATTCATCATGTTATGTTTTGAGATCCCTTTGTTGTATGTTGATGGGATACTCATGTTGTCGTCATGCATGTTTTGCATTGAGATACCTTTTATGCCACGTTAGTGGGATGCTCATCATGCATGAGTTTTGTGTCATACATAGGAGTCTTTTGACTAAGAGTTCCTGTAGTGGAACATCTCTTGGAGCCACTCCTACGTGAGGGCATTTTCCTTATATGATCGCGACATCATCTCTTGTGTACATCATCACTATTGACAACACTTAATGCAACGGCCTACACCATCTTGACACTGGGGGCTGGAGACGTAGTCCCTCCCAGACAAAATCCGTTATCGACGTCTTATGTTTTCATGTGTTGATGATTGACGTGTTCCTCTTCTTTACAACGTGCATATGTATTCATTAATGTTATTTTAGAAATGCAATTTAACACATCACGAAAGTAAAAGGTCTTGGAAGGGTCTTTCGTCACACCTGGAACTGGATCAAGTGGTATCGGAGCGGTCTTTGCGTTGATGTGAATTGCAGTGCGAACAATGGAACGTGTAGTGACAGAGGATGAAAGAGCGATGCATAAGACCATGCTCAACATTTCCAAAAGAGTGGAAATGATGTATGAAACTCTACAGAAAGAGACAGAGGAAAAGAAGTGATTGCATCTTCAGTTGCAAGCCACAAAAGAGGCCCTAGAAGAACTGAAGCAAAACAAACATAATCTTCAAACAGAGAACACTGAATTGAAGATGCGCCTACATGAAGAGAAAGAGGAAAAACATAGTTTGCTACGACAGCTGCAAGCAAAGGACGAGGCCTTGGAAAAGCTGCAGTGAGACCCATGTGAGGTAAAAATCAGTTCTCCATCTTCATGTATGTTTCTTGATGATGATTTTGCTATTTTTGAAAATCACACCACAGGAATTGGCTCCAAACTGTTTAAGATAATGGGGTGTGAAGGAAAAGGCTTGGGCATTAATGGCCAAGGCATTGTCAACCCCATAAAAGTAGAGGAATTACCCCATCAGGCAGGACTTGGATATGTTAGAAAGGAAGTTGGGGAATGTGCCACGACAGTTAGTGAACCACCAACAACGGATGATGAGAAACCCTCATCAGTTCTTTCCAAATTGAAAGAGGAGGTAAAAGATGTTGATTTCCTTTCAGTTTCGTCATCACATAGTATGAGTTCTGTTGGAGATGTGGAGATCCCAGTTACAGGGACAAACATGAGGCTCCTTACAAGGATGAGGCACGAGGAGAAAGAAGAACTTGGTGTTAATAACCAAGGCATAACTCAACCTTTGGAGGTTATGCACGAACATCAATTTGCAGGCTCGAGATACACTAAAGGAGAGTGCTTGAAGGTGTCAGAGTCGTCCGAGACATCATTGAAATCGTTGAGGAAAGAGAATGATGGGAACACATCCCCATCATCCCACGGCAGTGCCCATTGCAGGGAGAGAGCTGAGGCAAGCTCTCATCGCCATACTAACATCAGAGATAGCAAGGGAAGGTATAACCAATCTCGACATTCGAATGTTCATTTCAGCTATAATCATGTTGTTAGAGATGAATGTAAAACATGGAATCAAAAAACATGTACCTTTTGTGTTGTTACATAACCATACATTTTCTAAGTGTTGGAAAAGAATGGCAGCACACAAAAGGATGAGGCGTGAAAGACCCTCTCAACAACAGGTTAAACAAATATGGAGAAAGAAGATGTATTGCAGTCATTACAACAGAAATGGCCATCAAAGAGCCACCTGCTGGAGGCTCCAGCCAGAGTAGCGCCTTAAAGACAAAGTGTCGGTGCATCAACCAGGTGAAGCAGTGGTTCGACCATCGAATGTGCCACAAGGAGGCAACCCATTCACCTTGATAAGTGAAAAATGGTTTCTAAACATGTTGTCATTTCATGGTCATGCTTTTGTAAATCATTTGCTACACTTTAAAATGTAAAAGTGATGATGTGTTTTCCATCACTTGGTCAGCAACAATGATGTCTGGTCTTATTTTGAGTTGCATGATAAACTATGAAAGTGATGTCATGTTTCCATCACTTGTCAAGGCAATATTGTTTGGCCTTATGATTGTAAATCACCTGTTGCAGTGATGATGTGTTTTCCATCACTTGTTGAAGCAACAATGATGTGTTGGCCTTGTTGTCATAGCTGGGGTATTGCGTCCATCTTGTTGTAAACTTGACCGTCGAGTATGTGTTATGAACTCGTGGCAAGTGTGGGACACTTGGGTCACTAGTTGGTCATGAAGATCAAGCATGTAATTTGCAAAACAATGTACTACAAGTTGCAGAAGTTGTAGGTGTCGGCTCATCGCTTAAGGCTCCGAAGAACAAAGGTGAAGGAGATGGAAGCGAGACCTTTTAGGACGCTTGTGATGCAAACAAGGTACAGAGAAGTTGCAGATTATTTTTCATGCTTTTGGAGGACCAAAAGCTCCTCAGTGGGGAGGATTGATCTAGGTGGCTCCAAAGACACACACAGGACAAGGAGGACTCAAGAAAGCTCAAAAATCAAAGTGTTTGGATTATGCTCAAACTAGGACCAGAGCGTAGATCTCGTCGTCCTGATCATGGTGGTGTGAACAGTTTGTCAATCCGAGTCCATATGAGAAAGTTAGAAGCAGTCAAAGTTGGGTTGAATTTTTTATAATTGGGCGAGCTTAAGGAAGCCACAATTTAGACTTTTTCTGATCATCGATTCCGACCAACCTGGGCCGGATTCTGGGCGAAATTATGGGGTTGTTAATTTGACTCCTACGGCTTAAAAAAACCGAATTTTAAAAATGTGCATTTGTTATTATATATATATATATATATATATATATCAATAAAGGGGGGTGAGGGCCACCAACCCCACCACCCCCCTAACCTACACACAATAACCGTTACATGTTATATGGGGTGGGCATGGGCCACCTCTAGTGGACCTGGCCCGCACCCCGAAACCATTAAACGCGCACCATATCATACGTAATACGGGACCAGTGGGGGTTGAACCCGCCCGGCCCACGTGACCGACCCCCAAGCGGGTGGCCCCAAAAACATTAATACATACCAACAAAACGATGGTCCATCAACTTTAATGCGCCACCCTCATTTGAGATATGGTTACGAGAGTTTTGGGTGCGGGCCGCCCAATGCGGACCCGACCCTCCCATTCAAACACATTTTTGTGTTTTAAAAAAAAACAAACAACTATAATGAGGGGTGGGGTTTGACCACCCGACCGCTCCTCAACAATTTTCTACATTTACCATTATGCCATAACTGAACTCCTTGGTTAATCTGCCTTAGAAAAATATTTAACCCTCATTTGCATGGATTTTGAGATAGATGGAGGAACCAAGAGAAGGCACGAATTTCGAGATAGGAGGACACTATGCATGCAGTTCGAGGCAACGTTTTGCAGGAGGGGTGAAATTTCATGTTGTCAACTTTTGACAAATTTTATATGGATTCAACACTTCTCGTCGCCACGAACGCAATGGCGTTGTCCGTGTCTCCATCAGAGTTATGCATTTTTTGGCCATTTTCAGGATGAATGTGGAACCATCATTGCTGCAAAAATAGGGAGCGGAACCATGAGCCTTGAAATTTTCCTGAGGAGGTAAATTTTCTCCATGTCGGAATATAGTCAAGTTTATACTCGTTCTTCACGGTTTTCCGCAAGGATTGCAATGAAAAGGTCAGATTCACCATTTGAGTTGCAGATTTCCAGTCCACCCATGGAGCAGAATCTTTGAGGAATCTAGGGGGAATCTAAAAGATTCCTTGAGCCCCAGATTCTCAACTTCTCAGAATTCAGATTTTGGACAATCGATTTTGCACTATTCGACGTCACAAATCTGATGGTACGTTCAGATTTCTCATCTTCTCATTCTATTCTTCAGCGACTTTTCTAAGTGGAATGCAGGTGTTAACATCCATGTGCGAGCAGTCATGCGATTGATTTTGTGAGATCAAGGGCCCGAACAGCTTCAACAGTTTGACATCCGCTTCTTCAGATAGCCCTTAGTTATGAGGCATATGTTGTGTTCATGTACTTATTATTTATGCAATGTGCTGCATAGATCCTTGTTGATGTTTGATGTGGGATCTTGTTTATTACTCGTTTTTATGATTCCTGCTTGATGTGACGCGGAATCGCCTATGTGATGTACTTGTTGTCATGATTCATCATGTTATGTTTTGAGATCCCTTTGTTTTATGTTGATGGGATACTCATGTTGTCGTCATGCATGTTTTGCATTGAGATCCCTTTTATGCCACGTTGGTGGGATGCTCGTCATGCATGAGTTTTTTGTCATACTCATAGGAGTCTTTTGACTGAGAGTTTCTATAGTGGAACATCTCTTGGAGCCACTCCTACGTGAGGGCATTTTCCTTGTATGATCGCGACATCATCTCTTGTGTACATCATCATTATTGAAAACACTTAATGCAGTGGCCTACACCATCTTGACACCGAGGCCCGGAGACGTAGTCCCTCCTGGACGAACTCCGTTATCAACGTCTTATGTTTTCATGTGTTGATGATTGACATGTTCCTCTTCTTTATAACATGCAGATGTATTCATTAATGTTCTTTTAAAAATGCAATTTAACACATCATGAAAGTAAAAGGTCTTGGAAGGGTCTTTCGTCACACCTGAACCTGGATCAAGTCCTCGAAGCCTTGGTTGGACAAACACTCTAGAGCCCTTAGTGGGTTGAGTTAGTAGTCCTAGAAGCCCTGATTGGACAAACGCTTTGGAGCCCGACAGTAGTTGTGGGTTGAGTTACTAGCCCTAGAAGCCTTGGTTGGAACAAACGTTATGGATCCCTAGACAACTTGGGTAGAGACCGATCTGGTGATGGTTAGTGATGTTTGGCCATGATGTGGAATCACTGGTTGGGGGTTGAGGTGGTTTGGCCTCTGGAAGCCCTGTTTTATTTTTTTTATTTTTTTTCATGATATCCCACATTTATGCTTGGAATATGGCGTAAGGGTGATTAGATGAAAGAGAGATTTGGTTCAACCCAATCGATGGTCAGGTGGTACATGGAAGTCCCTGAATTAGTTAGATTTTCATATGTTAATAAGAGCTCCTTTTCCTTGGGATTTTCATGAGTAAATGTGCTTGATATTATGTGGCTTTAATGGTTGTTTTCTCATTGATATATCTCTGGTTATTTTCAGGTTATAAGCATGCTTTATGACAGTTATCAAAGGCACCTTACAAGATGAGCACACTAGAGTTAGTGGAATTGAAGTTGTAGTTGAAGTAAATGCTTGAAAAGGGATACATTAGGCCAATAATATCGCCTTGGGGTGCACTAGTGTTGTTCGTAAAGAAGAAGTTTGGTACTCTCAGGTTATGCATTGATTATAGATAGTTGAACAAGTTGCCCATCAAGAACAAGAATTCGTTGCCAAGGATTGATGACTTATTTGACCAGTTGAAGGGAGCGGCAGTGTTCTCAAAGATTGATTTGAGATCAAGATACCATCATGTATGCATTAAAGAAGAGGACAACTAAAAGATTTTTTTCCAGACCAGAGATGGGCATTATGAGTTTGTTGTAGTTCCTTTCAATTTGACTAATGCTCAAACTACTTTTATGTGCTTGATGAATAGTGTATTGTGTCCTTATCTAGGCAAGTTTGTTATTGTATTCATTGATGATATATTGGTATATTCTAAGAATGAGGAAGAACATGTCGAACACTTAGCAGCAATAATGAGATTGCTAAGTGTTATAGACATATTTGGGCACTGCAACCCCAAACTCATATGTCCATAAACTAAGGGCTCTTAAGTCCCTAAAAGTGTTGTTTCATACCCTAAAGGATCATGGTCAACTGATTACATCATTTCCCAGAAGTTCCACCTGAAAAACTACTCAGAACTGGCCAAAACTGGACCATACAAACTTCTTCATGGGAAAGGTGCGATGCATACTGGCTGCCAAACTAGCCATGTGCGATGCATACTGAAATGGCCTTCTGTGGGGTGCGATGAGCAAGAATAAACAAATGGAAAAGACAGTTTGCTAAGTGGATGATCATGGAATCTTCCAGAAACTTCTCTCGTGACACTTGCCTCTTTGAATTCACCCAGGGATGAGTAAGAGATCAATGAAATCTCCAAGTGGAACCAAGAAATATCAGTGGAATGACACTAATAAAAAACCCAGAGCTAACTCACACCCTTGCAAGACATCTATAAATGGATCCCTCATCTGAGAGATCTAGAGGCCGAAATTTTGTATTTTGTAAGGAAGTGATGTTGGTTTGTTGGTGAGAAGAGACATTGCGTTGTTAGGTGATTTGCTTGTTCATGAGGTGAAGAGGGCTTCTACACTGGGAGGATGATGCTGGATCAAACAGCTGGGTTGTAATCCTCTCTTTCACTACTATTAGTAAAGTTCTTTGAGTTTTCCTCCATATAATCGCGTGTTTATGAATCTTATTTGTTTATGAATGCAATTGTATGGTCAATGTGTTTTTGATTTTGCATTGTTTATGATGTTTTAGATGGATATGCTTTGATAGTTTGCTGTTACTTTGACTCTACAGGTACTCTTTGAAGCGGGACAAGTGGGAGAGGAGTGACAAATTCTATCAAGGAAAGGAGAAATCAAGCTAGGATCAAAGTGGAAGATCCAGGTTGGTCCTCTTTTCTTCCCTCTAATCTATCACACTTAAAGGAACTCTCGAAAGGCTTTCGTTGTTTGTTTCTAAGATAGCTACCCATCTAAGTGGGACTAACAGTTCGAATAGACACTAGTTTTCCCTTAAACAAAATGGAGACTCCACTAGGGAACAAATAGTTTGTTTTGTTTGTTTTTTGTTTGCTTTATAAACTACAAACGGAGCCTGTAGTTAGCCAGCTAGCCTTCGAAACGCCTTTGCTATGCAATTGCGAAGTAGATGAATGTTGCTTCAGTCAATCTCCGGGTTGGTTTATGAACTGAACATCTGACTTACAAAGCATTCTAAGTGCCCTTGTGGTAGCTCAGAACCTCATAAGATCATACCCCTATGCTTTGTTTTTACTGTCCATTATTACTCAGCCTAAATCACTAAACTTAGCTACAAATTTTGAGCAAAAACCAAGCTCAGTCTCACTCCCTGGTCCATCACACTGTTTGTAACTGTGCAACCTAGATGCATCGCACCTCCCATGTGTTGCAGGTGAGATGCATCCCTGTTTCCCAGTGTTACAGGTGCAATGATTGAGTGATACTATTTTCTTCTCTGAAAGTTGGTTTTTCTCCTTGCTTTCAGCTTTATTCAGTAGTTTTGTTGTACATGATCAATATCTTCTTGCTGGAACCTTCTTCCTTCACATATTTCAGCCTCCATCAGTTAGGAATTATAAATGTTTTTGTGTATTTGTGAATCATTTACAGGCTTCCTTTGTCGAAAGTAGCTTAATCGAACTGTCATTTTTCATGCAAGTGTCGTAATTATCATTTTGAATCAAAAGAAGAGTGTCGTAAAGTATTCCTCTTCTAGATAGTTGATTGTACTTGATTTGAATCATTAGTATTTGAAGTGTCGAAAACAATTTTCAATTCGAAATCGAAAAGTGTCGTCTTAGTCTTCCTTTCGTTTTGAAAAGAAATTGTTAGAAATGTCACTTTGAAAGAAAATAGTTTAGATCTGTACTTAGCTTTCCTTTTTGGCATTCACACATTAAGGAAGTGGAAAACAAATACATGCATGTGCATTTGCATTTTGACTGCATGCGAAATTTGATTTAGGAAAGTGCATTTAGTGTGTGCTCTATGCTCACTTCTGAAAGAAAAATCATTATCTTCTTTCCTTTGCAGCTAGAATTTTCATTGCTAAAAGAACATAAACGACTGTTTATCATTTTAGATTGCATATTTAGGAATTTCACATCTACATCACGCAATGAACCTTGAAAGAAAAACTTCTAAGCAAGATCAACTCTAAAATAAATCTCAATGAACATAAAAACGCTTTGGAACCTAACGCAACACATCTAGAAGTCTAGGCTAGAGACAAGTTCCGATGTCGTAAAACCTGGTAACTATCATTTTCATCGAAGGTTGGGTGATTCTTCCTCTTTGATACGACAAGTGCCAGTACGGACTTGTGCTCCCCATACCGTTGAGTATATATTGGGAGACCACAATAGGTTGATATCCTTTATCCTTAGGAAGCCGTGTCTACCGCCCTATCGATCGCAATGCACTGAACACAACATTCAGGAAGATTGACTGCCATACATAAGTCCTTGGTAATTTCTCTATCATTTATCACCAAGGTGTATTTTGCAGTTTTGTGATTGGTTTGGTAATCCCTCTATCTAGATTTCTAGAGTAGTCACTTTCATTCCTTTTCGACTCCTTAAAAGAAAAGGTCCATCTGAGCACTTGTCACTTCAGGCTCATTAAAAATCTAAGGCGACTAGAGTCACCTTTAGCTTTTTCTCAACTCTTAAAAATTGAAAAAGAAAGTTGTGTCAAAGTGTCTTTAAAATTTATTTAAATCAGAATAACATCCCTATTGCTTTGTTGATCTGAGGTCGAGATAATGGAGTCTACCAATCAAGGAATCCCCCTTGAAGGGAATCCTAGTCCTTTCTCCTCTTGGGGAGATATTGGTTCTCCATATATGGCTACATTGTCCCTTCTAGGAATCACAATCAGCCTACTAGTATGGCTTTTCTCGACCTTTGTCGTTCAAAACACCGTAATTCCTCAACAATCTAATTAGCAACCAGATGACACTGAAGTTACCCCATCACCTTCTACTTCGTTAGTTTCTCCTTCCCCTTCTTCCTCTTCGCTTGGTGAAACTAGTGACACTAAAAACCAAGTAGTTGAGAAGAAAAAGAAAGGGAAGGAGAAGAAGAAGAAGCCAGCTAAACAAGGGAATAACCATGCATCATCTGGTGAAAATCCGCACACTAAACTTTCCAAACCAAAAACTCCATGCACAATTTGCAAGAGGAGCCACTACCATCGAGATTGCTCTTGCATTCCGCGGATCTTGAGAGAATGGTCTCCCCATTTGCACCACTCGGTGTCATCAACCTCTGATAGTCAGGTTGGCAGCACACCATCAACTAGTGAAAACGAAGTCAATAGACAAAAAGGAAAAGTCAGAGTTCCATGTAGGTTATGTGAAGGTGATCATACTCTTCACCATTGTCCTTTTTTGGATGAAGCCAAAAGCATTTTGGATAACCGTCCTACTTCACCGCAGCAACTTCCACCTAGATACAGGAAACTCTTACCAAATCCTTCACTAGTTGAGAACCTGATTGACATAGCTCAATTGTCGATCGAATCACCTATCATTGAAAGTGAACCTTCTGAGTTCATACCAGACCAAATTCAACTGGTCGAGATGGAAATCGACGCAGTCTTGCCTTCAGAAGGCCCACCTTCAGATGATACAGTTCCCAAAGAGAATGAGAACGACACCGTTCAAATTTTTTTTGTCGATACAGAGTCTAATGAACTTGGGGGCAATCCACCCATTCCTTTACAATAGGAAGAGACCCCCCAGTTCATGAAACTTATCCAGACATTTATTCGGTACCTCCTCTGAGCAGTCTAGTCGTTTTCTTTGATTGGAATCAGCTAGCAAAACCCCGCCTTCCATCTAATGTACCATTCCGAATCATAGTACAAGTTTACAAAACAATCGCGTCTGGCACTATCATAGATGAAGGGCCTTAGTGAGTATCCTTTCCTCAACTGCTTGGAAAGTGCTTGGTTCGCCATCACTTTTGCCTGAAAAACAAAATTTGTCGGGCTTCAACAAAGGAACCAGTCGACCATTAGGAATCCTTCCAAAGTTACCGATAACTTTGAGAAAGAAAACCATTCATTTGAACGTGATGGTAGTCCAAGGTCCACTAGATTACAATCTACTCCTTGGACATGACTATATATATAGTATGGAAGCTATTGTTTCCACATTCTTTCGAGTGATGTGTTTTCCACATGAAGGCAGATTGGTGCAACTTGTCGACCAGCTTTCATTTCCTGGTTCAAGCACATCTATGAATCAACCATCATCCCTAAATGGTCTCTTTGCGTCAACAATGTCTCTTCAACCTCCATTCCATCCACCTAATTACAACTAGTAGTTCAGTGAGTGTGATGAAGATTAGGGGGCATGCACCTTAGTCTACTTCAACAGGCGAACCCAGAGGAAAAGAGAGATTTTCTTGAAAGGTCTTAATGCTTGGACTGAAGAAACATTCCCGTCTAGGTTATGTGATCAGTCTGATACACTTATTTCCTTTGTATGATTGTGATTGGAAGCTCACACCATTCACCTTCGTGCGTTATGTGATTGGAAGCTCACACCATTCACCTTTGTCTATTTCAATGGAAAACGCAAAGGAAGAGTATTTGTCTGCCGACAGAAATGATCCTGCCTAACTGCAAGGACTTCCATTTGGTAACCTCGAAACTCTCCTTTTACTGAAACACCTGGGGGCATGCAAACCTTTGCATGCAATTGAAAAGCGACCTTTGATTTTCTTAGTTTTTAGGTTCTCAACCCTTTAACCTCATAGCTTGGTTGTTTCTAGCTTGCATAAAAAGGTCATGAGCACATGTTATAGTAGTGTTCAAGCTCATTAAAAAATAAATTTACCAAGAGACATTATCAAAAGATTGGTAAGAGCAATGTTCCCACAAGGTTCAAGCTCGTTAAAAAATCAACCTACACTGAGCATAGTTTCTCCTGATTCAAGCTCATTAAAAAATGAAACCACCTTTGGTAAATAACCTTTGTGATCGCCATGCTATCAGCCCTTTTGAACCTTGGTTGTGTTCCTACTGTCACCTCCATTCATTTGGCTGACCATATGCTTCCACTTGATTGTTTACCCTTTTGAGGAACAACTATGACGAGTGATTCTGATTGCCACTCTCTTCACACTACCATGTTTTGAGAAGTTCCAAACTTACCTGGAACCTGTTGCTACCCGAAAATACCACTCGTTCCTAAAAAACGAGTCCCTTTTAAACTATTTTTAGACTCATTAAATATAAAAAGATTGTCGAGCTATTGGCCTTTCCAGCTCGTTAAAGTAAGGGGAACACCATCCCTCCCATATATTTTAATATTTTTGAACCTGAGGGATTATTAAACAAAAATATCGAGTGCTTGTCTTTGTCGGCTCGTTAAAATGATCGAAAAGTCATCCCTTTCGTATTATTTTATACTTTTTTGGACTTAAGGGTATTCCATGAAAAAGGACTGTTGGAGTTTCCTTTTCGTCCCTTTCCAAACTCTCTAAACATGAAAAGGACCGAGTTATCTTTGTCGTTAAACTCGTTAAAACAACAGCGACAAACTTGTCCACCCAGACAAGAACAAGTCTCACTGACGTTAGGCTCGCTAAACACAAAGCGACAAGTTTGCCCGAAGGGCACATTATAGACCAAGCATATGTTATCCTCCTCAAGCTTGAAAAAAATAAAGAGGTACTGGTCAGCAATGACTGGGGAAAAATGGGAAGAAAACTTGAAGAATTTTATTGGTAGCAGGTCGCTCTTGAACATGACACTTTCACTCCATCACCATGATTGAGTTGCGTTGGGTTTTTCCGTTCACCATCACCATTGGTCCTCCATACCATCAATGGGGTTAACGCTACCAGTCCATATCAGTGTCACCGATATGTTCAAGAGAAGTCATTCAGAGAATTCACCATCCAACGAACGCCTCATCCGCTACGATACATCCACCCTTCATTTTTCATGACCGCCATTCCTGAACCTTATATCATCAGATCGTTTTCACCTCCAAAAAAATCATTTGCTCTGTTTCACGTCGTAGATGTGGGATACATCAAGGCCCTCCTACGACAGGTCACTTCTTGTCAACATTAGCTCATTATCCAAGAAGTCGACTTAGAAACAACCTTTTCAGTACTTTGAAGCTTGCATGCCTCAATGGCAAGTTTCTCACTTCCGGCGACAAGTTTACATCAATGACCTTCAACTGAAAGATTTTGTGTGGTGTTCGACATCGGCTCATATATTCACACCACGTGAATTGTACTGTAGTACCTTGAGGGTCATCATCATTATCAGTGACTCCTCTCGTATCTGTTAACAACTTACATTATTGACTAGTAATCAGGCAATGTCTCTCCATGTTCGACTTCAGAACATCTTTTCACATGGATCGACTTGTACATTGGGCGAAGATTGAACGAGTTTTGAAGACCCCGGATCTAGTTTCATCCATCCGGGCTGCGATATATTTAGGAAAATAAAGACATCAATTGTACACAAAAGCTGCACAGATAGTCATCTAAGCCAGGGAAGATGACTCTTCATGCGAAGAATCACCAGTCTGCAACAACAGACGATTGTCTGTCCTATGTACATGAAAATGAATTTATAAAGTTGAGCATGGGAATGCCCGCCTCAGCTAGATCATGAAAATAATATGATGATGATGTATTGTATTGTATCTTATACAGGTCACTTTCTAGTACGAATACCTCGGATCCTCATGATAAAGCATTTCACCTGACATCAAAAGATTTATGACGTCATGATTTAGGGGGCAGCTGTTATAGACATATTTGGGCACTGCAACCATATGTCCATAAACTAAGGGCTCCTAAGTCCCTAAAAGTGTTGTTTCATACCCTAAAGGATCATGGTCAACTGATTACATCATTTCCCAGAAGTTCCACCTGAAAAACTACTCAGAATTGGCCAAGACTGGACCATACAGACTGCTCCATGGGCAAGGTGCAATGAATATTGGTTGCCAAACTAGCCAGGTGCGATGCATACTGAAATGGCCTTCTGTGGGGTACGATGAGCGAGAATAGACAAATGGCAGAGACAGTTTGCTAAGTGGATGATCATGGAATCTTCCAGAAACTTCTCCTGTGACGCTTGCCTCTCTGAATTCGCCCAAGGATGAGTAAGAGATCAATGAAATCTCCAAGTGGTACCAAGAACTATCAGTGGAATGACACTAATCAAAAACCCAGAGTTGACTCACACCCTTGCAAGACATCTATAAATGGATCCCTCATCTGAGAGATCTAGAGGCTGTAATTTTGTATTTTGTAAGGAAGTGTTGTTGGTTTGTTGGTGAGAAGAGACATTGCATTGTTGGGTGATTTGCTTGTTCATGAGGTGAAGAGGGCTTCTACACTGGGAGGATGATGCTGGATTAGACAGCTGGTTTGTAATCTTCTATTTCACTACTATTAATAAAGTTCTTTGAGTTTTCCTCCATATAATCGTGTGTTTATGAATTTTATTTGTTTATGAATGAAATTGTATGGTCAATGTGTTTCTGATTCTGCATTTTTTATGATGTTTTATATGTATATGCTTTGATAGTTTGCTGTTACTTTGACTCTACAGGTACTCTTTGAAGCGGGACAAGTAGGAGAGGAGTGACAAATTCTATCAAGGAAAGAGAAATCAACCTAGGATCAAAGCGGAAGATCCAGGTTGGTCCTCTTTTCTTCCCTCTAATCTATCACACTTAAAGGAACTCTCAAAAGGCTTTCATTGTTTGTTTCTAAGATAGCTACCCATCTTAGTGGCACTAGCAGTTTGAATTGAGACCATTTTTCCCTGAAACACTAAGAGAGCATCAGTTGTATGCCAAGCTTAGAAAATGCATTTTATTTCATATAGAGGTACATTACTTGGGACATGTGGTTTCCAAGGAAGGCATAACAATGGATCCAAAAAAGATAAGGGCTATCATGGAGTGGGCAACTCCTAGGAACGTGGATGAGGTAAGATCGTTCATGGGGCTAGCACATTATTATAGGAGGTTCATCAGGAATTTCTCTCGCATTGCTTATCCTATTACATCGTTGTAAAGGAAAGGTAAGAAATTTGAATGGACAAAAGAATGTGCAACTAGTTTTGAGTAGGCGAAGTAGTTGTTGACAAATGCTCCAGTTCTAAAGATTGCAGATCCATACAAAGAGCTTGTGGTATCTACAGATGTTTGCAAGAGATGACTTGGTAGAGTTCTTATGCAGGAAGGACGGGTGGTATTCTATGAATCAAGGAAAATGAATGAGCATGAGAAAAATTATTAGACACATGACCTTGAGTTGGCAGCGATCATCCATGCTTTGAAGATGTGGAGACATTATCTTTTTGGCAGGCAGTTTATCTTGATGAGTGATCACAGTGGATTGAGGTATATATTTGACCAATTGAATCTTAATGCTACACAAGCTAGATGATTGGCCACAATCAATGAGTTCGACTTTGAGATCAGGTACATTAAAGGTAAAGAGAACAGGGTTGCAGATGCTCTTAGCAAGAGAATACAGGTAAATCACATAACAACTATGAGTTCATACATAATATATTTACAAGATCGGATCTTACGGGCAGGACGACAGGATGACAAGTATAGGGAGTTTATGCACAAGTTACAACAGGGTACAGGTGATTAGGATGTGGACTATCATCTCATAGTAGATGGTTTGGTCAGATTTAGGGATAGGATATATGTACTGGACAACAGTGAGCTCATTAAGCTTATATTGAGGGAATTTCACGTTAACCCATATTCAGATCACCCAGGATATCAGAAGACATTGAAAACAGTGAAGAAGTTCTATTATTGGTCAAATTTGAAGAAGCAAGTGGCAAAGTTTATGGCTATGTGCTTGTATTGTCAATAGGTAAAATAAGAGTGTAAGCATCTAAGTGGTCTACTACAGTCGATTATGAGTATGACTCCAGAGATAGAAAATTTATGCATATCAGAATAGGTTGTTTAAGGAGTTTCAGGTTGGGGAACAAGTGTACTTGCGCATCAAGCCCAAGAAGAGCTCCTTAAGGATTGGATCATGTGTCAAGTTGGAACCTTGGTTTTGTGGACCTTTCAAGATTCTTGAGAGGATCAGACCAATAGCATATCACCTTGTGCTGCCTCTGACAGTGAAATTCCATGATGTTTTCCATGTGTCATTGCTTAAAAAGTTTGTTAAAGATGTTGACCATGTGATTGACTGTCTGTATTACATGTGGAACTAGAAGGATAATTTCAGCCAGAACCTTAGTGCATTTTGCAAAGAAAGATGCTCATGTTCTAAAACTGAGAAATTATGCAGGTTAAAGTGCAATGGAAGCACTTTGGGCCCAATGAAGCTACATGGGAGATGGTTGATCAAATGTGGGTTATGTATCCTTCTCTATTCACTGGTTGAGTGAATGTTTTTGGCATATGCTTGATGTGATGTTTTCGTATATGTATATATGTATATGGATGTAAATACTGCCATGAAACGTGTTATAAAGCTCCAATAAGCGGTATGGGTGTCATGTTGTTATGGTTGTCATGTTGTTATGTTTCTCATGTTGTTTTGCTTTTCAGCAGGATGATCATTGTAAATATTGCAATGAGCTAAGTTATAAAGCTCCATGGGCGGTATGTTTTGCTTTTCAGCAGTCTTGTTGCTTGTAGGTGTCATTGAACACCGAGGACGGTGTTCCCCCAAGGGGAGAGTTCTATAACATCCCTGGTTTAAAATCCATTTAATAAAGTTAATAAAGGAAAAATAATAACCAAGGTCATGGGAGACGTACCAAGTTGAATGTTGGGAAAAAAACATAGTGATGGGGATCACTTGTGATTAATTAATGGCTATGGAAATTGGAAAAGGCTTTGGAAAGGCATGAGGTATTAATTGGCATTTTAATTATGAAAATAATGGAAGTAGGAGAAAAGGAAGGTGAAAGGTCACATGTTGCATGTGAGGAGGAAAATGAAGGAAAATAATGGAAAATTGAATAAATTAGAGGCCTCATTAATAAAAATGCTTCTAAGGATCAATTGAAAGACTTTTGTCAATTTTAGGTTGGAGATCCCTCTCTCTTCTCTCTCTCATACTCTTGGACACAGAATTTTCTTGGAGCACTCTTGGAGGAGTGTGGCATACTTGGGATTTGGATCAAGAAGGTAAAATAAGAGCAAGAAAGTGTAAGAGGACATCGGGATCAACAACTTCAACGTACCAAGTAGCATGTATGATTTTCTTGCTAGTTTTGGCATGCATGTTGTTTCTTGGTTATGATATGTCATTAGCATGGAGGATTTCTAGGATTGACAGTGCTTTTTCCTAGCCTTGCCATTTCCTGGATATCCATGGTGTTGTGGGTTTTATCTTTGTGTTCTGGTTGGTGCTAATGTTCATTTGGCTGTGGGTTGAGTTACTACTTGCTAGATCCTTTGTTGGACAAACACTTTGAAAGCCCTGTAACAAATTTTGTTGAGTTACTAATCCTAGAATCCCTTGTTGTACAAATTCTCTGGAGCCCTTGGTGGGTTGATTTACTAGTCCTAGAAGCCCTGGTTGGACAAACACTCTAGAGCCCGACAACAGTTGTGGATTGAGTTACTAGTCCTAGAAGCCTTGGTTGGAACAAACGCTCAGGAGCCCTAGAAAACTTGGGTAGAGACTGATCTAGTGATGGTTAGTGATGTCCAACCGTGAGGTGGAATCATTGGTTGAGGGTTGAGGTGGTTTGGCCTTTGGAAGCCCTAGTTTGGTTTTGTTTGATTTGTTTCATGAGATCCCACATTCATGCTTGGAATATGGTGTGAGGGTGATTAGCTGAAAGAGAGATTTGGTTCAACCCAATCTATGGTCGGGTGGTACATGGAAGTCCCTAACTTGGTTGGATTTTCATATGTTAATAAGAGCTCCTTTTCCTTGGTATTTTCATGAGTAAATGTGCTTGATATTATGTGGCTTTAATGGTTGTTTCCTCATTGATATACCTCTAGCTATTTTATGGTTATAAGCATATTTTATGATAGTTATGATGTATGACTCTCATCATGTTTTGGATAGTATATGAAATGTTAATGAATGAATGACCAAATAGATAACAATGCAACTATTATGAGGAGATATAAGTCCTCTTTGACAATTCTGAGATAAGTATGAGATCCTTATGTTCAGATCTGTTGTTATGACATATAGATTTCATGTTTATGATATGTTTGACGAAATACATGTCATGGATAGTAGGGGTTAGATCAAGTCCTTGTTTAAGTGTTTGCATTAGTAACCTTGTTCCTATGTTATTTATCATTTATGTAAGGTTCATGAAGTTGAGGGTAGTGGCTTGAGTCCTGGCCCAAAAAAGGTGGCACAGAATCTAAAGTCGTTGGCACTGAATTGCCTCTAAAATACCACAGTTTAATGGATGCCTTGTTGTGGAAGTGACTGGAGGGTCCCAGTCGCATGCATGCCTTTTCATGGGAGCGACTGAGGCTTTAGGTTAGTGAAAAAGCAAGTTCTCTTAGTGGTTGGACACCTGAAGGGGTTGGTTGGCTCCTGAAGGTTATATAGCTTCTAAGGAAGGTCATATTGGTCTTGTCATGTCGATTCTACTTCCTTAATTATATCATAGTAACTCTTCATTGCATGTTTACCCTGGTGGACCGGTCAACTTGGGTAAATGTGGGAAGAGGGTGTTACAGAAAAGAATGTTCTGATTTAACAGTTTTTCGTACTAAGTATACTATCATGATCTTAATGATAATCCATTGTCAAATATCATTATGAAGTGAAAGAGGTATGAATATGTTAAGTACACTCCTATCACAGATTTAGCAACAATGTCAAAAAAGATGGATTGATTTGAATATGATATTTTTGCAATAGATTTCATGAAGAAGTTCAAGGATAAAATATATAGATATATCAAGCACTCTCATGTAGCATGGTGATAGGGTTTACATTTCTTCAAAGAAATCATTTCCAAAAGAAACAATATAATTAATGATTGATCTTGTTGAGAATTAGACTTTCAATGCATAGAAGGAGATACAAAGAGAGTTTTATCATTCAAACCAAGTTTTTACACTTGTGCATATTTTATGCAAACATGCAAAGCTTAGTATGCCAGATGGTTGTGATAAAAATGTAGATAACTGTGAAGTAATTAGGAGTATCATTTTTACGTTAGTCATGATCATACATGTTATACATGTTTTTTTCAACATTGTTTTGATTTAATGTATTAAGTGATTATTGCATCTACAATTGACAATTGCAAGGGACTCAACTGATGTTTAATTTTAAGGAACATAGGGTTTGTTTAGATAGTTGTGCTAGTTAATTTAAATTAACAAAAACATTCTTATGGTTGTGTCACCTTCATAAAAAAACTAGCATATGTCATGCATGGAGCATCTTTGAGATAGGACATGGAAAAGGAGAACTTGATGGTGCTAGGGCTTACATAAAGATAGCACTTAGTGTTGGAGATTGTAGCTATGGCTGGTCTTCATAGTGTCATTGGAAAAACAAAATTATTACTTTGTTTCTAGCATGTTCTTCATGCTTGTGTATTGGTCAAAATGTATTTTTGTGAGCCATGTTATTCATGGCATGAAAAACAAAAAATATTATTCAAATTTGTAATTACAAGAAGCCTCCACAAGTGGTGTCACCCTCATATTTGTTCAAGTCGGCTTGTCTTCATATGCTACCCATTCGGAATTTGAAAAGGATATAAATAGAGATCATTTATCTCTCCTTTGATACACAATATTTCAATCTGAAACAACACAACTTACAATTCTTTGTGATTAGCGAAGGGAAGAGAAGTATATTCAATGGTTTTAGAAGTATTCCATCTCTCTTTTATAACTCAATATTACACAAGACTGAAGTCGGGCTTATGGGTAATCATTATGGAGAATACGAAGTTTGTCCTACACTACCATCTGTATTGTATATCCGAATTACTGAATCAACTCTTCTGTGGTAGCCTCCAAACTCTATTGAGGGTGATCCAAGTCAATTTAAGGTCTGTTGAAGTCTCCTGAAGTAATCTAAGCCTTCTTTAGTAATCATGTAGAAGAGAATTATTGTCTATGGAAGAGATCTTTATGTTCACCTCTATTTTCCATCTAAGGTCTACCATAAGTTGAGTTTGGAGAAAGATTACACACCATTTGAAGATTGTACTAGGTCGAAGATTGAAGGAGGTTATCTTGCCATCCGAAGTCTGATTTTTTAAGCTTTTGTTGAAGAATCCAAAGAGATTTGATTTAGATCGAGGACTGAGGTTACCTCGGGTCCCTACCTTTTATGAAATCCAAGTTGTTATCATGTGCTATTGCAGATCTATACTTGGCTTGAACTATGAATATAAGGAGAGTGTATTTCAAGTCTTGTTTTTTGTGGTGTGATGAGAGGATCAACCTCTATTTTGTGACCTTTTTGGACAACTTAATGAAGAGAAGCTCAACACTTGTGGAGGGTTACTTTGACTTTGATTTCTCTTATTGACTTGAAGATTTATCTAAGAAGAAGGTTGCATGGTTTTTCCCTTTTAATGGTTTTCCCATGATAAATATTTGTGTCTCCTTTCATGTGCATTGTGATCTTGCTTCATTTGTTATAGTTGATCTGATAATTGCTTGATGAAGAAAGATTAAAGATAATGAAAGAAGAACATAATGTTCACGAGTAATTATCTAGTTATGGAGTTCATCATTGCTATTGAAATTCCAACATGGTATCAATGTTAAGGTTGGTAAAAGAAGGAATATTGAAGATCACATTATATTGGCTTAGTCTTGGAATTTTGAAGTCCTCCATCAAGATGATCAGAGTATTAAAGATTAAAACAGTACACCCTGTTGGATTGTCAAGAAGACTACTAATATGAAGTTAAGTTGAATGAAAGGTACTCTATGATAACATCTGTAATGACTATTTCAAGAGGGCATTTGAAGCTCTAAATAAAGCACCCATACGAAGAATTGTAACTCTTTCTCCTGAGTAGATATATAAGACTTGTTATTTATATCAATCATACAATACAAATTTCTTTGAGAAAAACACCTTGATATAGATATGAAGTTTTGGATCAACAAGTTGAAGTTATGATTCAAGCTTAAAACAATGAATGAATTTACATCCAAAGTATTGTGGAATATCTCACTCTTTTTGTGTGATAGAAAGAGAAATATTCTTCATTAATCTATTGTACTGAAGTTTTGTGCAAAGTTCTAAAAGGCATCTAGACACACTTATTCATGTGTAATTCAGATTTACAATGATATCTTAAATAAATGCAAAGTAATGTGATAAATATATGTGACTATCGATCTGAAGTCATCTTTATATGACAAAAGATCTAAAGTAAAATTGGCAAATTGGAATGGGAAAATTTGATAGGTAATCTGAAATGCACTACTAGCAACATACAATGATGTGAGTTCCTTTTCTGGGCATGCAAAATTGATATATCAACTATACACATCGAGGCAAGGCTATAATAAGAGCTATATACTGAAGTAACCATGACCTTGCTTCATGATGATGTGACATTGATGAACAACGATTTGAAAAGTGACCTAGATGATTGATTTGACCTAACAATGAGATAACACATGGAAACGGTTGAATATCTTAAAGGATTAATACATGCCCTATGAAGTAATATGACAACCACAAAATCTCTGCCAAAAAGGAAATGTTTGCATCAAGATTTGAATCATTCTTGAAAGATCATGTGAGGATTTGGTTACTGCAAAACAAAGGCAATAATGGAGATCAAGAAAAAAGGTAAAGACAGATTCATCATTTGCAAAGAACAACTAGGGTTTTTCAATCTTTGTTTCTTTAGGGTTTGTGAAGCTAGAAAGGCTTGATAAGAGAATTCCTAGGCTTTGGACAAAACCCTAGCATGAGTTTCTGAAACAAAGAAATGTTGATGGTGAAGATGTTGATCTACTGAATTGATGTGAGAAGTATAAGATCAAGAGGGATCTATTATTGTTCATAAAAGATAAGTGTTCCATCTCCCTTCTTATACTTTTATCGATTTATTTAATCTAGTCTCTTATTTTATATGCATTGTTTGATTGTAACTATTATTTTGTGATTTCCTAGGAGAGGATAGCAGGAGCATGTTGAAGATTGTCCAGGGATGAAAGAAGTTATAATAACAAAACAAAGTCAGTGGCAAGTCTTGGATTCAGAGGGAGGTTCAAAGGGGAGCTTTGAATCTTGAAAAGAATGTGGATTCAAAGGGAACTTTGGATCCAAAAATAACTTTAAAATTAAAAGACACTTTGGACTCTAAGGGACCACTTTCAATTCTCAAGTTTTGAGGTATGTATTTATCTTTAAATTATATTTAATGGCTAAAAATGTGATAAGTCTATGACAAGCCTTTGTCCTGGTTGAAGTACATGTACTTCAAGGACAACCTTGGACTTGTTAAGAAACGTTCCTCAATAAGAGGGAGAATTAATAAGATAACAATAGAGGAAGACTTTTGGCCTGGACTATTGTTGAAAGCAGACATTCTCCTATTTTAGGAATAATGGTCCTTAAGGCCCAGTTACTCAAAAGAGTAGGTGCCTTTATGTGTTGGCCTAGTCACTCTATAAGACTGGGTGCCTTTTTCAAGCTCAATTACTTATTGAGTGAGCCTTGTGGCCTAGAGTGAGGCTTGTAATGTTATGGTTTGACCAAGATAATGGAAACCCTATGATATAAGGATCCTTTAGGGTTTTGACCCTCTGATGTGAGGATTTGAATGTATTCCAGGGTTTTGTTAAACCTATGTAGTTGGAACATGGAAGTTCCTTGATGTTTGACCTTAGTGGTGAAAATGTTCTACTAATATGTATACCATGAGGTTGAGGTGTCAATTGGATCATGGTGTCTAGTTATTGTACCTTAGGCTAGGTAGCCTATATGATGGTACATAGAGTTGTTATACCTTAGGTTGGGTAGTCTGTATGATGGTACATAGTATTGGTACCTTGGTAGTAGCCTAGATTGTACCTATATCTCCTGAAGTAATACCTTTGTAGTCTCCTGAAGTAATTTGAAGCCTTCTGAAGTGATCCAAAATTTGAAAACAAATCGTAACCCCATAGAAGAGAACTATTGACTACGGAAGATATCTAAATGTTCACCTCTATTTTGTCACCTAAATTCTACTATAAGTTGAGTTCGGAGAAATATTACACAACATTTGAAGATTTTACTATGTCAAAGATTGAAGGAGGATATCTTGCCATTTGGAGTCTAGTTTTTGAAGCTTCTATTGAAGGATCCAAAGGGATTTGATTAGATCAATGACTAAGGTTACCTTGGATCCCTACCTTGTTCGAAATCCAAGTTGTTATCATGTTTTATTGCATACATGTTCTTGGCTTGAAGTATGAATATAAGGAGATTGTATTTCAAGTCTTGTCTTCTATGGTGTGATGAGAGGATCAACCTCTCTTTTGTGACCTTTCTGGACAACTTTGTGAAGAGAAGCTCAACACTTGTTGAGGGATACATTTGATTTCTGTTGTTGACTTGAATATTTCTCTAAGAAGAAGTTTGATGGGTTTTTCCCCTTTAAGGGTTTTCACAGGATAAATTTTTGTGTCTCCTTTCATGTGCATTATGATCTTGCAACATTTATTATAGTTGATCTGATAATTGCTTGGTGAAGAAAGATTATAGATAATGAAAGAAGAACATAATATTCACAAGTAATTATCTAGCTAAGGAATTCATCATTGCTATTGAAATTCCAACATGTTATCAAAGCTAAAGTTTGTAGAAGAAGGTAGATTAAAGATCACATATTGTTGGCTTAGTCTTGGAAGTTTGAAGTCCTCCATCAAGAAGATCAAAGTATTAAATGTTTAAATAACACACCCTATTGGATTGTTAAGAATACTACTAATACGAATGTATGTTAAATGAAAGGTACTCTATGATAACCTTTGTAATGAATAATTCAAGAGGGCATCTGAAGCTATAAAGAAATCATCCATACGAAGAACTGTAACTCTTTCTCTTGAGCAGATTTAGAAGACTTTTTATCTACATAAATCATACAATACGAAGTTCTTCGAGAAAAAAATCTTGATACAGATTCAAAGTTTTGGATCAACGACTTGAAGTTGTGATTCAAGCTTAAAACAATGAATGTTACTTAGATCCGAAGTCTTGTGGCATATCTCACTCTTTTTGTGTGATATAATGAGAAATATTCTTCATTAATCTACTAGACTGAAGTTTTATGCAAAGTTCTAGAAGGTGTCTAAACACACTTATTCATGTGTAATTCAGAATTACAATGATATCTGAAAGAAATGTAGAGCATTGTAATAAATATATGTGACACTATCGATCTGAAATCATCTTTATATGACAAATGGTCAGAAGTGAATTTGGAAAATAGGAATGAGAAAATTTGATAGTTTATCTGAAATGCATTATGAGCAACATACAGTGATGCAAGTTCCTTTTCTAGGCATGCAAGTTTTATATATCAACTATACACATTGAGGAAAGACTCTAATAAGGGCTATCTACTGAAGTAACCATGATCTTGCTTCATGATGACGTGACATAGATGGACATTGATTTGAAAAGTGACCTTGATGATTGATTTGACCTAGCAGTCAGATAGCACATGGAAAGGGTTGAATATCTTAAAGGATTAAGACATTCCCTATAAAGTAAGATGTCAACCTCAAAATCTATGCCAAAAAGGAAAAGTTTGCATCAAGATTTGAATTCACTCCAGAAAGACCATGTAGGGATCTGGTTATTGCAAAGCAAAGGCAATAATGGAGATCAAGAAAAATGGTAAATATGGATTCATCGTTTGGAAAGAACCCAAGGTTTTGGAGTCTTTGTATCTCTAGGGTTCACAAACCTAGAAAGGATTGATAAGAAAATTCCTAGGGTTTGGACAAAACCCTAGCATGAGTTGTTGAAACAAAGAAATCTTGATGATGAAGATGTTGATCTACTGAATGGATGTGAGAAGTACAAGATCAAGAGGGAGATATTGTTGATTTATTTAATATAGCCTCTTATTTTATATGCATTGCTTGATTGTAACTATTCTTTTTGTTAGAAAATTATATATTACAGAGCAATGAAACACATAAAATATATTGCAGAAATATAAACACATAAAACACATAAAACAAGAGAGACACAGATATACGTTGTTCACCCAATTTCGGCTATGTCCACGGAGAAACAGCGAGTCCTTCCTTTTATATTATCCAGCAAACTGAAGAGATACAACCTGCAACAGATCCATTGTAATTCCATCTTCTCTCTCAAGTAATCTCCTCTCTCTTTCTCACTTAGAACACAGATCTAAATAGATGCAATACAATTACCTCATATATAGCGAGGGGTTTCCTTCTAGGGGAAAAACCCTAAATTAAACATAGCTTCTACCGTTAGATCTACACCTAATGAACGACCCAGATTGACTACAAAATTACAACATTTGACAAGGCAATTTTACATCTATTTTTAGCTTTAGGGGCACTGCACCCAATCCCAAGCCAGGGGGGGGCTCCAATCGCCCCCCCTGGACCCCCCTAGTGGTGAACATTTTATGGGTGGCGTTGCCGCCACATTACGAACTGGGGTCCAATGTGGAAATACATCTGAATAAAGAAGATAATCAGGATCCACACCCAACAATCTCCCACTTGGAGACTGATTATAACAACTCCACCGCTGCTTCATTTGATGGACAATGACTCCACTTTGGACCTGGTTGTTTCTCATCTTCATCATCATACTTGAAGACCAATTGAACCTGAGAAGAATCTCAGTTTCTCCCTGGTTACAACCTTTGTTAACATATCTGTAAGATTTTAGCTAGTGTGTGTCTTTTCTAGCTTCAACTGTCCATCTTCCAACACTAACCATATGAAATGGTACTTGAGATGTATATGTTTAGTGTTAGAATGAAATGTAGAGTTATTTACAAGATGTATGGCACTCTGGCTGTCACTGTATAACCTACCCAACTCCTGCTTCTTACCCAATTCATCCAAAAACCTTTGTAACCAAATCATTTCTTTACTAGCCTCTATAGTGCAACAACACTTTTCAGTTTTGAAACCCAACTGACAGTTGTTCCTCCTACAGTAAACACATACCATGTTGTTCTCCTCATGTTATCTTTATCACCCGCCATATCTGCATCAACATATACCTGTAGAGCAATGTTTGAACCACCAAAGCATAATGCTTGATTTGTGGTACCTCTCAAATACTTGAGAATCCACTTCACCACCATCCAATATCCTTTTCCTTGATTTTTCATGTACCTGTTTACAACTCCCACTGCATGTGCAATATCAGGCCTTGTGCAGACCATTGCATACATTAATCTTCCAACTACTGATGCATATGGAACTTTAGACATATAAGTCATTTCTTCTTGAGTCTTGGGACACACCTCCTTACTTAGTTTGAAATGGCTAGCCAAAGGTATACTAATTGGTTTTTCATTCTGCATATTAAATCTTTTCAACACCTTTTCCATGTAATCACTTTGAGATAATGTTAATTTTTGATCCTTCCTTTCTCTAGTTATTCTCATACCAATGATTTGTTTTGCAGCACCCAAATCCTTCATTGCAAATGAGTTTTCCAATTTTCTTTTGAGCACATTTATTTCCTGCATGTTAGAACCTGCAACAAGCATGTCATCTACATACAATAACAATATAATATAGCTACCATCATTTTTCCTTTTGAGATACACAATGATCAGAGTGACATCTAGTATAACCTTGTTCAGACATAAACCTATCAAATTTTAGATACCATTACCTTGGAGCCTGTTTTAAGCCATAAAAGCTCTTCTTCAACCTGCACACTAGTTTCTCCTTCCCTTTGACCTCATATCCTAGTTCCTCCAAATCCCCATGGAGAAAACTTGTCTTTACATCTAACTGCTCAAGATGCAAATCTTCAGCTACTACTAGACTTAAAATAATTCTAAATGAAGTCATTTTAACAACAGGAGAAAATATCTCATCAAAGTCTATACCATTTTTCTGTGCAAACCCCTTCACCACAAGTCTAGGTTTATACCTTTTTCTACCTCCACCTTCTTCCTTCAAGCTGTAAACCCATTTATTCTGCAATCTTGTTTTACTTACAGGCAACCTGAATAAGTCCCAATTCTGGTTATGTGCTAAGGATTCCATCTCTTCTTTCATGGCTTGCTCCCACTTCTTCCTAGCTTCTACTTGCACTGCTTCTTCATAACATTCTGGTTCACCATAATCAGTGAACAATACATAATATAATGAAGGAGAGTGTTGTTCAGGGGGTCTACTTATCCTAGTAGATCTTCTAACACCACTTTCAGGCGTTTGAGGTGGTGGTTGTTGTTGTTCTAGCTATTTATCATTATGATTTTCAGGCACATTCACTTTTTATGTGATCTCATCAAGCACTGTGTATTCTCTGTTTTCTTTTTCCTGTTTCTTTTCCTGCATCTAATCCTTATACAAAACCTTTTCATTGAATATGACATATTTTCTCCTAATGATTTTGTGTTTTTCATAATCATAAAAGCGATAACCAAAATCATTAACACCATATCCAATAAAGGTACATTTCTTTGATTTTGCCTCAAGCTTTGTTCTATTTTCTTTATTAATGTGGACAAAGGCTTCACAACCAAAAGTCTTTAAAAATGAGTAGTTTACCATTTTACCTGTCCATGCCTCCTTTGGAATACCACCATCCAAGGAACTTAAAGGCCCTCTGTTTATTAGATAAACAACAATATCTACAGCATCTGCCCAAAATTGTAAAGGAAATCCCGCATGCAATCTCATGCACCTTGCACGCTCCATGATTGTCTTCTTCATCCTTTCTAACACACCATTTTCTTGTGGTGTTCCTAGAACTGTCTTCTCTCTGCGAATTCCATTCTCTGAATAGTACCTATCAAACTCTTTGCTACAATATTCACCTCCATTGTCTAATCTGAGACACTTCAACCTTTTTCCTGTCTCATTTTCAACCAAAGCTTTCTATTTCTTGAAAGTATCAAATACATAAGATTTATTTTGAATACAATAAATCCAGGTTTTTCTGGTTGCATCATTAATAAAAGTAACACAATAACGAGAGCCACCGAGAGATGATACCTGAGCAGGTCCCCTGTTGGGTCCCTATAATACTAGTGATTACCCCATTACTATTGTAGTTATAACCCTTATTTATATTGTTGTGCCCCCATTACCCCCATATTGTTATTAATGTGCCCATAGAATCCCTCTATTGTTATTTTTGTGGCTTTATATTATTATTGTTAGGTCGGCTGGATTATATTGTGACTCCATAGGCTCCTATATATAGAAAGGAGGTTTTGTCATTTGTATCATCCAAGAATTGTTCATTTATGTAATGTAAAGGAGGTTTTCCCCTTGAAGAGGCTGAATTCTAAGGCGTTGATCTATCTTTTCTATCTATTCTTGAACTGGTTACATTACTTTTGGTATCAGAGCTTTGGATTCTAGGGTTTCGCTGCTCCAAACAGGTCATCGTGGAATTTTCGCTATAACTTTTTTTCTGTGACGTTTCAGAAGTCGCAAAAAAACCCATTTCAGAAGAAATCGCGTTGAACCTTGGGTCCGAATTTCAGAGCTTTTCGCGTGATATTTTTGGAGATATGATCTCAGGAAGTTGGTCTTTTTGCAGACTCCTGAATTACACTCAAAACAGGTGACCTGGGGAAAATCGTCATAACTTTCTTTCTGAGCATCGGATTGAAATTTCGTAATAAGGTACATAAAGAGGACAGACTGTAGTTTTCTTTTATATATTTTTTAGAGTCAAAGGTTGAAACAGTGACACGTTGCACTTCATACAAGTTTGCTCTACTGAACTAGTCTATAATCAGGTCACTGCGGGAGATTGTGCATAACTCTTTCTTGGAGAATTCAATTTGGTTTAGACTAGTGGCATTGGAAAGAGGACATAGAAGGCTACTACAGGTCACAATTTTAGAATTGGATGATTCGAAATTACAGAGATACATCAGATTCAATATCAGGCTTCTACAAAGTAAAAAAAGGTGTGTAGTTTTTTTTTTTTATTTTTGCATAAGCTTGGTTTGAAGGAATTCAAAGGGCATAGTAAAGCATTATTATCGGTAACTAATGCCCCGAGGAAAGAAAATGCAAACACCTAGTAAGGAACCTGAAATCTCTAGCATGACTCATGAAGAAGAGGAAGAAATGCTACATGATATATCAAAATTACAAGAACAAGTGCAACAAATGTCACGCTCACAAAAGCTAACAGATGCTAAGATAAATGGCGTGGAATCTAAGATAAAGGGCATGGAAGCTAAGATGGATGATCTGAAGACAGATTTGAGGACAGATTTGAAGACAGACATGGCAGATTTGAAGACAAATTTGACAAATTTTCTACAAGAAATACTTACTAATGGTGAAAAGGTTGTAAAGGAAACTCATGATGTGAACAAAAGAAATGTTAATCATGATTCCATAGACTCTAATGTTGGATCGAAGACCCACCATATTCCAAAAATCGATATGAGGAAGTTTGATGGCAAGGATCCCGCCACATGGATATTACAGATGGAGCAATTCTTCGATCTCAATAATGTGCAAAACACACAAAAGGTACGTATGGCAACTTTATATTTGGAACCAAATCAATTTGTATGGTATCAATGGCTTTTCTCTCGTAAAAAATTTATCACTTGGGCAATTTTTACGGAAGAATTGATAGCACATTATGAGGATACAAAAAGCAACACTTTTTTTAGCCAATTGATAAGTCTCAAACAAAAGGGTTCAATAATGGAGCACATTGAGGAGTTCCAAAAATTGAACATAAGGGTAAAAGATATTCCAGAGGAGCATAGGATTGATGTGTTCATAGGGTCTTTAAAGGATAATATCCAACATGATGTTCGCCTTTGGGAACCTGATTCATTAGAGAAGGCATTCAGGTTAGCAAGAAAAATGGAAAGCAAAATTATGGCAACCAGGAAGCATACCACTCACAACTATAAAGACGGAAGTGTTGTTGCCCCTAGTCTTCCACAACCTATAAGGTTGACACCACAACAATTGGAAGAAAAAAGAGCAAAAGGGCTTTGTTATAGTTGTGATAGCAAATACACTAAAGGTCATAAGTGTGCTGAGAAGAAATTATTCTACATAGATTGTGAAGAGGAAGAAGAAAAAGAGCAAGAAAGGTCAAAAGAAGAGGATATACTCCAGGAACAAAGCCTAGATGAAGAAAAAATAAATCCGACCATATCTTGTAATGCATTGGCGGGAATTACCACTCCTCAAACCATCAAGATAGAAGGACAAATCAAGAAGAAAAAGGTAATAGTGTTGATTGATTCAGGAAGCACCCACAATTTTATTCATTGTAGGGTAGCAAAAGAATTGAATTGCTTCCTATATCCAGCACCAGAGTGTCAAGTGATGATTGCAAATGGAGGAACAATAAATTGCTCTGGAAAGTGCCATAATATCAAGCTATCCATGGGAGAATATGTATTGACTAGCCCAATGCTTTCCATTCCAATGGGAGGTGCTGATGTTGTACTAGGAGTCCAATGGCTACAATCCTTGGGTACAATAGCTTTTAATTTTCAAGAACTTTTCATCAAATTTTCTGTGGAAGGAAAGGAAGTTGAATTAAGGGGTATTGCAGGGAAACCAGGAAAGATAATCAGCTCTAATGGTATGACAAAGCTTCTAAAAAAGGAGCAAAGGGGTGTAATTGCACAATTATGTTCGCTAGATGTTTCCACATTAGAATCATCTATTTCTCCAGATCTCCAAAAAGTCCTGGACAATCATTCCAAGGTATTTGAGACTCCCAAAGGTCTCCCACCTATGCGTGATCATGATCATGCTATTCATCTGATTCCAGGAAGTGTTCCTCCAAACATCAGGCCGTACAGATATCCCTATGTCCAAAAAAGTGAAATTGAACGTATGGTTGCAGAAATGCTAGAGGCTGGTATAATTCAACCGAGTCAAAGTTCTTTCTCTGCTCCAGTAGTATTGGTGCACAAGAAGGATGGATCATGGCGCATGTGTCCGGATTATAGGGAGCTCAACAAGCTCACTATTAAAGATAAGTTCCCCATTCCTGTCATTGATGAATTACTGGATGAATTGCATGGATCAATTTACTTCACCAAGTTGGATCTTCGTTCAGGATATCATCAAATCAGAATGAAGATTGAAGACATTCCAAAAACGACATTTAGAACTCATGAGGGTCATTATGAATTTTTGGTCATGCCTTTTGGCCTTACCAATGCACCTTCAACATTTCAAGGTTTGATGAATTCAATTTTCAAACCATTCCTTAGAAAATTTGTGTTAGTATTTTTTGATGATATACTAATCTACAGCAAGTCTTGGAAGGATCATGTTGAACATGTTGACAGGGTGCTACAACTATTGGAGGAGAAACAATTATATGCCAAAAGATCCAAATGTTTCTTTGGAGTCCAGGAGGTGGAATATTTGGGTCATATTGTATCTCATGAAGGAGTTAAGGTAGACCCTAGCAAAATTAAAGCCATTAAGGAATGGAAAATCCCCACATCCATAAAGCATTTGCGAGGATTTCTTGGGTTGACAGGGTATTATCGCAAGTTTGTTAAGAATTATGGGAGAATAGCAGCACCTCTAACAACATTATTGAAGAAAGATGCATTTTCATGGACTCTGGAAGCAACAAAGGCCTTTGAACATCTTAAAGAGGCAATGTGCCAAGCACCGGTCTTAGCTACACCAGACTTCACAAAAACCTTTATTGTGGAATGTGATGCTTCAGGAAATGGAATTGGTGCTGTTCTAATGCAAGATGAAAGACCCATTGCTTTTGAAAGTCGTCCAATCAAGGGAAAGTTTTTAAGCAAAGCTATTTATGAGAAGGAAATGTTGGCAATACTCCATGCACTTAAGAAATGGCGACCCTACCTAATGGGAAGACACTTCAAGGTAAAAACGGATCATGATAGCCTTAAATACTTTTTAGAACAAAGATTATCCTCTGAAGAGCAACAAAAGTGGGTCACAAAGATGTTGGGTTATGACTTTGAAATCATCTACAAAAAAGGGAAGCAAAATGTGGTGGCAGATGCACTCTCAAGAAAGGATGAGGATGTGGAAGCATTGTTGTGCGCTATTTCTATTATCCAACCAGATTGGATAAATGAAGCAAGGGAGGAATGGAAGAATGACGAAGAAGTGTGGGCACTTATTCGAAAGCTACAACAAGATTCCAGTACGTCTGATACATTTAGCTGGAAAAATGATTCGTTATGGTACAAAGATCGCTTATACCTCTGTAAGAATTCCCAGCTAAAACAAAAGATTCTTATGGAATTGCACACTTCTCCCTTAGGAGGGCACTCAGGATTTTTAAAAACTTACCACAGGGTTAAGAAGGAATTTTTTTGGGATGGCCTTAAATCAGATATTCAAAAGTTTGTGGCAGAATGTTTGGTTTGCCAACAAAATAAAGTTGAAACAATTAAGACACCGGGTCTATTACAACCTTTATCCATTCCAAGCCAACGTTGGGAGGAGGTTTCAATGGATTTTATCACAGGTTTACCCAAGTCTGAGGGAAAGAGTGTCATCATGGTGGTAGTTGACAGACTTACCAAGTATGCACACTTTTGTGCATTATCACATCCATTTAAAGCCAGTACAGTTTCTACTGCATTTATGGAAACAATTCAAAAGCTACATGGAAACCCAAAGATTATTGTAAGTGACAGAGATCCCATTTTCACTGGAAATTTTTGGACACAATTATTTTCTTGTCTTGGTACTCAGTTAGCTCATAGCTCATCTTATCATCCTCAATCTGATGGGCAAACTGAGATAGTAAACAAATGTTTGGAAGGATATCTTCGTTGCTTTGTATCTGATAAACAGACACAATGGGTCAAATGGTTGCCTCTGGCTGAATGGTGGTATAACACTTCCTTTCATACAGCAACAAAAATGACCCCATTTATGGCACTTTATGGGTATCAACCACCATCCATCACATCATATTTAAGAGAAAATTCTAAGGTTCAGGCAGTGGAACATCACATCGAACATCAACAACAAGTCCTCCAACTCTTAAAGGATAACCTCGTGTTGGCACAGAATAGAATGAAACAACAGGCAGATCAACATCGCAGTGAAAGAAGTTTTGATGTAGGTGATTGGGTATTCCTACGGCTACAACCATATAAGCAAATGTCCCTCAAGCAAGCTAAGAAGGATAATAAATTATCACCAAAGTATTATGGTCTGTACAAGGTGTTGCAAAAGATTGGTACTATGGCATACAAATTGGAGCTTCCTGCAGCTTCTCGATTGCACCCAGTTTTCCATGTTTCATGCTTAAAGAAGGTTATAGGCGACAAGCTCCCAGTTCAAACAATATTGCCAGAACTTGACGAGGAAGGAAAAATTATATTGGAACCGGAAGCAGTTATAGAAACAAGAACTCGACAGCTACGAAATCGATCAATTTCAGAGTACCTTATCAAGTGGAAGAACTTATCAGCTGAAGATTCCACATGGGAGGATGAGAATTTTATGCAAAAGTATCGAGAACTACTCAAGCGTTGAGGACAACACTTTTTTGAAGGAGAGGGGCATGTTGGGTCCCTATAATACTAGTGATTACCCCATTACTATTGTAGTTATACCCCTTATTTATATTGTTGTTTCCCCATTACCCCATATTGTTATTAATGTGCCCATAGAATCCCTCTATTGTTATTTTTGTGGCTTTATATTATTATTGTTAGGTCGGCTAGATTATATTGTGACTCCATAGACTCCTATATATAGAAAGGAGGTTTTGTCATTTGTATCATCCAAGAATTGTTCATTTATGTAATGTAAAGGAGGTTGCCCCCTCGAAGAGGCTGAATTCTAAGGCGTTGATCTATCTTTTCTATCTATTCTTGAGCTGGTTACATTACATCCCCATACATCTGTATGCACAAGCTCTAATTTTTCGCTCTTCTTTTCTTTCCCAACTCTGAGGAATCTGACTCTCTTTTGTTTTCCATAAACACAATTCTCACAAAATTTAATTCAACATGCTTCAAACCCAGCAACAAATTTCTTGAGTGAAGAATTTGCATCCCCTTCTCACTCATGTGCCCAACCCTATGCTGCCACAATGCTGTATCTTCTCCTGTAGAGGTTAAAGCATTAACATAATTAGAAATACCATTGCATAAATATAATGTGCCAACCTTTTCTCCTTTTATTATTACCAGGGATCCTTTAGTGACCTTCCAGGTTTTATCTGTAAAAGAAGTCACACAGCCTTCACCTCCCAACTGAAATGTTGAAATTAGATTTTTCTTTAGATCTGGAACATGCCTTACCTCCTTCAACAACCATTGATTTCCATTTTGTTGCTTTATGAAAACTGCACCCATTCCAATGATTTTATAGGGTTTATCATCACCCAATCGAACCTGTCCAAAATCTCCTTGAACATAATCATGAAAATGTTTCCTATCAGGTGTGGCATGGAATGAAGCCCCTGAATCTACCACCCAGGCATTGATAATATTTTCTAATGAAAGAATCAAAGCATATTTCAACACATCACCTGTCACATTCGCTTCATGATTGTTTTCTTGCTGCGTGTCTCCTTCTTTTTGCTTGCGAGACTTGCAGTCTTTCTTCAGGTGTCCTTTCTTCCCGCATTTCCAACACACTATCTTTGATCTAGACTTAGATCTACCTTTCCTAGACTTACTGTGATATCTTGGGCTCTTTCCTCTTTCCATTTTTCTTCCCCTAGTCTCTGCAGTCAAAGCATTACTTGATGTCTCATTGGAGCTTTTCCGTCGCATTTCCTCGCTAAGGATTGCACCGACAACATCATCAAACTTTAAAGTACTAGATCTAGAGACATAGTTACTAATGGCCATAACTAACCATTCCAACTTTCTGGCAATGAGCATAGAAATATCAGAGCCCTAACTTCAACATCAAAAGTTACCCCTACAGAACTTAACTGACTGGTAACAGTATTAAATTCATTTAAATGATCAACAACAGATCCACCTTCTGACATCTTCATATCAAATAAACGCTTCATAAGAAATACCTTATTTGAGGCCAAGGGTTTTTCATAAAGTTTGGCCAATGCCGACATTAAACCCTCTGTTGTTGTTTCCTTTGAAATATTAAAGGCTACCGACGTTGCTAGGCACAACCGTATTGTTCCAAGTGCCTTTCTATCGAGAATATCCCATTATGTGTCTGTCATACTTGTCAGCTTTTTTGTCTTTCCGCTCAATGGTAGGTACAGATCTTTCTGGTACAGATAATCTTTCATCTGCATCTTCCATAGCTGGTAGTTTTGGCAGTTAATTTTTTTGACCCTAAACTTATCATCTTCTGCCATTGCTCCCACTCGAACTAGGAACCCTTCTCTCCTGCGAGTTTATCTACCAAATAGACCTTCAGCTTTAATACTAGTTGTTACAAAATTATATATTACATAGCAATGGAACACATAAAATATATTGCAGAAATATAAATACAGAAAAAAAACATAAAACAAGAGAGACATAGATATGCGTGGTTCACCCAAATTGGGCTACATCCATAGAGAAACAGTCAGTCCTTCCTTGTATATTATCTAGCAAATTGAAGAGATACAACCTACAATAGATCCATTGTAATTCCCTCTTTGCTCTCACACAATATCCTCTCTCTTTCTCACTCAGAATATAGGTCTACATAGACGCAATACAATTCCCTCATATATAGCGAGGGGTTTCCTTCTAGGGAAAAAACCCTAAATTAAACATAACTTCTACCGTTAGATCTCTACCTAATGAATGACCTAGATTAACTACGAAATTACAACATTTTACAAGGAAATTTTACATCTATTTTTAGCTTCGGGGGCGCTGTCCTTGATCCCAAGCCAGGGGGGGCTCCAAATAATCATCGTTGGCCCCCCTTGGACCCCCTGGTGGTGGAAATTTTACGAGCGATGTTGGCACCATATTAGGAACTAGGGTCCAATGCGGCAATACCTTTGAATAAAGAAGATAATCAAGCTCCACACCCAACACTTTTGTGATTTCCCATGATAGGATTACAAGGACATGCTTATGATTGTCTAGGGCTGAAAGAATTTATAATATCTAAACAAAGTCTGTGACAAGTCTTGGATTTAGAGGGAGCTTCACGGGAAGCTTTGAATCATGAAAATAATATGGATTAAGGGGGAACTTTGGATCCAAAAATAACCTTAAATTTAAAATAATCTTTGGACTCAAAGGGAGCAATTTCAATTCTCAAGTTTTGATGTATGTCTTTAAGTATTATCTTTAAATTATATTTAATGGCCAAAACTATGATAAGCCTTTGACAAGCCTCTATCCTGGATGAAGTATATGTACTTCAAGGACAAGCTTGGACTTATTAAGAAAAACTCTCTTAGTAAGGGAGCATTAATATGATAACAATAGATGTAAACATTTGGCCCAGACTACTGTTGAAAGCAGACACGCTCCCATTTTAGGAAGAATTGCCCTTTAGGCCCAGTTACTCAAATTAGTAGGTGCCTTTATGTGTTGGCCCATTCACTCTATAAGACTGGGTGCCTTTTTCAGGCTCAGTTACTTTTTGAGTGAGCCTTCTTGCCTAGAGTAAGTCTTGTGATGTTAGGGTTGACCAAGATAATGGAAACCCTATGATATAAGGACCCTTTATGGTTTTGACCTTGTGATGTGAGGAGTTGAATGTACTCTAGTTTTTTTCCAATCCTTTGTGTTGGAACTGTTAGGTTCCTATACCAATAGGAGTCATAATTTTGAATGACTAAGGTTTAGCCTTGTAATATTATACATACCTTTGCTTTCTGTAAATGTTTTCCATATTAAAAAATTAAAAAATGTAAAGAGGGTATGTCCTAAAAGAATAATCAAAGGACAAAAAGAATGAAAAAGGTCAAAAAATGAAAATATATGAACCCCAAAAGACAAAAAGAGACCATGAAAGTGTGCAAGTCAAAATGCCACTGCTATTTACTTTCATGCATAATAATGATTGTGTGCAGCTTGTCACTCATGCCACAATCCATGGTAATCAAACTGTTTAATCTTGATTATACCATGCTTTGAATTTTATGTTTATAGTTAGAGAATAAAATTTGACCAAATAGTATAATCTTGGCAGATCATTATATAGGTAGAGTGAATAAAAGGAGCTCATCAATTTAATCTGAGCCCTTGGATGATATAAGGTTAAAATTAGATAGTTTACTTTGTAAAAGAAAAGAAAAAGATTGATAAGGGTTTGCCAGCCTAAATGTACCCTAATAAAGTGAAGAGAAAATGGTAGGATGAGTAAGTGGGTAAGTAGTAGAAAGGGTGCAGAAATATCATGTGAATATGAAAAAACACTTATGTCATTATCTTAAATGTAATTTTAAAATATGCATAAGTGGTAAACAAAGCAAAAGAAATGGTTCACAATATGATTTAGTTAACATCCACATCATTCATTTTAACCCCTATGACACTCACTAATTTCCCTTTTCATAATAAAAATATTAATATCTATAGTTCTTTAAGTCAAAGACGCCCAGAACATTTCTCTGACTTCTAGTGGGACCGAACCCTCGGCTCGATGACTTAAGAAGGAAATGTGTTAAATTCCCTTGCAATTCATTCATCCCCCTCACAAAATCCCTTTTCCTAAGGTAAAATTCTTTTGCCTAGGAAAACCCCATGATAAACATATTTTATGCAAAAAACCCATCAAATGCATTTATCCTAAGTACTAAGTGTATGGAAAGCACATAAAGTTCATATACCTAAGTACAATACCCCTTCCGCTCATTTCACCTCATATTAACATTTGATTAAATATATAAAAAATCCCGAAAGACCCATTGGCTCGTATATATTTAACTCCTTTATATAAAATAACCCCACCCCTTAGTTTAGTTATAAACTATATGACTACCCCATATCCCACAAAACATATTACAATCCCGCCCATAGTCCTTAATCATGTATTAAGGCACCCCTAATGAGATTAAGTGTTAATCTAATCCTATATTGCCGGTGATTAGACCCATAGGTCCCCCCGAAAACCTTTTGTGTAAATCACCGCGCAGCTCCGTCACCCGACCACAATTGATCGTCCTTCCCTCACATCCAATAGCCCTAGTCCATATAGGCCCGACCCGATGTCCGTCCTTTACCTGCTCGATAAGGCAGTTTTCCCCCTGACCCCCGAGGCTACGTGTCACACGATGAATGGAATCGGGCGACCTCTCCCGAAAACCACTTCCTTCTCAAAACACCTGTAATGGCCTTCCTAAACCGTTTCCCCTATCTAACTGAAAAACCGCCACTGTTCATCAATCAATGAACTCGCCCAAAATTAACCATTTTCATTATAAAAGCCCATTTACCCCTCTTTTCACTCTTTTCACACGATTACCATTGACAATTTAGAAAAACCGTTGCGACCCCTGCAACCAGCTAATTCACTTATAGACCTTCACCATTACTCCACAGTTGCTGCAGATAGCCCAGATCATCCATCAGTCCGTACCAGAACTGTACAAACCTCTGCAGCCTCCATCAACTACTAGTAACAGTCAATTTTTCCCAATTCCAGGTATTTAACCGTGGAAAACCAACTCAATTGTCAAATTCCAGTAACTCACCCTTATAACACTGTTAATTAAGTAAAAAATATCAAATTTACTTTGATTTTTTACACTCTAAGCCATAACCATCTACAGAACTGTCATTGCCCTAAACACTCTGAATTACCCCCCACATTCAAATCCACAAGAACTGAGTATGGCTGCCCCAATTGCAATGGATGTAAGGCCCATCTCCACACCTCATTTAGACCTAGACCACTTCCTTTAGCTGATAAAAATTTCCAGATAAAAGATACCACTGCCCAAGAGTCCCTGCTCAAAGTACATTGCCAAAGTAGGGAGAGATACCTCAACCACACCGATGAGATTGGTCTTTGGGAGTCAAATTTACCCAAATGCCAGTTCCCCCAAGTCCACATTTTCCCAGAGATTGTCCATTACTGTCATGCGAATTACATCCCTAGTCAGAGAGCAGTCATATCCCCAAACCATACCATACTTTTCACCATCACTGCTGAGTCCATAAACGAAATGTTGCAGCTCCAAGCAGGGCCAAACCTAACTCCCCTCTTGATTGGAGACCTGTTGGACCAATATCCCAAGCTTAGTTATGAAAAATTGGCCCGATTGTTCCAAACCTTCATCAGAGAAGAAAAACACATCCCTAAGGATTCCCCCTCTGTATGTAGCTATTATTTTTTCCCCATGGGGCTAGAACATTGTGACCATGATATCCTGTGTTTTGGGGTACACCACTAGTGAATATATTGATGAGTTAATCCTTGCCTTCATGTCCATCTACACTCCGGGACAACCCCCTGCTGTCATTTATGACTATGCCCAATTTATAGCTGATAGGATGGATGAAAAATTCCTTAGAATGAGCAATGAAAGAGTTTTCAAGTATTCCTTAGTCTTGTATCATATGTTCTTGCATTATCAACATGAAAAGTTCCCATTCACCCTTCAAAAGCTGGACACCAATGGTCAGCCTAGGTCAGTCATTTTTTGGACCCCATTGGTCCACCAATCTCAGTCTCCATACTCTTATTCTAATTTCATTGATTTATTTGTACATCAAGTCATAACAATGTTGACTGGAAGCCCTCCTCCTAGAATCAGTCCAGAAATAAAGAGAGTCCTCCAACTTTCCAAGCAGACCAAAGTGGGTGATTGGTACTTGTATCAGAACCACACCAAAATTAGAATATATGGTTGCATGCTTGAACCATACAAGTTGCCAAGATACCTCCCAATGAGGTTGTTTGCATTAGAATAATATAGACAAATCATCAATGCAGACGAAGTAAACTTCGTCAATGCCAAGAAGAAGGCCAATTTTAAAATAAAATATCAACTAAGCCCCTTCATATGCAACTCTAGAGAGGCAGGGAAAGAGGCAAACCTAATTCTACAGAGAATGAAGTTCCAAAGGAGTTTTGTTTGGAGATATGACCCTTTGGAATTCATCACAAAGAAGAGACAAAAGGTCAAGCTAGGACCTTTCATTCACCATCCCATACCTGAAATAAAAGCCTATGCCAACCAAACGGGTGGAAGGTACCCTAGTGGAGCAAGACAACACCAGGGTAGACATAGAGAATGCTCTCATTGATATAGAAAGACAAATTGATGAGGGTTCTTTCCTGTAGGTATCAGAGCAATCAGACCAACCAGAGACAACCATGAGTACCCCTCCAGTTATGTAGACTCCTCAAAATGAGGAGAAGAACCTAAAGAGAAGTAGGGAGGAGGCCACTACATCAGCAAGAGAAACATCATAAGCTCTGCCAGAAACACTCCAAGAAAAAGGGAAAAAAATGAATCCTGTCTTTGAACAAGAGGATACAGAGGGCTCAGCTGAGGTCACAAACACAGAAGGAAACAGAAGCAGGCCTACCACTCCATCTGAAGGCATGCAAGAGCCTTCCACATCACAAACTCAGATGTTGGAAAGGCAGCTTAGTGTGGAAGTCTCTTCATTTAGCAGGCCTACTGACAGGGACCAAGACATCAAGGAAAGATACAAAGAAATCAAAGCAAGAAATGAGAGGCTTAAGGCCCAAACTTATGCTCAATATCTAAAGTTGACTCCTACCAATCAAATAAGGCTAATGTCAGCCTTTGACATTAAAGAGGGGAAGCTGTAGATGTCATTCATCAAACCTACAACTCAGCAGCCAAAGACAACCTTTGATTTCAAAAAGGTAGACTTTGAAGTGTTGGCAAGGGATATTCATCCCATAGACTAGATTGAACTGCACAAACAGGCTGGAGAAATGATATACTCCACCCTGATAGGTAAAGCCATAGCTGCTCACCAGCTCCAAAACTCTCTAAACAACATTTCAGCAGAATTTCTATTAGAGAAGGCCTCCTCACAGGCCAAAGATACTAGGATCAAGTACTTAGAGGACTTAGTGATTGAATTGGGACACGATCCCAAGAATATAAAAGCCACAGAACAACTTATTAAAAAGAAGAACGATGATATAGCTGCATTGAAGAAACAATGAACAATACCTCAGCTGCAGCATCCACAAGCGTTGAAAGTCCTAGAAGCCCAACAAGGGCATGAAGAACTAATGAAATTAGTCTTAAAGTTGAATGATCAACTAAAAGAGTCAGAAAAGGAATTGGATGCTTTAATCCAATTAAAACAAGTAGATGTGGCCACTTCATCAACAAATGTTATCCCTACAGTCTCCACAACAGTGCCATCCACACTAGAAGCATCTTTGGCACCTACAGCTCCACTTGCAACAGCCTTGCCAACAACAACGGAACCTACATCAACAACAGATGCATCAGGAGGGAAAGCAGCAGAACTAGTCAAAGCCATGGAAGAGATGTCTATCTAGGTTACTTGCCCAACTTAAGCAAAAAGAGGAAGCACAGAAGGCCCAAAGAATGAGTGAAAGGATTAAAATCCTAGAGAAAGACTTGACACTGGAGAAACCCCTAGGGCAAACCAAGCAAATGTTGTGGGCCAGTATCATTGACTCCGTCAAGGATATTTGGCCTTCAAGTTATTTTTGAACAAAAAAAGTTAGTAAAGATAGCTACCGAAGCTATCCAGAAAGTGAAGGAGGAGTTGGGAGATAAGCCAGAGGATGACAATAGACTCATCCACTTCCTCAACTGCAAGAATAGATATGAGCTCCATGAGCTAAATATAGAATATAGGATTGTGACCATTTTAGAAATAAGGAAGGTCCTCTCCAAAAGGAACCTTATGCTTAACTTAGAAGAAAAGTGTCACAATATGCAGGTAGCCATTGATAGGTTCATGGCTAAATTCCAGATTTTGAGGGAGAAAGGTCTACCCAGTCCTATGGTTATCAATGACAAACTCATGACACAGTTAGACTATGATACTAGACTCAGACAGTTTGGAAAGGAGCAAACCAGTTCTTCATCCATAAAAGCATTGCCAACAGGCAAAGTTTTGTACAATACATTTGAAAACTTGTTTTTCCTAGAGCATGAGATCAAACATTTATTCCTCACCAAGCCCAATTTTGCCAAGTATACTGAAGCTGATGAAATCTATAAAAGAATGATGAATGTAAAGTTACCTGATGCAGAATGGTGGGAGACAATGACTGATTTACTGGGATAAATTTACTGCACAGTAAAAATAGAATAGCCAGGTAAAATAGGTAAAAACAACACATCAGGGTCAAAGAGTGTCAGGGTTAAAGAGTATCAGATGAAAGGTAAAAGTTAAAGAAGATTCCAATGTGAAACATTACAACAACAAGCCAACATAAAGGGTTACACTTCAACAATAAAGGCCATCACAACCATAATAAGAGGGACAACATGAAACAATTTATTAGCTGTCTCTATCTTCTTGCAAGAAGATATTTGTATTTCCTAGATTAAATCTCAAGTTGTTTTGAGATATTTTGTAATATTTTTTTGTATAAATACTTCATAAATCGAAGTATGTAGGGTGGATTCCAAAACATTTCTATAGACTTCTTGTTCTTAATTATGAAATTCTATTACATCAATGACTGGATCAGCTAGCTGGATCAAGGAATAAAGATTAGATATTTCACTAGATTCTTGTGTAAAGAAAAGTTCAAATAAGTATTCTCTCACGTTCAATGTTATTTTTCTTTAAGTTTTTCCACAGTCTTACTTGTATCTCTAAAAATATGAATGCTATAACATGGAATGATATCTCAGAAATTGCTTAGCTGCACTTTATTTTGACTGTTATGCATACTGAATGTTTTCTTCACTAATCTAAGGAATTCTTGATTTCTCCTTAGTTTAGGTAGTTCCCTATGGTCTATAGCAAAGGATTCTTAATTGCCCTTTGTTTATGATTATCCTTTGTTCTTCATTTTAACCTCAGTCTGAGAATTCTTAAGTGCTCTCTCACCCTGGTTAGGATCATTTCACCTATTCAACCTAAATATTTGCACTTTACTTTGTGAGCCTGCCCTGTGAACATTCCCTTTAATGAATTGATCCAGTTATGCTATCCATTTGTTGACTCCATAACCCAATAGCTTAAAGACCTTGCTCTATCCATATGTTCCAAGAATTCCACCACCCAATCTTCCATTCAAACCCAAAACCCCAATGAACAGTAAGAACTAGCCTAAAATCCCAGTAAAACAAAGCTAAATTATATAGAGAGAGTCCTCTCTGAGTCATAGGTTGGCTAAAGCCTATACTTAAAATATTGGTTTGTGGTTACCTCAGTTTCCTCCTTCTTCTGCTAACTTCTAAGGAAAATTTTGAGTGATAACATAGTGGCGACCATACTAGGGAACTCAAACCCTTAGTCCTAATAAATATAAGAAATTTTGAATCTGCATTTTGAGCCTCTTAAAGTAATCTATCAGAAGTTATTTTTGAAATATATCACAAAAGAAAACAATTAGAAAATTTTTGAAATTCTGGCTTCAAGGAGAACTCATTATACTAGGGCTAACCCAGATCCAAACCCCGCCCTAGTATTTAATAATCCCAACCTAATTTCAAAAAATTCCAAAAAAGAAGAAAGTTCAGCTAGTCGCACACCATTGATTAAAGCTAATTCATGTCCTGATGAGTGGTTGTTTTTAGAAGATCTTCCCTTTGGAGCAATTTGATTGGTCATTATTTAAGTCAAAGTCTAAAAGTGAAATATACGATAATGTTCTAGACCCTTATTTCATTGCAGACCTTGAAGTCCAAAAAGCCAACCAGTCAATTGATGAATACATTCTGAATTCTCCACAATCATCCCTGAGTATAGCTAAGATCCCTAAGCTTTCTGAACAATTGTCCACCACTTTTAGTTCACCATTGTTCCCTTCAACTTCTGAAATCCATTCTCCACCCCCATTTATACCTTCGCTCCCTCACCAACCTATTATATCCCATTTACCACCTACTAGTCCTAGTTCTTCATCCACATCCTAACCCCTCCCAGTCTACAATCATGGCAAATAGATATGCTCCTCTTGTTTTACCTTCCCCACTTGGTGCTATGCCAGCAGACTAGCAGAGCAAAATTGTTCAATTTGATGGCACAGGACACTACACTGCACAACACCATGTCAAGAAGATGACAAATTACTTTGAATTACATGAAATTGATATTGTGGATGTTCAAATGAGATTGTTTGCTCAGACTTTCGCTGGTGATGTTAGGAAATGGTTTAAAGCATTGCCTGATAATAGTATTGATAGTTTAGTAGTATTTCATCAACAATTTTTTAATATATGGGAAAAGAAGAAAAATCCCCTACAAATCCTTTCAGAATACGAAAATATTAGAATGGGACCTAATGAAACAGTTCAAGATTACTGCACTAGATTTAACAATATATATAATGCAATCCCAGTTAATCTTAGACCCCCACCTGACTTAGCCTTAATAAAGTTCCCTGATGGATTTGACATAGATATGGCATTCCAACTTAGGGAAAGAAACCCCCCAACATTAGAAGAAATGCAAAGTGTAGCTGTTAGTGTTGAAGCTAATTTGTTAGCTAAAAGAGCTAGAGTTAGAAATGAAAAGAGAGGAACTGCTAAAGATGAAGCTTCACCATCTGACATCAAAATAGATAGTTTAGCTAAAAGTATGGAGAGATTAATGGATAGAATAGATAACATAGAAAGGAAACCCCAATGGGATAATCAACAAGCACCTCCAGTTAGAAACCCAAACTTTAGGAAAAACCAAAACCAAAACACTGGAAAAAATGGACCTGATCAGAATATTAGGCCTCCTTTTCAAGAAAATTATGCAGAAACATCCCATCCTAAAGACCCAGAGCAAGACACACAGATTAACCTGATGGGATTAGATGATGAAGATGTTGTTTTTCTAACCCAAGATGATCAGGAATTGCATATGATGCAGCAATTGCAAATCTAGTATGGAGAGTCATTTGGTCATAAACAAGGTTATTATTCTGCCATCTTTGAAGTACATAAACAATATAACCTAAGGAGTAAAAAGAACTCTGAAATCCCTGACCAAACCAAGAAAATAATGTCAAATCAACCCAAGAAAATCAAAGAAGCCCTAGTTTCTAAAATCCTCCAGATTATCCCCAGCAAAAACTGAATCCTTCTGGCCCCACCATTATAGATATAACCCCTAATCAACCCTTTGATGATCAGCCGTCCGCTTAAATTCCCCCTAAAAAACCAGTGGACACACCTCAAAACACCAGATCTGAAAACCTACATAAAGAGGTCCCCAATAAAGGAAAAGAAGACCATCCCACTCAAATCCCTGCTGTGAAAATTCAAAACCCTCAAATAGAAAAAGCCCTTTTGCCATTCAATTTGGGAGCAGAGGTAGCTAAGCTAAAGATTTTAGTCCCTTTAACAGAACTAATCAATAATGAAACCTACAAAACACAGATAAACCATACCTTAAACACTGTTGAAAATGAGGATTTAGTCAACCTGTTTGATGACCAACCAGAACTTATTTTTGGTCCAGATGTTAATGGCAAACCACCAGAAGGAGGAATACCACCTTTCTACATTAGCCTTAGCATTCATGACAAAATTCTACACAACGCAGTGTTGGATTCTGGAGCCTCCCACAACTTAATGCCCAAATCAACAATGGAGAAATTAAACCTAGACATCACAAGACCTTACAAGGACTTATTCTCATTTGACTCAAGTCAAGTAAAGTGTCTAGGATTGATTAAAGACCTGTGTGTTACCTTAGTTCAATATCCTACCAAAATCATCCTTATGGATATTGTGGTTGCTGACATCCCACCAAAGTATGGCATGTTGTTATCCAGATCATGGGGAGCCAAACTTCAGGGATATTTACAACTTGATATGTCATATGCAACAATCTTTGTTTTTGGAAAACCTAAGAAGCTGTACCAAGAAACTTTAATGAAATACATGGTAAGTAGTCAGGATCGGCCTCAAAACTTTCCACTCTACTCTATACATTCAGACATTGATTCCTTCATCCTGTATAATGCTGATCAAACACAAGAAACTCTTTTAGATAGTATTGATACAAAACCAAAAGAAATTGCAGTTTCTATTCAAAATGAAACTAACCAAACTTTAGAACTTTCCAATAAACAAGGTGGCCAAATTGCTTTAAATGAAGAAAAGTTTGTTGCACCAGATGATGAAAATTATGAACATGAGATATTATGGCATCTTGAATTTGATGGGCCAGTTAATAAGTTTGGAGCAGGAGCAGGAGTATGGATATATAATTTGGAGAACAATCACTCAGAAGGCCATGCATACAAACTGAATTTTAAATGTACTAACAATATGGCTGAGTATGAAGCACTAATTTTAGGTCTTAAATTAGTTAGGAATTTAGGAGCTAAAAGAGTTTCTGTCATGGGAGACTCTGAACTAGTTATAAAACAAATCGATGATGTATATATGACCAAAGACCCTAGATTAAGTTGTTATAGAGGAACCATTGTAGAAATACTAAACACTTTCTTAGAAACCAAGCTTGTTGTACTTCCTAGAAAACATAACATGCAGGCTCATAGTTTAGTAATGTTTGCTAGCATCTGCAAGCTACCTTTTCAACCCAATCATCAGTACACTGCTAAAGTTAGGCACAAACCTACAATTCCAAATAATTTGAAGAATTGGCAAGTATTTTCTAATGATAAACAGATAAATCACTTTTTAAATTTAGAAGAAGAGTTTGAAAATCACAACATAGACATTGATACATCCATATATCCTCACTTTAAGGATGAGTTAGAAGTAAATGAGATAGAAGGTGATGAATTAGATAGATTTAAATGAACTAAATTTACTAAATCAGATGTAGAAAACCTACAGCGAGCTGAGATTGATGAAATAATTAACGAAGACACTGAAGTAATTAATCTCAAAGATAATTTCTTACCTAAGGGATTAACCCCTTTGGAATATTTATTTGATTCTAATGATGTTCCTAGGAAACCTAAAATGGAACCAGTAAGGTTTGATATAGAGGAATGTAATATAGGCACTGATGAAAATCCAAAATTGATCAAACTTTCGAAATCATTACCTCCCACTGAAAAAGTGAAATACATTGAATTATTAAAAGAATTTCAAGATGTCTTTGCTTGGAGTTATGAGGACCTCAAGTCCTATGACACCAGCATCATACAACACACAATCCCTATAAAAGAAAATAAAAAACCTTTCAGACAAAAACTTAGGCAGATTAATCCTATCCTATTACCTTCAATTGAAAAGGAAATCCAGAGAATGTATGATACTAAAATAGTTGCACCAATCAGATTTTCTGATTGGGTTTCAAACTTGGTGCCAACAAGGAAGAAAAATGGTGAGATCAGACTCTGTGTGGACCTTAGGAACCTCAACAAAGTATCATTGAAGGACAATTACCCTCTCCCCAAAATGGATCAAATTTTACAAAGGGTAGTTGGATCAACCATAATCTCATTATTGGATGGGTTTCTGGTTATAATAAGATTTTAGTTCATCTTGATGACCAAGCCAAGATTGCCTTCACTACTCCTTGGGGCACATTCATGTATGTGAAAATGCCTTTTGGACTAATGAATGCAGAAGCTACTTTCCAAATGGCTATGGATATAGCCTTTGCCAAAGAAATTCATGATTTCCTTGTAATATATCTCGATGACATTACTGTATTTTCAAAATCTGATAGTCAACATTTGGATCATCTAAGGCAGGTTTTTATTAAATGCAAGAAATATGGAATTTGTTTGAACCCCAAGAAGTCTTTGTTCGAGTTAGAAGAAGGAAATTTATTAGGCCATATAATCTCAAAAGATGGTATCCGAATAGACCCTGCAAGAATAGAAGCCATCTTACAGATACAACATTTAAGGAACATTAGGGAATTACAAGCTTTCTTAGGGAAAATTAACATTCTTAGAAGATTTATTTCTAACCTGGCAAAACTAATTAGATCACTGAACAATAAATTGAAAAAAGATTCGACCATAAAATGGACTGTTGAGGCTAAGAAGTCCTTTGAAGATATCAAACTAGCCTTAACTAAAACACCAATTTTGATCAGTCCCAAAATTTGACAGAGATTTCATCTTATTTTCCTTTGCTTCTGAGCACACAATTGCTACAGTTCTACTGCAGAAAAATTACCAGGGCTATGAACAACCTATTGCTTTCTTTACCAAATCCCTAAGAGATGCCCCCTTAAAATATAACATAATGAAAAAACAAGCCTTTTCTTTGGTCAAAGCTATCAAGGATTTTAGGGTATACATTTTATATTCTCAGATAGTAGCCTATGTTCCTAATTCAGTAGTCAAAGACATCCTAACTCAGGATGGTCCAGATGGAAAGAGGGGAAAATGGATTGCTACTATTCTAGAATATGACAAAGAAATCGAACCAACTAAGTTAATCAAGGGCCAAGGTTTAGCCAAGCTCATGGCTGAATCGAACTGTCAGGCCCTGGATATAAACTTTATTACACAAATAGATAATGAAGAGGAGATGGCGACTCCACTAATTAGCCAGGCATTTATTGAATCACCATGGTATATTGATATCATTTATGTTTTATAGAACTTACAAGCTCCTCCAAAATTATATAGAACTAAAAGCAGGTTTTTAAAGATGAAATCCTTAAAATTTTGTATATTAGACAATGCTTTGTTTTGGAAAGATCATGAAGGTATTCTTCTTAATTTCCTACTAAAAGATGAATATGACAGAGTATTGCAAGAGTTTCATGCAGGTGATTGTGGAGGACACCTTTACTTGAAAACCTCTGCTGATAAAATCCTTAGAGCTGGTTTCTACTGGCCTACCTTGTTTTATGATGTAAAGAAATATGTGACCTCCTGTCACAAATGTCAATTTTTTGAGGGAAAGAAAAAGCTTCTACCTTTACCCCACAAGCCAATCTTTGCTGAAACACCTTTTCAACAATGGGGTCTATACTTCATTAGTGAGATTCACCCACCCTCCTCTGCCCAACACAAATGGATCCTTACTTCCACAGGCTACTTCACAAAATGGATAGAGGCCATACCTTCAAGGCAAGCCACGGACACTGTTATCATAACCGTCCTTGAAACAAACATTTTATCAAGATTTGGATGTCCAACTAAGCTCATTACTGATAATGTAGTAACCTTTAAAGCCAAAAGAATGATAGATTTCTGCAACAAGTATCATATAATCCTAGGCCATTCCATAACCTATTATCCTCAAGGAAATGGACTGGCGGAATCCTCAAACAAAAGTCTGGTAAACATCATCAAAAAGTTGTTAGAGGAAAATAAGAAAACATGGAACAAAAATCTAGTCAATGCCTTATGGGCAGACAGACTAACCACTAAAAAATCAATTGGTACCTCTCCCTACCAACTAGTTTATGGGATGGAAGTTGTTTTTCCATCCTCCTTGGGAACACCAGTGATGAAGTTGCTTCACAAAATGCAGGTTGAACCAAACAGTATCCAAAGAAGAATCAACCAAACAATTCATCTTCAACAAACCAAGGAAGGAGTCTACATCAAATCTCAAGTTGTGCATGAAAGAATTAAAAAGATTTTTGATAAGAGAACCAAGGCTGAAGATTTCTACCTTGGTGACAAGGTGCTAAAGTGGAATTCAAGGAGGGAAGATAAAGGTAAACATGGGAAATTTGATTTCCTATGGAAAGGCCCATATGTCATTTATGCTTTCAGAGGTAATAATGCTTTCTTCCTAAGAGAAATGGATGGTACAGAAGTAGAAGGTGGACCAGTGAATGGTTGAATGCTCAAACACTATCTTGAACCTAACTACTAATTTTTATTTCCCATTGTACATATTTCATTGTTCAAAAAGTCTAGTTTGGATTGGATGGTGATTTTTGAAGTTGAAGCCCGAAGAGAAGGCCCTAAGCTTTAAGGATTTACTATCATAAGTATCAATAATGTAGAGACATGGAGAGAAATATTGCAAGGTAACATTAATAGAAATGCAAAGGCTATTGGTCTACAAAGTTCTTGACATTTCACCAAGAAATGCCATCCCCAAGTGGAGCCACTGTTAGGTTCCTATACCAATAGGAGTCATAATTTTGAATGACTAAGGTTTAGCCTTGTAATATTATACATACATTTTCTTTCTTTAAATGTTTTCCATATTAAAAAATTAAAAAATGTAAAAAGGGTATGTCCTAAAAGAATAATCAAAGGACAAAAAGAATGCTTAAGGTCAAAAAATGAAAATATATGAACCCCAAAAGACAAAAAGAGACCATGAAAGTGTGCAAGTCAAAATGCCACTGCTATTTACTTTCATGCATAATAATGATTGTGTACAGCTTGTCACTCATGCCACAATCCATGGTAATCAAACTATTTAATCTTGATTATACCATGCTTCGAATTTTATGTTTATAGTTAGAGAATAAAATCTGACCAAATAGTATAATATTGGCAGATCATTAGATAGGTAGAGTGAATAAAAGGAGCTCATCAGTTTAATCTGAGCCCTTGGATGATATAAAGTTAGAATTAGATAGTTTACTTTGAAAAAGAAAAGGAAAAGATTGATAAGGGTTTGCTAGCCTAAATGCACCCTAATAAAGTGAAGAGAAAATGGTAGGATGAGTAAGTGGGTAAGTAGTAGAAAGGTTGCAGAAATATCATTGGAATATGCAAAAACACTTATATCATTATCTTAAATGAAAATTTAAAATATGCATAAGTGGTAAACAAAGCAAAGGCAATGATTCACAATATTATTTAGTTAACATCCTCGTCATTCATTTTAACCCCTATGACACTCACTAATTTCCCTTTCATAATAAAAATATTAATACCTATAGTTATTTAAGTCAAAGAGGCTTAGAGCATTTCTCTGACTTTTGGTGGGACCGGACCCTCGGCTCGATGACTTAAGAAGGAAAGGTGTTAAATTCCCTTGCAATTCATTCATCCCCCTCACAAAATCCCTTTTCCTAAGGTAAAATTCTTTTGCCTAGGAAAACCCCATGATAAACATATTTTATGCAAAAAACCCATCAAATGCATTTATCCTAAGTACTAAGTGTATGGAAAGCACATAATGTTCATATACCTAAGTACAATACCCCTTCCACTCATTTCACCTCATATTAACTTTTGATTAAATATATAAAAAATCCCGAAAGACCCATTGGCCCGTATATATTTAACTCCTTTATATAAAATAACCCCACCCCTTAGTTTAGTTATAAACTATATGACTACCCCATATCCCACAAAACATATTAAAATCCCGCCCTCAGTCCTTAATCCTGTATTAAGGCGCCCCCAATGAGATTAAGTGTTAATCTAATCCTATACCACTGGTGATTAGACCCATGGCCCCCCCGAAAACCTTTTGTGTAAATCACTGCACAGCTCCATCGCCCGACCACCGTTGATTGTCCTTCCCCCACATCTAATGGCCCTAGTCCATATCGGCCCGGCCCGATGTCCGTCCTTTACCTGCCCGATAAGGCAGTTTTCCCCTTGACCCCTGACGCTACGTGTCACACGATGAATGGAATCGAGTGACCTCTCCCGAAAACCACTTCCCTCTCAAAAGCGGTGCGATGGCCCTCCTAAACCGTTTCCCCTATCTAACCGAAAAACCAACATTGTTCATCAATCAATGAACCCGCCAAAAATAAACCGTTTTCGCTATAAAATCCCATTTACCCCTCTTTTCACTCTTTTCGCGCAATTACCATTGACAATTCAGAAAACCATTGCGACCCCTACAACCAGATAATTCACTTATAGACCTCCGCCATTACTCCACAGATGCTGTAGATAGCCCAACTCATCCATCAGTCCATACCAGAACCGTATGAACCTTTGCAGCCTCCATCAACTACCAGTAATAGTCAATTTCACCCAATTCCAGGTATTTAATTGTGGAAAACCAACTCAATTGTCAAATTCCAGTAATTCGCCCTCCTAACACTATTAATTAAATAAAATATCAAATTTACTTTGATTTTTTACACTCTGAGCCATAACCATCTGTAGAACCACCGTTTTCATAAACACTTTGAATTACCCCCCACACTCAAATCCACAAGAATTGAGTATGGCTGCCCCACTTGTAATGGATGTAAGGCCTATCTCCACACCTCATTTAGACCTAGACCACCTTTCTTTAGCTGATAAATATTTCTAGATAAAAGATACCACTGCCCAAGAGTCCCTGCTCAAAGTACATTGCCAAATTAGGGAGAGATACCTCAACCACACCGATGAGATTGGCCTTTGGGAGTCAAATCTACCCAAATACCTGTTCCCCCAAGTCCACATTTTCCCAGAGATTGTCCACTACTGTCATGCCAATTACATCCCTAGTCAGAGAGTAGTCATGTCCCCAAACCAAACCATACTTTTCACCATCACTGCTGAGTCTATAACCGAAATGCTGCAGCTCCAACCAAGGCCAAACCTAACTCCCCTCTTGATTGGAGACCTATTGGACCAGTATCCCAAGCTTAGTTCTGAAAAATTGGCCCACTTGTTCCAAACCTTCATCACAGAAGAAAAACACATCCCTAAGGATTCCCCTCCATATGTAACTGCTATCTTTCCCCATGGGGCCAGAACATTGTAGCCATGATATCCTGTGTTTTGGGGTACACCACTAGTGAATATATTGATGATTTAATCCTTGCCTTCATGTCCATCTACACTCCCAGGCAACCCCCTACTGTCATTTATGACTATGCCCAATTTATAGCCGATAGGATGCATGAACAATTCCTTAGAATGAGCAATGAAAGAGTTTTCAAGTATTCCTCAGTCTTGTATCATATGTTCTTGTATTATCAACATGATAAGTTCCCATTCACCCTTCAGAAGCTGGACACTAAGGGTCAGCCTAGGTCAGTCATTTTTTGGACCCCATTGGTCCACCAATCTCAGTCTCCATACTCTTATTCTGATTTCATTGATTTATTTGTACATCCAGTCATAGCAATGTTGACTGGAATCCCTCCTCCTAGAATCAATCCAGAAATAAAGAGAGTCCTCCAACTTTCCAAGCAGAGCAAAGTGGGTGATTAGTACATGTATCAGAACCACACCAAAATTAGAATATATGGTTGCATGCTTGCACCATACAAGTTTCCAAGATACCTCCCAATGAGGTTTTTTGCATTAGAATACTATAGACAAATCATCAATGCAGATGAAGTAAACTTCGTCAATGCCAAGAAGAAGGCCAATTTTAAAATCAAAGATCAACTAGGCCCCTTCATATGCAACTCTAGAGAGGCAGGGAAAGAGGCAGACCTAATTCTGCAGAGAATGAAGTTCCAAAGGAGTTTTGTTTGGAGATATGACCCTTTGGAATTCATCACAAAGAAGAGACAAAAGGTCAAGCTAGGACCTTTCATTCACCATCCCATACCTGAAATAGAAGCCTATGCCAACCAAACAGAATGGGTGGAAGGCCTAGTGGACCAAGACAACACTAGTTTAGACATAGAGAATGCTCTCATTGATCTAGAATGATAACTTGATGAGGGTTCTTTCCTGCAGGTATCAGAGCAATCAAACCAACTAGAGATAACCATGAGTACCCCTCCAATTATGTAGACTCCTCAAAATGGGGAGAAGAACCTAAAGAGAAGTAGGGAGGGGGCCACTACATCAGCAAGAGAAACCTCATACGCTCAGCTAGAAACAAGCCAAGAAAAAAGGCAGAAAATGAATCCTGTCTTTGAACATGAGGATAGAAAGGGCTCAGCTAAGGTCACAAACACAGAAGGAAATAGAAGCAGGCCTACCACTCCATCTAAAGGCATGAAAGAGCCTTCCACGTCACAAACTTAGATGTTGGAAAGGTAGCTTAGTGTGGAAGTCTCTTCATTCAGCAGGCCTGTTGACAAGGACCAGGACATCAAGGAAAGATACAAAGAAATCAAAGCAAGAAATGAGAGGCTTAAGGCCCAAACTTATGCTCAATATCTAAAGCTGACTCCTACCAATCAAACAAGGCTAATGTCAACCTTTGACATTAAAGAGGGGAAGCTACATATGTCATTCATCAAACCTACAGCTCAGCAGCCAAAGAAAACCTCTGATTTCAAAAAGGTAGACTTCAAAGTGTTGGCAAGGGATATTCATCCCATAGACTAGATTGAACTACACAAACATGATGGACAAATGATATACTCCACCCTGACAGGTAAAGCGATAGATTCTCACCAGCTCCAAAACTCTCTAAACAACATTTCAGCATAATTTCAGTTAGAGAAGGCCTCCTCACAAGGAAAAGATACCAGGATCAAGTCCTTAGAGGACTTAGTGATTGAATCGAGACACGATCCCAAGGATATAAAAGCCACAGAACAGTTGATTAAAAAGAAGAACGATGATATAGCTGCATTGAAGAAATGGCTAAAAATACCTTAGCTACAGCATCCACAAACGTTGGAAGTCCTGGAAGCCTAGCAGGGGCATGAAGAACTAATGGACTTAGTCTTAAAGCTAAATGATCAACTAAAAGAGACAGAAAAGGAATTGGATGCTTTAATCCAATTAAAACAAGTAGATGTGGCCACTTCATCAACAAATGTTATCCCTATAGTCTCCACAACAGTGCCATCCACACTAGCAGCATCTTTGGCACGTACAACTCCACTTGCAACAACCTTCCTAGCAACAACAGAACCTACATCAACAACAGATGCATCAAGTGGGAAAGCAGTAGAACTAGTCAAAGCCCTAGAAGAGACGTCTATCCAGGCTACTGAGATGAACATGTTAAGGGAAAAGGTTGCTAGTTTGGAAACTAACTGCAAACTTGCCCAACTTAAGCAAAAAGAGGAAGCACAGAAGGACCAAAGAATGAGTGAAAGGATTAAAATCCTAGAGAAATATTTGACACTGGAGAAACCCCTAGGGCAAACCAAGGAAATGTGATGGGCCAATATCATTGACTCCGTCAGGGATATTTGGCCTTCAATTCAAGTTATTTTTCAACAAACAAAGTTAGTAAAGATAGCTACATAAGCTATCCAGAAAGTGAAGGAGGAGTTGGGAGATAAGCCAGAGGATGCCAATAGACTCATCCACTTCCTCAACAGCAAGAATAGATATGAGCTCCATGAGCTAAACATAGAAGATAGGATTGCGACCATTTTAGAAATAAGGAAGGTCCTCTCCAAAAGGAACCTTATGCTTAACTTAGAAGAAAAGTGTCACAATATGCAGGTAGCCATTGATAGGTTCATGGACAAATTCCAGATTTTGAGGGAGAAAGGTTTGCCCAGTCCTATAGTTATCAATGAAAAACTCATGACATAGTTAGACTATGATACCAGACTTAGATAGTTGGCAAAGGAGCAAGCCAGTTCTTCATTCATAAAAGCATTTCCAACAGGCAAAGTTTTGTACAATACATTTGAAAACTTGTTTTTCCTAGAGCATGAGATCAAACATTTATTCCTTACCAAGCCCAATTTTTCCAAGTATACTAAAGCTGACGAAATCTATAGAAGAATGATGAATGTAAAGTTACCGGATGTAGAATGGTGGGAGACGATGATTGATTTATTGAGATAAATATACTACACAGTAAAAACAGAACAACCAGGTAAAATAGGTAAAAACAACACATCAGGGTCAAAGAGTATCAAGGTTAAAGAGTATCAGATGAAAGGTAAAAGTTAAAGAAGATTCCAGTGTGAAACAATACAACAACAAGCCAGCATAAAGTTCTACACTTCAACATTAAAGGCCAGCACAACCATAATAAGAGGGATAGCATGAAACAATTCATTAGTTGTCTCTATCTTCTTGCAAGAATATATTTGTATTTCCTAGATTAAATCTCAAGTTGTTTTGAGATATTTTATAATAATTTTTTATATAAATACTGTAGAAATTTTGAATAATTTAACACATATTCAATGGAGATTATCCTGATCATGTACTATTGCGGAATACATACACAATACATGAGCTCCTCTACGTTGATCATCAATTTAGCAGCATCAATAACAATAAAACATCAAGAGCATTCACACATTAACACAGTATGTAACCCGGGGAAAGCTTACAGCTGAAAACCCCACACTATCTGTATATTAATGATTGAGAACATGTAACATTACAAAGTACAATGCTTATCACAAGCAATCCAGTACCAGCTCCACCTGTTACACATAATACAGCTTAGATCTGATCTCCAAATCTATTCCACTGCTTGCCTGCCTCCACTGCTCAATACCTGCTCAAGAATCAATTGAGGATGGATTAACCAAACTCGTATTTACCTCCAAAGAATCACTCACACTGGGAAAGACATAAGCAGAGGCTATAATACTAGGCAATCACTGGGCAATACTCATTGGCATACTCAATCCCTTGATTGTGCAAATCCTCATGCACAACTATAGTCACAACTGATAGCAATCTGATCCTCTAACACCTGTCCCTGCTGAAATGAACATGCACTGACATGAAACTGAGTTAACTGATGTATTCTATAGTTGCATTATGAGTTAATAGTTAGTTTAACAACTCATCATTAGTATATTTGCAGTTAGACTAATTACAACTAGTTTAACCAAGTCAAACTGAACACAACTCCATCAACTCCACAATCAACTCCACCAAACTCAACTGATTGAGTTCTAACTGAAGTCATGCATGTAACAACTCAACTGACCCACAAAGAAAGCGTACTTCCTTCTGACAGCTGCATGTGCCACATCTGTAGCTCAAACTGAAGTGCTCTAAGAGAATAAGATAAAGTTTATAGTCTAAATATTATTATGAGACAATAATATTTGACTTTTCTATTTTTGACAGCCAGTCTAAAAATAGACTTTGATCACTCCTGCTGCAATCACTCCTACTATGATCACTCCTGCTGTGATCATCCCTGCTGCGGTCACTCCTGCTGTGATCATCCCTGCTGTGATCACTCTTGTTGTGATCATCCCTGCTGTGATCCAAAAATAGAACTTGCGCCATAATTTGCTTACGGGCCCACTTAGTGAAGGCGACTCTTTTCACTAAGCTCCATCATCTTGTTGCAATCTCAACAAATACTTCATAAATTGAAGTATGTTGGTTGGATTCCAAAACATTTCTATAGACTTCTTTTTCTTAAGTTTGAAATTCTATTGTATCAATGACTGGATCAGCTAGCTGGATCAAGGAATAAAGATCAGATATTTCACTGGATTGTTGTGTAAAGCAAAGTTCAAATAAGTATTCTCTCACGTTCAATGTTATTTTTCTTTAAGTTTTTCCACAGTCTTATTTGTATCTCTAAAAATCTGAATGCTATAACGTGGAATGATATCTCAGAAATTGCTTAGGTGCACTCTGTTTTGACTATTATGCATACTGAATGTTTTCTTCACTAATTTAAGTTAAGGAATTCTTGATTGCTCCTTAGTTTAGGTAGTTCCATGTGGTCTATAACAAAGGATTCTTAATTGCCCTTTGTTCATGATTATCCTTTGTTCTTCATTTTAACCTCGGTCTGAGAATTCTTAAGTTCTCTCTCACCCTGGTTAGGATCATTTCACCTATTCGACCTAAATATTTGCACTTTACTTTGCGAGCTTGGCCTGTGAACATTCCCTTTAATGAATTGATCTAGTTCTGTTATCCATTTGTTGACTTCATAGCCCAATAGCTTAAATACCTTGCTCTATCCATCTGTTCCAAGAATTCCACCACCAAATCTTCCATTCAAACCCAAAACCCCAATGAACATTAAGAACTAGCCTAAAATCCCAGTAAAACAAAGCTAAATTATATAGAGAGAGCCCTTTCTGAGTCATAGGGTGGCTAGAGCCTATACTTAAAAGATTGGTTTGTGGTTACCTCAGTTTCTTCCTTCTTCTGATAACTTTTAAGGAAAATTCTGAGTGATAATAGGAACATGGAAGTTTATTTAGGTTTGACCTTAGCGATGACAAACATGTACTAGTTTGTTTACCATGAGGTTGAGGCGTCAACCTGATCATGGTGTCTAGTTATTGTACCTTAGTCTAGGCAACCTCTATGATGCTTCAAAGAATTGTTGTACCTTAGGCTAGGTAGCCTATATGATGGTACATACGGCTTGTACCTTGGAAGTAGCCAAGATGATGCCTATATCCCTGAAAGTTGTAGGGTTGGTACCTTGGTAGTAACCTAGATGGTACCTAGATCCCTGGAAGATGTTGGGTTGATACCTTGGCAGTAGCCTATATGGTATCTAGATCCTTGAAACAAGTATTTGTTGGGTTGATACCTTGGAGGTAGCCTAGATGGTATTTAGATCCTTGGAATAGTATGTTTTGGTTTGATGCCTATATGGTACCTAGATCCCTAGATCAAAATGTCTTTTGGATTGGTTTCTTGGAAGTAGCCTAGATAATACCTACAATCTTGGAGAAGCATGTATGTTAGGTTGCTGCCTTGGATGTGAAGAAATAACTCTTATCATTGTAACCTTATTCTTAAGATAGTCATTATGAATACATCCCTAATTAAGAGGGAGTGTTGGAGATGGTCGGTTTTTATAATGTCATTGGAAAATCAAAATTATTACTTTGTTTATAGCATGTTCTTCATGTTTGTGTATTGGTAAAAATGTATTTTTGTGAGTCATGTTCTTCATGACATTAAAAGGAAAAAATATTATTTAATTTTGTAATTACAAGAAGTTCACAAGTGTTGTCATCCTTAAGTTTGTTCAAGTCGTCCTGCCTTCATATGCCACCCATTTTCACTTTGAGAGGGATATAAATAGAGATCATTTCACTCCCCTTTGATACAAAGTTTTTTGATCTAAAACAACACAACTCGTAATTCTCTTTGACTAGCAAAGGGAAGAGAAGTATATTCAGTGGTTTTAGAAATATTTTATCTATCTTTTCTAACTCAATCTTACACAAGACTGAAGGTCGAACTTAAGGGTAATCATTATGGAGAATATGAAGTTTTTCTTGCACTACCATCTCTATTATACATCTGAATTATTGAAACAACTCTTCTGTGGTAGCCTCCAAACTCTCTTGAAGGTGATCCAAGTCAATTTAAGGTTCGTTGAAGTCTCCTAAAGTAATTTGAAGCGTTCTAAAGTGATCTAAAGTTTGAAAACAAATCCTAATATTGTAAAAGAAAATGATTGACTATGGAAGTGATTTGAATGTTCACCTCTGTTTTGCGATATGAGGTCTACTATAAGCCATGTTTGGAGAACAATTACACACCATTTGAAGATTGTACTAGGTCAAAGATTGAAGGAGGACATATTGCCATCCAAACTCTGATTTCTGAAGCTTCTATTGAATGATCCAAAGAACTTTGATTAGGTCAAGGACTAAGGTTACCTCGGGTCCCTACCTTGACTGAAATCAAAATTGTTATCACATGTTATTGTAGACCTATACTTGGTTTGAAGTCTGAATATAAGGAGAATATATTTGAAGTCTTGTCTTTTTTGGTGTGATGAGAGGATCAACCTCTCTTTTGTGACCTTGCTAGACAACTTTATGAAGAGAAGATCAACACTTGTGGAGGGCTACATTGACTTTGGTTTCTCTTATTGACTTGAAGATTTCTCTAAGAAGAAGGTTGCAGGGTTTTTCCCTTTTGAGGGTTTTCCCAAGATAAATCTTTGTCTCCTTTTGTGTGATTGTGATCTTGCTTCATTTATTATAGTTGATCTAATAATTTCTTAATGAATAAAGATTAACGATAATGAAAGAAGAACATAATATTCAGAGGTAATTATCTAGCTAAGGAATTCATCATTGCTATTGAAATTCCAACACTTAGGAGGTAACAATTGAATCATTCTACTTCTTTAATGGTAGATCCAACCAATATGTTTAACTAGTGGATAAAACCCATGAATTTAACTCAAGGATGGTTAATGTGCACAAGTAAGTGAGGATGGCCTTTAAAGCGTTTAAATAGTTATAACTATATTTGAACATGTACAATTGCTTTTCTATAGTAATATATATATATGTGTGTGTGTGTGTGTGTGTGTGTGTGTGTGAGAAAATTGTCATGCACATACTCTCTTAAGCAAGTTCTTTTGGAGTATTACGATGAGTGAGGATGATAAATCAATGCCATATAATTGTGTTGAAGTACTTGGAACAAGGGATAAATTTTGTTAGGAGTAAAAAACAAGCACTACATAGTAGCTAGTCTCTACCACTTAGTTTAAATATAGCTAAATTAAAGTAAAAATATTGAATTCAAGGTAGTGTTAAGATTTATAATCTGGTCAATGTAATTTTTACTAATTAGTAAATTAGGTATTTTGTTAATTGTAATTATGCATTGTGCATTGTAATTATGCATAGTTGAATTTTAATTCTTAAATATCTAACAAATTGGAATTTATTTAGATTTTAGTCAGATTTCTCATGTTTAAAGAGAAAAAATTTAAAGCCTTTAACATAAATCCTTGTAGTTAAATTTTAATTCCTATACAAATTACAATTAGACTTTGTTTAAATTATTTTAAACCTTAAAAATAAATCTTATATTTATGTTTTAAATATTGGATTTTATTTAAATTTTGTTCATCTTGTTTAATGTCCAAAATTTAAAAAATTTGGCATAAGTTCCTTTTTGCTTCAGCTTTTTAGCCAAACTCGAGTCTAGACAATATTTTTACATTAAATATAATAAGCAATATTTTTATATTTAATCTCAGTAACCTAGCCCTAGTCTTGACTTTGATTTTCCATTAAAGCTTAAGTGCGGCTAAAATAAATATGCAAAATATTTTAGAAGTATTACTTATGATCAAGTAAACTCACACACAAAATGCTTAAATAACTGCATTGCGTTGTTTGTGTGACTGTGTCCTCGAAAGTTTACTTCTACGTCTTTTTCATTAACTGGCAGAGTAAGACCATAAATGTGCAGCCTACAACCACTATTTCAACAGGTATTTGCAATAATTATTGACATGATGCATACAACAACGACGAAATAAGTGAGGCAAGGATTTTCCTTACTCATTTATTAATTTCAGGAAAAAAAAATATTCAAAGCCAAGGAAATGTTGGAAATGAAACATTATTATCTACTTAAAGTCTTTACAAATATCTGCATATTGAATTTCAATAAATGACAACACACCACCCTCACAACTATAGAGGCAATTCAAGAACCTTGAATAACAAAGTAATATCTGCATATTGAATTTCAATAAATGACAACACACCACCTGCACAATTATAGAGACCAGTCAGAAACCTTGAATAATAAAAGTAGTAATTAAACCACCAATTTGTGATGTGAACAATGTATTGTTGAGTTGTGAAATTCGAGGCATTTCCTAATAACGCATGAAAGTTGTTAGCTAATTAGCTGAGAGATAATTTTGAATAAAATAATTTTAACAAAATAAAAAATAATTTCCCTAAAATTTCACTTTGGTAAAGCTAAAAATATATATGATGTTTGACTAAATTAATAAAAGGTCAGCCATTTACCCACTGTAATATCCCAACCTCAAGGCAGAGATAATAACTAGTGCATACTCAATTGAGAAATGGAAGCACTGATGCTTTAATATTTCTTGTATTGATGATGTAGAGTCCACTCATGAGTGTTAAAACCAAATTAAAAGATTTGACAAACCATGGAAACATGAAGAAATGATACCACTACAACCATTTAGAAATGTGATTGATGTAGAGATGGACAATGAAAAGGCTATGATAGACAAGGATCATGATGATGATTTTGATGTGGTTACAAAATGTGGTGTCTTTGATGTCCTTGCACCTAAAAATAATATAAAATGTGCACTACTACTTAAAGCGATGCATTAGGTTGAAAAGAAAATTGACGTGAGAGTTTAAATATCCCTCAAATATCACATATAATATGCCATTAGGTCAATGGTTTTAATGGAACATTTATTTAAGAAGTCAATAAACTCAACAACCAGATTCTTTTTATAGACTACTAACTAGATGCTATATGTGCCACGTATGTTAGACAATTATATATTACGGAGCAATGGAACACATAAAATATTATAGAAATATAAACACAGAAAACACATAAAATAAGAGAGACACAGATATACGTGGTTCACCTAGTTTGGGCTACGTCCACCTCGAACAGCCAATCCTTCCTTTCTATTATCTAGCAAAAATGAAGAGACACAACCTACAACAAATCCGCTGTAATATCCTCCGTTCTCTCTCACAGTCTCACCTCTCTGTTTCTCGCTTAGAGAATACACATCTATATCATAGCCTCAAATACAATTCCCTCATACAAAGAGAGGGGTTGCCTTCTAGGGCAAAAAACCCTAAACTAAACATAAGTTCTACCATCAGATCATCCGCCTAATGAACGGCCCAAATTGACTAGAAATTACTATACTTTTACAAGGCAATTTTACATCTATTTTTGGCTTCGGGGGCGCTGCCACCGAACCCCCGCCGGGGGACTGCTGGCCCCCAGACCCCCGCGTGGAGGGGTGTACAAACTTCCCGGGGTATACATCCAGTTGAAACAAAAGACCTCTGAACAATCATGCTCCACACACAACAATCTCCCACTTGGAGAATGATTGTAGCAACTCCATCGTTGCTTCATTTACTAGACAATGACTCCTCTTCAGACCTGGCTGTTTCTCATCTTCATCGTCATCCTTGAAGACCAATTGAAACTGAGCATGTTCTCAGTTTCTCCCTGCTTACAACTTTTGTTAGCATGTCTGCAGGATTCTGGCTGGTGTGTATCTTTTCCAGCTTCAACTCTCCATCTTCCAACATTGATCGTATGAAATGGTACTTGAGTTATATGTGTTTAGTCTTGGAATGAAATGCTGAGTTCTTTGCAAGATGAATGGAACTTTGGCTATCACTGTATAACGTGCCCATATCATGCTCCTTACCCAATTAACCCATAAACCTTTGTAACCAAATCATTTCTTTACTAGCCTCTGTAGCAGCAACATACTCTGCTTCTGTTATTGAAAGTGCAACAACACTTTGGATTTTTGAAACCCAACTAATAGCTGTTCCACCAACAGTAAATACATATCTTGTAGTGCTCCTCCTATTATCTCTGTCACCTACCATATCTGCATCAACATATCCCTGTAGAGAAATGTTTGAACCACTAAAGCATAATGCTTGATTTGTGGTACCTTTCAAATATCTGAGAATCCATTTCACTGCCATCCAATGTTCCTTTCCTGGATTGTTCATGTACCTACTTACAACTCCCACTGCATGTGCAATATCAGGCCTTGTGCAAACCGTTGCATACATTAAGCTTCCAACATCTGATGCATATGGAACTTTAGATATATAATCCATGTCTTCTTGGGTCTTTGGGCACATTTCCTTACTAAGTTTGAAATGGCTAGCAAAAGGTGTACTAACTGGTTTTGCATTGTGCATATTAAATCTTTTCAACACCTTTTGTATGTACTCATTTTGAGACAATGTTAATTTGCGATTTTTCCTGTCTCTAGTGATTCTCATACCAAGGATTTGTTTTACAGCTCCCAAATCCTTCATTGCAAATGAATTTGTCAATTTTATTTTGAGCACATTTATTTCCTGCATGTTAGACCCCGCAACAAGCATGTCATCTACATATAATAACAATATAATATAGTTTCCATCATTTTTCTTTTTCAGATAAACACAATGATTAGAGTGACATCTAGTATAACCTTGTTCAGACATAAACTTGTCAAATTTTAGATGCCACTGCCTTGGAGCCTGTTTTAAGCCATACAAGCTCTTCTTCAATCTGCACACTAGTTTCTCCTTCCCTTTCACCTCATATCCTTGTGGCTGCTGCATATATATCTCTTCCTCCAAATCCTCATGGAGAAAGGTTGTCTTTACATCTAACTGCTCAAGATGCAAATCTTTAGCTGCTACTAGACTTAAAATAGTTTTGATTGAAGTCATTTTAACAACAGGAGAAAATATTTCATCAAAATCAATACCTTTCTTCTGTGCAAACCCCTTCACCACAAATCTAGCTTTGTACCTTTGTTTTCCTCCATCTTCTTCCTTCAACCTGTAAACCCATTTATTCTTCAATGTAGTTTTTCCTGCAGGAAACCTGACTAAGTCCCAAGTCTGGTTGTGCATTAAGGAGTCCATCTCTTCTTCCATGGATGCCTCCCACTTCTTCCTGCTTTCAACCTGCATTGCTTCTTCATAACATTCGGGTTCACCAGAATCAGTTAACAATAAATAATATAATGAAGGAGAGTATCGTTCAGGGGGTCTACTTATCCTGGTAGATCTTCTAACACCACTTTCAGGTGTTTGGGGTGCCTGTTGCTATTGTGGTGGTTGCTATTTTTGTGGTTGTTGATTATTATTATTTTTAGGCACCTTTACTTTTTCAGTGATTTCGTCAAGAACTGCATATTCCTTGTTTTCTTTTTCTTGCTTCTTTTCGTGCAACTGATTCTTATACAAGGCCTTTTCATTGAATATTACATCTATGCTCCTAATGATTTTGTGATTTTCGTAATCATATAAGCGATAACCAAAATCATTAACACCATATCCAATAAAGGTACATTTCTTTTACTTTGCCTCAAGCTTTGTTCTATTTTCTTTATCAATATGGACAAAGGCCTCACAACCAAAAGGCTTTAAAAAGGAGTAGTTTACCTTTTTACCTATCCATGCTTCCTCTGGAACACCACCATCCAAAGAACTTGAAGGCCCTCTGTTTATTAGATAAACAACAGTATCTACAGCATCTGCCCAAAACTGTAAAGGCAATCCTGCATGCAATCTCATGCACCTTGCATGCTCCATGATTGTTTTGTTCATCCTTTTTGACACACCATTTTCTTGTGGTGTTCTTGGAACTATCTTCTCTCTGCGAATTCCATGCTCTGAATAGTACCTATCAAACTCTTTGCTGCAATATTCACCTCCATTGTTTGATCTAAGACACTTCAATTTCTTTCCTGTCTCAATCTCAAACAAAGCTTTCCATTTCTTGAAAGTATCAAATACATCAGATTTATTCTTAATACAATAAATCCAAGTTTTTCTAGTTGCATCATCAATAAAGGTAACATAATAATGAGAGCCACCGAGAGATGATACCTGAGCAAGTCCCCATACATCTGTATGCACAAGCTCTAATTTTTCACTCTTCTTTTCTTTCCCAACTCTGAGATATCTGACTCTCTTCTGTTTTCCATAAATGCAATTTTCACATAAGTCCAAATCAACATTCTTCAAACCCGGCAACAAATTCCTTGAGTGAAGAATCTTCATCCCCTTTTCACTCATGTGTCCGAGCCTATGATGCCATAATGCTGCATCTGCTACTTTGGAAGTTAAAGCATTAACAGAGTTAGAAATACCACTGCATAAATACAATGTACCAACCTTTTCGCCTTTTGCTATTACCAGGGCTCCTTTGGTGACCTTCCAAGCTTTATCTATGAAAGTTGTCACACAACCTTCACCAACTAACTGCCTTGTTGAAATCAGATTTTTCTTTAGATCTGGAACATGCCTTATCTCCTTTAGTAGCCATTGGTTTCCATTCTGCTGTTTTACAAGAACCTTACCCATTCCAACAATTTTTCAGGGTTTATCATCACCCAAACAAACTTGTCCAAAATCTCCTTGAACATAGTCATGAAAGTATTTCTTATCAGGTGTGGCATGGAATGAGGCCCCTGAATCTACCACCCAGGAATCAGTAATATTATCGAAAGAAAGAATCAAAGCATCTTGTAACACCTCACCTGTCACATTTGCTTCATGATTGTTTTCTTGTTGTGCATCTCCTTCTTTAACCTTCCAAGATCTACAGTCTTTCTTTAGGTGTCCTTTCTTTCTGCATTTCCAGCACACTATCCCCGATCTGGACTTGGATATGCCTTTCCTTGATTTACTACGATATCTTGAGCTCTTTCCTCTTTCCATTTTTCTTCCCCTAGACTCTGCACTCAAAGCATTACCCGATGTCTCAACGGAGCTTTTCCGTCGCATTTCCTCGCTAAGGATAGCACCGACAACATCATCAAACTTTAAAGTACTAGATCCAGAGACAAAGTTACTAATGGCCATTACTAAACCATTCCAACTTTCTGGCAATGAGCACAAGAATAACAGAGCTCTAACTTCATCTTCAAAGTTTACCCCTATAAAACTTAACTAACTTGTAACTATATTAAAATCATTTAAATGATCTTGCAACAGATCCACCTTCCGACATCTTCATATTAAATAACCGTTTCATAAGAAATACCTTGTTTGAGGCCAAGGGTTTTTCATATAGTTTCGACAACGCCTAAATCAAACCCTCTGTCATTGTTTCCTTCGAAATGTTGAAGGCGACTGATGCAGCGAGGCACAACCATATTGTTCCGAGTGCCTTTCTATCGAGAAGGTTCCATTCTTCATCTTTCATAGCCGTCAACTTCTTTGCTTTTCCGCTCAATGGTAGGTACAAATCTTTCTGATACAGATAATATTCCATCTGCATATTCCATAGCGAGAAGTTTTGGCCATTAAATTTCTCGACCCTAAACTTACCATCTTCTACCATTGCTCCCACTCGAACGAGGAACCCTTCTTTCCTGCGAGTTTATCAGCCAAATAGACCTTCGGCTCTGATACCAGTTGTTAGAAAATTATATATTACGGAGCAATGGAACACATAAAACATTACAAAAATATAAACACATAAAACACATAAAACAAGAGAGACACAGATATACGTGGTTCACCCAGTTTGGGCTACGTCCACCCCGAACAGCTAGTCCTTCCTTTCTATTATCCAACAAAAATGAAGAGACACAACCTACAACAAATCCGTTGTAATATCCTCTGTACTCTCTCACAGTCTCACCTCTCTGTTTCTCGCTCAAAGAATACACATCTATATCACAGCCTCAAATACAATGCCCTCATACAAAGAGAGGGGTCGCCTTCTAGGGAAAAAAACCATAAACTAAACATAAGTTCTACCGTCAGATCATCCGCCTAATGAACGGCCCAGATTGACTAAAATTACTATACTTTTACAAGTCAATTTTACATCTATTTTTGGCTTCGGGGGCATTGCCCTCGAACCCCTTCTGAAGGACTGCTGGCCCCCGGACCCCCGCGGGGGGAACAAGTCCCCCCCGCACCCCCCGCATGGAGGGGTGTACAAACTTCTTGGGGTATACATCCGGCTGAAACAAAAGACCTCTGAACAATCATGCTCCACACACAACAACATATACATGTTATATGTGCCCCGTATAGTCATTTGGTCACCATAGCTTGATTACAATTGAAATGAGTCTAAGAAGAAAAATTTCTAAGAGCTAGAAATGGAAATTGTTACTAAAAAATAATGAAACAATTCATGAAAATGTGCAATTGACATATTTCATATGAATGGAAAATTACTCAATGATCATTTCTTTGATTGGGGTTAGAAAATTGAATTATTACTTAATATATATTGATGTTTATAACATTGGGTTATATTAAATTTGAAGTTCAATGAATTTTGGAGCATGAATACATCTACAAATTACTACATTACTACATGTGAAATACATTCTCATGTTCAAATAAATTAACATCCTCATATTTTTTTTAGTGTACATCATAATGATTGTTATTTTCAATTTATTTATACTTTAAGGTTTTCTTGCATACTAATCTCTTTTTTTTCTATTTTTTAATGTCATAATTCAGTTGTATTGTATTGTGATTTTATAATTGATAAATGGGTTCAAATTATCTATGATCACTTCAAAATATCTTCCACACCACATTACTTATTAGCATTATCATAATTTAGATAAGATGGTTTTAACATATGTCCATGGTGTCTTAGATAGATGGTGATCGGGTACTCTGTTAAAGCACTCCTTAATGTGAAGTCATCGGTTTAATTCCCCGCCCCAATCGAGGTGATATAGTGGACATGATGAAGATGTAATCCTGCCAAGTTTACAAAAAAAAGGATGACTTTAACATATGTTCACCTAGAGAAGACAACTTGATTTTTAAAATTAAATATATTAATCTAGTGTTGAGGTTATATAGTATAGATGACTTATTGAGAATTTGCTACTTCTTCTATCACTATATGAATATTGTTTTTTACAATTGAACAAAATTTAAAAACAGATTCACCTAAAAACCATCTTAACTTAATATTCTCTCTTTCTTCATAAATGATACATGTTATGTATCTCCTACTTTATCATGATTTTCATTACTATTTCTTCTCAATATTGTTAATGATTTATGAAATATTAACAAATCCTCCTATACTTACATTTCCGATTTTTATTTTTAATTCAAATAATAATTTTTATGCCTTCATCCTTTATATGTTTCATTAAGTGACCTTGCTGATATTTATTGATATTTATTTTATGAATTGTAGTTTTGTGAAAATTAATATTTTTATGTATTTCATATCTCATCTAAAATATTTCATTATTTTTAACACTTAATTAATGCATTCCCTCCAAAATCCTCTGCAAAATCCTCTGCAATAGTACTCTTATTAAATATCGTAATACATTTTCTAAGACTTTCTTCATCTCATTTTTCTCTCCACAAATATTTCTAAGTTACGCCTTATTGCATATTGATCCTACTTTCACAAATGATCCTGTGATTTCTCTGTACTTCATTGTTTATGTGATTATGAATCGTTTCTCTTGCGGTTTATTTGTTATTAGCCACTTTGTATAATTCTTTCCCTATTCCTCATTTTTTCTTCTATTAAACTCTCGTGAATTCTTTGTTCATACTTTTGGTGCTTTTACGATTTTCATAGTGTGACAATACCTATTATGTTATCATAATTAAAAAATACAACACTCATTTTCGACCATATTCGGAACCAGTGGTATTGTCACATAAATTTAATTATATATTTTTAGTATTGTCTTGAAGATGAATCATATTAGTTAATTTGAAATGTTGATCAATAACATGAAATGTTATTAATTTAAAATACATTATAAAAAAAAGAGCATATTCTTTGTTATATTTGTACATTTTCCTTGTAATATGCATTAATATAATATTGATCTCCAAATAAATTTGAAATATGTTAAGAAATTAATAGTTTAATGGGAGTGAATATAATTTATATGAGCACAAACCATTTAGATTCCATCATATTGAGAGAAAAATGTCTTCTCTACAATACGTTGTTGGACCAAAGATAACACTAAAACCAGGGGAGGAATTGGTGTGAGAGCAATTTAACCATTTCACAAATTTTCATAAATGAACAAGTATGTACTTGTGCATCATAACCATTTGCAACATATCAATAAACAAATCAATGCATCATGAAGCTATCATCACATCAGTAAGACATCAAAAGCCATCACATCAACACAAGTAGACACAAACTTTTACATGGAAACCCATATGGGAGAAAACCACAAATTTTTCTTCTTATTATTCTTCAATTCATTACATAGATTTGCAAGCACTGACCCGCTGGAGGAAGCCACTCCCAATATATGTAAGTTGGTACTTATAGTAGGATACAACCTAATTGAGGCACCTACCTTGAAATTTCGCAAGCAACAACTCACTGTAGGCTACAATCTGATTAAGGCACTTATCTCAGTGATGAACAAGATATGATCTACTCTAGGCTCCAACCTGATTGAGGCACCAACCTTGATGATGAGCAGGCTCTGACCTGCTCTAGGCTCCAACTTGATTGAGGCACCAACCTCAACGATGAACAAGCTACTCTAGGCTACAACCTGATTGAGGCACCAACCTTGATGATGAGCAAGCTTCAACCTACTCTAGGCTCCAACCTAATTGAGGCTCCAACCTTGGTGGAGGCACTCACCTCCTTCTTCAATCTCTCATGGATCTATTTTCAAAATATTTCAAATTGGATCCACTGTCATCATCTATAGTTTTTCGTCATTGAATCATAAGTAAAGTCACAATCTTCAACCACAACCTACAATCAATCTCGCTATCATCATTTTCACTATAATCATTGCCACTACAACCATTGTCACAACATGAAAATATTGTCATTGCAATCACTACCATTGCAAAAAATATCAATAATAGTAATATCAATCATTGTCACTAGTTGTCATACTGTTGTCCATACTCTGCTCCAACAAGTTCATTAATCTGGTCACACAAACTACTCTTAAAATGTTCTTGCCACATATCCAAAGCCACTGCAGCCTACTCATACACCCTTAAAACCATGTAATAGATATTCTGGTCATCAAATATATGTCAATAATTCTTTTCATACCTTCAGAAGCATCCACCTTTAATCCTTGATCATCATGTCTCTTCCGAAATCCAATCTGGGCCAATAATAAGCCCAAAACCCATAAAAACTATGCAAAATAATATATTAAATTAAACATTCTACGAATTTTCTCTTTTTAGGTGCGCTTCTACAAATTGCCACTTTCCAACATCAATGCCACAAACTATACACCACTAACTTGTTAATAGTGTGAAAGAATAATGATTACATATAAAAATAAAGTGTAAACCCAACCTTTCAATTGGCGAAGGTTGAACCCGCAAACTTGGGCATGTAACCAAAGTGCCTCGCCAATCCCGCTATGCAGTGTTAGTTGTAACATCATTCTCTCCGATTTATTTTTTTGTGAGTGTTTGTTGACGGTGCTGGACCCGCCAACATTCAGGGGACCTCCCCGGTATGAAGTCCCAATTAGACCTCACATCATTTGGTGTAGGAGTCCCATCCAATATGAAGGCTCGGTTGCCAAATCCTTAAAAAATTTCCTTGGCTCTAGCTGTCAACATGAGAGAGTGATGCAATGGTGTCTTTAAAAAGTAAGGGGGTGTGCCTGGTGAGTGTTCAATTGTAACTATGCCAATGTTATTCTGTTGTAGAAGGGGGATAAAAGTGAGCCTCTAAGTGAGAGGTAATAGTACCACCTAAGAAGAGACACACATGAACATGAAGGATCCGTCTGACATCTAGTGGAATGGTACACAACAGATGCGACAATCGTTACAAAAATATGAAGAAATATATGTCTAGTATCCCGAAGAATAGACCACAAGTATGGGACAACAATAACAACCATTACATCACATTCTCAATATTATAAGCACTAAAATAACTAAAATAGTTGGACTATCTCAGCGCATGTGAAAACAAACATGAAATATAAACCATGTTGAGGGCTCGATGGAGGACGTATAACAACAAAAACTACATGGAGAGCTTGTGGAGCCATATCTTTGTGATTTTTTGTCCTTTTGGAGCTCAAGAAGAGTCTACCTAAGGGTTTTTGGACATTCTGGATCCAATGGTCACCTCTATTTGCTAATTTGAGCACATCTAAAAGAACTTTTTGCAGGTTCAAGTCCATGGGTGTATGGATCAATCAATGTTTTGGAGAATTTCTTGAAGGTGTTTGAGCATGGAGAAGGCCTTGTAGGGGTTTTATTACCTTCAGAAGTTTACTATAACAATTTTTACTTGCAGGGTTCAACTCTTCTATACTTTTCTCACTATGTCTTGTTGAGGAAATTTTTATATTTGTCATTCAATGTGGAATTGAAGTGCTTATATGCTCATGCTCATTTTAAGAACGAGTATAAGGTATTTGTAGGAGAAACCTTGTGTCGTTTATGTCTTCATGATTGACTATAGGTTGTCATGATGTTTATCTGACTGTTCTTTGCAATATAATATTTCCTTGAAGGAGAAATAGCCACATGTTTTATTAGCAAACTTTTATGTACTCCTTTTTCCACTGAATATATGAAGCGGTCTAGCTATGTTGGCAAACCCTGAGATGTAGCCCACGAGGGGTGAAATTTGTCAACAAATCCTTTATTCCACTCTGCATGAATTCTTGTATGAATTATGTGATATTGTGTTGCTTATGCTTAAGTTTACATGTGAAAACAAACTCATAACTTGAAGAGACCTTTCGGAAAACCTGTTTTGTGCTAAGACCCATTTTTCCTTACAAAGTGTCAGAGAATGATCCATGTTTTTAGGAAGAGGAAATTGACCTCCTCCTCCATTTTCAGATCAATTGGTATCAGAGCCTCATCTGACCAAGTTGCAAGAATGGGCAAGAAGAGTCTCCAAGAGTTAGAGGAGATGAATTTGACTCTTCGTATGGAGAACATTGAGTTGAGAAGAATGCTAGCAATGGCTGAAGAGGAGAAGAGTCATATGCACCTTTAGTTGTAGCATGTGCTTGAGGAAAAATTTGTTGAAAGATCCACTCCCGTGATAGCAAAAGACACCTCCAAAATGAAACTAATATGTGGGCATGGTTCACACAGTAGTTATGGACCATATGATGAAAATGGTGCATGTTCATTTTACAAGCATGTGCATGGACAGTTGATACTATGTGGGAGATATACAGTGATATTTGGAGCCTAAATTAAAACAAAGCAAATTTTCCATATTTTTTACTCTTTTAGTCATTTTAGTACGGGGCCATTTTACAACAGATGGAAAGTAATTTTACAAAACCTAAGGAGATTTTTGTTAAGCACGAGCCATATAACAAAAACCTCTTTCAGTTTATTCACAGGTGTCATGGATTGGGATATGTGACTAGATCTTTACAGCGCATTTTCACAGATTTAAATTTTTAATGATTTTTTGTTTTAGAGATGATTTTGTGGAACAGATTGCGAGCTACTGGAAGCGAATTTCTAAAATTTGAGAGAGGTTTTTCTCCAGCATGACCTTATATACAAAAAAATCTTTCATTTTTGTAACAGGTGCTATGGTTTAGGAGATACGAGTTCATCTTCAACACTTATTTTCAGAAATTCGGCCCAAGTTTAATGTAACTAATTCTATTTTGAAGAAAATGGTTGAGCTCAATCCCTTTGTACAAGGATGAGAAAATGTATATGTTTTATGAATTTTATAGTGTAGGGGTTGGATTTTGGTAGAAGGTTGGATACTTGGGATTGCTTGGTAGTCTATTGTACATTTCATTTCTGCAATTTTGGCAAAGGAAAGACCAGGTTTTTGCAGCACTTGCTGGGATCCATGTGGCTCTATGTTTTGATGGTGTTTTTCTCTATGTATTTGTAAGTTCACTGATGTTTATGTGTATCATTTTCTCTTCTCTTGTCTTCTGCAATTAGACAAATGAGTGATTAAGGTAGAATTCATTGGACTGCTATGCTCTGCCTTGACATTTTGTTTAATTCTACATGTTTTCATCTATTTGAGGAGGACCCTTGAGACTTTCTTGCCCTCCTTAGCCCCTCACCAGTCTGATCCATCCATTCATTCAATCTAAAGCATCAAAACTACTGCCTATCTTGCCCCTACCTGAACTCTGCAAAAATCTGGCCTCATCCCCGGACCCAAAATTTGCCTTTCCCTTTTTCCAACAAAACCCCCAAAAACTCAAAACAAATCCTTGTACTTCATACCTAGCCTAAAATTAGTTTATATTTCAGTCATCTCAAGCCCCATAGATCATATTTTGCTGATATTGACCCGGAGAGAGCCCTCCCCTATCCTCGTAGGGCTCGCTACGAGGTTGAGCGTGGTTTGATGTGGACCTAGAACCTTGTCTTTTCAGCCTGAGGCAAATCTAGGCTCTAACAGACTCGATTTGGAAAAGGGAGGTGTTTCATTTTTTAACGAGGTTGACACAGTGAAAGAACTATCCTCGGACATATGTTTCATTTTTTAACGAGGTTGATATAGGAAGAAACTATCCCCAGACTCCTTGATTCATTTTTTAACGAGCTTTACACAAGACAAGGAACTATGCTCACATTCCTTATTTCATTTTTTAATGAGGTTGTCACAAGACAAGGAACCATCCTCATGTCTCCTTGTTTCATTTTTTAACAAGGTTGACACAAGACCAAGAACTCTCCTCACACGCTGTTTCATTTTTTAACAAGGTTGACACAAGATCAAGAACTCTCCTCACACGTTGTTTCATTTTTTAATGAGTTTGACACAAAAAATGAACTATCCTCGTATGCTGTTTCATTTTTTAACGAGGTTGACACAGAAAAAGAACTATCTTTGTACGTTGTTTCATTTTTTAATTAGGTTGACACGGAAAAAGAACTATCCTCATGATTTGCTCATGGACCATACGAGAACATGGCTCCCAAGAGGTCCTCACTAGACGAAATAACCACGCTCTGGGAGGAATACATGTCATTTGGTACCAAATATAAATGAGGTTCCAAAGCCCCCAGTACATAATGTACTATACCATCTACATGATCATCAGCAGATGCGGAGACAGAATGGGTAGCCACATAATTGACCTGTGGTGGGGAGGGCACTGCTTGCAAACAAGAGCTGATAGGGGATGGTGGTTGTAAAGGAGGTGCCTGGTGACTAATGAACGACAATTGATCAATGGTCATTATTCTCCCTTCATGCGGAAAGCAAACCACATGGAAAAGTGAAGAAATAAGAGCTCCCATGACATAAACATAGTCGCGTCCAAGGAGAATATTGAAATCTAATGGACCTTGGACTACCATCACGTCTATATAGATGGTCTTTCCTCCCAAAGTAATAGGGAACTTCGGAAGGATCCCTAAGGGATGACTGGTTCCTCCGTTGAAGGCCAACAGATTCTGAGTGATAGGCACAAGCTGTGGGGAACCCAAATCTTGCCAAGTAGTAGAAGACATGATGCTAATAGATGCACCTTCATCTAATAGAGTGCCATGTACTACCATATTATAGGCTTGTACTGTGATCTGGAAAGGCACATAAGATGGGAGGTGAAATGCAATCAATTGACTCCAATCAAAAGAAGCAACAAAACTACTTGGTGGGGGTATCATATGATTTCCCCCATGCTGTACAGGAATAGGAGAAGGACTCTGCTGAACAACTGGGATGGGAGGGTCACTCTTTGATTCATGGGAATCTGAGGAGACAAGAAGAACATGAGCAGTATGATCACTACTCTCTTCAGGAACAGAGTAAACAACTGAAGACAGAGCCAAGTCAACACTCTTTTCGACCAATGGCTGGTCGGGAACAGACAAAAAAGAGTCATGCTTAGGAAGAGTAGGATGAGCAAGAGATGAATCCAAGTCAATCTCTTTACCAACTAGGAGACGGTGAAAAGAAAGTCTCTGATAACGAACAAGAAGTTGGGGTTGATTGTAAGGTTTTCCAAAACTTTGGAAGCTTTATCCATAAGAGGACAAAGGTGAAGAAGATGCTCTCATTCACATAACCTACAGGGGAATCTAATCTTCCCTTTCTCCCTACCATCGCTAACTGAGGGTGCAACATCGACATGTTCTCCAGAGGTCGATGGGGATGGTCAATCTAGATTTTGAGACCATACCTCTAGGACTCTGGGAATTCCAGGACAATCTCGAAGGAGATGGTCACCCTTACATAGCTTGCAAGGGAATCTAACCTTCCATGGAGGACCAGAATGTTTGTCTATGGGAAGTGCATTTAGAGCAATAGCTACACGGTTGGTCTCTCACTTATCTAACTTCTTCTTCTTCTTCTTAGCCTCCTAGTTACTAGATTTGAAACTTTCACCAAGCGAAGTAGAAGAGGAGGGTGAAGAAATAGGGGAAGAAGGTGAGAGGTCAACTTTAGAATCAATGTGATGTGATTCAAATGAAGGAGATGTTTGGGCAGCAGTCGGGACGCTCGGGACCACCGAGGTCGAAAACAACCAGACAGGTAAACCAATGGTTAACCCTGGAAGGGACAACATTGCCATATAAGGAGCACCAACGTTTCCAAAAGAAGGAAAAGGACCAGGATTCCCATCCGAGGGAAATCCTTGACTAGTAGATTCTGGAAATGTTGCCATTGGAATCAACCCTAAAGAATTACTAAGGAATATAACTTTAACCAGGAATATTTCGTGGGAAATTAATTTTAGAACACTGAAACAAAAATTTTCCTCTTCATATTTTAAGAGTCGAGAAAAGGACAAAAGGTGACTCTAGTTGCTTTTGGAGTTAATGAGCTCGAAAGGACAAGTGCTCGGGGATATTTTAAATTTAAAGAGTCAAAATGACCAAAGTGACTACTCAAGATAATCTAGGTAAAAGGATTACCAGGTAACCGTGAACTGCAAAATACCTCCCACCGAACCGAGAAGTACGGGCAAACAATCTCCTCGAATGTTGTGTTCGGTGTATCACATTTACAAGGCGGAAAACTCGGCTTCCTATGGATAAAGGATTGTAGACCTAGTGGGGTCTCCCTTTATATACTTGACGGTACAGGGAGCACAAGTCCGTACTAGCGCTGTCTAGTGTGGAAGCGAACGACATCTGCTAGGTTTAAAGACGTTGGAACACGTCTCTAGCCTAGACTTCTAAATGTGAGCATTAAGTTTCAATGCTTCCCTAGGTTAATTTAATAAATTTTAATGGTTGATCTTGAATTAGGTTTCAGTTACAACGCCCTACCGTTGTCATCTGAAAACTCCTATATGCAGCTGTATGAGAAAAGAAATCTTTCTTCGATGAAAGTTAACACTAATTGAGGTATAGAGAGCACACAATCAATGCAACAATCAAAGAATGAAAAATTTCACTTATGCATGTCATAAATGCACTTAATATTCCTATAACAACATAAGAAGTTTCATTTCATTTCCAATGCTTATGATGATGTAATTCTAGCTTCTTAATAACGCTACTAATGCAATATTTTTGCTTAAGTAAACTAGAATGATGTTCTCCTTTTCATAAAATGCAAAATGAATCTTTCACATAAAACACTTTAAATGAAAATTTTCACAATTTTGAACAAACAAGAATCAATCAAATCCAAAGTGTGATAAATGAAACTAAAAACAACCTCCTCCCTAAATCGAACAAACCAAACACATAAATGTTGCTTCAATTGAATTACCAAGCAATGTAATATATGCTCAGAAAGAGAAAAGAGACACTTGAAATAAGAGAACAAATGAGACTCTTTCATTCATTCAATTGAAAATGAAGCAATGAAGATGTTGCGACTGAAAGATGAATTAAATGAAGCAGAAAATTAGAAACTTGACATATTGAGTAAACAAGCAAATGAACGGTAATTGACCTAGATTCCTTAAGGTCATAGAAATCATCCAAAAACTCAAAAGAATCAAGCAATGAAACTTCAAACCAATCAATCAATCAAAACCAACAAACAAAACAATATAGTCACTTCTAGGCAAAAGAAGAGAGTCTGAGGGTCAAGACACACTGGCACTGGAATGGGATAAATTTTGATTTTTTTCTTAGCTCAGAGATCGGCACGACTGCCTAACTGACAACTAGCACTGATTGGCACAATTGACACGACTGGCCAGACTACTTGTAGCACTGATCGAGGGATTCAAAGAAAAAATAAAAAAGAACTTCACTGAGGGCTAGACTCAACACGTCAGAGGGTGGGATAAACCAAACAAGCCACAAACCATGCTAATGAAGCTTTCCAGTTAGGGAGAACACGAGAAAATGAGCTAAGAGGCAGAAATTAAGAGGGCAAGACACACTTGTTATGATCTAGGGGAAACCCTGATCTTCACCTACAGGAATTGGCGTGACGTCCTAACTGGCAGCACGCACCAAAAAGGGGTTAGCATCACTGTTTTTGAGAAAGTCGTGTTGATTAGCACGATTGTTAGAAAAATAAATGCGCTGACTGAGGATTCAAGAAAAAAATAAAAAAATTTCAAAGGCTAAAACTAGAATTGCCACTGTAAATTTCAGACTCAAAGCAGTGAATGAGGAAAAGCATAGAACACTAAATGAAAATGGTGATACTAGAAAAGTTCACACAAAACCATAAAATCAAAATCAATCAAACAGAAGGATTGGCTCCCTAGTGGAGTCGCCAATTTGTGGTGAAGTAAAATTCTAAGTGTGGACACAAACAATTCCTCTAGCTCGAGAGCGGGTCTAGCCACAAACAAGACATTCTATGGAAGATTTCCTTAGGTTAGAACCAATTAAGAGGGCCTACCTCTTAGTACGCTATCCGTTTGATGATGACCTTGCTTCCTTGCTCCAGCTATATTTCATTCCTTCTTGTGAACACCTGAAACAAGTAGACAACAATAGACAACAACCATGATAATATACAAATTGTATTCAACCTACTTAACAAGTCAAGAAACATTAAACCATAAACATGTGAGATGACATATTATGTAGGAAACCAATCAATAGTTGCATTTATATTAAATCAAGAAGAGATTACAACCGTTGTCTTGACGTTGCTGTTCTCCTTCGACAAATATGGGTTCCCACACACTTCCGTTAGCATTCCATGATGGCCTCAATAATGGTAGTTTTAAGACTATTCCCTTTAGACTTCAAACTAAACAAAATTCACACTTCTCCCTCACACACAACTAGAGAGCTACAACTATGAATAACTTGCTGATTTCTCCAAAATCAAAACTTCAACCAGAGCATAATTAGAACTAACTTGTGCTCGGGAAAAAGGGAGGTTTATATAGCATGGATGGAAGGGAGATGGTTCTTCTTCTCATGGGAGAAGGTCTTATCTCTTGAGGTAGTTCCATCCTAATAGGGGAAAGGAGCCCAAATTGACCTCCTTGACTCCATCTGGCCTAACCATTTACCAGACTTTCGTTATGAAGCTTCTAGAGCTGGAAGCTTCGGCTCCTTATTTAAAAAACTTTCCAAAAGAGGATCGACGTGACTGGAAAAAGGCTCAATCACTCTGGTCGGTGCTAGGGACAGTTGTAATCACTGCATATCGATGCGAGGAGGACACGGGTCATTAACACCGATCTTGTAAACGGGGAAATTAGAAGATTTGGGAAAAATGATGCAAAGGGGAATTGTTATGCTCATGAAGAGGGACACAATGGGAGTTTCTTCATGATGGAAAAGAATGAAGGGTTCACTGTAGAGGTCCTCTAGGATCAAGGAATGGGGAGTACATGGACAATGACAAATTGTTGTGTAACACCTCTTTCTTTAGATTCGGTCAATAGTAGAACTTCTTAACTGCTATCAATGTCTTATGATATCCCGGGTGACCTGAATAAAAATTAACATGAAATTCCCTCAATATAAGCTTTTTGAGCTCACTATTGTTTGACACATAGATTATGTCCCTAAATCTAAAAAAACTATCTGTCGTGATATGATAATCCACATCCTGTTCACCTGTACCCTATTGCTATAAACTGTGCCTAAGCTTCGTATACTTAACATATTTTTGTCCTGCCTATAAGATCCAATCCTATAAATCTATCCCATATGAGCTCATAATTCATATGTGATTCACCTGAACTCTTCTGCTAAGAGCATCTACAACCATGTTCTCCTTTCCCTTAATGTACGTGATATCGAAATCAAACTCAATGAGCGTGGCCAACCATCTAGCCTACCTGGCATTCATATTCAGTTGGTCAAACAAGTAACTCAACCCACTGTGATAACTCATCAACACAAACCTCCTGCTAAGAAGATAGTGCCTCCATATCTTCCATGCATGAATTATCGTTGCCAACTCAAGACCATGTATCACATAGTTCTGCTTGTGCTCATTTAGTTTCGTTGATTCGTAACATACCACCTGTCCTTCCTGCATTAGTACACAACCAATTCCTCTCTTGTAAGCATTTGTACACACCACAAACTCTTTATCCAGGTCTACAATATTGAGAACTGGAGCATTTTTCAACAACTGCTTTAACTGTTCAAAATTTGCTGCACATTCCTCTGTCCATGGAAATTTATTTCCTTTCCTCTGCAATGATGTAATAGGATAGGCAATATGTGAGAATTTCATGATGAACCTCATGTAGTAACCTTCTAACCCCATGAATGATCTAACCTATTCCACATTCCTAGGAGTTTCCCATTCCATGATAACTCTTATATTTTTCGGATGCACTTCTATGCCCTCCTTGGAAACAACATGCCCCAAGTAATGCACATATGTTTGAAATAAATTTCATTTACTAAGCTTGGCATACACATGATGCTCTCTTAGCAATATCAACATTGTTTCTAAGCATTCAACATGTTCTTCTTCACTCTTAGAATATATCAATATATCATCAATGAATACAATCATAAATTTATCCAGATAAGGACGCAATACACTATTCATCAAGCACATAAAAGTAGTTGGAGCATTAGTCAAACCAAAAGGAAACACAACAAACTCATAATTCCCATACCTGGTCTGGAAAGAAATCTAGTAGATGTCCTCTTCTTTGATGAGTACCTGATGATATCTTGATCTCAAGTCCACATTTGAGAACATTGCTGCTCCCTTCAACTGATCAAACAAGTCATCAATCCTCAACAACATATACATGTTCTTAATCATCACCTTGTTCAACTGCTTGTAATTAATACACAACCTGAGACCGCCATCCTTCTTCTTCATAAAAAATACAAGTGCACCCCACGACAATACACTTGGCCTAATTTATCCCTTGTCTGGCATTTACTTTAATTGTAACTTCAATTCCACAAATTCTGGAGTGCTCATGTTGTATGGTGCCTTTAATGTTGATGTTGCCCCTGGTACCAACTCAATAGAAAATTCCACTTCCTTGTGAGGTGGAAACTTCAAATCTCTGCTAGGAATACATCCTGAAACTGCTGTAAAACCAAATACCTCTTCAATACTTTTGCATCCTCAACATCCTTACCTTTATCACTAGAAATAAGCACCACAAACAATACACACCCTTTCCTGTGACTACACTTTTCCTACATAGTTGTAACCATTCTAACTGATGTTGCCTTCTTCTTAACCTGTAAGATTCTCTGTTCTCCATTTTCATCCAAGCACTCAATAGATTTTTCATAGAAAACCACCTTAGTCTTGTGAAGATACAACCATTCCATACCCAAAAGCATATTGTATGACCCCAACGAAAGCACATTCATATGCACTGACGTAGTCATACCATTAAGCTCAAACGTGCAAACTATTACCCAATGATGAACTCTTCTCTTAGTACCTGTAGCCAGCTACACTAACCAAGAATCTACATGCACTTATTTTCTTAAACCATACTTATCCATGAAGTCAGGGTTAACATAACTATAAGTAGATCCAAGGTCAATTAGAATGGAAACAACTTGATCACAAAGCTTAGTGTCAATCTCGATAATAGATGCATGGTGATCCGTCTGCCTGTTATCCAATGCTACATAGATTTGAGGAATGCTCTGTCCAACATCTCCAACTGTTTATGCCTCCTGAGCACTGTAGATTTGAGGTTTACCACCCTGATATAATGGAAAATCCCTCTTGAGATGCTCCTTTCCATATATCTAGCACTACAAATTTCTCCTACCATCACCTTTGTTCTGCTACTCTCTAGGTTGTGATCCATGTCCCTCCTCAACTGCATTAAATTTCTTGTAAGGAACAAAATTCTCTTTCTCACCTGCATCCTAAGTTCTTGTTTGCTTTGGTGGCCATTTACCTTTAGTATTTCCATTCCCTTTTGAACCTTGCTTAGATTCGTTCTTATGCTTTGATTTCTCATAACAGTGCTTCAAATTCCCAATTACTTCTTCCAGTGACATAGGCTTATCATACTCAATTCAATTCTTAAATGCTAATGGCAATACATTAACAAATATCTGAATTTTTGCTTTCTCATCCTTAAGATATGGTACATACCTCAACAACTTCGAGAATTTAGTCATGTACTCCTCATATGTCATCGATCCCATCTTTAGCTCATTAAACTCCTTTGATTTATTGTCATAATACCTCTCTAACAAGTACTTCCTAAAAAGTCTCTTGAATTCAAGCCAACTAAACTCCTCTGTCTTGATGTCTCTGATCCACTTCACATCTTCCCACCAAATGTTTGATTTCCCTTTGAGACTAAAATAGCTATCATGGCCTTCATGTTCTCTGTTTAATCATGCAACTCAAATAATTTTTTCATTCCAAGCAACCATGCCTCTGCATCTTCCAGATTCTTCAACATTCCATTGAATGTAGGTAGCTTGGCTTTCTTGAACTCATCTGGAAAATACCCCCTATCACATCTCCTGTAAGGATGATAATGGTAATGACCATGATACTTGTCTAAACCAGAGCTAGAGTAGAACCCATGTCCATTGCCTCTCATATTAGGTGTATCCAAGAACCTGCCTTCTCTGACTTTGTCATCTCTATCCAACCTATGCCGATCATGAGATCGACTACCATATGCTCCATTAGTCTTGTCCTCCTGTTCATAACTAATCCATGGTTGTCTGTGTCTTTGCAAATATGAAAATCTATGAAAGATGACTACATTGGCCTCTTCTTGTTTCTCTTATGCCCTGGAAAGTCTCTCCTGTGACTGAATGACCCCGTCATTATCTTTTTTGCAACTTCTTATCTCTGCCTTCAAACTTCTCAAGGTGTCTACTATGTTTGGAGAGTACTCATCTCTTGGCTTCTCATCTGATTTGTAAGGGAAGTCTCATGAAATGTAATCCACCATTTTGCTAATCATCTTTGATCTTCTTCTTCTTGCAAGTATACCATGTCAGCTAAACCAAAATATATAACATAATCAACATACCTTAGTGAATTTCAGGGGAGGCTATCTCTTCTACAAAATCAGTCTCGATTAGAACGATACATGTATAATCATAATCACATCAATATACTCACACCATGCATGACAATACTAACTGCATACCAAGAACTCATGCACGAAAACCATAACCATGACAATGCATGCATAAAAACCACATAGAAAATTGACATGCATGCATGACAAACACATTATGCCCATCCAGTCCAAGTATTTAACCATGCTTTGATACCAATCTGTGACCACCCCTCCCATATATACCCACTTTAACTTACTTGCCAGGGTAAACATGAGAGGAGGAGCTACTATGACATGAATCTACCTCCTAGATAACATTAAAGAAATGGAATCAATGAGATGAAATGTTACTGACCTTCCTCAAGAGCTACAGGACCCACAAGAGCTAACCAACCACTCTAGGTGCCCAAACCTTGAGTTAACTTGCCTTTTCAGTGATCTGATCTCCTAGTCACTTGCATAACGAGGCAAAACAACAATTGTAACCCTCCAGTCTCATGGATAACCCTTCCTCCTAGCGGCTGTAGTCCATATTTCCCAGTTCAGATCATGCGACCCTGAAATCTGAGCCACTTTTTCAGGGCTAGAATACAGACCTCTGCCTAGAACTTGATAGAAATTTCCAGTATGATGAATGACACAAGGAAAAATCCATTAATGAAAAAATTAGTCAAAAACTTGACATAACTAGACCCAACCATGACAGACATTCGTCAAACACATTGTGAACATGTAATTTATAGGTCATAAATGCATATTTGAACATAGAGATAAGAAACTTATCTGAGATTCATCAGGAAGGTCTATTTCCCTATCATAATAGTTGCAATAAGATCTATTAGGTCATGCATTCAATAACCAATCATTTACCAATCAAAACATGATAAGGACCATAACTAGAAACTCTCATGAAACCATGTTTATAACTAGCATATAACCAGAATAATAACAATGATAGAACAACCATCAAAGCCACATCATGGCAAGTACATTTACCCATAAAATATAAGAAAAGTATAACTCTTATTGTCATATGCAAAAGCCAACCAAGTCAGGGACTTCCGCCTACCACCTGACCATAGATTGGGCTAAACCAAAGCTTTCTTTCATCCAATCACCCCCATGCCATATTCCAAGCAAGAATGTGGGACTCACAACAAAACAACCAGGGATTCCTCAAGCTTTACCACAATCCCACCAAAACCAGTCAAGGGACTCCTAGGCCCGAAACAAGAACCTACACAATCGTGCTTTGCCATAATCCTGCCATTATCAGTTACGAGATTCCTAGGCCCAAACAAAGAAACATATACTACCAGGATTTACCGCAATCCCGCCAAAACTGGTCAAGGGATCACTAGGCCCTAAACAAGCTTGGATGCCTCCAAATTTCTTCACCAATACCTTAAGAAATTTTTTCGTCTCCACCCTTAGGATTTACCGCAATCCAGCCATTACCAATAAAGGGATTTCTAGGCCCTTGAGAATTTTTTTGAGACCACCATAGTTGGTTCCAAAACCATCTAGAAATGCAAAGCTAAAGCAATGTAAGAACCCCATCACACCATGGCTATTCGAAAATAGCAAGGCAAAGATGAAACCACTTTCTCCCCTATAAAAACCCATGCCAATGACAATAAGGGAAAAAAATACACAGATGCATATACCATGCATGCCAAGACTAGCAAGGAAATCATACATGGAACTTGATACTTGCAAGTAATGTCGTTGTAGCCACTTGATCAAACTCTTCATTGCTTGATCTTTTCTTTCCTTTGATTTCTTTTCCTTCCTTTCTGCAATGCTAAAGTGATCCAAGAATGCTTTAAGTGTGCAAGATTATGAGAGAGAGAATAGAGAGAGCTCCAAGATAAAACTGACAGATGGTTAAATTGAAAAAATATGTGAATTGGTCCAAATAATCCCTTTTATCACTGAGGCCTCTATTTTCTTCAATTTCGTCTATTTTCCTTCAATTTCCTTCTCACATGCAACTTGTGACCTTTCACCTCCCTTTTCTCCTATTTTCCATTATTTTCATAAATAAATTCCAATTAATGCCTCTTTGGCAATGCCTTTTCCAATTTTCCCTTAGCCATAATAAACCAAATGAACACCGATTAGGATGTTTTTCCCAACATTCAACTTGGAATACGTGTCCCATGACCTTGGTCTTATTTTGTCTTTATTAACTTTATGACATGAAATTTTAACCTAAGGCTATTACAATTGCATAGGAGGCCCTACATTCTATTAAAACCAAAAAACATAAAGCTGCGATTCTCAAAATGGATTTGAATAATGCTTTTGACAAAGTCAATTGGACTTTTCTCAGACTTTTACTACTTCAGATAGGTTTGGGTGTGGAAGTCACCAACTGGATAATGGGCTGCGTGACTTCAACAAATTTGTCTATATTAATCAAAGGCTCTCCCTCTAGAAAAATATCTAGCACTAGAGGCCTAAGGAAAGGATGCCCTTTGTCACCTATTTTATTTCTACTGGTAATGGAAGGATTGAGTCGCCTTCTCTTGGAAAACAAATAGAAAGGCATAATTACAGGCATAAAGATTTCACAATACCATCATATCACACATCTTTTATTTGTGGACGATGTCCTTCTTTCAGGTATAAGCACTATTACAGAACAATAGGGTTTTTACAAAGCAATCAATAAGTTTTGCAACAAAACATGAATGGAGATCAACTTGAAAAAATAATCCTTCCAGTACTATTATGTCAATACATACATCCTCTTAGCTATTTAGACATTTCTTCCCCTGAAAAATATCCCCCTGGAAAGTGGCATTAAATATCTTGGTTATTTTCGTAAACAAAACAATTACCATATAGGAGACTGGAATGGCTAATTAGAAAGGTTAAGCACAAAATTAATGTATGGTGCTACATTTGACTATCTTTAGGGGGGAAAATGATTCTTGTCAAAGCAGTGCTGGAAACCATCCTTGTTTATTAGCTATCTCTAGCCAAGATTCCCTCTACCACTCTCAATGCCATTAGACAATTGATGTTCAAATTTTTATGGACAGGGAAAAACAACAAGGAAGGCTTACATCTTGCCAACTGGAAATCTCTATCTACTCCAAAACTCCTTAGAGGTTTGGGATTAAAAAATATTCCATCTTTTGCCAAAGCCTTATCTCTAAAAAATATGTGGAGAGCCTTGTTTGGTAAGGGACTATGGAGTCAGATTATAACAAGAAAATATCAAAAAAAAAAATACATTCATGGACTATATCAGAGGATATGAAAAAAAACTGATTAAAGGAGGCTTTATCATATGGAAATCCCTCACTGCATCCTTCCCCCTTCTCTTTAGCTAGCTAGCCTGGAAAGTCAAGGATGGAAGACAGGTTATCCTAGGCAAGGACCCCTTCATTGGAGGGGCTTGAGTCTATAAGTTCTCTCCTGAATTAACCACTCTTCTCAACTCAAAAGGTTTGGTCCACCTTCAAGACATTAAATAGAGAGATTCTTCTAGTTCTGCCAACAATTATTGGCTATCTTCAACAAAGTTGGGACTGTATTGTAACTTGGTCAAGGAATGGAAGAAATTTATATCAAAGATAAATTGAAATGGAGTTAGACTTAACAACTCAAAGGACTATCTAATACAAAGCTGGGACACATCCTTCGGGGAAGTAAAAGCCCGCCTGGATTAGGAAGCTATAGTATTCTCAGAAGTAGAATCAAATAAAAAATGGTGGAACAAGTATATTTGGAAATGGCACATCCCAACAAAATTAAAGTGCTTCACTTAGTTGGCCCTCCACAATAAAATTTTGACTTGGGAGAATCTTCAAAAAAGAGGTTTTATTGGACCAAATTGTTGTACGATATATAGACAACATCAATAAACTGTAGACCACTTGTTCACAATTTTCTATATTTCATAGGGAATATGGGACACCATTTTCTTGACCATGGGCATTAGCACTTACATAAGATGGTCCTCCTTTGAGGAATCTCTTTTCTTCTGGGCCAAGAAATCAAAACTCCTCGGTCCTCTCCCCATCTTTGTGGCCTGGGGAATTTGGCTCCTCAGAAATAGAATCATCTTCAGAGATGAAAGAGCTTGCCCACATTCTCAATCTTCCAAGATAGTTGCACATTTTATAGACCATATCCATGAGCACCCCATAAAGGGACTTAGAAGACATATTTTTCCAGTGATCCCTCTAGATGCTTCTATTGGCTTCTTCGACGGGGATGCACAAGGGAATCTGTGTGGAGGAGGGGGACTGATCAAACTATCTGAGAACAGATCCATCCAATATAGAATTGGTATTTGACCTGGAACAAACACCAAAACAAAGCTCATAGCTACTTGGACTCTCATGACAATTGCAAAGCACAGAAACATAAAAAATATCTTGATCTTGGGGGATTCAAAATGTGTAATTGATTGGCTAATAGGTGCAGAAAAGTTAGAAGTATTAAATTTGGCTACCTGGAAACACAGAATTGGAGAAATCAAAGGACACTTCCAGGATATCCATTTCCAACATACCTACAGGGAATTCAACAAATGTGCTGACAAGTTATCAAAAATTGCTCTATCTCTGGGGCTTTGACACATTCTAATTGAAGATCTGTTAGGTAGTCAGATTCTTAATTCCTTCCACACAACTCTAGAACATATGGACCACCTCTCATTGTTCCAACAGGTGTAGAAGCAACTCCCAAAAAAAATAAATTTGCAAACAATCACAAAGTTTCTACATAAAGTAGATTGCATAAATATAGTCTACAATTCTCTTTTTTTGTGTTTCTACAACACTATAGTCCACAACTCATTAAATTTTGATGTAATCTCTAATGATGCATGCCTGTCCATATTATATATGTTCCTCACAGTGCCAACATTATAGAATTTTTGAATAGCAAAATATAGGACTTTGAAGCCCTCAGACAAGGTGCCAATGATGTATTTTATGCAGAATTGCTGTGTTGTGCACAGTCTAGGGAGAAATATTAGTTTTTGCCAACAGTCAAATGTAATTTTTTTGATTCGTAAGAATAAAAAAAAAGTAGTTTTTCAATGAAAAAAAGAAAGAGAAAAAGAAAACAAAAAACAAAATAGCTATTCATTACATTTTATTCCACATTTATACAATATTTATTTGATCAAAATAAACTAAGTTAAATAAAGATTGTTTTGTGATCTTTTCCTTATTTTTGATAACTTAAAAATATCAAAGTTAAGTAGAAAATGAGATATATTCCAATTAATATTGACACTATAAAATAATATTAGTTGGGATTAGATACCAACTAATTAGATTTGAGAATGTAAATAAATTTGTGTGTATAATTTGGTTTTGTAGTGTAGTAATATTAAGATGGATTCTTTCCAACTAATGTGAAATGAAATCATACTTTCATTTCTAATTGGTCATATTGTTCTATTAAGTTGTGATTCTTTCCAAATAATTGTTGAAAATAGCAACAAGAAATGTTAAAAATAGAATCGAGAAATTCCAATTTAATTTGTCTTGAATTAAATTGTGAATTAAAATTGTAATTCTTTTCTCATAGCAACTTGTAATAGTTAACTAAGTTTTAGGGGTCCAGTATGAGTTTAATTGTGAGTTGTAATTAGATAACTCAGTTTACCGAGTTAAGTTCAATTAAATTAGTTCCAAACTATTTGTGGAACTAATAGAGAGTTAACAATCAGTTGGTGCACTAATGCATCTACTAGTGCTACTCCAGTTAATAGAAGATTCCCTCATCAGAAACTCATGCATGTCGATTCTGAGAAAGACCCAGTTGAGAGTAGAGTGCAAGGACAATGTACTATTAGTTGTATGATTTACTGAGTTGTATAGATCATGCATGCAATCAGGAATTCAACCTATTGTGGATTGCACAATTTTGGACGCACTAGATTCCCATTAATATGGGCTATCCATCCATAGGAATTGCACAAGGAAACAGGGGATTGGAGAGCAACATAAGAGGCTAAGGTTTTGCTTGAGCTTGCTTGTGAGCTGGGAGATTGATCATACTAAGTTCTGGGATTGTTCTGGTGAGAACAAGAATTTTATTATCATTTTGGATTTATGATTTAATGCAATACAGATAGTGGGGTTTTGAGCTGTGGCTTTCCCAAGATATTTATTGTGTTATGTTCCATTGATTTATATTCCTCTTGCTCTAATTATTTTCATCGATCTATTGGCTTTTGCTTGTTGAAAGTAGAAGTAGATTCTTGTCCTGTGCTTTAGTAAATTGCATGAGCTTATGAATCTACAGGATTTTCTACATGGTATCGGAGCTAAGAACAATATACTAGAGGAGATTTCAAAGTTTTGAGTTCAGGGTTACAGGTGAAATTTTAATTTGCAATACATACTTCAGGATCAACAAATGGCATTCTACGGTTTGTGGCTCGAGTATGCCTTGGATGTCAACTCAAATTATATAGCCTGGAAGGATAGGACGGAGGCCGTGTTGGAGGATATTGGCTTGAAGGAATTCATTGATTAGGACATTCCTAAGCCACGCACATCAGATGCTTATAATCTAGTCGAATGGAAGAAGTGTGTGGCGAGGGCGAGGTGGATAATCCTCGACAGAGTTCGAGACCACATTGTCTTGAGTTTCCATGGGAAGGAAACTCCACATGCTATGTGGAAAGCATTGAAGGACTACAAGGCCTCTGCACACTCAGCTGTAGAGCCTTCTCCTACTCTATGACCCAAGACTCAATTCTACACTTAGATAAGACTCAATTGTTCATCCTTCATTCATTCATTGATTCCTTTTCGGTTGATTTACAACTTAGAGCCTCACTCTATTTGTACAATCCCATGGTTCGCAGACCATGGGTGGATCTCTAAAGCCGACATTACATTTACAAAAATGAGGGCGGACAACCCTATGACTCAATTACAAGTTCGCTCTCTGCGCCCAAAAAACACGGAGTCTTTACATTGGATTTGGTCAAAATTTGGGCTTTAAGCCCCAAAACTTCCCTTGGGGGATCCCGCGCCCAACATAATGTCATGATGAACTTGGAAGTGTTGGAATTATGGTTGCTGAGGATGATATGGTGAGTCTTTCTCTTCTAGGACTCCCAAAGAGTTGGCATAGTTATCAGGACTCTGTCAGTGGTTGGAAGAAGCTTCCCAATTGGGAATGACTATGGTCGGATTTGATGCAGGAGGAGATCAAGAGGAACACTAGAGATGGGACCTCTTCCAAGGAAGTGGAAGAGGATTTTGCCTTAGCGAGTAAGGAAAAGTAGGCTAAAGAAAAGAAGTCCCAAAGAGAGGAGGGTGGAAAGAAGATGGAGTTGACGAAATTCAAGTGTTTTCACTGTCACAAGCATAAGCACTATGCCAAGAACTGCCCACAGAAGAAAGAAAGCAAGAAGGAGCCGACAATAGTGGTAGTAGGTGAAGCTCTAGCTTCACAATTCGAACTTGATTTCACTCTCATTGCATGCATGGCCAACACTGTCATGGGAGGCATGTGGTATCTTGATAGTGGTGCCTCATTCCATATGACGGGGAATAGAGATCTCTTTAGTGATTTTGAAGAGAAAGACCTCAAACAGAGCATAGATTTTGGAGATGATGAGAGGTATAGAGCTACCGAGATCGATATGGTTACCTTTCAAAGGGATTCTGGGTCCCCTCTCAAGATCACAGATGTGATGTATGTTCTAGGACTAAAGAAGAATCTTGTTTCAGTTGCGGTATTGGAAAACCATGGCTATGATGTGGTTTTTAGTAAGGGAAAGGTTTTCCTTAGACACATCACCATGGGATAGGTGAAACATATCGGTTCATGGGTCAAGAAACCACATACTCTTGAGGTTCAAGATGCATGTAAAGACTTGAGGAGCAAGGCAAAGGTTAGAGACTTGGTGGTTGAGAGGGAGAGTAAATTACCTCTCAACATGAAGCCCCAGAAGAAGCAATCTTAGAAGTAGTCTCAGACAATTGTGGAGCAGCCATAATTGGAGAAGCTAAGAGGAGACCGAGTGGAGAGATCGACTCAAGCAGAGAAGAAGCAGTCTCAGAAGTTGTCTCAGACAATTGTGGAGCAGCCATAATTGGAGAAGATGAGAGGAGATTGAGTGGAGGCATCCACTCATGTAGAGACCTCTAGTAGGGGGAAATTTCAAGCCAAGTGGGCAGAAGGATCACATGCATCCATACCTCCAGGTGTGAGGTGGGGCGACGTGATGTGGTAGTCCCAAGAAGGATGAAATTGGGCAGGGTCCATTGAGAGGTTTTATCTCATGGATTGTAACTTTCTACAGAAGCCCAAAGTACATAATAGAGGGAGGAATCAGTGGTGATTGATGCAGTCAGAGATCAAAGTGACAGAGGCTAGAGTAGTCAGATACTGAAGAGCACAGAGAAGGGTTGAAAATAGTGTATAAAGGTAGAGTCAACAGAAGCACAAAGTTTTCAGTTGACAGAGGCAATAACAGTCAGAGACTTTGATGACAGATGCATCATACTGATTCAAGTTGAATGTTTTTTTTTTTTTTTTGTTTTTGTTTCTGGAGTTGCTGGAGCAACAACACTAGAGAGAAGTGTTGCATGCAGAACATTCCAAAGGTTTAGGATCAGGATCGAGTTGAATTCCTTTCTTGTTGAGAGGAGTGTTGAAATAGCAACAAGAAATGTTAACAATAGAATCCAGAAATTCCAATTGAGTTTGTCCTTGAATTAAATTGTGAATTAAAATTGTAATTCTTTTCTCATAGCAACTTGTAATAGTTAACTAAGTTAAGTTGACTTAGTTAGCTTAGGAATTTCAAGTTGGAAGTCTTTCTGTAGTCATGTATATGTTCTCCCTAAGTTTTAGGGGTCCAATATGAGTTTAATTGTGAGTTGTAATTAGATAACTCAGTTTACTGAGTTAAGTTTAGTTAAATTAGTTCCAAACTGTTTGTGGAACTAATAGAGAGTTAACAGTTAGTTGGTGCACTAATGCATCTACTAGTGCTACTCCAGTTAACTGAATATTCCCTCATCAAAAACTCATGTATGTCGATTCTGAGAAAGACCCAGTTGAGACTAGAGTGCAGGGATAGTGTACTATCAGTTGTATGATTTACTGAGTTGTATAGATCATGCATGTAATCAAGAACTGAACCTAGTGTGGATTGCGTAGTTTTGGATGCACTGGATTCCCATTAATATGGGTTATTCATCCATAGGAATTGCGCAAGGAAATAGGGGCTTGGAGAGCAACAAAAGAGGCTAAGGTTTGGCTTGAGCTTACTTGTGAGCTGGGATATTGATCATACTGAGTGTTAGGATTGTTCTTGTGAGAACAAGCATTGTATTACCATCTTGGATTTCCGATTTAATGCAATACAGATAGTGGGGTTTTGAGCTGTGACTTTCCCCAGATATTTATTGTGTTATGTGCCATTGCTTTATCTTCCTCTTTCGATTATTGTTTTCATTGATCTATTGGCTTCCGTTGGTTGAAATAAGAAGTAGATTCTTACCTTGTGCTTTAGTAAATTGCATGATCTTGTGAATCAACAAGATTTTCTACAATAATGTGGAACTAAATTATACTTTTATTCCTTGAGTTGGTTATGTATTTCTTTTAAGTTGGAATTTTTTCCAATTAAAATGCATCTTGATCCTCCTTCCACTCTTACATTCAATTTCTTCTCCAGGTAAAATTAATGGAGTTTGTTGTATTAGTTTCTCTTTAAAAGAAGAAGATTAGGGGACCATGAAAGGGCTTGAAGAGGAGAAAGAAAAAGTTTGGAATTGGAGAAGGAGATCAAATGTATGGGTGACATTCCTAATAGTAATGAAATCATTTCTCATTTCTATTTCAATTGTTCTTTCATTTAGATTATTGAAATTTAGTTCAATTATTTTTTATTAATGTTATTTATAAGTTAAAAATGCATAGAGATGTTCTTAATGTGCATCAAGGAAGGGTCTTCTTGGTTGCATAGAAGGGTAGATCCATGACCCATTAGAGTAGAATTAGAGTAGAAGTAGTTTAATTCATTTCATTTATTATTTATTAATGTAATTTATAAGTTAAAAGGCATTGCGATTTTCATCATGTGCATCAAGGAAGGGCCCTCTTGGTTGCATAGAAGGAGAGATCCATGACCCATTAGAGTCAAAGTAGAGTGGATATATTTTAATTCATTTCATTTATGTTGTTTTCTTTATTTTTCTGTGCTATTTGACTTTTATCTAATGTTTGGTGTGCATATTTCAAATTTATTGCACAAATTACAAATTAAATATTAGTTTATTTAAGTTATATATTGAAATATATCAAAATCATGTATTGTTGTAGAAAGGTTCAAACTAAGTTCAACAACTTAACTATGACATGTTATTACAACATTGGTAAATATAGTAAATTATAAGTTAATAGTGAATATGCATTAGTTGTAAGTCAATTTGCAAGTGTGTTTCATTTTAGCTTATGTTTAAATGATTGAATTGTATATTGAAATATTCACAATGGAGTTTTGTAAGAGGAAAGACTAAGCCTTACGCCTCAACATCTAATTGTGCCTTGAGAATCTATATTTTTTAATTTTAGTAATTATAATTTAAGGATGGAATTAAATTGATTTACATGCAATTAACTTCATTTAACTTTTTGAATTACAATGAAATATTCATTCATTGACTTATATCCTAAAATATACCAAAAACAGGGGAATGTTGTTGAAAGGTGCAAATTTTGAAGTTTTAACACTTAATTGCAACTGGTTATTACAACACTTGTGGATATAGTAGGTTATAATTTAGTGACATATTGTTTCTTTTCCACAATCTCATTTCAAATTTGTAGATTAATGATGTGTTTTCCTATTCTTAAAAGCATATTAAATAAGATAATGCAAGTTAAGGAATTGTAAGCCTACACATATAGTGTAAGAGATCTCGCAAGCATCTGAAACCTGATTTGACAATTAATGCATGGATTCTTTAATTACTGAGATAATTAATTAGCCCATTATTTTGGCATTGTAGATGGGGAGATGTCAAGGGATCAATAATACTTGTATTTCTTTGAGATTGGACATGGTATCAAATATCCATATAGATGATTTCTAGCTAGATTCTCTCGAAGTTCCTACATAATGATTTATGTTTAATTTAGGTCATATAGATGTTGAGATGTTTTTTTTTCTCAATAAGAGCTACGTACAATACTATTTTTTTTTTTCTAGGAAGTTTGGAAAGTGGAATAAGGCATTGGTGAATAAGGCTCCCATCGGAAAACAAGTTAAGGGAAATTCATTTCAAGAAGGTATGTTATGCATTGATTGCATTTATAAAAATTATAAAACTTAAGTTTTGAGTTAAAATAAAGTAGCATTTTTATTTTGAAATTAATCTTATATCTTAGATAATGGGACACTTCATGGAATTTTTGGAGTTTCCACAATGATTATGGAAGGTTCTCATCATATCAATATTATGCTTTTAAGAATGACACTGGATGGACTCTTTGGAGTTCTCATAGTGGTTATACCAATATTTCATTATAGGAAGGTGTTTTTTTTTACATTGTCCTAAGGTTATATCATAAATTAGAGAATTTGATATTTGAAATTGTTGGTATGAGGATGCCTTACATTGGAAATTATATGCATTTGAAAAACATAATATACCTAGTCATAATTTGGGATAAAAAACTGTTTGTGATAATTTTGCAGAATTAAGGATTATTAGTCTTACTAAGAACGTAGTTGGGATAATCAACTTTTGCTAGGTCAAATGGATAGATATTTCAAACATGTTTCTAAGGGAGATATTTCTTAGAATATAGTTTACAACCTAACTTGAATCATTCCATTTCAATATTGAACAAGAAAGTTATGCCCAAATTTTTAACTATCTATCCTAAATATGCATTGCTAAAACTTTGTTTTCCTAAGTTGTTCATTAGTACATTTGACCCATTAATTCTTCATATTTGTAAAAGATGTTTCTACTCAGAATAGCCAAATAAATATACTTTCACTTCCCACTTAAATGAAATCAATTCAACATTATATGAAAATGTTATGCCCAAATTAGTTGCTCGCTATCCTAAAAGTAACATTGCTAAAACTCTGCCTCCCTAACTAATCATTGTCACTTTTGACATAGAAATTCAAAGTATTTGTAGAACTTATTTTTAGTGGAGATTTCTAAATGAATCTATTTTCATCTCCCATTGGAATGAAGTCAATTAGGCATCAGATAGAAATGTTGTACTAAAAAGAGTCATTCTTAATCTCAGTTGGAAATTAAAAACAACCATGTTGTATAGGCTTTTATTTATCATATTTGACATATCAATTCAAGACATTTTTAGAACTTATTTATACTGGAGATAGCCTTGGGAATTCACTTAAAGTTGGAGAAGATTTCAAAGCAAGGAGACAAGTATCTAAACCAGGGTATATAGTCTCATCAATATGCACCAAACATTCTTTTATGTCTTAAAGTTGTAGTACAATGTCATCCAATACCAACCAAATCTCCTCCTTCATATTATTTCTATCCTACAGAACTCTACCCAGTAAAGCCTTTGTACATCAATGCAAATCAATGGCATAAATATATTGGTTTTGCCTTCCATAGGTGTGACCAAGATCCAACACCCATGCAAACAATACCTCCATCATCTTTGAGTTAGATAAGCATTGACACTCTCCCATTAAATAGTTTTCCACTCCATTGGTTTGAGCTTTGATTTGCGAGGGGATTTGCTCATTGAAGAGATGAGGTAAGGCTTCCATGTGCGAATGAGCCCATGTCCCACCTGGTGAGCCCATACCTTTGCCTCCATGGTAGCTATGTGCTCTTTGATGAACCATCACAAGAAATACAATGGCATGTAGTGAAACCCAGAACCAGATTGCAAGGGAAGAAAAGATCGGGAGTGTAACAGTCCAAAGTAAATATAAAATTAATTTCCTAATTAAAATCAGAATCAACAAATAAGTACATACCTATATTATCTGTGATCAATGTCTGCCAAATGACAACAAGGTTTTGGGGATGACTCTCCACCCAACCGTAGGCTCAATTGTGCAAGGATTTGCTACAACTAGCCACCCCGAGCCCTCAATCAACGTACTACTGCCAGTGACTCCTAAGTCTTAGAACTCCATTCTCCCAAGAGAATGCAAGATAGAATCTCAGAATGATGGAATGCAAGAATGCCTCTCATCTTCCTCACCATCTATTAAATAGAACAACATTGGAAGGGGAACCACATGCACACACTCCATGTGTCTACATGCAACTTTCTTTTGATTTTTAGCTTTCTTGTTTTATTTCTTTACTTTTCTTTTGATTTTTAGCTTTTCTTGTTTTATTTCCTTCTTTTTGATATTTTTCTTGTTTTATTTCTATTTATTCTTATTTAGAGTATTAGTATGGTTATTACTATTTTTATTTTTATTATTTTTATTTATTTTCTTTGTATATATTTTTAATATCATTTATTATTTATTATTTTTATTATTTATTATTAAGTGATTTATTTATTATTATTTATTATTTATTAATTATTTTTATTATTTATTATTTATTATTATATTATTATATTATTATTTATTATTCTTATTATTTATTATTTATTATTAAGGGAGGGATATTACATATTCTCCCCCTTTAAGGAACTTCGTCCCGAAGTTATGTTGAATTATGTATTATTTATTATTTATTATTTTATTTACTTCCTGTTGCCAACACCCTCTGCTGAACTAGTATAACCAGCAGGCACCGAAAGTCCCCAACACCCCGGGAAATCTCAAGGAATCTCTGTCCTTTTTCCCACTTTCGGCACCAGGCTAAGCTTGACCCAGTCTGTATCCTAGTCCAAGGCTGGCCCCAAGGCTTGCGCCTGACTCAGACCTCATCTGCCCCAAGACAGGCATCCGGTTCGGTACTCAATGACCCCAGGCATCTCGCAAGGCTGGCCCACTCCCTCCACAACTACGAAGGCGCACAACCCCAGGCATCGAAGTCCTTTACATCCCTTCCGGACTTCGGCATCCCAATCCAATAACAGGCACCTAGCCTAGAACACCAGGCACTTGGCCTCCTCAAGATGGTGCCATAGCTCTTCAAGAGCTATCCATCAAGAGCTATACACAAGACAAAGGAACCACTGGCATATGTAGTGTTGATTGAGTTTTGTCCCCAGCCCATATGGTGTTACTTATTCTCCCTCGTGCGTATGGGCTCGCACGAGATCATCAACTAAACTGGCCCTCTCGGACCATTTGTGGAGTCCCGTGAATCATATGCATCCAATGCATTAACCATACCATCATAGTATCATAGGAAATAATCCACATGCCAACTCTTGCATGTCATCATAAGAACGTTCATCTTTGTTAATTGCAACATTATGAATAATAAGGAATTGCATGCTCATGCATGTCATAGATTTGTACAGAACTATCGCATGCTTCAGTTATACCATCAACATAATTATATTAAAGACATATCATGACTTCTCATAAATGAACCACATGTCAATAATCCTCATATTATAGCATCATAATTCCTATGCCACGTTATGCATATCATATCCATCATGAGTATTGAACATTAAATACCTATCATCACTTAGTAAATGAATATGTCAATATATCTTGACATAACATCATAATACCTCTACATATCGCTACTATCGTATGGATACCTTATCACTATAAGAACCATATGTACATCATTATCTTCCTACCATGATAGCATGAAACATCGTCAATATGTTTTCATCAAGTTGTCAATTACTTTTCAATAATCAGTTCGACTTGTTTCTACTAGGTAGTTGATTATTTACACCAATGGTATAATCATCTAAGTACATTGTTAAATTTCACATGAGCCTCATCATCTTGAGTCTTAATCTCTCGTCATATATTCTTCCTAGTGATAGCATCATTATTTAAATCATCTATCTCAAAATTAAAATCCTTTGATTTTACATCCATTTACCCTTTGGCTTACTGATTCCAATACCGCTATATGCAATTGCATATAAACATTTTTTCATCATGATTTAATTTTATATCATGCTTAATTTACTTGCAAGGATTTGTTAATCCATGTTGACTTATTTAACAATCATCACTTCATCCACATAAATATTTTCTGATCTCGTCGAGTTCGTAAAGTTCGTATCTCAATACCACTTGATTGCTTTCTCATAAATTCAGTTTCATCAAGTTGGGCAAAAGACTCTTTCTTATTAAATAGTATCATTATTTTAGATTTTGAAATAGTTGGAAACACTACTACCATCATTGTCCATGAGAAACTTAAATGTGGAAACAACCTCTTTTAACGTTATGGAAAGTCCTACTCATGAAATAATGAGTCAAGTACAATCTCTATTAGTTGACTTTCACTTCTTTTGTCACTATGTACACAATCCTTCTCAAGGTATCCGTCTAAAATTTCTAGCAACATTCCTTCCTATATCTTCCTCATTTATTATCATTTGGTCATCATGCAACTTCACACCTTCACATTTTTAAAATATGTAGATCATCATTATGACCATTACCAATCATGTTTCTAGCTCTACTCATTAATACCTTTAAAAGAACTTTCTTCTTGATAGAACATCCCTTCATTTTCTCCTATCTGATATTCATAGATATATTTTTCTTTTTCTCCTTGTCTTGATTTCCTAATATTCCATGTCTATTGGCTTCAAAAATGGAAGTTTCTTCACTTCCTTCTATTTTATTAAATTGACTTGAATTTCTCACCTCCAATCATTGTGGTTTTTCCTCCTCTCCTATAGCACTGATATACCTTGGAAATGTTGTTACTATTTCCAACTTGGGTAAGACCTGATAAATAAATTCATTAAGATAGCTACCAAGTGTAATCCACTTATCTTTTCCTGTTTTAAGACATCAACATAATAAAATCTCCTTATCATACGTCTTGTTATCCATAATTCATTCATATAGTTAGTCACCTATGAAAAACTTTACAATGTGGCTCTCCCATTGTTATAGATGTTGTTATGCACACAACTTATCTTTTCCAATCATTCTATTTATCATACCTTACAGGTTCCTTAAAATAACCTTCATTATTACCCTGATTTTTCAAGTTCATTAGTTGATTGCCAATATTTTCTTCTTTATGTGCATCATCCTTAGATAGACCTTATAGTGATACCTTTAGAGTACCAAGTCATGATTATACCAACTCTTCCATTATGTTCTAAAATCGGTTGTTTCTTCTTATTGATTTCTTACCCCTGTTGTGATACTTCTTCTCTACGATCCAAGTTGGCCATAATCACATGAACTATCATTAGCAAGTTTCTCCTTTCCATTTCTCTTTCGACATCTTTATCCACTATATGTAATTAAACTTGAATCACGAAACCTCATGTAACATTATACTCAACATCTAAACTGAAATCCAAGTCTGTACGATTTGCCATTGAGAATATAGTAGTAAATGAGCAGATACATGTAATCTGAATAGCAATGGTAGTGTAAAATTAAATTTATTAGATCATATTGAGAGAGTTGTGTTCTTGCAATAATAGACCAGAGAAATGCCAAGCAACTGCTATTGCTAAAGGACAATGAGAAAAACAATCCAACCCAAATAATTAGTGAATAGTATGATCAACATTCAAGGAATGTTATCTCTGTGTTTTTAGATTAGATTGAACAATGAAATAATGAACAGATGCTAGTGAACAATGATCATCTAAAGGTAATAAGATATCAGAGTTTATCCATTGTCAATTGGAACAGATTTCACTATTTTAGAGCACTTTAATTGGTGACAAATTTTAACTTCAATTATCCAAATACTTCAAAAACTATGTTGTAAAATGAACTAGTGGTGAGTGGTTACACCAACATTAGAGATTTGTTACAAAAAACATGCCAGCAATTAGACATCGTTAATTATGGGTAGATTATCACCATCCAAGATTACAAGATTTTTTCCAATGAATCAATGAGTCATAACAAAACTATATACCTTTAATTAGGTGACTCATTTAGAATTTCACTTTTTTATGTCGTTGTAATGGAGAGAACCATTGTAGCACTTTTATTTTTATGAAATAGTGTTTAGAAAATGATAAGAGAATGCAAGCACAAACAACTCAAGAAAATGAGATAGTAGTTTTACCATGTAATGAGATTCTAATGAGAATAGAGAACCAAAGAATCTGTTGTCTATAATGATGCATGGGAAAACTAATGAGTGCACCAAACTTATACCAACCAAACATTTTTAGTTGATCTTCCAAAATAAATGGTGGTACCCCTAGAATTTTAGGTCTCACTTCCATAATTTAATATCCTACTTTTGTAATGATTTTAGAGAAATAAGTTGGTTGTAGCTAGTTTAACAAGTATATCAGAGTCTAATAATAACAAAGTTAAAAAGTTATTATCAGAGTTTATGAATTTAATAAGATATATTTTATCATAAATTATCAATAATCACAATACTTAAACCATAAATTACCATAAATTATCAACAATCACAAATTTGTAGTATAAAACCATGGAAAACATGAGTTAGAAGGTCATAATGATTTCAGAATAAATCTTAGAGAATTGTCTCAATGTATAATCCAAATTCGAATGACTAAAGCTTAAGAATATTGGTGGCATTATTGTGCTAAGAAGGTACTTTGATCTTCGAAAGAAATTTATTCATCATTATATGTCACACCAATATTAATTCCACAGATTCATGATTTTTAAGGATTGAAAATTTGTGCTGTAGAGTGAAATATTTAAGTATCTGTTTAAGCAATCATAACTTATGTTAGAAGAACTAAATGGACTGCTTTTAACAAAATAAATCGTTAAACAAATTTATTGAATGTATCTTGAGATTTTTATGGCTATTAAATAATTACTCTCAGGAAATTTAAGAAATCAAACCATCAAAGAAACATTCCACACCATAATAAGAAGAGACACTGTCATCCGACCCAGAACCGGATTGGATGACTGGGAAGGTTATTCCTCCCCAACACCAAAATAAAATCATTTTATTAATTATATGGCCTGCCTGCAAGTGCACCCGCGAAGGCAACACCATATCGAATACCTAAATTACAATACATTTAGCCATATTAATTGCCCGGATAAGACATAAATTGCCTGCATAAGACATAAGATTGTAAGCTTGCGGCCATGGATATGCGTGTTCCTGCAAATTCCATTGTTCCTTTCGACAACAATGTCGAGAAATATGCACACACAATAAGATCAATAGTACCATTTCCTCATCATAGCCCGATCACATAATCTCCACCCACTCAAATAGCCAACTGCATACTTGGTGGCTCTCCAGCTCACAAATGCAAAAGTTGTTGGCGCTTGGACCACGGTGTTTAACAACTAGCAGCAATCATTGTAGAAGGGCGAGCAATTGTTTTCGTTCATATCAGAAGGAATGCAAATAGATTAGCGGACCTCCTTGCCAATAAAGGGGTGGAAGATAATCTGGCTTTGTGTTAGCTCACACAGAGTTCTCTCTCAATTGTCACCAGGTTCTCTCAATGTCAAACCCTCATCTCTCAAAACAAGATGCTTCAAAAAAAAAATAAAAAAAATACCAATTCACTTGTAATCAAGATTTATGACAAGATTATTAGCTTACAACAATGATTCAATGAAGCATGTAAGGATTAATCAATAAAGCAAGTAAAGGAAATGACAATTAGATGAAAATGTTAGAACAATAACTCAAATGCCTTAATAGAAAGTGCTCTTAAAAATCTTCACTTATAATATGTTATGACAAATGGAGCAAGTGAGAATTATGCAAATGAAAGCACAAGTAAATGATCGTAGATGAGATTACTAATTAGGAAATTAAATATATACTACTTCAATCTAAAACACAAGTGAGATAAAGACGAATTACTCAATGTAATTTAGACCAAATATCCACTGAGATCAAACAATTAACAATGAAGTCTAGATTTATTAATGACCAAGAGAAGCAATCCAATAAATTAGATATGAATACAATGAAATGAAAATTAAATTAAAGAGTTAGTCACTTCCGCAAGAAATCCTCCCTTTTAAATAAGGAGATGGGATACAATAGAAATAAATCTGAAACTCACTCAAGAAAATGTATTTTTATTATGAGATTACAAAGGAATAATCCCTTAAATAGTAAAAGAGAATTTTCAAATGAACGTTTAAATACCCCTCCTGAAAATATTAATGAGAGAAAATACAAGGACTAATATAAACTTTAAGAAAATGAATTTCCAGCATATATTCTACTGGCAAGGAACGAAAAGAGGAATAATGCATTCCCGCATCGTGATTAGTAAAACTAATAATCCCACTTTGAAGATTAAAAATATGGGGCATAATAACTGAAAACGTTGAGTAACTCCAAAATTTAATACCAAAATAGCTTCAGCAAAATAATAGTCAAAATTCACTTGTATTTGGGTTCGGTAAAGTCAAAATAATCTGACTCAACGACAGCTGGACAATCGAGTTAACTCAGTGACAACTCGAGTTATTAAATAATAAAGAAAAATAGACTTCGTCGTTTATGACAAAGCTTGATAACCAAAACTGCTAAGTAGACTGATTGTATTAATTTTAACCATGAGTGAACTAGGCCATGGTGGGCACATGAAACTATATTCGAAGTAACAATTTAAAACAACATGAGCTTTCTCGAAATTTAACTTCCTTCGCAATTGCATCAATTGAGGGGTGGATCACATAAGGATAGAAAACTTGAAAATTAAATTATTTGACTATCTTTCGAAGGACCCAAAATTTAATAATCCATAACTCCGTTCCCTCTGCGTGGAGGCACCCAAAAAAAATTATTGACAGTACCAAAAGTTACCATTAAATAAATCTTATTGCATTTCATTCTTTCACGGAAGAGAATCGAGTATTGTAAATTCGTTTTCATTAAAATTCACATAATATATTAGGAGGAAACTCCCTAAGGTAAAAGGAATAATTTATGGGCTATCACGCAAGGGTTTTAATAATCAAGGAAAGAGGGGCTTTACAAGAATAGAGAAAATCTGGGGTTATGGACAACTACTACTTGCAATTTTTTTTTTATTTTTTTTATTTTTTTTAAATTAAATTATTTCACTTCATTAAAAAAAATATGGATTAATTTAATTAAGGTAAAATAAAAAATTTCTCTTTTAAAACCCCACGTTGTGTACAATTACAAAGCTTTCCATGCCTCCATGGGCTCTACTTGAGAATCCCCAACAATTCCCAAGAAATTTGATTATAAATAATTGGGTGGTCTCTGGATTAATCTAATTGGAATAAACAACCAGTAAAGATGCAGGGGACAACAAGAAAGGGCCCGAATATGAAAATATGTACATGATAAGATTAGCTGTGGAGATTACTCATAGGAATGACTTTAAAAATGAACACCATCAAAATATAACTATGCAGTAAGTATGCACTGAATAAAAAATTTACGTGTATAGCGAGGGTTTGTAGAAAAAATATGCGGCCTCCTGGAAGTAACCATCCTGTAACTTCAAAACAAGTCAAGTTAAAAATTCCAACAAAATAATTTTTTTTTTTCTAAGATGCCCATAGGCCCTAAGGGTTGAGCCAAAGCTCTGATACCATATGTAACAGTCCAAAGTAAATATAAAATTAATTTCCTAATTAAAATCAGAATCAACAAATAAGTACATACCTATATTATCTGTGATCAATGTCTGCCAGATGACAACAAGATTTTGGGGATGACTCTCCACCCAACCGTAGGCTCAATTGAAGGATTTGCTACAACTAGCCACCCCCGAGGCCTCAATCAACGTACTACTGCCAGTGACTCCTAAGTCTTAGAACTCCATTCTCCCAAGAGAATGCAAGATAGAATCTCAGAATGATGGAATGCAAGAATGCCTCTTATCTTCCTCACCATCTATTAAATAGAACAACATTGGAAGGGGAACCACATGCACACACTCCATGTGTCTACATGCAACTTTCTTTTGATTTTTAGCTTTCTTGTTTTATTTCTTTACTTTTCTTTTGATTTTTAGCTTTTCTTGTTTTATTTCTATTTATTCTTATTTAGAGTTTTAGTATGGTTATTACTATTTTTATTTTTATTATTTTTATTTATTTTCTTTGTATATATTTTTAATATCATTTATTATTTAACATTTATGATTTATTATTTTTATTATTTATTATTAAGTGATTTATTTATTATTATTTATTATTTCTATTATTATTTATTATTTATTAATTATTTTTATTATTTATTATTTATTATTATTTATTATTCTTATTATTTATTATTTATTATTAAGGGGAGGGATATTACAGGGAGCAAGGAGAGAGCATAGAGGGAGAGGGACTAGAGCATAGACCAAGAATCCCTGTGAAAAAGCAGTAGGGAAGAACAAAAAATTGCATGCAAATTTATCAGGTTGTTACAGAACCAATGGCAATGACTTAGAGAAATAATTGTTAATATTGTAGGACGATAACCAATGCATTACCATTAAAACCGTAACTTTGCCAAAGATTATATAATACCAAAAACAATACTAAAGAGTCTTGAGCCCATAATTATCAGATGTTGGGAGGTGTGGTGTGAATCATGCATTATTTGTCACCATCATACTAATTAGATCTACCACCTTAAATGCCCACCTGAAATTATGCACGTACAAGCCCAAATGTGATAACATGGGAAGACTTATAAAACTAAAGGATGACACATCGAACCTGTGAATGAGATGTCAATAAGGAGGTATTGGCGTTTTCCACTTCTCCTAACAATATCTAACATTAAAATTAAAATAAATCTATATTATACCATCTCTTTTATAACAACTATCAATTTTCTTTATTTTATTTTATGAAATAACACATACATTATATCGATTTGTATCCCCTCCATTTAAACTTAGTAGTTCTAAAAGTGTATAAAAAACTCCACTAAACTCACTATACTTCTGAATAAAAGAACACAAACGAGCCCCAAGGGTTAGCTCAACTAATCAAATAAGTGCCTCGTCGTTCAGGAAGTTACAGGTCAGTGCTCCTAAAAGTCTTTGGGGTTAGGCTTAGCTATTGACTGTGGGGCTTGATACCCTTGATCAAGCTCAGATATTTCTGTGAACATAGCAACCACCTAATAACCACAAATATCCATAAACCACACTTGAAAAAAAACAAAAACAACAAAACAAACGAAATACTATTTTCTATTGTGTAGTTGATTTATTAACACTAAATTATTATAAAAAGGGCAATGCTCGTAGCGTTGAACGTAAGCATCTCTCCATAAATTCTTAAAATACATTTCCAAGTGTAAAATATTCTCTTTTTCACGTGGAGATGGTCTAATGAAGTGGTTGCGTGGCTTTTCCTATACCCACACGTAGAGTGGATTCTAATTTAGCGAATATGAATATACTAAATTGAATTATTAAAGTCTAGTGCTTCCAACTGCGTAAAATATTTATTGGGTAATTTTAATATTATTTTTATTACATTAAATAACATCAAAGGTGGAGGTTTGTCATCATGTGAAAGCCTTATGATAGAGAGAGGGTTGAATCTTAAGCTTAATATTTTTTTTGATTTAAGGTGGAAGTCACTGTTGACATAATATATATATGATTATTGGCAAATAATGAAGTTATATATATATATTCATGCGTGTTACATATATATATATAATATTAATTTTTTTGGCAGGTGAAGATGATTGTTATTAAATTTTATTAAAATTAATATTAGTTTATTTGTATTTATAAAAAGTTAAAGAATTATTTGGTTTACTTCAAAATCAATTTAGATCTATTTAAACTTTCGATTTATCAAGCGCTAAGAGGGATCAAATCTCTCTACACTCTAAAAGAGGTTTACATCTCAAGAGATTTGATCCCTCTCAGTGCTTGATAGATCCAGAGTTGAGATGGATCTAGGCTGGTATACACTGAAACTAAAAGAAAGTGATATTGCTTATATACCTTCCTGTCCCTGTTTAATTGGGCGTCTATGGATATCAATGTGTGAATCATTAAACTTTTAGGATGAAGTTGTTACTTGCACACAAGAACTGAGGGTGTGATTCATTTTTAATATATAAATTTATCATTATTGTTTAAATATATTATATTTATTATTTATTAAATATAAATTAGTGGATTAGATTGGTGTAAGGTTTATTTTTTATTTTGACTTTAAATTTTATAGTGAAGAGTTGGAGATGGAAATTAATTGTTAGATTAAAAAATATTTATGGCCTATTGAATTTTACAATCTTGATAACAAAATTTCTATTGGAAAACTTATTTTTCCGTTCAACATTAAAAAAATGATTTAAAATCTATCAAATTTCACAATCCCAATAACAAAATCTCCATGTAATAAATCAATTTGTTTTGTAATGAAGACAAGCTTAGTTATATTTTCATGCGTGAATTCAAAGATTTTTAACTATATATTTTCACGAACAAATTCAAAGATTACCAATACATCCAACGGGAATTTCAATAGGAAAATTGTGAATCTGACATAGCATTTCCTAGGTGTACATGAGAGGGTCCAATACTATTATAATATATGAGAATTTTGATGATTGGAATCATGCATTTAAAGTGGTGCTAGTTATTGAGAAAAAGAATTACAATCAAGGTAATCCTTAAAAAAAGAAAAATATATTTAAAAAAATCATATTCAAAATATATATCTTAATGCTTAAGAAACATACTATATGAAGTACATCTATTTGCTTAACATTCAATGTTACAGATCGCTAAGCACAACAATGCCAATTTTAATATAAAAATTACATAATCCTAATTATATGAGGAATTGAACCAAGTTTAGGAAAGGTAAAATACATCTTGCAAGTAAATTAGGTAAAAATTTGTTAAAATGATCCCATATATGTTAAAAAGGGTAAAGATTAATTGTCTTATTGAAAGATCCACACAATCTTCACATTTAGCACCTAAACAAAATCAATATTCCATAAGCTTTGAGATCCAGAGTGTCTGCAAGATAACAACCTTGGCGTATGCCATAATCTCTATAGAAAACTCTAATTAAGCAAAGCTGGCACAAAGCCTAAGTATATTTTATGCTCAAATATAATGATTAGATTACCCGAGTTTTGCACAATGAAATTCCACCCTTTTCATTTCTCCAAATCCTTAAGCCCAAATTAAAATTACACTCGAAACTTCCTTTTAACCGAAAATCGAAAATGTGAGATTGATTTGATTTGTGTGATGTGTTCAATTGATTTTTATATTTTATTTATACATAATTATGTTTTGTTAGGGCCGAAATTATATTAATTACTAATTTTTTAACAAGGGCTCACATTACATTAAATTTGTTTATGTTAAATATTAAATTTTACAAACATTTATGCGTACACATCTCCCCCCATATTGGGTTTTAGAGCACCTCTTGGCGCAATTGTATTTGTGTGCTTAAAAAACCATCACAAAAACATTTGTAAGTCATCATAGTTTTGATTAGTTAAAAGGTTAGGAAGGTCAGTATTATAACATATATTTTGAAATTGAAATCTAATATGGATGTATATCCGGGGGGTTTTCTAAAATAATATTTTTCATTTCAACTCTCTTATTGTCACGAAAAAGACAAATTCTTTCAAGCTATAATGTTTTAGGAATTGTCTGGTGTGCTATATCAATATGGAGTTTGTGACATTTTATTCTTATTTTAATAACGTTGATTTTCTTATTATACTTGTCTTAGGTATTCTAATAAGTTTGCATTGACTTTTAATTAATTTGCAAAATTTAAAAAACTGTTTGCAAAGTTTAATAAAGTTTTTGCAAAATATTAAAGTTTTTTTTGGAAATTAAAATTTAATTTTTGAATTTTTAAAATTCAAATTTCTAATTTTTCATTGGTGGAAGTCTTTGATTTGGCTAAATTCATGAGGCTTAAAATCTATTTGTCAGAATTAAAAATTATTTAAAAAAATTAAAACTAAAAAAATTCTCCAAACACAGAGTGTCCAAACATAAATAATTATCCCAAAAAATGATATGACATCACCACAGAGAACTATGATCAATAAATTATGATACCATCATGTACTATTTAAAGCATTGAACTTTATTAAATAAAACAAATATATTGGAACTGTTAGCTCTGCTACATGCTGCTGATTTTCCAGAAGAAGGAGTCAGTTTGATCCTTGGTTGCTGGCTCAGAGATGGTTTATAATGGTTATCATGGTCTCTCCCTATTTTCCCCGCTACCTCCATTTCCTCCTTTCCTTTAAATTCCCCGTATTCTCCTTTATAAAGCCGATAACCTTTCAAAACCCCCTCATAAACCCTTTTTCGGGCTCCCGGGCTTTTTTTTGGTGTAAAACCTATTAAACCCCGTTACCCTTTGTTAAAAGCCCGAAAACCTTTTTTAAACCCCGTATTAATCCATTTTTGTTTAAACCCCGGTGCAGAGGCCCTAATCCTTTATAACGCACGGATATAATAAAAACATAACCAGACCCGCCCCTTACCCATCACATCAACCAAAACTCATGCTTTAATTCTATGCCGTCCAATCCTCTGCCTGTTGATCCGACGCCATACGCTTCCCCCGCTCCTCCATGTACTATTATCGCCTTCTCCAAAAAGCAATGCGGGGAAACTGCTTACCGCCCTTCCGGTACGGTTCCCCGCACGTTAACTACCGATCATCTTTGCCGCCCGTCGACCGTCCGATCGTCAATCTTGCGATCGAACGACCCTCGTCCCTCCATTCCTGTTCGCTCTTGATGGCTTCCATACGCCAATCTCCACCATCCGATTTGTCATATCCATGGCTAATATTCAATCCATCTTGCCTCTGTGCCTTCCCATCACCTCCCGCCAACAGATCTAGGCCGTCCATCTGATTCATCCAACGGCCAGCGTTCTTTCTCGGCTCTTTGTCCATTTTCAAGGCGTTTTTCAGTGTTTTTGGCTTGACTCATGCACGTGAAGAAGGAAGAGATGATCCAGCGACCTGCGCATTAAAACCCTCAGCTACTACATTCAACACAGTGTACCTCTGAAGGACAAGAAGGATCACCTTGAGCAGATAAATGACTGCAGCAGTTATGGACATTTATTCATGAAACATTCCACCTATTCAAGGAGTACAACAAAGTACTAGAGAATGTCGAATTTGTTAATTAAAACAGTCAGAATGTTTCATAGGCTCATAATAGTTTGTAAATGTAGTTGGTGGTGAGTTATGACCCCTCCACACTTAGGGCAGCAGAGCAATTTTGTGAAAAAATCCATATATACTAAAAAACAAGATGTAATGAGTTTGATGAGTGTTATTCTGTTGTAAGCTTCAACTTCTGGAGACTGTAACTACTGTGTAACCTGTAGCTTCTGGTCTGCATTTCCAGCTAATACAAGCTTCTTTTGCTATTGATTGCTCACTTTCCACTTCTTCTTCTTATTCCAGGTTGTGCCTGTTTTGCATTTATTCATGTGCTGTTAATGTTTAGCATTAGAGGGGCTGTCATCCCACCTCTGTGTTAGGATTTAGCATGTATCATTGAATTTGTTTGTAGGTTTCTATTATTTTAATGCCAGAGAGCTGTCATCCTGTCTGTGTATTAGAAAACAGATTTACAGACCTTTTAACTGGTTGCAGCCGGCCATCACAGGGTCCTGTGCATCTGCTGGTGTGGTCAGTCTTCTCCATCATCACATTTTATTCAAAACTGTGAGTAATTGGGGGTCTAAAGCCTTGTAGTCTGGGGGGCGCTCACCCATGTCTGGGGTCAAGCATAGTAGGAGTGGTTATCTAGCTTGAATATGCAGCGTTTGTTTCATTCATCCACCAATTTATCCAACATTTTGTTGAGTTTGTAATGTTCCCAAGCATCTCTGATATACAACCTAGGAGAGTTTCTTGGGGTGATAACATTAATTGGCGTCGTTGCCGGGGAGAGGAGAATTGAAGCTCAGCTTCCCTGGGAGAACGACACAGCTTCAAGCTTTGATGATAGACAAGGTTTGAACACAGTTTTTGGTTGTAATCATCTATCTGGCGACTCCATTGGAGGAAGACCATCATTTGGCGACTCCACATTGAAGTTCTGGCTCAGTTTGTGAGACACACTCGAAGAAATCCTCAGAAATCTCCAGTTGAACCATTGCCTGACCTTGAGAGGACTGTCAAATCGAAGAAATCATCACAGAAAGGGGCATCAGGATTAGGTAAGCCTAAGAAATCTTATTCATCTCTAAAAGATAAAGTTATTGCTGAAGATTTACAGTTTGAAGATTTAGAGCCCAACACTGTTAATAAGGAAAAATCTTCAGAGATTAGTTCAACCCCTTGTGCAGTTAGTTCCCCTTTGAATCTTAGTATAAAGAAAGCTTCCCATTCAGTCCAAAACATCCCTTTATCTCTGCCATCCATCACATTACTCCCTACCATTCAATCGGATAGTATTCTTCCAAATATTCCAACCATGGCAGGACATCAAGCACCAACGAGAATAGAGAGAATTGTTGTTGCTAGATATGGACCATTGGTATTGCCCGTGCCTTTAAATCCTATGCCTGTGGGAGAATATAAAAAATATATGCCTAAATTCACTGGAATAGAGGGAGTAACAACAAAAGAACACCTAGAGCATTTTTACAGTTATGCTGATAATTTAGATATAAGTGAAAATGATGTGTGGATGAGAGTTTTTGTCCAGAGCATTGATGGAGAGGCTAGGAAGTGGTTCAGAGAATTACCCTAGAGATCTATAACTGATATTGAAGCATTAGATGATGCATTTTTGAAGCAATGGGGAGATAAAAAGGACTTGCTGTATTACATACTGAGTTTGGTAACCTGAAGAGGGAAAATGGTGAATCAATACCTGATTTTAATAAAAGATTCAATCGTATGTATAGTAAGATACCAGCTGAGGTAAAACCTACCCCCACTTCTGCCAAACTAACTTATGCCAATGCTTTTGACTCTGATTTCTGTCTGTTATTGAGAGAAAGGAGATGTGCTACACTGGTAGACATGCAAGATGCAGCCTTAGAAGTAGAATCTAATATCATGGCTGCAGAGAAGCTAAAAAATCAGGCTGACAGAAGGAGGCAGAGAGGTCAGGCTTCTACTTCTTCTACATCATATTCAGAGCCTAAATTAGATAAAATGACCAAGATGATAGAGTCATTGGCTGCTAAAATTTCTAAGCTAAAGGTTGAGCAGAATTCAGGGAAAACAAGGCAGCAAAACACATTTGCTCCAAGAAATCCAAATCCATTCAGAAGAGAAAATGAGCAGTTACAAATTATGCAGAGGGGTGAAGAAACAAAAGAAGAACTGAAGGTCAAAGATCCCTTGCAAAATGTAGTCATGGAGGAGGAAAAATTCGAAGAGAATGAGGATGAAATTCACTGCATGGAAGATAAAGGTAGCACTGCATTTTTGACATTGGCTGAGTATGAACAATCATTGCTGTAGGAACAAGACAGTCAAGAATGGGATAGAGAAGCTGTCGTACAAGCTGAGAAGCAGCAGAGATATAACCTGAGATCAAAGGCAAAGAATGTCAAAAAAATCCTGCCCAAAGAGCCGCTGTCCAAACAGAGTCACAGAATAGTAGGCAGAGAAGACCAGCAGCTGATCCAGTCATCCTCAAAGCTCTAGTTCAAGAAGTAAAAAGTTCTAATAAATCATCTTCTTCTTTCAGCTTTGAGTTAGAAGTTCAGAAATTGAAAATATCTGTGCCTCTGGTTGAGTTGGTGAAGAGTGAAGTGTTTAGAAAGCCCATCCTTGAAGCCCTTGAGCTAGAAACCAAACAAACGTCCACTGACTTTGTTAGTTTGCAAGATGACAAGCCTGCTATTGTGCTCAGTCCTATGATTGAACCTGCTGATAATAATTCTCCATATTTTTATGTCTCATTAACCATTCATGACAAAATCCTTCAAAACTGCCTGCTAGACACAGGGGCCAGCCACAATTTAATGCCTAAAGTAGTCATGGAAGAGTTAGGCCTTGATATCACTAGACCCTATCATGATTTATTTTCTTTTGATTCAAGGAAGGTGAAATGTCTTGGATTGATTAAAGATCTAGCCATTACCTTAACTCAGCTGCCCATGAAGAATATGATGATGGATATTGTGGTAGCAGATGTCCCTCCTAAGTTTGGCATGCTGCTGTCTAGAGGGTGGATTAAGAGACTAGGTGGGACATTACATAATGATCTATCTTATGCAACTGTCCCAGTGTTTGGAGGAGAAAGCAAGAGATTATATAGAGAGGCACAACTGGCATACATCATTAGTGATGAGAAGAATCCTACAAATCATCCTATATATGCAGTGGACACTGATTTTGGAGCATGTATTCTCCAAATAGAAGAATCTCAGAAGGCCAAAATGCAGCTCAGGAAACCAACAGTGCAGGCCAAGGAAAGGCAAGGAATTCGGGTTTGGGAGATGTTCTTTGATGGAGCATGTTCCAGGGAGACTGCAGGAGTAGGGGTAGTGCTAATATCTCCACAGCAAGAAAGTATTCAACTGTCCTTTAAGTTGGTTTTTCAAGTCACAAACAACATAGCAGAATATGAAGCTCTGCTATTGGGCCTTAATGCAGCAAAAGACAGAGGAATCAGGAAGCTGAAGGTGTTTGGAGATGCTGATTTAATTATACAGCAAGTGAATAAAACATTTCAAACAAGGCACCCAAGGCTGAAATCATACAGAGATGAGGTATGGAGAATCAGAGATTCTTTTGATTATTTCTGCATTTCATACATTCCTAGAGCCCAAAATCAGCTTGTTGATTCCCTTGCTGTGTCAGCTAGTTTATTTATACCTCCCATGCCTCCCAGACTAGTGTATGAAGTTCAAATGAAGTATAGACCATCCTTGCCTGATAATGTCCACCATTGGAAAGTTTTTGAAGATGATGATGAGATAAATAGGTTCCTTTAAGTCATTGATGAGTTCTCTGAAATTCAAATTGACCAAGAGAATGATGCCTTGGAAGAAAACCCCCAATCCCAGCTTAGAAATAAAATTGGTAAAGACAACATAGTCCAGCTTCCTAGTAACCATATTCCTAAGGGCCTAGTTCCTCTTGAAAGACTGTTTGATCAAAATGATGTGCCTTACAAAGCTGCCCAAAAAGAAGACCAATTTGCAGTCTGTAAGCATGATATAGGAAGTCTGGGTCAGCCTAGGTATGTGAATCTGTCCACTCATTTTTCTGCTGATCAAAGTGCCGAATACTGCAATTTAATGAGGCAATTTGCTGATGTGTTTGCATGGGAGTATAGTGACCTGAAAACTTATGATAAGAATATAATTCAACATAAAATCCCTCTGGAAAAAGACACTATTCCTTTCAAATAGAAGTTGAGACCAATAAATCCTATGCTTCTCCCACTGATTGAAAAAGAAATTAAAAAATTGCTGGCTACTAAGATCATAGTACCTCTCAGATATTCCAAATGGGTAGCCAACTTAGTGGTAGTGAGGAATAAGAGTGGAGAAATCAGACTCTGTGCTGATTTCCAAAATTTAAACAAATGCTCCAAGAAAGACAACTACCCTCTACCCAAGATGGAGCATTTGCTGCAAAAGGTCTCAGGAGCCAAAATAATGTCTTTCTTGGATGGATTTTCAAGCTTCAATTAGATTGCTGTTCACCCAGATGATCAAGAAAAGATTACATTCACCACTCCTTGGGGCACTTTTATGTATGCCAAAATGCCATTTGGATTGATGAATGATGGAGCCACTTTTCAACAAGCTATGGATATAGCATTTGTGAGAGAGAAAGACAAATTTGTGCTTATCTATCTTGATGATATAATAGTTTACTCCAGCAGCCATCAAAATCATTTGCAGCATTTAAAAAGAGTGTTTTTGAAGTGCAGAAGGTTTGGAATATCAGTCAATCCCAAAAAATCTCAATTTGCTTTAAATGAAGGCAAGCTGTTAGGACATATTGTGTCTGCTGCAGGTGTTCAAATCGACCCAGACAGAGTCAAAGCAATACAGACTTTGTCTGTCCCTAGATCAAAGAAAGATATCCAATCCTTTCTGGGCAAAATCAATTTTGTCAGGAGGTTTATTCCAAATTTTGCAGAATTGGTTAAGCACGTGACCTCCATGTTGAAGAAAGGGTCAGAGGTAAGATGGACTGATGCAGCAAGAAAATCATTTGATTCCATCAAAAAAGCTATTATGAAGGCTCCCACTTCAATAAGTCCAAACTACAGCAAGGAGTTTCATATATTTTCATTTGCCTCTGAAGATACTATTGCAGCAGTTTTATTGCAGCAAGATGAAGAAGGTTTAGAACATCCAGTAGCATTTTTCAGCAAGAACTTGAGGGATGCTGAACTAAGGTATGATATTATAGAAAAACAGGTATATGCTCTTATTAAATCCTTAAAGGTTTTCAAAGTTTATATCTTGCATTCAAAAATAATTGCATATGTGCCTTCTGTTGCAATAAAAGATGTCTTGACTCAAATTGATGCTGATGGAAGAAGGGCAAAATGGATTACAAAGATGATAGAATTTAATATAGAGCTGAAGCCCACTAAACTGGTCAAAGGTTAGGGGCTTGCCAAGTTATTGGCTGAAGAAAATTGCAGGTCTTTAGATGTTGATTTCTTGTGCACAATTGCAGAAAATGGTCAAGTAGAAGAAGAGGAAGCAGCTAAAACAGAGAAAAAATAGTTAGTGGTCGAGAATATAGCTTCGTGTGGTTGGTGCAATAACTAATTTCTTGTTGAAGCTAGAAATCGCTTCAGAATTTACTCAAAGTTAGGCCAGAGCTTTAAAACTTAGAGCAGCAAAATTTTGCATTATGGAAAATCTGCTCTACTGGAGGGATCCATCTGGAATATTTTTAAGGTGTCTGGACAAAGAACAATCAAAAGAAGTTATGCATCAGTTTCATAACATCATGTGTGGAGGGCATTATTATTGAAAAACCACATCACATAAAATTATCAGAGCTGGTTACTATTGGCCCACTTTATTTTCTGATGTATTTGGTTTTGTTAAATTTTGTGACAGGTGCCAAAGATTTGAAGGAAAACAACAGTTGAAATCCCTGCCCCTAAAACCAATTCAGGCAAAAGGACCCTTTCAGCAGTGGGGTTTGGATTTCATTGGAGAAATTAATCCACATTCTAGTGGCCAGCATAGGTGGATATTAGTAGCCACTGATTATTTCACCAAGTGGATTGAAGCAGTCCCTACCAGGAAGGCTGATCATAATGTGGTCATGAAGTTTTTGACAGAGAATATCTTCAGCAGATTTGGTTGTCCACATAAACTAATAATGGATAATGCAGTAGCCTTCAGGGCAAAAGAATTGGTGGAAATGTGTGATTCAATGGGTATCAAACTTGTTCATTCCACCTCATATTATCCACAAGGAAATGGTCTAGTAGAATCCTCTAATAAGAGTCTGATCAGGATAATAAAAAAGATGTTAGAGGACAATAAAAAAAATTGGGATTCAAAGCTCAAGTATGCACTGTGCGCTGACAGAGTGACCATTAAAAAATCCACAGGCAATTCTCCTTTAAAGATGGTATATGGCACTGAGGTTGTATTTCCAATTCAGCTGACTCTCCCTGTGGAAAAATTCCTTCAAGAAGAGAAGGATGAGGAAGAATGCATGGCAAAGAGGATCACTGATCTAGCAGAAATACATCATATTAGAGAACAACTGGTTGAAAAAGCTGTGGCACATCAGAAAAGGATCAAGGAAGCTTTTGACGAAAAGACAAAAACAGATAATTTTCAGATTGGTGACTTGGTCTTGAAATGGGATGCACTAAAGGAGAAGAAAGACAATCATGGGAAAGTTGATGCTTTCTGGATAGGGCCTTTCATCATTTCACAAATTCAAGGGAACAACACCTTCATACTGAAAAGTATGGGAGGAGAGATAGTTTTTGATGGCCCAGTTAATGGGCGGTTTTTGAAAGTTTATGTTGTTTAAGGTCTTTGGCCTTAAAGGTTGTAAATATTGTGTTTTTATCAGTTTTAGTATAGATGCAGTAGACTCCATGCCCAATGGAACACTAGGAATTTTGGCTAATTTGTGTTCAGCTGGAAAGGCAATGGTCTGCAGGTTCTTGAGACCTCACAGGGAGGCTCTCATCCCCAGAAGGAGCCAGTGTTAGCTCTGCTACATGCTGCTGATTTTCTAGGAGAAGGAGTTGGTTTGGTCCTTGGTTGCTGGCTTAGAGATGGTTTATAATGGTTATCATGGTCTCTCCCTATTTTCCCCGCTACCTCCATTTCCTCCTTTCCTTTAAATTCCCTGTATTCCCCTTTATAAACCCGATAACCTTTCAAAACCCCCTCATAAACCATTTTTCGTGCTCCCGGGCTTCTTTTTGTGTAAAACCTATTAAACCCCATTACCCTTTGTTAAAAGCCCGAAAACCTTTTTAAAACCCTGTATTAATCCATTTTTGTTTAAACCCTGGCGCAAAGGCCCTAACCCTTTATAACGCGCGGATATAATAAAAACATAACCGGGCCTGCCCCTTACCTGTCGCATCAACCAAAACTCATGCTTTAATTCTACGCCATCCGATCCTCCACCTATTGATCCGATGCCATACACTTCCCCCACTCCACGAACATGCCCGACCGATAGCCCGCGGGGAAGTGGTTTCCCGCCTGCCACGCGTCGTTATATTATTGCATCACTCCTCCATGTACTATTACCGCCTTCCCCAAAAAGCGGTGCGGGGAAACTGCTTACTGCCCTTTCGGTACGGTTCCCTGTGCGTTAACTGCCGATCATCTTTGCCGCCCATCGACCATCCGATCGTCAATCTTGCGATCGAACGACCCTCGTCCCTCCATTCCTGTTTGCTCTCGATGGCTTCCATATGCCGATCTCCACCGTCCGATTTGTTAGATCCACGGCTAATATTCAATCCATCTTGCCTCTGTGCCTTCCCATCGCCTCCCGCCAACAGATCTAGGCCGTCCATCTGATTCATCCAACGGCCAACGTTCTTTCTCGGCTCTTCGTCCATTTTCAAGGCATTTTTCAGTGTTTTTGGCTTGACTCATGCATGCGAAGAAGGAAGAGATGATCCAGCGACCTGTGCATTAAAACCCTCAGTTACTGCATTCAACACAGTGTACCTCCGAAGGACAAGAAGGACCACCTTGAGCAGATAAATGACTGCAACAGTTATGGACATTTATTCATGAAACATTCCACTTGTTCAAGGAGTACAACAAAGTACCAGAGAATGTCAAATTTGTTAATTAAAATAGTCAGAATGTTTCAGAGGCCCATAATAGTTTGTAAATGCAGTTGGTGGTGAGTTATGACCCCTCCACGCTTAGGGCAGCAGAGAAATTTTGTGAAAAAATCCATATATACTGAAAAACAAGATGTAATGAGTTTGATGAGTGTTATTCTGTTGTAAGCTTCAACTTCTAGAGACTGTAACTACTGTGTAACCTGCAGCTTCTGGTCTACATTTCCAGCTAATACAAGCTTCTTTTGCTGTTGATTGCTCACTTTCCACTTCTTCTTTTTATTCCAGGCTGTGCCTGTTTTGCATTTATTCATGTGCTGTTAATGTTTAGCATTAGAGGGGTTGTCATCCCACCTTTGTGTTAGGATTTAGCATGTATCATTGAATTTGCTTGCAGGTTTCTGTTATTTTAATGCCAGAGAGCTGTCATCCTGTCTGTGTATTAGAAAACAGATTTACAGACCTTTTAACTGGTTGCAGCTGGCCATCACAGGGTCCTGTGCATCTGCTGGTGTGGTCAGTCTTCTCCATCATCACATTTTATTCAAAACTGTGAGTAATTGGTGGTCTAAAGCCTTGTAGTCTGGGGGGCGCTCACCCATGTCTGGGGTCAAGCATAGTAGGAGTGGTTATCTGGCTTGAATATGTAGCGTTTGTTTCATTCATCCACCAATTTATCCAACATTTTGTTAAGTTTGTAATGTTCCCGAGCATCTCTGATATACAACCTAGGAGCGTTTCTTGGGTTGATAACAGGAACCATAGTGAGACAGGTATTTACTATTATTGTTAATCAAATGTTATGCATAAAAAATTAAAATCGTAAACAATTATCCAACTTAAAATTTTAAAAATAAATTAATGCCACTTGTATTTTGCTAATAAAATATTAGGGACAAAAACAGTACAATTATAAACAATTTGTCAACGGAAAAAATTATAAAAATAAATTAAAAAATTAAAATCATAAACAATTATCCAACCTAAAATTTTAAAAATAAAATAATGTCACTTATATTTTGCTAATAAAATGTCATGGATAAAAACAGTACCATCATAAACAATTGTCAATGGAAAATTTTAAAAATCAAATTAAGGTGACGTGCATAATGCACTACGGGGAGAAATAGGTATAGTTGAACTAATAGGTTTTTTTTTTAAAGATAATATAATTTTTACAAACAAATGGCATGAGATGGATGAGGTTGAATTATTTTTATATTATTATTTTGAGATAGAAATTTAGGAAAAAACAATTATGTAATTTTTATGGAGATTATGGTAAATTTTTTAGTAAAATTAACTATCTGGAAGAATAGGTATAGTTGAACTAATATTGTGTTTTTTTTTATTTTTACACACAAATGAGATGGATGAGGTTGAATTATTTTCATATTATTATTGTGTTATTTTATTTATGAGATAGGAATTTAGGAAAAAACAATTCTGTAATTTTTTATGTAGATTATGGTAATTTTTCAAAATTAAATAATAACTTTGTTTTTATTCTTTAAAAAAATACCAATAAAAAATATTTATATAAAATATTACAAAATCAATATTGTATATTATTATAAATCAATTTTTTTATATTCAAAGTATTCTTTATATTTATTATGTGATGATATTGTAATATATAATAAATTATTGTAATTTTTGTATTTTTATTATTTAATAATTGTAATCTAAAAAGGTATTATTATTATTATTATTATTATCCAATTTTAAGGTTACGATCAGACGCCAAATTGGTGTATGAGATTCCCTTGTTTATGGGACAAGGGACTCACCTCTGCGCAGCAATTTCACTGCTAAGTCTATGAAGGCATATATACTCTACCCCCCTAGGGTCTTGAACTTGTGGTGTCTTATGAGGAAACACATGATCTTAACCATTAGACCCACTCAAGCTGTGTTAATATTAAATATATATAACACATTTTTTAGAATTAAATATTAATATTGATTTGAAAATAAGCTAATCACAATTGTAATAATCTCCTTTGCCATAAAGTATTGAAAATTCAATTGATAATATGTCTATTCCAATTTCCATTTAATCTTAAATAATCATTTAATGCAACTATAGTGAGACTAATGATCATTATGTAGATAATCCCATAAATTAAAGATGAAATAAAATGTGCACAAGAACATTTCAATAAACTCTTAAATTTTGTAAGAAATGATGATGTTAGGATTAATGTTTCATCCAAAATTATCTATGCACCTAGCTCTATTTTGCTCCAAAGTTATCTAGTTCATTAATTACTTTCTTTTGTCTTATTCAAATGTGTTTCATTATTAGATTTATGAATTTGTTCATTTAATGCAACTATAGTGAGACTAATAATACTTATTTAGATAACTATTATTTAGATAATCCCATAAGCTAAAGATGGAATAAAACGTGGACAAACACATTTCAATAAAATCTTAACTTTTGTAACAAACAATGATGTTGGGGCTAATGTTTCATCCAAAATTTTCTATGCCTTTCTCTCTATTTTGATCGAAAGTTATCTAGCCCATTAATTGCTTCCCTTTGTAGGATTCAAATGTGTTTCATTATTAGATTTATGAATTTGTTAAGGCATTCAATAATTGTCATCTATTACTTTTTGTTTGTTATCTATTACTTTTTTCATAAGAGGCAGGTACTAAGCAACAACGTTGCATATTACACTTGTTTACACTAAGTTGAAATAGAGATATAATTTTTTTCCCCTAAATTAGAGTTGATCACATTATCTTAAATTTCTCTTATCATGTAATTATTTATCACACCACAATTTTTCCTTAAATTCAATATTCTCCTAATTCTATAGAGTGGAATTTCCTCGATACTCCAATGATTTAACCAAAACTTGTCATCTTTGTGTTCCTCACTTGAGATGCAGGTCTTGTGCAATAAATCTCTCAACCTTGCACTACCTTGACATCAATGTCAAGATTTCAACAATCTCCCCCTTTTGCATTGATGGCAATCATCTTTGACCTGAGAGCATGATAAATACAAACTCTCCAAGCACTAGCAAAATCCATAGAATAGTAAATTCCCAATACTCAAATCTTGTTGTTACCCAAATCTTACCCCCTTTGTCATCTATTTTCTTTAACATTCAATGTTATAGACCGTTCCCAAGGGGAAAATTGATTGTATATTGCAAGGTGCAGAACATTGAATCAGAAAGGAAGAAGATCTAGCTGGCTAGCCTTCGATTAGGGGGAACTGCACTGGTATGGTGGGAAGGAAAGACACAAGCTGATCTTCAAAAACATGGTAAAATCATTTCTACCTGGAATGAATTTGTTTCTGCTATCAAAAATCAATTCTATCCTTTGGCTTACATGCAGTAGGAAATGATGAGTTGGCAAACTCTTCGGCAATTGAAGGGATAGAGTGTACAGAGTTATACTCAGGAATTTAGGAAAAGAGCTTTAACTCTAGGTATTTCATTGGACTCACCTGAGACTTTATTGAAGTATATAGGTGGTCTTCATAGTTATTTAAAGCATACTATACTTATGTTTAATCCCACTAGCTTAGATGATGTATCAGTTCAAGCAACACATCTAGAGGCTAGAGGTAAGAATGTAAACCCAGAGGTTGGGAAATCATCTAAATATTTTGTAAACAAGAACAAGGAAAAGAAGAAACTAAAATGGAAGGAGAGGAAAGCAAACAATATAAATAAGGATAAACCTTCATGCACTCATTTTAAGAAAGAAGGACACGATGAGGCACACTGCTGGTCTTTGCATCCAGAATTGAAGCCTAAGAAGTTCGGGGGTAAGGAGAGAAAGAATGCTGCTGCTATTCAGAAGGACTTGGGGTCAGACTCAGGTGATGAAACAACAGTTATAGCCATAGGTATTAAAGGTAAAGATTCTGAAGCATCCACAAGTAATTCTTCACAATCTGTTGATAATGAAAGTAATGAGAGGAAAAGAAATGAGCTATTTCATATTAGAGTAATTTCCAAGCATAATAAGATTGATACTTTATTTGATAGTGGATCACAAGTAAACTTGATTTCTGAAACAATTGTAAAGAAGTTGGGATTAGAAACAAAGCCTCATAAGAAGCCATATCCATTAGGTTGGGTGTGTGATAAAACAAAACTACAAGTCACGAGACAATGTAAACTTAGGTTTGCTATTGGATCAACATTTGTAGATGAGGTTGAGTTAGATATAGTTCCATTGGATATATGTGGTATTGTTTTAGGAAGTCCATACTTGTATGATAGAAAAGCTATTTTCTATAGAGCTGAGAATAAGTATCAACTCACTAAATATGGAATAGAATACATTGTAAGGGCTCATAAACTTAAAGATAACTACTCTCTCATAAACTCAGGGCAGATGAAAAGAATTGTGAATTCAAGTAAGAAATTTTTACTAATGGTTGTAAAGGCAAAGGATCCTGAAAAATCCAATGCATTTGAAGGCTGTGATCCTAGACAGAAAGCTGATTTAGTTAAAGTTGTTTCGGAGTATGATATTCTATTTCAAGAACCTAAAGGTCTGCCACCCAAGCGGGAAATAGTACATGATATTCATTTACAGCAAGATGCTCCACTACCTAACATTGGAATGTACAGGTTATCAGCTTTAGAGAATGCAGAGATAAAGAAGCAGGTACAAGAGTTGCTCGACAAGGGGTTTATATGACCAAGCACATCACCATGTGGATCGCCAATTGTGCTGGTGAGAAAGAAAGATGGTTCATGGAGAATGTGTATTGATTTTAGAGCACTAAATAAAATAACGATTAAGAATCGTTATCCTCTTCCTCGAATAGATGATTTGTTAGATCAATTGAAAGAAGCAGTTTACTTTTCTAAGTTAGATTTAAGAAGTGGCTATCACATTAGAATTGCAGAATAGGATGCCTGGAAGACTGCTTTCAAGACAAATCAAGGACTTTATGAATGGTTGGTTATGCCTTTTGGCTTAACTAATGCTCCTATTACATTTATGTGAGTTATGAATGATGTATTTATACTATTTATTGATGATTTTGTAATAGTTTATTTAGATAACATTCTTGTTTTTAGTAAGACATGGGATGAACATGTAAAGCATGTGAAGTAGACTTTAGATGTTTTAAAAAGAGAAAATCTCTATGTAAAATTGTCAAAATGTGAATTTGGCAGAACATCTTTAAATTATTTGGATTATATTGTAGGGGGTGGTGAATTGAAGATAGATCCCTCTAAGGTTGAATTCATTGCGAATTGGCCTAAACCCAAATCTGTTTTAGAGGTTAGGAGTTTCCTAGGGGCAGCACAATACTAGAGAAAGTTTATTGCTAACTTTTCATTAATTGCAGCTCCTTTACATGCTTTAACAAGTTTGAAACAGGTGTTTCAGTGGGGAGGAAAACAGTAGAAAACCTTCGACAACTTGAAAGAGAAAATTAGTACAACACCAGTACTAGCACTGCCAAATCTTCAGCATCCATTTGAGATTGAAATAGATGCCAGTGACTATGCCATGGGAGCAGTGTTGATGCAACATCGAAAGCCCATATGCTATCATTCTGAGACATTTACTTCTACAGTAGTTAATTATCCTACATATGATAAAGAATTGTATGCATTAGTACAAAGTGTGAAAAAGTGGAAACATTACATAATGGGTAAAGAAACAATCATACATACAGATCATCAACCACTTCAATATTTGCACTCACAAAATAAATTGCAACAATCAAGACATTATAGGTGGATGGGTTTTCTACAACAATTTCATCTTGTCATCAGATATAAGAAAGGCATACACAATAAGGTTGCAGATATGTTATCAAGACCAATCATAAATGCATCTACTATACTTAAGCATAACTCAGTAATTCATGAAAGTTACATTGAACAATATGCTCAAGATGTAGATTTTAAAGATGTATATGCAACTTTAAGTCATGGAAAACAGGTAGAAGAATTGGATTATTATGTAAAGGACCAACTCTTATATCATTTGGGAAAGCTATGCATTCCACAAACTGAAAGAGTTAACATAATTCGAGAAGCACATACTTCTCTCATATCAGGTCATTTTGGTGTAAGTAAAACAGTTGCACAGTTGCAAAGGTTCTGTTATTGGCCAAGAATGCATGAGATAGTTTCTAGATATATCAAAGGGTGTACTATGTGTGCTACAAGCAAGCCTAGTAATAGAAAATTAGGCTTGTACACTCCACTCCCAATTCCTTCTCATCCTTGGGAAAGTGTTTCCATGGATTTTTTTGGGGGATTGCCAAAGTCTAGGAAAGGTCATGATTATTTGTATGTAGTTGTGGACAGGTTCAGTAAAATGTGTATTTTGATACCATGTAATAAGCAGGTTACAGTTGAACAAACAACAAAGTTGTTCTTTCAAAATGTATGGGTTCATTTTGGGTTACCCACTTCTATTGTATCTGATCGAGACTCTCGATTTGTTGGGAAGTTTTGGTCAAGTCTATGGGAGTTAATGGACACCAGATTGAAGAAAAGCACAACATTTCATCCACAGACAGATGGTCAGATAGAAGTGGTCAACATGACAGTGATCCAGTTGCTTAGAGGCTATTGTAGCAAGCATCCCAAGCTTTTGGATGAGCATTTGTGTTATGTGCAGCATGCTTACAACCATGCCAAACACTCTTCTACTCAGAGATCTCCTTTTGAGACTTGTTTTGGTTTTATACCAAAGTATCCATTGGATTTTGTGTTTGGTAAAGACATAGTAGTTGATGGACACAGTGATGTGGATAAAGCAACTAAGTTCATTGAACAAATCCAGGAAATTCACCATGTAGTACAGGAACAACTGGAAAGAAGTCAAGCCAAGTACACGGAAAGACATGATAAGCATCAAGTTGAGCATAGTTTCTAAGTTGGTGATCAAGTATGGCTATATATCAGCAAAGATAGAATGCAAGGTGAAGGTAAGAAGCTTAAACTAAACTAATCAGGTATGGACCTTTCAAGGTACTTGAAAAAATTGGTGAAAATGATTTTCGCCTTGACTTACCAACTTATATGTAGATCTATTCAGTCGTTAACGTTGAAAACTTGAGATTATATGAACCTTCAATGATTGAAGATCCTGAAGAGCAAGGTCAGTTGCCTTCTATTGAGGATCTGTTGCCTGAGTATCTCAATGAGTTGTAGGAGGACATAGTTCTGGACAAGAAGGTGAGAACTATGCATTGATGGGATGTTGAGTACCTGAAATTAGGACTCAAGGGTTCAAATCCAAGCAAGGCACAATGGATAGAAATTAGACAAGTGAAGGATCATTATCCTCAATTGATCAATGCCTAAAACCAACTTTTGGTGGTCCAAAAGCTTTTCAGTGGGGAGGCGTGATCCAAAACGGATCTTAAACCTCTAAGTCTTAAAATATCGGAAACAACATATCAAAGTCAAAACGCTAAGGAATGGCGGAAAACAGAGATCGCAGAGAAAAACACTACGAAATGGCAGAAACCCAAGTTCAAGATCAACGATCGGGATTGAATCAACGATATTGCATCAGCGGTGGCTAGTGGAACGTATCGGAGGCAGCCCATTGGGAAGTGTGATCAGCGATCCAGTGATTAAACATGAGCCGTCGGATCGGGCATGCAGATCCAACGGTGGATATCGCATCGCAATAATCCAAGAGGAGGACTTAACTGCAGGCCCAAAGACCATGTGATATGTGATTTCCGCTTTATCGCATCACAAAGGGAAGAAGGACTAAGACCCGAGGCATTATGGAAGGCCAATGCGCGATTGCGATATTGATCGCATCGCAAAGGGGAAGGACCATTGATCAGCCGCAATACTGTCGATGCACCGATCGCCGATGAGGCCGATCAGAGCGATCAGAGATCAGGCAAACAATACAAAGGAGCATTAACCATTGCGATAGCACGGACCCAAAAGGATTTAAAAGCAGGTTTCATAAAATTTGAGTTCCGGCTTAAGCCTGGCGGTCGGGTTTTTCAGTGTTTTTAATGTATTTCTGTGTATTGTTGTTTTTGAACGAAAAGAGCTATTTCGGGATTTCTATTGCGAAGAAAGGCCGGACGGTCGGGTTCACCGCGCCCGCTGGTCCTTTCGTTTAAACTGTTTCTATTATGAACAATTGTTCCCCGTTATAAGCAGTCTTCATGTAACCAAAATGTGTTATAAAAACACGAAATAACACAGAACACAGGGGGAGTTCAACAGTTCAAAATTAAACAGAGAAACTATGCCAAATGGACAGAGAGCTAGAGAGCCAGAGTACAGAGGTGGAAAGCCGAGCAAAGCAGAGCCAGAGAGGTTGTGAAGTCATCCAGGGAGTTTGGAGGTTGTGACACTTTGTTTTAAAGTGTAAACTCTGTGTATTGCCACTGACTGTTGTGTTGAGACTTAGTGTTTGAGCTCACACTTGTAATCTCTGTTTTGAAGACATAATATAGAGGTTGCACTGAAAGCTTGGACCAGGAGACACAGCCAGGAAGTCTAGTGAACTCTTTTATCATTTGGATATGTTGATATGTGTTTATTTATGTCTTTTAACTGTTGGTTGTCTATATTATTCGCAATCTTATCGATCCATCACACTAAGTAATATAGGCATTTCCTGCACATAAGTCTGTAATACCTTAGTCTTTATTTAAGATTGCATTTCAGATCACAACTCTTGATAAACTTCCTATAGTAGCCAGTGTGCCCCAAAGTAGCGCGTAATTGTTTGACACTGCACGGTGCTTCCAGATTCAGAATAACAACAATCTTCGCAGGGTCCACCATTAGGCCTTGTTTGCAGACCACATGGCCTAACAGGTTGCCAAAGGGAATGAGGAAGGTGCAATTTTTAAGGTTCAGCACAATCTGGTGTCGGCGGCAAGTATCCAACATCAAACGTAAGCTCGCTACATGGTGCTTAACTAATCCAAAGACAGTCCAATCGTCCAGATAGACCTCCAAGAACTTGTGGATGTATTCTTTGAATGCCACCACCACTATGCGCGAAAATATTGCTGGCGCATTCTTCAGTCCAAAGGGCATAATGGTGTACTGAAAGCAGCCCCATTCTATTGCAAAGGTCGTCTTTCTCCTATCTTCTGGTGCGATCTTGATCTGATGGTATCCCGAGAACCCATCTGTGAATGAGTATGCTTCCTAGCCGCTAACATTCTCTAGTACTTCATCTATGAATGGTGTTGGGAATGGATCATGTACACAGGCATCGTTCAGCTTCCTTAGGTCTACGCATATTCTGATTTCACCCTTCTATTTTTTCTCCTGCACTACCATAGGACTCACCCAATCGGATTCTTCCACTAGTTCAATAATTCTAGCTGCGAGCATTTTGTCTAATTCGTCGCGGACCTTTTCTTTATACTTTGGGTTCAAGCGGTAAGGCCGCTGCTTAACTGGCTTCGTGTCCAGTTTCAGAGTGATCTTCATCATCCCTAAGTCACCAATGATCCCTTTTAAGTCCGTGATTTTGGTTAGGAACAAGTCTTGGTATTCACGGAGTAACTCAGCGACCTTATCTATCGTAGCATCGTCCCAATAGTCCCCAAGTGTTGCATACTTCGGCTCCGCTTCTGTGCCAATGTTTACTTGCTTTGTTTTTAGTGGTGCAGTGATGTCAGGGTCTTCAAGTGGTGGTCCGCGAACTTCATGCGAGCCTTTTGTTTCTGCAATGTTAATGTTTCGTGGGTCCTCATCATCTTCCTCAACATTCACGTTATAACACTCCAGTGTGCTACTTAACTGCATCGCCCATTTTGGCTGAAGCACTTCCATTGGCTCCTGTGGTATTTTAAAGATAGCGCTTTCACTGCTTGTAGCGCATCATCCACAGTATCTGACCAACGATCTTCAAATGTGAATGTTAACAAGAAACCCTCGTGCAACACATCCCATTCGCCCATACCATGGTGGAGCTTTGTCTTCGTATACCAATTCATGGGTATGACGTCTAGGGTATGGTAGAATAGGTGCACCCATTCAGGTTGTGGTTCTTCCTCGTAGACCTTGGTCCATTTCGTGAGGTGCGTGCATGGGTCATCTCGTCCATCGTATTTGTCTTCTAACCGTAGTTCCAGTTTCCCAAATTGTAGGCGCATCATCCTTTTGCATTCGTGCCAGTCCTCAAAATTTCCTTGATGTGTACCCCACCATCGTGCACGCGTTATGCGTAATGCCCATTTCAATGCGTCGAACCGCTGCTATTTCGGTACCACGCTTTCAAACTTGCTCAAGAATTCATCCAATACTGTCAATCCATTATATGTCGGCAGTTCTCTTGCCTCTGTTGTCACGCAACGCAGTGATCTAACCATCATGTTGCAATTCAGCGTCGTTACTTCGTGCAACCGATTCTGCCATCGCTCTATCTCTTCGTCTGAATCTGAAGTGTAGGAGATTTCGCACTCCCACGAGATCCTCCCATCTGTAGTCAGATTCACCCAATCCTAGTCGCGCACAGTTATCTTGTAAATAAAATCAAGATCATCATTGCTATCATCATCGCGCACCAGTTCAGTGTAGAGCGCTCCTTCGGCTGGGTCCAGTGGGACTACTACGTGTAGTGACTTTTTCTCGAAGATAATTTTGCACTTCTTCAGGTTGATGACTCCATTCATATCGGTGGCCCAGTCTATTCCTAACAACGCGGGATAGGGATTGCTGTCATCGACAATCTCTATTACTTCAAAATCCGCCTGCGCGCTTGCGCCTTCAATATCAATTGTTACCCCTTGCAACCTTCCCATGGGAAAAATCTTCTATTGGTTCGCCATTCGTAATTGAATAGGGGACCATTGCAACGCGGGCCTGCCCATGCGTTCCCATGTTTGCTTTGGTAATACATTCGCGTCCGAACCTAGATATAGGATTACCTGATCCATTTCATACTCACCAATCTGTGTAGTCAATCTCGTTTCCCTTCCAGTGCGCAATGCATGCTTCTCCAATTTACAGGCTACGCACGGTTCTCCTGACCCTACGCACCTGGTGATCAGTTCTTGTAGTCCTTTAACTGCCTTTTTCTCGCGCAGTAGTTTCATGGATGTCTCCAGAAAGGTAGTGAGCATTGAAAGATCCATTCCTGGCTCTGGTTGATCCTTACTTCCTAAAGTGGAGACCTTCGTGAAGCTCTTCTTAGCTTCCATAAATGTCTCCTTTGCGTGTTCTAAGTCAAACTAGGGTTCCTTTGCAGGAGCCTTGCGAACCCACATACTTTCCTCTGGCTGCTTCCCCATACCCTCTCCCATGGCTGTATCGCTTCTGAGCATCATGTTTACATTCAGGTCCTCTTCACGTGGCTCAGACCTCATCATTTGTATATTCTGAGTCAGGGGAGGCCGGAATACCCCTTTTTCGCACATCTTTGTGATCAACGTGGTACAGTCTATCGTTTCATGATCAAACTGAGCACAATACGAATAGGATATCCTCGTCGGGTTGGTACAATCATGGGCATAGTGCCCTAGTCCTCCGTAATTTTAATAAATTAACTGTCTGTGGCCCCTTCCTAGTCCCATTCCACTACGTCCTCGACCTCGCCCCTAGAATCCAGCACACGCCATCCCTACATCTAGATCGAGGGCTCGCGTTTCGATCTGCATTCTATAGGTAGGGGTCCAATCCATGATTAGCTTGTAACTGCGGCAAGTGCACTCATCGTGGCCTACTGACCTGTAGAAATTACAAAACAATTGCTGGGGTGTACATGTATACTTCTGCAACAAATGACAATTATCCATTGTGTGTTTCCCTCCTATCTGACAAATCGCGCACCATAAAGCGGGTTCCGCACTCAACCCTGCCTGCGCCTCCGGTATCAATGACATTGGCCCTCCTCCTGCCAAGTAGTTCACGAACATTGGACAGTGATCCTTGTCAAGGCCCTGGCCTTTGCATTTTATGCACCATACTTCCTCGCGCGCCTCTGGCCGTGGTGCCCTATCCTACTTCAAACTTTGCATTTTTAAACACAGATTCTATAGTTGGGCGTGGATTCGTTGAACTCCCAACCCAGGGTCTTGTATCGGGGTCTCATGTAATCTCATCGCCATTTCCAACTTTTCGGCTTGAGTGAAAAGTTTTTGTTGTGACAGTGCCATCCTCAAGTGTGGTGCTAGAGATGCTACAAACCATGCGTGATGCTGTCCATCTGCCAACGTCATATTGGATTCGCGGATCGTACTCTTCATTCGTTGATCCAAATCCCAGGGAGTCTCGCCCGGGAGCATCACAATCTCTTTAAACCTGATGATTGATTGTGCTTCTGACTTTGGTCTACTAAATTCCCTATTCTACATGTTCTGGATCTCTACTATCCATGTGTTTGGGTGGTTGTTAGAATGCTTGATATACCATGTTAATGCGTGATCCTACAACGCACTCACAAATGTAGCCTTCTTAATATTATCGTCCGTAACACCTTGGGCTTCCTATACTGCTCTTACCACGAACCATAATTGGTCTGGATCTTCATTCCCCACTCCTTTGAATACTGGTAGTTTGATCACACTTGCCATATTGAACTATGGAGGTGGTGGAGGTGGAGTGGGTGGTGATGGAGGTGAGGGAGGTGAAGCAGGTGGCAGTGTGGGTGGAAGTGGTAACTGCGGAATGCGCTGCCTTATCAAACTAACCATGCTTCTTGGAGAGACCTTCGCGAGCTCTTCCTCGCTCTCTCACGAGGGTGAAATTAAGGGACTGTTTTCTAATTCTTTGCTGCTTTTGTAGATCTTTCTACTCCGTGTAGTCCCAAACATTAATGTATTCGCATGACCCTTTTTTCACACAATAACATCTTAATCCAAGTATTCAAAGACTTAATATACTTACCTCGTGGTCCTTTAAGAAAGCATCATTCTGCTTTACTGTAGCTCACTGTCGTTTCTATCACAAACTCAAAGATAAATCCCCTTATTATCCGGTCGAGCCAATAGTCCACAGCCCGTGCGATCTTATCTTCTGATGCTTCTAGTCTGCACACCGATTTCGGAGTCCACACTATCGGTTTGTCGAGCCTACACCTTCCCTAGCTGTTAGCTAGCTTTGCGATCCACTCATATAGCTCAGAAGGAAAGGATGCAAAGAAAATCTCGTGGATTTCCATATACACGTAGCGCTCCAACTACTTTTTCTCAGATACTTGTGGAGTTCTGTTTTCCTGTGTCGTGAAATCGTGAATCTTCTTGTCCAACCACTCTTCAGTTTCCTTCTTTGTTGGGTTCCAGTGGCACGACATCAAACATCCCTTATGCAGATCCCGATCTTGGCAACAGAACCATTTTTCGGCTTAGTGGGGCCTGACCCAGGTTCAGAAGTGATTTAGCTAAGAAAATCCCAGTACTACTGGCCCTTTCAGCAATAGTTCGCAGAGCGTGGACTGAGGTCTCACCCGAAGTAGTATGGGAGGGTGTTAGAACCAGGTTTCCGCACCTTGGGGATGTTTGATATGAGGTGATTGGTACACAGTCCAACCTTCGCACTTACTACGCTACGCGCACCTATGGGCACCTCGCGCCCTGTGATGTTGTCTTTGCGCAGGTTTTGCCGCAACGCGACCTGTGTTATTTACCCAAGTATTCCTTAATTAGTCTCTGTTTGTTGATTACTTAGATTAAATTCACATATAAGCATTCATACGGTTATTCATCAAGTGCACGCAGTAAATAAACATAGTAAGAGTAATTCATAACATCAAAAGACAGATTCAAGAACAGATGCACAGAGTAAACTTCTCTTTATTAACTTTCAATTCCAAGTACAGACCCGACTCCGCCCTGCGCACTCAGCTGCAGGGGTCCGCGCACTCAACTGCAGAGCCTCTACCTATCAATACGACTCAGTACACTTCAGATTCCACTTTATGCTCTAACCATGCCTTCACTATTCTCTTTCCATCTACTAAGATAAGCTATCTTTACACTTAGAGCCTCGCTCTATTTATACAATCCCATGGTCCGCGAATCATGGGTAGGTCGACACAACTTTACATTAATTTACAATATTTCAGGGCGGATAACCCTATGACTCATCCTATACCTCGCACTCTGTGCCCGAAATTCGCGGAGTCTTACAATACAATTGACCAAAACTTGGGCTTTGAGCCCCAAAGCATGCTGCGGGGGATCCCATGCCCAACACCATGGGAGTGCTAACAGGTGAACACTCTTCCATCGTAAGATTTTTCAACGTCTCCTTCAGGTAGTAGATTTAGGAGATAAACATTCCTTTGTATCACTGTGAAATATGCAAACCAAGGAAAATGGGTAGTTCTCCTAGCATTGACATTTCAAACTCAGTGTGCATTTTAGCTACAAATTTTTGGCTTATAAAATTATCATCAATTCCAAAAATTATGTCATCAGCATACACAATAATAATTAAAATATTTTCATTTTTAGACTTGATATACAAATTACTATTAGCTATCCCTCTTTTGAAACCTTGTTGTAAGTAGATGTTTGTTGAATCTTGAATACTATGGTCTTGGTGCTTGCTTTAGCCCATACAAGGCTTTCTTAAGTCTGCATACAACATTTATATCATATGAAAATTAGAACCCTTCAGGTTTTTCTATATAAACTTCCTCTTCAATTTCTACATTTAGAAATGTTGATTTCATGCCCATATGATAAACTTTAAAATTCTTGTGACAGGCGAATGTAAAAATATTATTATTTCCTCCAATCTTGCAACAAGAGAAATTTTTATTTCAAAGTCCACTCCTTCAATCTGTGCATATTCTTTGCATACTAATATGACCTTATTTTTAACAACTTGTCCATCTTCATTTAAATTTTTCCTAAAGACCCATTTGGTACCAACGACATTTTCATTTATTCACCTTGGAACTAATTCCCAAGTGTGGGTTTTCTTTATTTGATCTAATTCCTCATTCATGGCCTTTATCCAATGCTTACCTTGACTTACCTGAGAAAAAACTTCAGGCTTAATTATGGAAAACATGGAAATACGTGCCTGAGTAGAAGCACCAATTAGTTTTCTTCTAGTTTGAACTCCTACATCCTTATCACCAACAATTTGATTTGCGTGGTGATTCTTTTGTATATACCTTGAATGGTTTTTTGGATGAGAGCATGCTTCCTCTTCTTCTTCTTCTTCATGTTGTTCATCTTCATATTCACTGTTGATTTGATCAAGTAGGCTAATATATCTTAGTCTTTTTTTTTAGAGGTAAAGTTTCATCCACCTTCACACCAGTGTTGTCAACAATCTTGCACAATCTTTTGTTATAACATCTATAGCCTTTGCTCTTACTTGAATATCCTTAAAATATTCCTTCATGAACTTTAGCATAAAACTTCCCAAATTGTCATCATTAATCTTGATGTATCACTTGCTACCAAAAACTTTGAAGTGCTTGATTGAGGCTGGTTTTCCATACCACAACTCATAAGGAGACTTGTCACTATTTGGATTGAAGTGCACTTTACTTAAAATATGAACTGTTGTATGGACAACTTCATCAGAAAAGGTGTTTGGAATATTTCTCTCATCTAACATTGCTCTAAACATTTGTTGTAGCGATCTATTTTTCCTTTCTACTACTCCATTTTGATGTGGGGTGTTTGTAGTTGAGAATTGTATTCTTATTCGATGTTCTTCACAAAAACCATCAAACTCACTTAGCGTGAACTCCCCACCTTTTCTAGACCTTAGGCATTTCAACATAGTCGGTTTTGTTTTCAGAAAGGGATTTGAAAAATTGAACTTATCAAATGATTCATATTTTTGTTTTAAAAATCCAACCCAAGTCTGCAACCAAAGTCAACCTAGTATAATCATCAATAATCAACATAAAATATCATTCTCCACTTGGGGTTTCATTTATTGGAGGTACACATAAGTCTGTATGAATGAACTACAAAGGATTGGTTGATGAGTTGTCCTCATTCTTGAAGGGTGCTCGAACTTGCTTGCCAATTTGACATGATTTGCAAATGGTATTTCTTGGCTTCAAAATATTTTGCAAGTCCCTTATAGTCTATTTTTTGCTGAGTTTCACCATATGATCAAAGTTTAAGTGTTCAAACCTTCTGTTCCATATCCAACTCTATTCAAGCTTCCCCAAAAAACACTTCTTATTTTCCTCATTGAATATGTACACATTACATGGAGTTCTTACTATGTTCGCCCCTATTTTTCCTATTTTTGTCATTTTAATTTCACAACCTTTGGAGTAAAAAGTAACATCATAAGCCTAGGCACACATATAACTCACACTCAAAAAATTGTGTTTGAGTCCATCCACAAAAAGAACATTCTTAGCCTTGCCTATTCCATTGTCCAAGCTAATTGTTCCATCACCCATGATTTTACCTTGAGCATCATTACTAAAGGTAACATTGCCAAGCTTATCTTCTCTTAGTGGTAAGAGTTCACTCTTATCACTAGTCATATGTTTGGATGATCCATTGTCCACATACCAATGGCTGCCTTGGTTCTGAGTATATAGGAAAATGGCACATTATTCTTTATTTTTAGTTCTTTTATTATGCGACATGTTCTACTCCTTCAATCTGTGCATATCCTATGCATACTAATATGACCTTATTTATAACAACTTGTCCATCTTCATTTAACTTGTTCCTAAAGACCTATTTAGTGCCAACGAAATATTTATTTATTGGTCTTGGAACTAATTCCCAACTCTAGGTTTTCACTATCTGATCTAATTCCTTATTCATGGCCTTTATCCAATGCTTATACTGACTTACCTAAGAAAACTCTTCAGGCTCAATTATGGAAAACATGTAAATATGTGCTTGAGTAGAAGCACCAATTAGTTTTCTTCTAGTTTGAACTCCTACTTTCTTATCACCAACAATTTGATTTACAGGGTGATTCTTTTGTACATACCTTGAAGGGGTTTTTGGATGAGAGCATGCTTCCTCTTCTTCCTCTTATTCTTTTTCTTCTTCTTCTGATTCTTCATGTTTTTCATCTTCATATTCATTGTTGGTCTGATCAAGTGGGCTAATATATCTTAGTTGTTTTTTTAGAGGTAAAGTTTCATCCACCTTCACATCAATGTTGTCAACAATCTTGCACAATATTTTGTTATAACATCTATAACCTTTGCTCTTAGTTGAATATCCTAAAAATATGCCTTCATCAACTTTAGCATCAAACTTACCCAAATTGTCATCATTAATCTTGATGTAGCACTTGCTACCAAAAACTTTGAAGTGCTTGATTGAGGCTGGTTTTCCATACCACAACTCATAAGGAGTCTTGTCACTATTTGGATTGAAGTGTGCTTTCTTTAAAATATGAACTGTTGTATGGGCAACTTCATACCAAAAGCTGTTTGGAATATTTATCTCATCTAACATTGCTCTAAACATTTGTTGTAACGATCTATTTTTCCTTTCTACTACTCAATTTTCATGTGGGGTGTTTGTAGTTGAGAATTGTGTTCTTATTCCACGTTCTTCACAAAAGCCATCAAACTCACTTAGGGTAAACTCCCCACATTTTTTAGACCTTAGGAATTTCAGCATAGTCGGTTTGGTTTTCAGAAAGGGATTTGAAGAATTTGAACTTATCAAATGATTCATATTTCTTTTTTTAAAATGCAACCCAAGTCAGCCTGGTATAATCATCAATAATCAACATAAAATATCATTCTCCACTCAGGGTTTCATTTATTGAAGGTACACATAAGTCTGTATGAATGAACTAAAAAGGATTGGTTGATGAGTTTTCCTCATTCTTGAAGGGTACTCGAACTTGCTGGCCAATTTGACATGATTTTCAAATGGTATTTCTTAGCTTCAAAATATTTGGCAAGTCCCTTATAACCTGTGTTTTTCTGAGTTTCACCATATGATCAAAGTTTAAGTGTTCAAACCTTATATGCCATAGCCAAATCTAATCAAGCTTCCCCAAACAACACTTCTTATTTTCCTCATTGAGTATGTACACATTACTTGGAGTTCTTACTGTCTTCGCCCCTATTTTTCCTATTTTTGTCATTTTAATTTCACAAATTTTGTAGTGAAAAGTAACATCATACCCCTAGTCACACATCTAACTCACATTCAACAAATTTTGTTTGAGTCCATCCACAAAATAACATTCTTAGCCTTGCCTATTCCATTGTCAAAGTTAATTGTGCCTTCGCCCATGATTTTACCTTGAGCATCATTACCAAAGGTAGCATTGCCAAGCTTATCTTCCCTTAGTGACAAGAATTCACTCTTATCACCAGCCATATGTTTGGATTATCCATTGTCCACATACCAAAGACTGCCTTGGTTATGAGTATATAGGAAAATTCCACATTATTCTTTCTTTTCAGTTCTTTTCTTTTTCAACGTTCTTGGTTATTGCACTTGCTTTGTTTGAGGAGATGTTCTAATTTTGTTTTCTCTACATTTAGCTGTCTTATGCCCAAAATTGTGATAGTTATAACATTCAACATAATCTAGTAAAGGAGAAAAATGATTGTTGCTCCTTAGACTATTATTATGAGGATTATAGATTTGTTGTTTCCATTTTTTGAGGATTGATATGATCCAATTTTTATATAGTTATCTTTAAAATATGCTCTATAGTGGACAAGTTTATGACCAAAATTCGTGCAATAATAAAAATAATGATAAAACTTATTTTGATACTTGGAAGTAGATTCCATTTGAGGGAAGTATATTATCATTCTTCTTTGATAGTCCCGACAAGGCCTTTGTTAATTTTTGAAGTCACCTTATGGTTGTTCAAATTGTTGTAGTGTGCCTTCCTTTGTTGCTGTTGAGTTTTACCAATGTTGTCCTCAAATACCTTGTTGTTATTAGCTCTTATTTACTATTGATGTGGATGATTACATTCATTTCCATGGTTGTTACTTACTTTGAGCACTTCAACATAGTTTATGGGTGCCTTACCTTCAACTTTAATAGTTCTTATCTCCTCCTCCATAATCGAGACTAGTTTTAATGAGGGGATATCTCTAAAAACTTAGGATTTCACCCAATTTCTTGGATCCTTTAACAAATCTTATATTTTGGCTGAGTGGAGCTTGGGTCTTTTCTAATTATTTTCTAATACAAAAAACTTATTCTTCTAGTTTCTCATATTCTTTCCCCTTCTCTTTCGGTTTTTATAAAAGAGAGTCTCAACATTCTTGGCTTCCTACAACTCCAATTTTAGAAGAAGAATTGGTGAATCTTTAGTTTCATCATTTTCATTTCCATATTTCATCAAAAACTCTTTAGGATTCTTGTTCTTTTTCCCAAGCCTTTGTATTTCGAACTAACTAGTTCTCCTTTTAGATCTCCTACAAGTTCTTATTCATCCAAGTCACAATCATCTTTCCCTTCATCCTAGGTTTCCATAGCCATGAGCATGAAATCATCATTTGTTCTTGCTTCACCAGAAGGCTTCTCATCCTCATCCTTTGAGGAGCTATTTTCCTCTTGGGTATAAAATCTCTTCTTATTTAAGTTTATTTCCTTCTTGACTCTCTTATACTTATCATTTTCTTTATTGTCATATTCATTATTTTCTTTCTTATGTGGAAATTTAGATGCATAGTGACCTACTTTTCCATAATTGAAACATTTAAAAGGAAACTTACCTTTGTATTTGCTAGACCCTCTCTTCAATATTATGAAAAACTTGGCTTCTTCTTCATAAGATTCATAGATTTAGTCTTCTTGATCTTCTTTGGCATTCTTGTTAGCTTTTAAGGTTGCTTCCTTTGATGTAGATCTACCTTTTGTGTTTCTCATTTCATAGGCAATTAATGTTCCATACAATTAATTCATTGTTAATGTGTTGAGATTTCACATATCCTCAATAGCTGATATTTTGGCATTGAATCTAACTAGGAGAGATATTAACACCTTTTGAAATACAAAGGAATCATCCATAGTTTTAGCAAGGCCTTTTATGGTGTTAACTATTTCATCTATGTGAAGAAAAAAATCGGTTATGTCCTCGTCGTCATTCATCTTTAGTGATTCAAATCATATTATATAAACTTGGAGTTTAGCCTTCTTTACCTTGTTATCACCTTCATAACATTTCATCAACTTATCCCAAATCTATTTGGTTGTGTTGCAGTTTATGAACTTAACAAATTTAGATTTAGGTAATCCACTTAGGGTTGCATTCATTTATTTAGCATTATAAGAAAAATATAACTTGTCATCTCTGTCAGCCAATACATCTAGTTTTTTGTAGTCATTCAACATTGCATCCTAGACATCTACAACAAGGAACATTAGGTAAGTCCTCATTCTTACCTTCCAAAATGCATAATTCATTCTAGTGTATAGAGGAACTTTGTTTGAGATTTCCATCCTAGCTAGCCATGTTTCAGATCTACATTTACCTTCTAGTTGTTAGACTGTTGTTGAAGGAATTTGCTCTAATACCAAATGTTGGAAATCAAGAAAATACTGAAAGGGAGGGTGAACCAATATTTTATAAATTTTGAAAATTATTTATAAAATCAAACACATTCAACAATACAACAATGCACAAATCACACAAATCTTGAACATATGACCTTTATGTGGAAACCAACACGGGAGAAAACAATAAATATTCTTTTAATAATAATGTAGAAGCAAGCACTGACTTCAATTTACATAAGATTTTGTAGGGACCAACCTATAGGTTCCACCAACCCCCTATTCTTTGCAAGCACCCACTTGGTGGAAGCACCAATTCCCACTATTTGCACACCAAATTGCTGGAGGCACCAACCCATTGATCTTTACAGACACCAACTTACTGGAGGCACCAACCCCTTGAGCTTTACAAGCACCAACCAGAAGGAGATCCAATCCCCTAATCTCCAAGCACCAACTCCCAATGTTTGTAGGAACCAACTTGCTCGAGGCACCAACCCCCTGATCTTTATAGGAATCAACCTGAAGGAGACTCCAATATCCTGATTAGAAAGCAACAACTAACTATGTCCACTAGAATCCCTGTTTTTATACATTTTTAGACTCAGATCTATGGATCCTTAAATGAAATATCACAATGAAACCAATTTTTACTTTGATATTTTCTTCCTTTTCATATCTTTTCCAATTAATTCTACAACGATTCAGATCTGCAATATGGATTCATACAATAACTTACGTTCTTTGCTAATCCGCCCTCTTATTCTTTGATCTACATTCCTTTTTATACATAGTCTCATATATGTAATGATTTTCACATAGCTTCTTCACATATGTTATGGAACAACGAGTCTCTTCTTTAATTGGTTTTGAACTCTTGTGCTTCTATTAGTCCTCTGGATTTCCTTTCGCTGATTTGAATGGGAACACACCACTTCACATCATTTTGAGTTTCCATTTGTACATATAGGAATTCATCAATTTTGGCCCAATTCAAAATTATTTATAATATATTTGGCACCTGAGACTATGATTTTTTCCCTTAGAGATAAGGCTCTGTTTCTCACCAATGCATGTGACCTGGGCGCTATAACCACATGCTTATCCCTCATGGTTGTTGACAGATTGACTAGTTTCAATGCTTGAGTGCCAGGGTCTGAAGTCAGGGTTTTGATGGATGATAAGCACTTGGGAACTTAAATCCTAACCCCATGTGAGCTTAGTGGTAACAATAGGCTTAAACACCACTCACCGCTCGTCAACCCACTGTTCTCTCAATGGTTACAACACCCCCCAATTGGGTGGCCTGACAAATAGATATGCCACTTGACATTACGATACTTGCTATATATGAGTTTCTTTCTATTTCCTTGCTACTCGTTGACTAAAATCATTGTGGTGTTCAAAGCCCTCCAACCTAGTGGTTCATATAATGGACACATCATTTGATGGTGTCCTTTCTATTTGTTGCACCTAGTACAATTTTTATGTATGCCAGCCACTTCCCGTATGCTAAGTTAATTCACTATTGTTCTGAAGTTTCAATGGCCTAGTTACCCAATAGCTTAGTGAGGGACCTACATGCCACATCATCTGCCAAATCATGCGTGACATGTAAATTCCTATCATCGACAATATTTTGTCATATGTCCTCATGCACACATTTTCCTGCCATGTGTCACTTGCCATACATTTGCCCACCCAAAAGTGTTGAATTCCCTTGCCACGTGTCACCTCTTCAAGCCTCCATATCATCAAATTTCCACATGGTTCCCATGTCATCCACATGTGTCGACCCATCGCTTTCCAACCAAGTTCATTGTTATGTGAGAAAACCTCATATTGGTTAGTTGAATAGACAAACATGTAAATTGACATTTATTCTATCCCATCATTTGTCATAAAATATTTTTTTATCTTCCACCCATCGCCCATTGTCCATATTTGACGAATTTTAACAACCTCTTTAAACTGAGTGGTCTGGTGAGGGACCCACGAGCCACATCATCTGCTACATCATGCATACACATCATTTTCTACAACCAATGAAAATTTTCCATGTGTACTCCTGCTGACATGTGTGTGCCACGTGTCCTCCTCATAAGTCGCCACATTAACTATCCTGCTATGTGGTGTCCACATCATCCATGCCACCTAGCGTCCATGACATATGGGGTCCACTTGTTCTAGCCTGTCACCCATCAACCAAGGGATTGGGTGCTTACTTCCAATCCCCTTGTGACTGGGAGATGTGACCAAGGGCTTACCTTTCCAACTCACCGCCTTTCTATGAAACCATTGGTATCATGGGGGGGGGGACCTTCATGGTTTTGGTATGGAGAAAGGGGGTCCTGCAACCATTCACAGTTCGCCACCTATCTAGTGTAAATCATGTTGGTTTCCACCATAGGGGGGTACATCCCTATTAACTTATGGATAGACCTTGGCACCCTCTTGTCGTAGATCTTGTTAGAAACTAGGAAAACACTGAAAGGCGGGGGGGTGGTGAATCAATTTTAACAATTAATACTAAGATTAAAATATTTAGGAAATAACCATGTAAACGATACATAAATTACACAACAAAACCATAAACATCATACACATATGAGACACTTCTTTTTTACGTGGAAACCCATAAAGGGAGAAAACCACCAATATTCTTTTAGTTCTTTATGAAAATGAAAGATTCAACTTGCTATTACATTATGTTTACTAACACCAACCAAAAGGAAGCTTGTACTCCTTGATTTGCAAGCACCCATTTGCAGGAGGCACCAATCCCCCAATTTATTTTCAGACACTAACTTGAAGGAAGCACTGACTCTATGATTTGCAAGAACCTACTTGCAAGAGGCACCAACTCCTAATTATCTATTTTCAATCACCGACCGAAAGGAAGCACCTACCCCCTAATGTGCAAGAACCAACCTGCTAGACCTAGAAGACCCTTTTTCATCTCATTTTCAAATGCATATCTACAAGCTCTTACACACAATATTACATAACCAATTACACAAATTTTTATATTTTTTTCATCTCTCTCTAAATCAATTTTTCTTTGTACATAGATGATCTCAACACTCACGTCTCCTTAGCAACACCTTCTCATATTCAATAAGATTCTTCACATACCATCTCACACCCCCATTCACTCCCAAATTCACACTCTTCCACTGATCGATTGATTCACCCCTAGATCCTTCTCTGCAATCTTGTTTCTTCTTAAATGATTTAGAACTGTCTATATTCTTAGCTAATTATATATTTATTTTAACAATTAATTCCACTTCAGTTATGTTCTTTAAATTAATTGTTGTTTACTTTTTCGTTCAATAAGTTAAACACTCTATTCTATTCTCTGACTATACTTCTCTGATTGATACTCAAAATTTATTCTTAGAACTCTATTGATATGATGTTGCTCTAAGTTGCATGCCAATATGTCCTTATGTTTGTGTTAATTTTGGCGCTGAAACTCCAAGTTTAGAATGTCAAATTTGAAACACCGAATTTATCATTGCAGAATGCCAAATTAAAAACTCTACAGAACATCCAATTTATTAATCCACTTAGTGATCCGAACTTAAACATGAACGCAACAACTTACATATATGATCATAAACATAGAGATGCAGTAGAAAAACACTTCATTTCATTAATAGAAAAACACTGAACTATGCTTACAAATAGAATGTAAATAAGATATCTCGGGCGATGGTAGCTTATCTTTGAGAAGAGATGTGGTGGCTACATGCCTATGAAATGTGTTACAATGAGGCCCAAGGGGCTAGTTATTATTGGAAAACATGAGAAAACCCTAAACAGCCAAAACCCTAACCCCAGGAGATGTAACACCAAAATTTTGTGGGCCCCGTTGGGGTTAGTTGGGCAGCCAACTTCCGAGGTCGTAAGTTGGTCATATTACCTCCGTTTGGCACATACGATACCTTGTTGGAAAGGTCTCTTTGGGTACTATAGGTTTCATCATAATCCCCTATCCATAATTATGGGCCTATCGCAGACCCCAAGAAAAACGTCATTCAGGGGGTCAAAACTGCTCTGGAAGTTAAGGACCCGAAAAACTGCTAAAAATAGTAAATGTTGAAATGAATAAGGAAATAGATGTAATTGACTGGGGGGTCTAGGTGGAATAGGTGGGTGGCCACCAATATCCACCTGCATCATTCCTCCCCCCTTAGGAAGAAATGGTCCCCATTGCGTGCAGAGCCTCCATGAGGTGACGAAATTTCTGTAGAACCTGGTCCTTGGTGAACCACTTGCCCTAGTGAAGGAGTTGGCTTGATTTGACAACTTGATATAAATGTATCCTTTTTTGGCGAGTGTTATTGATTTGTGTTTTCATGATCTGATCAGTTGTGGTCTGTTCCATGCAGTTTGGGTTGAGATTTGTTGGTGTGAGTTGTTCTGCAATCTCAGATGTGTCCAACAATGGTGGAAAGTATTGTCGAAGGCGATCTACATTGAACAATGGGTGCAGACCAAGGAATGGTGGGATGCTGAGCTCGAAGGCATTGTCACCAACGGCCTTAGTGATGGCGTATGGTCCATATCAGAGTGGGTGAAGCTTGCAGTGGGGTCCAACAAGGCGCTCCTTCTGCAAATGTAGCCAAAATTTGTTGCCCACTTGGAACTTGTGTGACACTCGATGCTGATCATGACACTGCTCGCACTTAGCATTGGCTCTATCCAATATATCATGGACCTATTGGCAAATGTGTTGAATGTGCTCAATGAAGTTGTTATCCCTTTCAGCTTCATATTGAATGTGAGCTGAATCTACCTGAGTGGCTGCAAATGGTATGGCCACATCAATGGGGTATAATGGCTAAAATCCTAACCCTACCTGAAAGGGGCTATGACCTGTTGAGTTGGGGAGGGCTCTATTGTAGTTGTGTTGGACATAGGGGAGACTTTCATCCCATGTGCATTGATGCTTCAAGTTGTACATGCGCAAAATGTGTATGATCCTCCTATTGACAACCTCTATTTGGCCATCAGTTTGGGGATGGAAAGCCATGGAATTAGTAAGTTTTATATCCAACATCGATGAGAGACTTGACCAAAATGCACTCAGAAATATGTTTTCCTGATCTGAGACAATGGACTGTGAGATCCTAAAGTGTACCCACACTCGCTCAAAGAAGAGATTAGCAGTGGCCTCTGCTGTGATACTCTTCTTACAGGCCACCATGATGGCCATCTTAGAGAATCTGTTGACAACCACGAAAAAGAAATCATTTCCGTGCTTAGTTGAAGGAAGGACATACATGTAATCCATGGAGACAGATTCCCAAGGCTGTTAGGAGTAGGTAGAGGAGTATACATGCCTTGCTTCTTGATGGTTGGTTTGGCAATGGTGCAGGATCTAATGTACTTCCCAACATCCTGACAAAGTTTCGACCAATAATAATACTTCTGCAATACCGTGACTTTTTTCTCTACTCCGAAATGTCTAGTGACCCAATTGTAGTACACCTCCCAAATCATCTTGGCACACTCACTTGAAGGAAAAAAAATGTATCCTAGGTGGCATAATAGTGCATCCTGAAGGTGAAAATTTGGAACTTGCTTCCCTTCTAGGAGTGTCTGATATATGCTTCCAAATTCTAGATCACTTGTGTAAAGATGCAGCCACCCTGATGTCTCATGCCCACAAGAGTCGAGCATAGTGATTAACGCCATGACTGGTGGTCGACTTAGGCAATCAACGACGTTATTGGTGCTGCCCTTCTTATACTTAATGTTAAAATGGAAATGTTGCAGATAGGTGGACCATTTCTGATGGCGATCGTCTTGCAACTTCCCTTGTGTCTGTATGAATTGTAGAGGTCGGTGGTCTATGTGGATGGCTGCTTCCTCCCCAGAATGTTATGCTTCCATAAATGACAAGCCTGCACAATGGAATACATTTCTTTGTCATAAGTGGGGTACTTTCAGACTCTCTCTAAAAGTGTATCACTATGGTAAGCCATTGGATGCCCATGTTGAGTAAGAACCACACTAATAGCATAGTCAAAGGCATCTGTCTCAATATCAAATGGTTGTTGCAGGTCTAGTAATGTGAGCACTGGTGCAGAAAAGAGGAAATTCTTCAAATCAGAGAATGCTTTTTGTTGGGTTTCCGACCAATTTTTTTTTTCTTTCGCTCTGCCCTTAGTGACTTGACTTAAATGCCAAGTGGTATGAGAGAACCCCAACACGAACCTACAGTAGAAATTGGCAAGACCCAGAAAGTTCCAGAGCTCTGTTAGACTGGTTGGGGCTGGCCAATCCCGAATGACTTGTATTTTGGATGGGTCCACATGTAAACCTTGGCATAAATGCTGTATCCCAGATATTGAACCTAGGTTAGGCCAAAGTTGCATTTCTCCAAGTTAGAACACAACTTTGTTGTTGCAGGGTTTGAAGGACCTGTCGAATATGGTGGAGGTGTTCTTCCCAAATCTGGTTGAAGATTAAGATGTCATATAAATACACCACCAAAAACACATTGGTGAAGGGTCGCAAGATGTCTTCCATCAGTCTCATGAAGGTTATAGGGGCGTTCGTCAATCCGAACGACATGACCAACCATTCGAAAAGTCCCTCCTTGGATTTGAAGACAATCTTCCACACATCAAAGGGTTTGATAAGCACTTAGTGATAACCTGACTTCAAGTGTATATTGCTAAAATATTTGGCACCTTTGAGCTGGTCCAAAAGGTCATCAATCCGCAGGATTGGGTAACTATTCTAGATAGTGATCTTGTTCAACGCCCGATAGTCAATATAAAGTCTCCAGGTCGCATTCTTCTTCTGTACCAATACAATCGAGCTCCCACAAGATGATGATCTTGGCCTGATGTGCCTTTTCTATAATAGTTCCTAAATCTGCCTCTTGATCTCACCGTTCTCCAGAATAGAGCATCGATATATCAATCCATTGGGCAGCAGTGCACCCGAGGTCAGATCGATGGAGTGCGTGACCTGGCAGTGTAGAGGTAACCTTGTGGGTTAGGCAAAAATATCCATGTAGTCCTCCACGACCTTCTCCATCTATTGTTGCTGTGCAGAGGAGCCCTGCTTGAAGCCGTGGCCACAACCTTCTTCTTGCCCTGGGGGCGAATCATAAGGAAAACATATTTCTTGGTCTGGGAAATGATCTTACTGCATTTCTTTGCAGTGATCAAAGAGATAGTGGTACGTGGGGCTACCTCCGATATTATGCACAACTTATTAGCCAAAGTAATAATCATAGAGTGAGGTCTATATTCATATACAACAAGTCGCTTCCACAAGTATGGTTTTCCTAACAATACATCACAAACTTCAAGAGGAGCAATGTCAATTAGTACCTCATCCGTGAAGGGCTTGATGTTGTAGGGAAGGAGAAACTCCTGACTGGTGTGAAGATCTAGTCCTTGGTGAAGCCACCCAATGGTGTATGGATGTGGATGTGATGTAGTCTTTAGGCCCAACTGCTTCACGACTGCTATTGAAATGAGGTTCTTTTGGCTCTTGTTGTCGACAATGAATTGTAGCAGAGAACCCTTCATCCACATCTGTGAATGGAAGAGGTGTTCCCCATCTATGGATCTTCAGGCTCAATCTTCTAGATATTTGTGGTGGCCACGGTAGCACTGGGCTCCGCATCAATGATCTGATTCCCTTTTTTAGCTTCCTTATCGAGTTCTGATTCAGAGTCGAAACTTGTGTCTAATTCAAAGGCGTCCATCTCGGCCACCATTGAGTGCTTGACCGACACTCACTTGTATTGTGAGTGGAGCTCTTATGGAACTCACACAATTTTCTTGTGTCCTTCTTCGTCTTCGTGGTGTTGTTCTTTGCTTGTGGCTTCAACAGGATATCCTGGGTAGCCCTGCCTTGGCTCGGTCCTTTGTTTTGTGGTTTGGGGATGCCTTTTCCTTGCTATGGATTTACAGATCCAAAGTCCCACTTCTCCTATTTAAACTTCTGCTAAATCTTGACAGTGCACTGATACGTCGTGTCGAGCGAGGAAATGTACAAGAAATCCATCTCATTCTAGATGTACTTGTGTAGACAACCACGGTACTTGAGCACCAAATTCTGCTCAGTATCCTTGATACCTAGCTTCGTGCAAAGGGTATGGAAAATATTTGTGAACTCTGGCACATCTTGGTCCCTTCCTTGCCATAGCGTGGTCCAATTTATGTATTTGTCTTTATAGCTCCCGATAGGGTAATATTGTTCCTTGATGGCGTCTCAAAAATAATTCCAAGTGGGTGTGGTTGAAAACAACGAGGGTTCACTCTCGTCCTTTTGTTCACAGTAGGTTTCCTGTTGGCATTATGACACAGGTTTGGCACTATGGCACAAGTGTTTTCCTTGATGGCAACTCACTCAGATGAAAGATCTCAGTTCAGGCTCTCAAAATGAAAGAAAAAGAGATATACAAAGGTTCCTCTTAACCAAGTTGCATATACACACGGATTTGACGATCAAAAGGCGCGTATGCGTATGCACACACTTTCATTCAAGGAAAAGTGCGTACATGTGGGAGAACTTATTTTTGGTCCATGGTATTTAGTCCTTGGTATTTGGACCTATGGTTTTGGGCCATGGTATCTCGTCCAAAGTGTTGAACCCAGGTATTGGGTCCATGGTATTGATTCTCTATGGTTTTGGACCATGGTATTGAGTAAGGCCTAAGACTATAAAAGGGGAAGGAGATCATTAGGTAAAGGCATTCACTCAAGCATTGAATATCTTATGAAGAGAAAGATCTGGAATACTGGTCATTGGGTTATGGTGCATAGCTGGATCTGAATCAAGGAGGAACCTAAGCGCAAGAAGAAGGATAAGTTATATTGATGAGTTAAGATCTTAAGGCTTGAAGAGAAGTATCTTTGTGTGATTTGATCTGTTATATTTGGCGCATGACTTGATCTATAAATTTGATGATCTGGGTATTACTAATGTCTGAATAACTGAAAAGGGTAAGATTATCTTTTATAGATATGTACGCAGGTTCAGTGAAGCAAAGGCACATATACACGCTGGTTCGGTAATTCAAAATAGCGTATACGCAAGTTGGCCTTAATACAACAGCGTATGCACGTAGGTTCTACATATTGAAGTAGCGTACGTCTCATGAAATATGTTTTAGCTACTTCTGTTTATTGTTGTAGTGTTCTGGGTTCAGGATTGGTTTCTGGTTATTGTTACTATATTCTGGTTACAGCTTTCAGAGAAGTAATTGTTTGATTCAGTTTTGATTGGAGCAAAGGAGATTGATTGATGCAGATGTATTTGATGTTTGATTATTGTTATTGATGGATCCAGTTTGAAAATTTATGAAACGTGGTCCCTGGAAGAAAAGAGAAGGTTGTAGCCTTCTGTAGGTCAGCACCTACGTACTAGTACATCAGCTAGTACAAGAGCTAAGGGGGTTGTAGCTCCCTTCCAGGAGAAGCTGGAAAATGAGAGAAGGTTGTAGCCTTCTGCAGGTAGAAGCCTGCGTATTGGTATAAGACTGCACCAGTACAGAAACATTGTAAAAAGAAGTTTCTAATTGAAAGAAGATAGAGATGAATTGTAGCAGGTGGTTTTCACCCACATTGGGTTTCCACCTTATATCTTGTGTTCTTGTGTGTGACTGTCTATTCTGTTTTACTATTCCTGGTTACTGTTTATATGGTTTTGACACACAGATTAATGATCAACATCTAAAGAATAAATTAAATTATAAGTCTGCAAGTTATACGCGAGTTTCCTTAACTGCAGTTGCGTATATACGCCGTTTTCACTAACTGAAGTAGCGTATGCAAATCTGATTATGAAATGAAAAATAATTGACTTGATAACACTGATTCACCCCCCCTCTCAGTATTATTTCCAACAATTGGTATCAAAGCAGGTCCTTCAGAAGAAGCTTGATCACTTGAAGGAAGATCTATCATCATGAGCAACTACGAAAAAGAGGCATCGATCAGGCCACCAATCTTTGATGGGAGCAACTTCGTCTATCGGAAGGCAAGAATCACAACCTATCTTCAATCTCCTGATACAGAAGTTTGGGATATCATGGAAGTAGGATACACATTTCCATCAGCGACCCTACAGATACGGCTAGTAAGAAGTAGTATGAAAAAAATACAAAGGCTGTCAATACTCTATTAGGGAGTTTATCTCAATCAGAATTTGTCAAGGTGATGCAGCTCAAAACCACAAAAGAAATATGGGACAAGATCATTCTGAGCTATGAAGGAGACGATAAGGTAAAACATGCAAAACTACAAACTCTCAAAATTCAATATGAAAATCTCAGAATGCACAATGATGAAAGTGTGGCTAATTACTTCTTACATATAGATGAGATTGTTAATTGTATGAAAAACTTGGGTGAAGAGATAAAAAAAGTTACTTTGGTTGAAAATGTTCTAAGACCTTTGTCTTCTAAGTTCGAATCAAAAGTCTCTGCCATAGAAGAAAAATAGGATCTACAGAGCATTACCATGTCGCAATTGCACTGAATCCTAACTGCTTTCGAAATGAGAAAAGGGGGACCATCAGACAGGAGAGAAGCCGCTTTCAAAGCTTTAGGAAAAGGAGATTACAATGAGTCAGAAGAAGAGGAAGAATCAAACTTTGTCAAGAACCTTCAACGGGGTTCTGGAAGATTCAGAGGTAAGCTACCTTTCAAATGCTTTGCTTGTGGAAGAGTCGGTCACTATGCAGCCAAGTGTCCTCATAAAGATAAGATTGATAAAGGTAAGGAACCAGTTAGATGGAACAAAAAATAGAATGTAAGTAAGAAGAGCTATTATACACATGAAGACAGTGATGGATTTTCAATTAGTGATGAAGATGAACAATGTAATGATTATAGACTTTTGATGGCTTTTGAAGATGATGATTTCTTGGATGCTATAGATGAAAATGATCTCTATGAAGAAATTTATAAACTTAAAATCTGTTTAGAAGAAAAGAGTATGATCATAGATACTCTGACATTCTAACTTGCCGAAAGGGAAAAACACAATGAAAAGTTAGAATGTGAAATTGTGGGACTTAGAAAAGATATTGAGAAAACAAAAGCTCTTAATCTTAGATTTGCTAAAGGATCTGAAACTTTAGATGAGATTATCAAAGTGCAGCGTTCTCCTCTAATCAAGATAGGTCTTGGATATACTGAAGAAGCATCTCAAGCACAGAAGCCATCCACCTCCAAAAGTTATCTTGATGCAGCAAGGAGAAGTGAACAGGTTGACAATCAACAGCAAAGGCATAAAGCAGATCACCAGGTAAATCACGGTCAATCTACTTCAAGGATGAACAGAGATCACTAAGTACATCGGGGGCAATCTACTTCAAGGATGAACAGAAGCTACAACCAACCACAAGTAAATCATTCTCAGTTTGCCTCAAGAATGAATGTGTATGGAAACTACAATCACCTAGATGGAAGGTTTGATAATCACAGGAATTTCTTCAATGGCCAATGTTTCTCTTGTCATAACTTTGGACACAAAGCATCTCAATGTGTTGCCTACAAGACCATCATGACTAGAGAAGCACGAAATCAAAGGAGTGTGACTGGGATCATGAAAAGGACTTACAATAACTTTTCTGCTCTTGAAAATAAAATAGAATGTTCTATTTGTAACAACTTCGGTCATGAAGATTCTGAATGCAGGAGTAGGTTTCGATAAACAACTCAGAAGGAGCAAGCTTCATTGAGTCCCAAAACATGGAGAAAGAAAGAACCGCAACCAAAAAGATGTGGTATAGCCTTATATGCGGAAGGACAAGAAAATCAGTGGTACATCGACAGTGGATGCTCGAAACATATGACAGGTGATAAAGAAAAACTTCAGTCATATAGTGCCTTAGAAAAGGAAAGGAAGGTCTCATTTGGAAATGATACCCTTGCACTCATAAAAGGTAAAGGTTCTGTTTTTTTGAAAGAAAAGGTCAAAGTTGGAAATATTATGTATGTTGATGGCTTAAAGCATAATCTATTGAGTATCATTCAAATGTGTGATCAAGGAAATGAGGTAATATTTCAATCAAATGGATGTGTTCGTGAGCTTGATACAGGGGAAACAGTGATCAAAGGCATAAGAACTCCAAATAATTTATACATACTCAAGGGAGGACAACAACAATGCTTTCTAAGAAAAAATGATGAACACTGGCTATGGCACAGGAGATTGGGGCATCTAAGCTTCTCTCAGATAAGGAAAGAATGCAAATATCAGGCGGTTCATGATCTCCCTCACATCAGAATTCCAGACAATACAATATGCGAATCATGTCAGTTTGGTAAGCAAACCAGAACTAATTTCCTTGAGAAGGAAGGATCAGCTAGTAAGCCACTTGAACTTGTCCATACTGATGTATGTGGTCCATCCAGGAAAAGGTCACCTCGAGGAGAAGAATACTTCATATTGTTCATTGACAACTTTTCCAGGATGTGTTGGATAGGACTTCTGAAGCATAAAGACAAAGATTTCGAAAAGTTCAAAGCATTCAAATCCTTGGTTGAAAACGAATCAGATCGCAGAATCAAATGCCTCAGGTCTGATCGATGAGGGGAATTTACCTCGAATGAATTTTTTGATTTTTGTGAAGAACATGGAATAAGAAGGGAATTCTCTACTGCAAGGACTCCTCAGTAAAATGGAGTAGTAGAAAGAATGAACATAACGGTTCAACAAATGGCTCATGCTATGCTTGATGAGTCTGGAACTCCTGCAACCTTTTGGGGTGAAGCTCCATTTGCTGCCATTACTATTCTCAACAAGACAAACGTCCGGGTGAACAACACTCAAACTCCTCATGAACTTTGGTATGGTAAGACTCCTACGGTAAAATACTTCAAAATTTTTGGAAGCAAATGTTACATCAAAAGGACTGATGAAAACCTTGGCAAGTTTGAACCTAGAGCAGATGAAGGCATTCTCCTTGGTTACTCTCCCCAAAGCAAAGGATATAAGTGTTACAATAAAAGACTTGGAAAAATTGTTGAAAGTATTGATGTAGTGGTTGATGAAGAAGGAAACAATCCAAGGCAGGTAAAATCCGAAGATTTCGAAGATGATGAGGACTATCCTTCAACATCAAATCAGACTTATGATGAAGAAGAAACCTATGAGGCACCAGAAGAACAAATAAGGGTAGAAGAAAAGACTCCATCCAGGTATGTCCAGAAGAATCATCCAGAGACTCAAATTTTGGGGCAGAAAGAGGCAGGTGTACAAACAAGAAGAACTATTTCAGAAGCTTCAAGCTATCTAGCATTGCTCTCCTCCACTGAACCACGAAATGTAAGTGAAGCATGCCAAGATGAATGCTGGGTCAAGGCCATGAATGAAGAACTTGAGAAAATTGAAAAGAATAACACTTGGGAGTTGGTTCCTAGACCAAATGATAAGAATGTCATAGGGACAAAATGGATATTCAAAAACAAGCTGAATGAGAATGGAGATGTTATTAGAAACAAGGCCATACTTGTTTGTAAAGGGTATGCTCAACAAGAAGGCATAGACTTTGAAGAAACTTTTGCACCAGTTGCTAGACTTGATGCCATAAGAATGTTCCTTGCTCTTTCTAGCTTTCAGGAGTTCAAAGTATATCAAATGGATGTGAAATTTGCTTTTCTAAATGGAGACTTAGAAGAAGAAGTGTACATTGAGCAACCAGATGGATTCATCCTTGGAAATGATCCAAAACTTGTATGCAAACTCAAAAAGGATCTCTATGGCCTTAAACGGGCTCCAAGGGCTTGGTATTTTCGGTTGGACAAATATCTCCATCAACAAGGTTTTTCAAAAGGATCAACAGATAGCAATCTATATATAAAAATTGATAATGATAAATTGCTAATACTTGTTGTGTATGTTGATGATATCATCTTTGGTATCAATGAAGAAACCATGAGTCAAAACTTCGCTTTGGTGATGCAGAAAGAATTTGAAATGTCCTTACTTGGTGAGCTCACATATTTTATTGGTTTAGAAGTCCAACAAAACAAAGATGGTATTTTTCTATCACAAACCAAGTATCTCAAGCAGATCTTGAAGAAATATGGGATGGAGGACTCGAAACCAGTATGTACCCCTATGGTAACAGGATGCAGCCTCAACGCAAATAATGAATCAATAGCAGTACATCAACCAATCTATAGATCCATGATTGGTAGTCTACTCTATTTGACAGGTACCTGACAAGACATCATGCATGCAGTGGGAATAGTTGGAAGATTACAGGCAAATCCAAAGGAAGCACACCTTTAGGTAGTTAAGAGGATTTTTAAATATCTTCAAGGAACGCAAAATTATGGCTTATGGTATCCTAGAGATACAGATCTCAAACTACAGATCTCAAACTTCATGCATATACAGATGCAGATTGGGCAGGAAGCATGGATGACAAAAAGAGCACTAGTGGTGGTGCATTCTTTATGGGTTCTAGATTAGTATCTTGGTTCAACAAGAAACAAAGCTCAATTGCATTATCTACAGCTGAAGCAAAATATGTGGCTGTTGCATCCTGCTGCACACAACTCCTTTGGATGATGCAAACATTGCAAGACATTCAAATCACTTGTACTCCACCTATCTCCATTTTTTGTGATAATACACGTGCAATCAGTATTTCAAAGAATCCATTCATGCATTCGAAGACCAAACACATACCTATCAAATATCATTTTCTCCGAGAACAAGTGCTTGAACAAAAGGTCAAATTGGAGTATGTTCCCTCCAAGGAACAGGTTGCTGATATATTCACCAAACCACAGCCTAGGGAGACATTTGAATACCTTAGACAGAAGCTGGGAGTAGTTGATGCATCATCTTGCTGTTGAAATTATCTGTTTCAGAGAACAGTGGTTGTACATGAGTTTCATGAAGTGTATCTGCGTACATATGCAGGTGTCTATGGACACAACCACGTATATTATGGTTTGAAGACAAATAGTGGGGCTAGACTCAAGATGTAAAGAGTCTGATATTGGTCTGGCAAAGACCATCTGGCATAGGTTCAGGGGGAGCATATAATTCTAATGCATTGTTGGCATTATCTTAGAAGATCTTGGTTCAATTTCACAGCTGTTGTTTTTCAGGTGGAACATGTGCAGAGGGAGATCATGGTTACCGGTCTGAATGATGATTGACAAATGATGCTGATGATTGGTTGCTGATGACTATCACAGTCTTGTATTAGATATTTAGTCTCTATGTCATGTATTTCTTGTATTATCAAGGTCATGTAACGGCCTATGTTGGCTTCCCCACTATGCCTGGTATGGATGATGTAATGTTCTTGTTTTATCATGTGTAAACTGTTGGTGTATCCCCACTTAGTTGGGTGGATGAGTCAATATTGGTATATCCCCACTTGGTTGGGAGATGGATGTATGTATGAGTCTTTGATGATAGGAAGGTCATTTATGATGTATAAAGTCATGTTTCTTCTTGAAGAACATCTTCTTGCAAACCTTGTCTACAGTCAGGGGGAGCATGGACAACACAACAGAGCAGAGATTTCAGCATGTACTTAGGGGGAGCATAACCCTTTTCCCTTGATGACAAAGGGGGAGAATGACGTTGAGTGACTTGGGGTTGCCATCAAGTCCAAAGGGGGAGATTGTTGGCATTATGACACAGGTTTGGCACTATGGCACAGGTGTTGTCCTTGATGGCAACTCACTAAGATGGAAGATCTCAGTTCAAGCTCTTAGAATGAAAGAAAAAGAGATATACGAAGGTTCCGCTTAACCAAGTCACGTATACACGCGGATTCAACGATCAAAAGGCGCGTATACGTATGCACGCACTTTCATGCAAGGAAAAGCACATACATGTGGGAAAACTTATTTTTGTTCCATGGTATTTAGTCCTTGGTATTTGGACCTATGGTTTTGGACCATGGTATCTCGTCCGAAGTGTTGAACCCAGGTATTGGGTCCATGGTATTGATTCTCTATGGTTTTGGACCATGGTATTGAGTAAGGCCTAAGACTATAAAAGGGGAAGGAGATCATTAGGCAAAGGCATTCACTCAAGCATTCAATATCTTATGAAGAGCAAGATCTGGAATACTAGTCATTGGGTTATGGTGCATAGCTAGATATGAATCAAGGAGGAATATGAGCGCAAGAAGAAGGATAAGTTCTATTGATGGGTCAAGATCTTAAGGCTTGAAGAGAAGTATCTTTGTGTGATTTGATCTGTTATATTTGGCACATGACTTGATCTATAAATTTGATGATTTGGGTATTACTAATGTCTGAATAACTGAAAAGGGTAAGATTATCTTTTATAGATCTGTACGTAGGTTCAGCGAAGCAAAGGCACATATACACGCTGGTTCGGTAATTCAAAATAGTGTATATGTAGGTTGGCCTTAATATAGCAGCGTATGCACGCAGGTTCTACATATTGAAGTAGCGTACGTCTCATGAAATATGTTTTAGCTACTTATATTTATTGTTGCAGTGTTCTGGGTTCAGGATTGGTTTCTGGTTACCATTACTGTATTCTGGTTACAACGTTCAGAGAAGTAATTGTTTGATTCAATTTTGATTGGAGCAAAGGAGATTGATTGATACAGATGTATTTGATGTTTGATTATTGTTATTGATGGATCTAGTCTAAAATTTTATGAAATGTGGTCCCTGGAAGAAATGAGAAGGTTGTAGCCTTCTGTAGGTCAGCACCTACGTACTAGTATAACAGCTAGTACAATATCTAAGGGGGTTGTAGCTCCCTTCTAGGAGAAGCTGGAAAATGAGAGAAGGTTGTAGCCTTCTACAGGTAGAAGCTTGTGTACTGGTATAAGACTGCACCAGTACAAAAACATTGTAAAAAGAAGTTTCTAATTGAAAGAAGATAAAGATGAATTGCAGCAGGTGGTTTTCACCCACATTGGGTTTCCACCTTATATCTTGTGTTCTTGTGTGGGACTGTCTGTTTTGCTTTACTATTCTTGGTTACTGTTTATATGGTTCTAACACACAGATTAATGATCAAAATCTGAAGAATAAATTAAATTATAGGTTTGAAAGTTATAAGCGAGTTTCCTTAACTGCAGTTGCGTATATACACCGTTTTCACTAATTGAAGTAGTGTATGCAAATATGATTTTGAAATGAAAAATAACTGACTTGATAATACTGATTCACCCCCCCTCTCAGTATTATTTCCAACAATTGGTATCAAAGCAGGTCCTTCAGAAGAAGCTTGATTGCTTGAAGGAAGATCTATCATCATGAGCAACTACGAAAAAGAGGCATCGATCAGGCCACCAATCTTTGATGGGAGCAACTTCGTCTATTGGAAGGTAAGAATCACAGCCTATCTTCAATCTCTTGGTACATAAATTTGGGATATCTTGGAAGCAGGATACACATTTCCATCAACAACTCCTACAGATATTGCTGGTAAGAAGCAGTATGAAACAAATGCAAAGGCTGTCAATACTCTATTAGGGAGTTTATCTCAATCAGAATTTGTCAAGGTGATGCAGCGCAAAACCGCAAAAGAAATATGGGACAAGATCATTCTGAGCTATGAAGGAGACGATCAAGTAAAACATGCAAAACTACAAACTCTCAAAATTCAATATGAAAATCTCAGAATGCACAATGATGAAAGTGTGGCTAATTACTTCTTATGTCTAGATGAGATTGTTAATCGTATGAAAAACTTGGGTGAAGAGATAAAAGAAGTTACTTTGGTTGAAAAGGTTCTAAGATGTATTTCTTCTAAGTTCAAATCAAAAGTCTCTGCCATAGAAGAAAAATAGGATCTACAGAGCATTACCATGTCACAGCTGCACGAAATCCTAATTTCTTTCGAAATGAGAAAAGGGGGACCATCAGATAGGAGAGAAGCCGCTTTCAAAGCTTCAGGAAAAGGAGATTACAATGAGTCAGAAGAAGAGGAAGAATCAAACTTTGTCAAGAACCTTCAACATGGTTCTGGAAGATTCAGAGGTAAGCTACCTTTCAAATGCTTTGCTTGTGGAAGAGTCGGTCACTATGCAGCCAAGTGTCCTCATAAAGATAAGCTTGATAAAGGTAAGGAACCAGTTAGATGGAACAGAAAACAAAATGTAAGTAAGAAGAGCTATTATACACATGAAGACAGTGATGGATTTTCAATTAGTGATGAAGATGAACAATGTAATGATTATAGAATTTTGATGGATTTTGAAGATGATGATTTCTTGGATGCTATATGTTAGTTCCAGCCTTCGCAGCCTGTCACTAGAGATCAACATGAGCTCTTACTATGTCTGGTTTTGTTAGATGTTTTGTACATGATGTTCAGCACAAAACATGTCACAAGTGTGTCCATCAGAAGAAGCTCGGAAAAATATTTCCAATGGTATATCACACTCCCGTAACCGGCTCCCGGATTAGAAGATATTATTGAAATGAATAAGTGATTCTTGGTTATGCATGTTTTTAGGTTAGTTGCTCCACACAATGACAAGTTTAGTACAAAATAAGTTTCTGAAATAATGGTAAGGAATTTTTCAAAGGTGAAAGAGGTTTTTGTTCATCACATACTAGATAAAAAAAACCTCCTTCAGTTTATGCACAGGTGCTATTATGTGGGAGATATACAGTGATATTTCGAGCCTACATTAAAACAAAGCAAATTTTTCATATTTTTTACTGTTTTAGTCATTTTAGTACGGGGCCATTTTACAACAGATAGAAAGTAATTTTGCAACACCCAAGGAGATTTTTGTTAACCACAAACCATATAAAAAAACCCTCTTTCATTTTATTCATAGGTGTCATTGATTGGGATATGTGACTGGATCTTTACATCTCATTTTCACAGATTTAAATTTTTAATGATTTTCGGTTTTAGAGATGATTTTGTGGAACATATTGCGAGAAACTGGAAACGAATTTCCAAAATTTGAGAGAGGTTTTTCTCTATCATGACATTATATTCAAAAACCACTTTCATTTTTATAACAGGTGCTATGGTTTAGGAGATACGAGTTCATCTTCAACACCTATCTTCATAAATTCGGCCCAAGTTTAATGTAATTGATTCTATTTTGAAGAAAATGGTTGAGCTCAATCCCTTAGTACAAGGGTGAGAAAATGTATATATTTTATGAATTTCATACTGTAGGGGTTGGATTTTGGTACATTGTTGGACTTTTTAGAAAGCCTTGAGCTTCATTGTACATTCATATCAGCATTTTGGCTAAGGAATTGAGACCAGGGTTTGCAGCACTCTTTGGGATCCATGTGGCAATTTGTCTTGGTACAGTGCTTTCTTTTGTAATTGTGAATTTGCTTACGGGTTATGTATGCCATTATCTATATTGTTTCTTCTTAACTAAACAAACAAGAGTGTAAGTAGAATCCATTGAAATTGCAGTGCTCTACTTGAGGTTTGCTTTAGTTTTTTGATGTTTTCAACTGTTTGGAGAGGATCCATGGTTGCTCTTGCCCTCTTCAACTCCTCACCTGTCTAATCCCTCCATCACATTTGATTTGAAGTGCCAAAATCAATTTCCTACCTTGCCCCATTGAGACCTCTGCAAGATTGAGCCTCAATCCCCACACCCAAAATCTACCTTTCCATCTGAGCCAACAAAAACATCATTTTATTCGATCAAACTCTCTTGCACATATGCCTAGCCTAAGATCAGTATTTCTATCAGTCATCTCAAGCCCTAATCGATTATAATTTGCTGAGATTGACCTGGAGAGAGCCCTCTCCCAACCTGGTAGGGCTAGCTACCAAGTTAAGTGTGGTTTGATGTTGGCCCTGGATCCTACCTTCCTCAGCCTGAGGTAAATCTAGGCACTAACACAGTGGCGATCATACTGGGGAAGAAAATCTTATTTGTTTATTAGTGTTCTTGCTTTATAGACTACAGACGGAGCCTGAAGTTAGCCAGGTAGCCTTTGAAATGTTCTTGCTTTGCATTAGCGAAAGTAGATAAAAGCTACTTCAGTCAATCTCCGGTCTAGTCTTATAGACGAAATATCTAATTTTCAAATTGCCCCAGTACATGTATCAAGTTAGCTTTGATTGTTGATGGTGGATAGCAGTCAGACACATATGAAGGATGAAATCATCTACCTGGCGACTCCACTGTTCAAAGTCCCGAGTTTCAAAGTATTGATGGTGGCTCCACTGGCTAAATGAAGGACTTAGATGTTGCTTCTATTTGTTCAAGGTATTCATGTATCGATTTTTATAATATTCCTGGTTTCCCTAATCAATTACCAAAGGATGCATACATTTTGAGTAATGGCCCTAAATTCAATGGGTAAGATCTGACTTTGATTCTAGAACATATAGAAAATTTTAAAACATTTGTGGACATTCTTAGAGTTAAAAAGGAAGATATCTTCATTAGATTGTTCTTTGATTCGTTTCAAGGCAAATGTAGAAAATGGATTGAAGGTTTTCCTATCAGATCTATTAAGTCCTTTGCAGGTTTTTGGCATATCTTTCTTGAAACATGGATGGAGAAAGAGGAAGAATTAAAAATAGAGGTGCCCTCTATTCAAGGTTTTAGAGAATGGGAAGATATGTGCACGGATGATGAGGTAGATGAGAACTTTGCTTCATCTCTTTCTTCTTATCTGAAACCCTGTCGATGTAGCCATGAAGTTAAGCTCAATTTTTTGGAAGAGTTTGCCATTAAAATTGAAGGAGATCTAATTGAATTTGAGACCCAAATACAATCCTAGGATCTGGACTGTCGAGTCCCATTCTTTGGGGACCTTTTTCAGCAGAAGGAACAGAAGGTAAGGCTGCCCGTGGATATTTGCATTGATAGTTTGCAGCTGGAAGCATGTATTGAGGAGTTAGGGCAGCAAACAAAATCTGGTTTTTTTGATCCTATTGCAACATACATGGAAATTTTTTTTCAGTTTGAATGATAGGTCAAATTGTATTTTACATAACCAGACTTGTTATGTGCATGTATGGCTGTCAGCATTTACATCTGTGTCTTGGTTGAAGCACTTTCAAGCATCATCCTTGTCACAGTTACTTGATTGGTTTATATGGCATTACAACATTACTTGATCTATCAATTTTGCAGCAAAGTGGGTTAGATTTGTACATAAATAAGTTTCCCAAGGCAACATTTCAGTTTTTGGTATTTGTTTATGTACAAGTTGCAGTATGTATATGTTTTTGGATTGGTATGAGTTGTTTTGGGTTTGCAGTTGTTTGACCATCCATGCCCAATGGAAGAGGCACTGTCTGCTTTCTAGAGATCTGTAGTTCTTGGCACCTCCAAGGAGCTACCATCCCCATTGGAGCCGATGTTAGTTCCAGTCTTCGCAGCCTATCACCAGAGATCAACATGAGCTCTTACTATGTCTGGTTTTGTTAGATGTTTTGCACATGATGTTCAACACAAAACATGTCACAAGTGTGTCCATCAGAAGAATATTGGAAAAATATTTCCAACGGTATATCACATTCCCGTAACCAGCTCCCGGATTAGAAGATATGATCGAAATGAATGAGTGATTCTTGGTTATGCATGTTTTGAGGTCAGTTGCTACACACAATGACAAGTTTAGTACAAAATCAGTTTCTGAAATAATGGTAAGGAATTTTTCAAAAGTGAAAGAGGATTTTGTTCATCACATACTAAATAACGAAAACCTCCTTCATTTTATGCACAGGTGCTACTATGTGGAGATATAAGGTGATATTTGGAGCCTACATTAAAACAAAGCAAAATTTTCATATTTTTTACTGTTTTAGTCATTTTAGTGCGGGGCCATTTTACAATATATGGAAAGTAATTTTAAAAAACCCAAGGAGGTTTTTGTTAACCACGAACCATATAACGAAAACCTCTTTCACTTTATTCACAGGTGTCATTTATTGGGATATGTGACTGGATCTTTACAACTCATTTTCACAGATTTAAATTTTTAATGATTTTCTGTTTTAGAGATGATTTTGTGGAATAGATTACCAGCAAATGGAAACGAATTTATCAAATTTGAGAGAATTTTTTCTCCATAATGACCTTATATTCAAAAACCTCTTTCAGTTTTGTAACAGGTGCTATGGTTTATGAGATATGAGTTCATCTTCAACACCTATTTTCAGAAATTCGACCCAAGTTTAATGTAACTGATTCTATTTTGAAGAAAATGGTTGAGCTCAATCCCTTAGTACAAGGGTGAGAAAATGTACATATTTTATGAATTTAATAGTGTAGGGGTTGGATTTTGGTAGATGGTTGGACTTTTTAGAAAGCCTTGAGCTTCATTGTACATTCATATCAGCATTTTGGCTAAGGAATTGAGACCAGGGTTTGCAGCACTCTTTGGGATCCATATGGCAATTTGTCTTGGTACAGTGCTTTCTTTTGTAATTTTTAATTTTCTTATGTGTTATGTATGCCATTATCTAGCTTGTTTCTTCTTAACTAAACAAACAAGAGTGTAAGTAGAATTCATTGAAATTGTAGTGCTCTACTTGTGGTTTGCTTTAGTTTCTTGATGTTTTCAACTGTTTGGAGAGGATCCATTGTTGCTCTTGCCTTCTTCAACTCCTCACCTATCTAATCCCTCCATCACATTCGATTTGAAGTGCCAAAATCAATTGCCTACCTTGCCCCATTGAGACATCTGCAAGACTGAGCCTCAATCCCCACACCCAAAATCTACCTTTCCATCTGAGCCAACAAAAACATCATTTTATTCAATCAAACTCTCTTGCACATATACCTAGCCTAAGATCAGTGTTTCTATCAGTCATCTCAAGCCCTAATCGATTATAATTTGCTGAGATTGACCCGGAGAGAGCCCTCTTCCGACCTGGTAGGGCTAGCTACCAAGTTAAGTGTGGTTTGATGTTGGCCCTGGATCCTACCTTCCTCAGCCTAAGGTAAATCTAGGCACTAACACTATAGATGAAAATGATCTCTATGAAGAAATTTCTAAACTTAAAATATGTTTAGAAGAAAAGAGTATGATCATAGATACTCTGACATTCTAACTTGCTGAAAGGGAAAAACACAATGAAAAGTTAGAATGTGAAATTGTGGGACTTAGAAAAGATATTGAGAAAACAAAAGCTCTTAATCTTAGATTTGCTAAAGGATCTGAAACTTTAGATGAGATTATCAAAGTGCAACGTTCTCCTCTAATCAAGACAGGTCTTGGATATACTGAAGAAGCATCTCAAGCACAGAAGCCATCCACCTCCAAAAGTTATCTTGATGCAGCAAGGAGAAGTGAACAGGTTGACAATTGACAGCAAAGGCATAAAGCAGATCACCAGGTAAATCAAGGTCAATCTACTTCAAGGATGAACAGAGATCACCAAGTACATCGGGGGAAATCTACTTCAAGAATGGACAGAAGATACAACCAACCGCAGGTAAATCATTCTCAATTTGCCTCAAGAATGAATGTGTATGGAAACTACAATCACTTGGACGGAATGTTTGATAATCACAGGAATTTCTTCAATGGCCAATGTTTCTCTTATCATAACTTTGGACACAAAGTAGCTCAATGTGTTGCCTACAAGACCATCATGACTAGAGAAGCACGAAATGAAAGGAGTGTGACTGGGATCATGAAAAGGACTTATAATAACTTTTCTGCTCTTGAAAATGAAATAGAATGTTCTATTTGTAACAACTTCAGTCATGAAGATTTTGAATGCAAGAGTAGGATTTATTTTTGCAATTTTATGTCAACTCGCATTTAAATTCTTGAATTGTAGATTAAAACTATCATAATGGAGTTTTGTTATAGAAAATCCTAAGCTATATCCTTCAAAACATAACTATGAGGTAAGAATATACATTTTTTTAATGCTGGTAAGTTATAATTCAATAATGAAACTAAATTAATTTACATGCGATTGACTTAATTTATCTTTTTGATTTACAATGAATATTTATTCATCAAGTAATGTTCCAAAATATACCAAAATATATACCAAAATAGAGGAATGTTGTTGAAAGGTTGAAATCTGAAAAATTGAACATGTAACAACAACCAATTCTTACAAAGCTTGATTATAATTGAGTCATAGATTGTTACTTTCTGCAATGTCATTTCAAATTTGTAGATTAATGATGCAAATTTCTTCTCTTAGAAGCATATTAAATAAACAAGTGTAAGTTAGGAAATTGTAAGCCTACATATATAGTGCATGGCATATCATAAGCATTTGAGCCCTGGGTTGAAAATTAATGCACAAATCTTAAATTAATGGGGTAATTAATTAGCTCGTCATTTTGGCACCATTGTCAGGGTGATGTTAAGGGCACACTAGTACTTCTTGTATTTGTTTTAATTGACACATGGTATCTAAGATTTACTGAGATGATTGCTGGATACATTCTCTAGAAGATTCAATACATAATGGTTTTCCATTTAATTATGTTATATAGATGCATTAATAATAATAATAACAACAACAACAATAATAATAACTATAGTGCAATAAGAGTAATTTATAATATTAATCTCTTTTGCAGGAAGTTTGACAAGTAGAAGAAGGCATTGGTGAATGGGAATCCCACTAGAAAAAGGCAAAGCCATTTCAATAAGGTATGTTATGCATTGATTGAATTTATAAAATTTATAAGGCTTTCCTTAAGTTTTGGATTACTGTAAAATAACTTCGCTTGTATTTTAAAGTAATCTTATATCTTAGATAAAGAGACACTCCGTGGAATTTTTGGAGTTCCCACAATGGTTATGGAATGTGCTCATTATATTAATATTATACTTTCAATAAAGAGACACTCTATGGATTCTCTAGAGTTCCCATGATGGTTATGTCAGAATCTCATTATAGGAAGGTATTGTTTTTATTTTTATTTTTGTTTGCATTTTCTATAGATCTTGTGTATATCATATTACAAACATTGGGGATTGGGTATGTGTAATTATTGGTAAGGGGATGACTTACATTGAAAAATATATGCATTTGCAAAATATCACATATTCATATCATATTTTGGGAGAAATAAATTGTTTATCAAATTCTTGGGGCATTAATGATTAATAAATTTATTGAGATTATAGTTGGGAGAGTGCACTTTCGACAGGAAAAATTCATAGATAATTCAAATTTATTTCTAAGTGAGATAGTCCTTTGAATATAGTTTAAAATACAAGATGAATCGCTCCATTTCAATATCAAATGATAAATTTATTCCCAAATTACTAACTACCTATCATAAATTTGCACTGTTAAAACTCTATTTTGCTAGGTTGTATATTGGTACATTTGACTCACCAATTATTCATATTTGTAAAAATTGTTTCTAATAGGAATGACCAAACGAATCTACTTTCAAATTCAACTAGAATCACATCAATTTAAAATCATATGAAAAAATTATGCCCAAATTAGTCGTTGGTTGTCGTAAAGATAACACTATTAAAACTCTACCTCCCTGACTGATCATTATTATTTATAACATAGAAATTCAAACTATTTCTAAAAATTGTTTCTAGAGGATATATAAAAATGAATTTTCTTTCATATCCAACTAGAATGAGTTCAATTAAACATCAAATGAAAAATTTGTACTAAAGAGAGTTAATGTTGATTTAAGTTGGAAATTAAAAATGACTATGTTATGCAGGTTATACTTATCATATTTGACATATCAATTCAAGACATTTAAAAAAATTATTCATACTAGAAATGACCCTATGAATTCATTTTAAGTTGGATTGGGAATCACTTCAACCAGACATCATACAAAGAATCTATCGATAAAATACTACCAGGTAGTCTAGCTGGTCAACACTCTTTAATAGGCAAAAAATATAAAGTTTTGTTTGTTTATCTTTCCTTGGATTTGTTTCTATTGAAAATGGTTGTTATTGATGTCAGAGGCTATTTGAATGAAAGAAGGCATTACATAGTCAGACAACATATTTTGAGACCTTTCTGACGATATGTGGCACATCTTCTAACTCCTCATAGTTGAGTAGAAATTAATTTTTGAAGATATTCATTTATATATATTTAATTATTCTAGATTTGCACAAGTTGACCAAACTAGTGGAAAAGTGAATTGTACTTTAGGGGTCAAACACACTATAAATAGGTGTTTAGGAGGATATATTAAGGCACTCGGTCAAGCATTTGCTTCTATTTTTAAAATATTGAAGGAGTAGGTCCAAGGTTTATACCTCATGAACTAGCAAGAAGTGAAGTGAAGCTAAGTTGGAGAAGCTTTCTATGTGAGGGTATTTGGCACATCTTTTGGTAAGGGTTTTATTTCTATTGATGCCGAGTTTCAATCCTCTATGATCTTGAATTTTTAATCCTGGTTGAGTCTAAGTTTCAATCTTGGTTGAGGTTGAGTTTCAATCTTGGTTGAGGTTGAGTTTCAATTCTAGTTAGAGGCAAAACTTTGTTGGAGACCGAGTTACAGTCCTTATGGAGGCCGAGTTCTAGTCTAAGTTGAGAACAAGTTTCCAGGAGAGTATACCTACTTTTGAGTAGTTACTAAGCCTAAATATTGTCTCTTGAATAGTAAAATAGTTGTAAGTTGGTACTTACTGAGGATTGGTGTCCTCATCTTCTTGACATGTTAGAGCCTACAATTTTTGTAAGTTTGTGCTTACAAAGAATTGGTCCTCAGAAGTGTTGTAATAAATTGAAGAATGTTTGAAAAGAATTCAAGTGTTCTTTCTTCAAGTTTGGATTTCCACTTTTATCTCGGTATTCATGCATTGTGTTGATGATTAATTATGTGATGAGATTTTAGCCTTACGATTAATAAATTGAAAAGAATTTAACCTTTGGGATACTTATTCATACCCCTCTAAGTATCATTGTGTATTTCCAACAAATTGTATAAGGATAGGCTTATTTAAGAATAATTTAACAATCAGAAGAAGGTATTATAGGGGCCAAGGCTATTTGAGAATTCTAAATCAAAATTCCTTTGTTTGATGGAACAATTGTTTCCTTTTGGAATATAAGAATGAAAACCCACTTGATGTCTCTTGGTGCTGAAGTTTTGTAGTCTGTTTTAGATGGATATAAGGTTCCATCTTCTCCTCCAACTAATTAAGATGGGAAAAATGCTTATATAGCTAATGCAAAATCTATGAACTCCATCTTTAATGCCTTGTGAGATTCAAAATTTGTTGAAGTTATGCAGTGTGAATAAGCTAATGAGATGCGGGACAAGCTTCTAAGAAACTATGAAGGAGATGAAAAAGTAAATAAGGTAAAGATTCAAACCTTCCAGAGACAATTTGAAAGCTTGAAAATTAATTATGAAGACGTTACTACTTATTTTCTTCTAGTAGATGAAGTGGTTAATTCTCTAAAAGGAATTAGTGAAACAGTTGAAGAAACAACAATTGTTTAAAACATTTTGAGGTCTCTTGCTTTGCGTTTTGATGCCAAATTCTCTACCTTAAAAGAATTAAAGGATTTGGAGAATCTGGAGGAGATTCATAGAATTCTAACTGCCTACGAAATGAGGATGGGAAACTCATTACACAAGGAAGCATAATTTAAAACATCTAACAAATCAAGAAAATGTAAGTCCGTTGATTGCTCCAGTGATGACTTTGATATAAAAAATGGCTCAACTAGTAAAAAAAACTAAAGAAAATATCTAGATTCAAAGGTAAGTTACTTCTCATATGTTTAAATTGTGGTAATATAGTACATTTTTCCGCTAAGTGTCCTTTCAAGTAAGATAGTCATGATGAGGAAGAACCCAAGAAAGGGTATTCAATGGAAATCTTCGAAAAAAAAATGTCTAGTCCAAAGGGGATAATGATTTTTTTAATGAAAAAGAATATGACTTCGATGATGATAGAAGAGAGATCATATTTTTTTCCACCAATGAAGAATCCAACATAGACAAATCAAAGGAACAAAAATAAAAAGAAGAAGAAGAAGGTGTTGAAGACATAGCTCATCAATGCATTAAAAGAGATTGATCACCTCAGGAAGAAGAACATAAGACTATCTAAGGAAATCATCTTCCTCAAGACTAAAAGGGAGGAAGAAAAAAGAGTGGAAGGATTTTTGAATACTCAACTAAAGAAAAGGAAGAAATCTGTGAAAAGATTGAAACAAAAATTGTCTCATTAAGGAAAGAGCTAGATAATATCAACAAAAACATGAAAAGCTCTTAAACCCTGGATGTTCTTCTCAGCAGTCAAACATCACCATATTATAAGAGCGATATTGGTTATATGAGTGAGACTTAATACAAAGAAGATGCAAACCCCAAGTTACCAAGAAAGAAAGTTGAAGAAAAGCTTGAAAGCTCAAATCTCAGTAAGAGTAAGGACAAAAGTTGAGAGGAGTCTAGAAATACTGTTACATCAAAAAGCTATGTTGATGCTCTCAAGAAGCCCATTCACAATGTAGATAGCAATATGATAAGGGAAAAGGACCAATAATCTACTCCAAAGCATATCAAATACAAAAGAATTTCCCATTAAGGAAATCATACACAACCATGTATCAAACTATTTTTCTTAGTCATTGTTTTTCATGCAAAAAATTTGGACATCAAGCAAAATATTGTAAATCTTATGTGAAAAATGATTATGAAAGAGGTTCTCATCAAAATTCTAGAAATAAGTTCATATACAACAAAATCACAAGTATTGATGGTTTCAATAACGTAAACCATAATTCATTTGTTATATTATCCAAGTATAGTGTAGAGTGTTACATATGCAACACTTTTAGAAATATGGCATGAGATTGTCCTACAGAATCAATATAAGGTTTTTTGAAGAAAATCAAGAAGAAATACCAACAAAAAAATGCAGACTAATTATGTATGCTTGAAACAATCAAAGTCAGTGGTACGTTGATAACGGGTGCTCTAGACATGACATTATTAGAGATCAAAATAAATTTATTTCTCTAAAAGAAGAAAAAGGAGGAAATGTATCTTTTGGCGAAACTTATCTACAAGAATAAATGGAAGAGGTACCACAAGACTTGACAATGGTAGGTCTAAAGAAAAAATGTTTTGTATGTTAGCTAGGTGTTAGATCAAGGTTATGATCTCACTTTTAGCCAGAAGTTAGATCAAGTTTATGATCTCACTTTCTATGCTAAATAATGTAAAACAAGGAAGACTAATTTAGGAAGACTAGTTGGAAAGGCAATAAGGACTCTAAGAAATGTATATATTCTTGATCAAATTAAAGGAGAAAAGTGCTACATTAGACAGTCAAACGAGAGTTGGTTATGGCATAAAAGGCTAGAACAATTGAGCTTTGACAGTTTGATAAAAATTAGTAAAACAAAATCAATTAGAGATATCTCCAAATATCTAAACCAACAAGCGTCATCTGCAAATGTTACCAACATGGGAAATAGACAAGGGTTGGCTTCAAATTAAGTGCTTGACATTAAGAACACTAGAGCTTGTTCACACAAATCTATTCGGACCAACTAGAGCACTAATCCTGCAAGGTGAAAGGTACTTTATGATGTTTATTGATGGTTATACTAGAACGATATGGGTTGCATTTCTTGAAGAAAAATCAGAAGCACTAGGTACTTTCAAGTCATTCAAGGCCTTAGTTGAAAATGAAAGTGATATTAGAATCAAATGTTTAAGATCAGAAAAAGGAGGTGAATTTACCTCAAATGACTTTAATGAATTCTATGAGAAATATGGAATCAAGAGAAAACTTTTAGTCGTGGGAACTCCACAAAAAAATGGAGTCATAGAAAGAAATAATATATTAGTGCAAGAGACAATGAAAACAATGTTGCTAGAAGCCAAATTACCAGATAAGTTTTGGAAAGAAATGATTACTGCAACAATTTACATCATGAACAGAGCACAACTCTGAGTTAACAACAACAAGACACCATATGAGATACGGAAAGGCATGGTAGCTTCAGTTAACTATTTCAATTTTTTTGGAAGCAAATGTTACATGAAGATAAATGATGATAAATTGGGAAATTTTGATTCTAGAGTAGATGAGGGAATCTTCCTTGGATACTCAACAAGAAGTAAACCTTACATAAGCTATAATAAAATATTGTGCAAAGTTGTGGAAAGTATTGATGTAAGAATAAACGAATCATGGTGAGAGAAAGAATAAAAACAAGCACATGAGAATTAATAAGATACCATCTACGTGGAATAAGAAGAGATTTCTAAAAAAGAAGAACAAGAAAACTAAGAATAGTCTCCATCCATGACAACTTTTAATTTTGTGCAAAGAATCACCTGGAGAACCAAATTATTGGAGGTGTTGATGCATGTATACAAAACAAAAGAATAATAAACAATACACTAGGAAAATTCAAATTGTCCTTGCTATCTGAAATAGAGCCAAAGGAATTTGCACAAGCTAGCAAGGACTAGAATTTGGTGAATGCTATGGAAGAAGAATTGAATCAAATTGAGAAAAACAGAATCTGGGAACTTGTGCCACGATCAAAATACAAAAATGTGATCGATACTAAATGGGTATTCAAAAAAAAAGAATGAAGATGACCAAATGATAATAAATAAGGAAAGAATTGTATGTAAGGGCTATGTAGAAATTGAAGGATTTGATTTCAAAGAAAACTTTGCTCCAACTTCTAGATTAGAAGAAATAAGAATGTTTTTGAGATTTCCACGTACTTAAAGCTTCAAATTTGATCAAATGAATAGTTCATCATCCTTTCTAGATGAATATTTAAATGAAGAAGTATACATGGAACGACTAGAAGGTTTTGACTTGTCTAATAATCTAGGTTATATGTGCACATTTAAGAAAGATCTTTATGGGTTAAAACAAGCTCTAAGAGCGTGGTATGCTAGGATGGACCACCATATCCAACAACAAGGTTTCAAAAGAGGTGCTTCTGACAACAATATCTACATCAAGTTGGAAAAGAAAAACTTATTAATTACACTCGCATATGTGGTTGATCTATGTTTTGAAGAAATAATAATGAAATGAGTCATGGATTTTCTCAGGATATGTCAAATGAATTAAGTGTCAATGATTAGAGAATTATCCTTCTTCCTTGGACTACAAGTTTCTATAATCGATGAAGAAATATTCAATTCCCAAACAAAATACCTCAAGCAGATGTTCAAGTAGTTTGGAATGGAAGAATGTGCACTATTGTTAGCTTGTTGGGCCTTGACCCAGGTTCAGAAGTGATTTAGCCAAACAAATCCCAAAACTACCAGTCCTTTCGGCAATAGTCCACGGTGCGCGGACTGAGGTCTCACCTGAGGTAGTATGTGAGGGTGTTGGAACCAGGTTTCCACACCCTAGGGATGTCTTGATGAAGTCTAGGAAGTTCGCGAACCGAACCTATGCGCTTGTGCTGCTCTACGCAGTCGTCTGTCCTTCACAAATCATGCAACTACTTCGGCACAGATTTGTAAAGAGTGCAAAGAGGTGCTATCTAGATCCTTTATCCTTACTGTGCTTATTATTATAGATATTAACTTAATTGTGTGGTCCCAATATTCTCATTAATCATTCAACATTCATAACAAGTGCGCGCAATTATAAAATTGTAAAGAGATGCATAAATATAACAGAAGCATAGACACACAATATTTTAGAATCAACTTATCTTTTATTAATTCTCTGTCCAAGTACAATCCCAACTCCGCCCTGTGCACTTAGCTGTAGGGGTCTGCGCACACAGCTGCGGACTCTACCAGGCCTCTGCGCACTCAACTGCAGAGCCTCTTCCTACTACTACAACCCAAGACTCGGACTCTCAAACTCAGAGCTAATTCATCATCCAAAAACTAACATGTCTCTTACATCTTAGAGCCGCGCTCTATTTATACAATCCCATGGTCCGCAGACCATGGGTAAGCCAACACACTTTACATTAAGTTACATTACCTTAGGGCAAAAAACCCTAGACTCTTACACTCCGCGTCCGCATTTCATGGGGTCTTTATATTACACTTGACCAAAATTTGGGCTTCAAGCCCCAAAAACCTGCTATGGGGGGATCCGCTGCCCAACAGGCCCCTAACACAATCATCGTGACTCATCCTCGAGTCACTCTGCTGGTGTGGCGATCTTTGTGCAAAGTCCATCCAACTATGCCTATGCTGCGTGAAGGTGCGTAACGTGCCATGCTGCCATCATTTGGATCTGCTCCATCTCTGCTTCTGAATCATCTACGTTTGACTTAATTCTCTACTTTGATGCTGGTTTCTAGTACCTGTGTTTATAGTCCCGTACCTTTGTCTGGCTTGTCGGGTCGCGAAGACTGTGCTTTGGTTAGTTAGTTAGACAACCGACCCACTCGTGTAGGGCTTTAGGCAACAACCATTTACTCTGCTTGGGAATGGTTCTCCATTAAGTTTGACTAGCTGGACCGTGCCTCTGTCTGTGACTTATTTTACCACATATGGTCCTAACCAATGCATTTTGAATTTCCCAGGAAATTTTTCAAACTTGCTATCATACAGAAACACTAAATTGTTTACCTTGAATGTATGCAACTTGATATGGCAATCGTGTCAGGCTTTCTCGTGCTATTTCTAAACCTACTGATGGAATCCCACCAGAAACCATTCTTCCTCGAGTTCTTCTAATTGCACAAGTCTCTCTTCTAAGGCTCCGCGATCTGACATGCCTGTAAGTGCTACTATCCGCAAACTGGGTATAATGTATTCCAATGGCATGACTGCTTCCGTGCCATAGACTAACCTGTCAATTTTTTGCACGTGGTTCTATATGCCCATAATACGGCAGGTATGCGCAGGTCCCAGTCGTTTCTCTGCGAGTTACATACTTTGGTCAGTGTAGTCTCCATAATTTTTTTGAATGCTTCGACTGTCCCATTAGCTTGCGAATGGTATGGTGTAATTTGCTGATGATACACCTGGAATTCTTTGGTGAGTACGCTAATGGTTTCATTTAGGAAGTGCGTCCCGCGGTCACTCATTAAAATTTTTGGGCAACCAAACCATATCAGCACGTTGTCGAACAAAAATTTCGCAGCTGTAGAGGCCGTGCAGTCCTTAACCGGCTATTCTTCCACCCATCGAGTCAGGTATTCTATTGCAGTGATGATGTAGCACGCACCCGTCTTCCCCTAAGGTTTGATTGGTCCCACAAAGTTGATTGCCCATTTTTCGAATGGCTGCAGCATCATCTGTGGATTGAGTGGCATCTCATCCCTTCGTGATGGTTTCCCAGTCCTTTGACATATGTCACAAGCTCGACAGTGTGCTTTCGAATCTTGATGTAGGGTTGGCCACCATAGCCCTGCGTAGAGAATCTTCTGTGCCATCGCGCGTCCTGCATAGTGTCCTCCTGCAGCCCCCCCATGTGCTTTCGCGAGGATCTGTCCTTGTTCAAATTCAGGTACATATCTTTGCAATATCTCATCATTTCCCATTTTGTAGAGGTGCCTCGTGATGACAGAAAAATCTTCCGTGCACACCGCCAATTCCTTCTTCTGCTGGATTGAATATTCCTTCGGTGCAGTCCCTGTGGTTAAAAATTGGATTATATCTTCGAAGTGGCCATTCGTGACGCGCACTGCAAAGAGCTGTGCATCAGGTAGTCCTTCTTCCAAATTTGTTGGCTCCTCACCTGTCTCAATTCATGATAAGTGATCTGGTCCTGCATTTAGGCGTCCCGGATTTACGATGACCTCAAAGTCATATTCTTGAAACAGTAACAACCATCTACATATGTGCCCCCCCAACACAGGTTTTTTCACCAGGTATTTCAACACGGAATGATCGGTATACATCTTAAAGTGCCTACCAAGTAAATAGTGTCGGTATTTCTGGAGCGCGTATACCATTACCAACCCTTCGTGCTCAGTAGTAGAGTAAGTTTTTTCAGCTTTGGACAGCTGCTGGCTCGCGAACGCGATCGGGTGATCCACGCCTTCCTGCATAAGTATAATGCCCAATGCAATACGCGACGCATCAACTTGTACATGAAATTCTACGTCCCATTTTGGGAAGACTAGGATGGGAGCGGATGCCATTTTTCCTTGAGAACATCCAAAATTTTCCTACAATCATCATTCCAATAATATGTAGCGTCCTTTTTAAATAATTTTTCCATTGGGGCTGTTATTTGTGCATAGCTCTTGATAAACTTTCTATAGTAACTAGTGTGCCCCAACTTAGCGCGTAGTTGTTTAACACTTCACGACACTTCCAGATTGAGAATAACAAAAATCTTCACAGGATCCACCATCAGGCCTTGTTTGTAGACCACATGGTCGAGTAGGTTTCCAAAGGGGATGAGGAAGGTGCACCTTTTAAGATTCAGTGCAAATTGGTGTCGTCGGAAAGTATCCAACATCAAATGTAAGCTTGCTAAATGGTGTTTAACTAACCCAAATAGAGTCCAATCGTCCAAATAGACCTCTAAGAACTTGTGGATGTATTCCTTGAAAGTAGCCACCACTACGCGCGAAAATATTGCTGGCGTGTTCTTCAGTCCAAAGGGCATAATGATGTATTCGAAATAGCCCCATTTAGTTGCAAAGGTTGTCTTGCTCCTATCTTCTGGCACGATCTTGATCTGATGGTACCCTGAGAAGCCATCCGTGAATGAGTAAGCTTCCTGACTGCCAACATTCTCCAATACTTCATCTATAAACGGTGTCGGAAATGGATCGTGAACACAGGCGTCATTAAGCTTCTTGAGGTCCACGCATATTCTAATTTCACCCTTCTGTTTTTTCTCCTGTACTACCATGGGACTCACCCAGTTGGATTCTTCCACTGGTTCAATAATTTCAGCTACGAGCATTTTGTCTAATTCCTCGCAGAACTTTTCTTTATACTTTGGATTCAAGTGGTAAGGTCATTTCTTAATTGGCTTCATGTCTGGTTTTAGGGTGATCGTCATCATCCCTAAGCCGCCAATGATCCCTTTTAAGTCCGTGATTTTGGTCGGGAACAAATCTTGATATTTAGGGAGTAACTCGGCGACCTTATCTACCGTAGCATTGTCCCAATAATCCCCAAGTGTCGCGTACTTCGGCTCCACATCTGTACCAATGTTTACCTGCTTTGTTTTTAGCGACGTAGTGATGTCGGGATCCTCAATTGATGGTCCTCGAACTTCGCAACACCCTTCAGTTTCTGGAATATTAATATTTTAGGGGTCGTCATCATCCTCTTCTACTTGCACATTATAACATTCTAAGGCACTACTAAATTGGGTTTCCCATGCTGGTTGAACTACTTGTCGTGGTTCCTGTGGTATTTTGAAGATGGCAGCTTTTACGGCTTGTAGTGCGTTGTCAACTGTATTCGACCATTGGTCTTCAAATGTGAATGTTAAAAAAAATCCCTCACGCAAGACATCCCATTTGCCCATACCATGTCAGAATTCTGTCTCAATATAACAATTCATTGGTATGACATCCAGGGTATGGTAGAATAAGTGTACCCATTCAGGCTGAGGTTCTTCCCCATAGGCCTTGGTCCATTTCGCGATGTGTGTGCGCGGGTCATCTCGTCCATCTTATTTAGCTTCTATTCATAGTTGTGGTTTCCCAAATCATAGGCACATCATCCTTCTACATCCGTGCCAGTTTTCAAAATTTCCTTGATGTGTTCCCCACCAGCGCGTAGGTGTCGTGCACAGCACCCACTTCAGCACATTGAACCACTGTTGCTCTAGTATTGCACTTTCAAACTTGCTCAAGAATTCATCCACTGCTGTCAATCCATCATATGTTGGCAGATCTCGGGCCTGGGTTGTTACGCAACATAGTGATCTAATCATCATGTTGCAATTCAACGTTGTTACTTCGTTCAACTGATTGTGCCAGAGTTCATCTTCTTCATCTGAATCCGAGGTGCAGGAGCTTGTTCGCTCCCACACATCTGCAGTTAGATTCACCCAATCCTAATCTCGCGTAGTTATCTTGTAGATACAATCCATCTCATCTTCACTTCCATTGTCGCGCACGGGTTCAGTGGAGCATGCTCCTTCGGCTAGATCTAGCAGAACTACTACGCATAGGGACTTTTTCTCAAATATCATCTTCCACTTCTTCAGGTTAATGACTGCATTCATATCAGTGGCACAGTCTGCTCCTAGAAACGCGGAATAAGGGTTGTTGTCATCGAAAATCTCTATTACTTCAAAGTCAATTTGTGTGTTCGCGCCTTCGATATCGACTGTTACACCTTGCAACCTCCCCATGGGCAAAATCTTCTGTTGGTTCGCCATTCGTAATTGAATAGGGGACCACTGCAATGTGGTCCTACCCATGTATTCCCATGTCTGCTTTGGTAATACGTTCACGTCTGAACTCAGGTCTAGGATTACCTGATCCATTTCATATTCGCCTATTTGCACCATCAATCTCATTTCCCTCTCGGTGCACAATGTACGCTTCCCCAATTTCTAGACTACGCATGGTTCCCCTAACCCCACGCACCTGGTGATCAACTCCTGTAGTCCCTTAACTGCCTTATTGTCGCGCAACAGTTTCATGAATGTCTCCAAAAAGGTGGTAAGCATAGAGGGATCCATCCTTGGCTCTGGTTGATCCTTACCACTTGAAGTAGAGGTCTTCGCAAAGCTCTTCTTAGCTTCCATGAATGTCTCCTTTGCGTGTTCTAGGTCAAACTTAGGCTCCTTTGTAGGATCCTTGCGAATCCATGTATCTTCCTCGGGCTACTTCCCCTTATCCTCCCCTATGGTCGCACCGCTTCTGAGCATCATGTTCACATTTGGGTCTTCTTCGTGCAGTTCAGACCTCATAATTTGGATATTCTGAGTCAGGGGAGGCTAGAGTACCCCTTTCTTGCACATCTGTGCGATCAACGTAGGAAAATATACCATTTCATGACCAAACTAAGCACAATATGAATAAGATATTATTGTCAGGTTGGTACAATCGCGGGCGTAGTGCCCTGGTCCTCCGCAATTGTAACAAATTAACTGTCCATAGCCCCTTCCTAGTCCCATTCCTCATCTTCCTCGACCTTGCCCCTGAAATCCAGCATGCGCCATCCCCGCAGCTAGGTCAAGGCCTCATGTTTCTGTATGCATTCTATAGGCTGGTGTTCACTCCATCATTAACTCGTAGTTGCGACAAGTGCACTCGTCATGGCCTACCAACCTGCAAAAATTATAAAACAACTGTTGTGGAGTCTATGTATACTTCTGCAGCAAATGACAATTATTTGTCATGTGTTTTCCTCCTATCTGACAGATCGCACACCATAACGTAGGTGTCGCACTTGGCCCTGCCTGTGCCTCCAGTCTCAATGGCATTGGCCCCCCTCCTGCCAAGTAGTTCATGAATACTGGATAGTGGTCCTTGTCATGGCCCTGGCCTTTGCATTTTATGCACCACACTTCCTCGCGTGCCTCTGACTGCGGCGCCCTATCCTACTTCAAGTTATGCATTTCCAGGCAGAGATTTTGTAGTTGTGTGTGGATCTGTTGAACTCCTAGCCCCGGATCCTGTATCGGTGTTTCATGCAACCTCATCACCATTTCCAACGCTTCAGCCTGGGTTGAAAGCTTCTATTGTGACAGCGCCGTCCTCAAGTGTGGTTTCAAAGATGCCACAAACCATGCGCTGTGCTGCGCATCCGTTAGTGTCATATTAGGCTCGCAGATCATGCTCTTCAGCTGCTGATCCAGATCCCAGGGGGTCTCGCCTGGAAGCATCGCGATATTGTTGAACCTAATGATTGACTGTGTCTCTGATTTCGGCCGGCTAAATTCTCTATTCAATGCATTCTGGATCTCTGCGATTCCTGCATTTGGGTGATCATTAGATTGCTTAATATACCATGTCAACATGCGATCCTGCAGCGTGCTCACCAATGTAGCCTTCTTAATGTTGTCGTCTGTGACTCCTTGCGCTTCCCACACTTCTATTACCACGAACCAGAACTGGTCCGGATCCTCATTCCCTACTCTAAATACGGGTAGCTTGATCATGCTCGCCATGATAAACTACGGGGTTGGTGGAGGTGGAGTGGGTGGAGATGGAGGTGAAGGAGGTGATGTGGGTGGTGGTGTGGGTGGAGATGGTAACTATGGAATGCGCTGTCTTATCAAATTGACCGCGCTTCTCAGAGAGACACAAGCGAGCTCTTCCTCGCTCTCTCGCGAAGGTGAAATTAAGGGATTGTTTCCTAATTCCCTGCTACCTTTGTAGATCTTTCCGCTCCGCGTCGTTCCAAACATTAATGTATTCGCATAACCCGCTTTTCACATAACATCATCTTAATCCAGGTATTCAAAGATTTAATGTACTTACCTCGCGGTCCCTTGAGAAAATGTTGTTCTGCTTCGCTGTAGCTCACGATCGTGTCTATCGCAAACTTAGTGATAAATCCCCCTATTATCCGGTCGAGCCAATGGTCCACAGCTCGCGCGATCTTATCTTCTAATGCTTCTAGTCTGCGCACTAATTCTAGAGTCCACATTATCGGTTGGTCGAGCTTACACCTTCCCTAGCTATCGGCTAACCTCGTGATCCACTCATACAGTTCAGAAGGAAAGGACACGAAGAATATCTCGTGGATTTCCATATACACGTAGCGATCTAGCCACCTTTTCTCAGATACCTACGGAGTTCTATTTTCCTGTGTCACGAACTCATGAATCTTCTTGTCCAACCACTCTTCAATTTCCTTCTTTGTTGGGTTCCAGTGGCATGACATCAGACATCCCTTAGGCAAATCCCGGTCCTGACAATGGAACCATTTGTTGGCTTGTTGGGGCCTGACCCAGGTTTAGAAGTGATTTAGCCAAACAAATCCTGAAACTACCGGCCCTTTCGGCAATAGTCCGCGGTGCGCGGACTGAGGTCTCACCCGAGGTAGTATGGGAGGGTGCTGGAACTAGGTTTTCGCACCCTAGGGATGTCTTGATGAAGTCTAGGAAGTTCATGAACTGAACCTACGTGCTTGTGCTACTCCGCATAGCCGTCTATCCTTCGCAACTTGTGCAACTGCTTCCACACAGATCTGTAAAGAGCGCGAAGAGGTGCTGTCTAGATCCTTTATCCTTACTGTGCTTATTGTTATAGATCTTAACTTAATTGTGTGGCCCAAATATTCTCATTAATCATTCAACATTCATAACAAGTGCGCGCAATTATAAAACTGTAAAGACATGCATAAATATAACAGAAGCATAGACACACAATATTTCAGAATCAACTTATCTTTTATTAATTCACTGTCCAAGTACAATCCCAATTCTGCCCTGTGCACTCAGCTGCAGGGGTCCGCCCACACAGCTGCGGACTCTATTAGGCCTCTGTGCACTCAGCTGCAGAGCCTCTTCCTACTACTACAACCCAAGACTCAGACTTCCAGACTCAAAGCTAATTCATCATCAAAAAAATAACATGTCTCTTACATCTTAGAGCCGCGCTCTATTTATACAATCCCATGGTCTGTGGACCATGGGTAGGCTGACACACTTTACATTAAATTACATTATCTTAGGGTGGACAACCCTAGACTCTTATGCTCCACGCCTGCATTTCATGGGGTCTTTACATTACACTTGACCAAAATTTGGGCTTCAAGCCCCAAAAACCTGCTATGGGGGGGGGGGGGGGGGGTCCACTGCCCAACAACTATCTAGTACCCATATGATTATTCAATGCAAGCTAAGTAAGTATGATGAATCTCTTGAAGTCAATTGAACTCATTACAGGTCTATGATTGGGATTCTACTCTACTTGACAACCTTAAGAGCATATATTATGCAAGTAGTAGGAATGGATGTATTATTTTAGTTAGCACCAAAGGAATCTCATATGCAAGCCATAAAGAGGATATTTTGATACTTAAGGCACACACTGGATTTTTGTCTTTGGTATCCTAAGAGTACAAGCTGTCAAGAGGGCATACCTTCTTTTGAACAATTACTAAAACCAAATACTATCTCTTGAATAATAAAATAGTTGTAAGTTGGTGCTTACCGAGGATTAGTGTCCTCATATACTTGATAGGTTGGAGCCTACAATTTTTGTAACTTGGTGCTTGTAGAGGTTTGGTATCCTCACAAGTGTTATAATAAATTGAAGAATGTTTGAAAAACATTCAAGTGTTTTGATGTGAATAGAAAATGACATCAACCCATGGTATTCATCCACCCATGGTATTTACCCATGGTATTGTAAGTGGCATTCACCCATGGTATTTATCTACCCATGGTATTGTAAGTGGAATCCACCCATGGTATTTGCCCATGGTATTGTGACATCCACCCATGATATTCATTCACCCATGGAATTTACCCGTGGTATTGTAACCAAAAAATGCTATAAGTAACAAGTTGCATTTTGTAAAAGGGCAGATTGTCCACTACAATGTAGATTTTACAGTTATTATCTATTTTAATAAATGAAAAGTTCCTTTGTGGTTTTATCTACTATGTGTTCTCTCCTTTTCTGTCTGGCATTGTAATTTTTGGGATCTTGGGGGCCTCCCCTCAAGATCCAGATCAGTGGTATCAGAGCAGGTTATGATTCCATGTGAATGAGGGTTTGATGCATACTTCAGTTTCAAATTTTTGGGGAAATATTTAAGAAGTTTCAGGCACGTTCTATGACCTCCACAGAGAAATTTCTTGGGCAAAGCGGGAACAATTTTTCTTCTTTCATTTTTTTGGGTGGAGAGTTTGTAGATCAGATCTAAAAGTTTTAGTAAAAAATTTACAATTTTTTTTTACAGATCTAGATTCCTTGTGAAAAAATACTCAAATTCAAAAAACAAATCCATCAAATCGGAGTTCGGATGTGGGAGATATCATTGATTTAAAATTAGTTATGTTGGAGACATTTTTCTGATGACAATTCGTGGACGACAACTCTCCTATCATTTTTTGCAGTTTTTGTGGAGAATTTAAAAAAAAGGATTGCAGATCTGAGCTCCTCTCGAAAAATCACCCAATTTCAAAAAAAAATTGGTCAAAAAGAGGTTCGGATGAGGGAGATATTGCTGATTTAAAATCAGTTATTTTTTTCAGAACTTTTGTGACCACGGAATAGTTGCAGCAAGAATCTGAGTTTCTAGAGTGTCGAGATAGGGATTTCAAACACATGGGAACATGTAGAATGATCATTCTATTTCCAAAAATAGGTTATAATAAATATTCCGAATTATATTGATCGCGTTATGCCCATTTTAAATCTGGAGCAACATTCGGAGCAGGTTCCCTTTGGAGACGTGCCCTCCCACCCCGCTTTAGTAGGCACCTGCTTCACATTCATCAATTCCAGCATAGCAACATTCAACTTGGGTTCTTTGGAGACATTTCTTCCCACCCTAGGCTATGTAGGCACCTGTTACTTCATCAACAATCAACTTCACAGTTATGGGTCAACCGTAAAAAAATCCTTGTCATCGAAGTCCCTTTGCTAGGTCACACATTGTTAGTATCACAATTGGTCATAAGCATTACAGGGTATCTCTATCCTCAGATCTTCATTTGTCATGGTTATGGGTCATCCACAAACCCACACTTCATCGAAGTCCATTTGCTAGGCTGCACACGCTCAGTATCACAATTGGTCACAAGCATTACAGGGTAACTCTATCCTCAGATCTTCATTAATCATGGTTATGGGTCATCCACAAACTCACACTTCATCGAAGTCCATTTTCTAGGCCACACACTATCAGTATCATAGTTGGTCACAAGCATTATAGGGTATCTCTATCCTCGGATCTTCATTCATCATGGTTATGGGTTAACCACATAAAACCCTTCTCTTTAGTGGCTCTTCATATTCAACAAAGGCTTCGTAGGAGGGAACTTCATGCAATGGGGACCATTACTTCTTAAGGAGGGAGGAATGATTCAAATAGAAAATGGCATCAACCCATGGTATTCATCCACCCATGGAATTTACCCATGGTATTGTAAGTGGCATCCACCCATGGTATTGTGACATCCACCCATGGTATTCATTCACAGTTGGAATTTACCCGTGGTATTTTAACCAAAAAATGCTATAAGTAACAAGTTGCATTTTGTAAAAGGACAAATTGTCCACCACAATGTAGCTTTTACAATTATTATTTGTTTTAATAAAAAAAAGTTCCTTTGTGGTTTTATTTACTGTGCGTTCTCTCATTTTCTTTCTGGCATTGCAATTTTTCAGATCTTGAAGGTCTCCCCCAAGATCCGGATCATGTTCTCTCTCAAGTTTGGATTTCCAATTTTATCTCTATTTTCATGCATTGTTTTGATGATTGATTTTGTGATGAAATTTAGTCCTAATATTAATAAAGTGAAAATAATTTAATATGTGTGATAACCCATCTTAGTATCAATGTGTATTTCCAATAGTTTCATGTGCATTATTTGTGATCTTTCTGTGTATTTATCGAAAACATAAATCTTGACTACCTCTCTTTTTCCATGATCTCAAGTTTTATTACGGATAAGCACTAGTTTTTTGCATGTCCCAAAAGAATATAAAATATCCATCAACAAATGAGTAATTTTGAAGATAAATTTTTTGAATAAGGGCATGTCATCAAAGCATCTAAACAAACAAATTGTGACATCATATGATGTTGAATGAAGCATGTTCAAATTTCAAAGAAACTTGATAGAAAAGTGTTCGGTTATTGACCACAACCTTTCATAAGACTTTTTAGATAGATAAATAGAAATATAAATGAAGAATTTATATGAAGACCAGTGTAAAAAAGAATTCAAGTTCCATTGCCACATAGACGATATTATTATTTCCCAAGAAGCCTTCAAAATATCACATATTTTTTGTTGCTACAAAACTATGGTATGCAAAAACATTTTCTTTTTTTTGTAAGGATAATGAAGTTTCCTTTGTTTCCCCAAATTTCATAATCATATCATTGGTGTAACCATTACTACCACCCACTTCCTATTCTACCCACTCATTACAGTAACTCATCTCGCTTACGTCAATGAGTTCCTTAACTATCATAGTTTCTTCATTAAAAAAAATGATGGTGAAAACTTGTTTCAAGAGCCATCAGACCATGGAATGCTTAAAAAGTAGGCTTTGGAGGGCATTTTGGGAATTAAAAAAAAAAAAAAAAAAAAACCAATATATTTCCTTTTTATTTTTCAGTTATTGTTGAGTAAAATATTTCTAGAAAATGCTACCGATTTATGAAAAAATTTGTTGCTTCTGATTAGCTATGGATCCTACTCTTGTCATATATATTGTTTGCTACAAAATCTGCTATAACAAACTATTATTTGCTACAAGTTTTGCAGACTTTTATAGCCACTACAAGTTTTGAAAATATTGTAGTTTGTTCCCAAATTCAAAGTTTGCTACAAGTTTTGCAAAAAAATGCGGTTGCTACAAGTTCTATACAATCCTGCAGTCTATATCAAATTGAGAGTTTGCTACAAGTTTTGCATAAGTTTACAATCAATTACATGATTCATAATTACTATATACTTTAAAGTTGCAGTATGCTACATAATATGTAGAAAAATGTGATTTTGGTAAATGAGGTAATTTTCTTTGTTTTTCTTATGTTTTTCGATCCTTTTGAAAAATATTATAAATTCAATTTTATGTTTACTCTTATGATTTCTTGATCAAATTGAATGCCCCATTTATTCACATATAAATTGCCATAAGGACAAGTAGGTTTTAGGCTAAAGAATTCTACAGTGGATCATGGTATCACACAGAGACACATTATTGAAAAGGTTCGGGGGGACAAAGAAGTATTTTGTTGCTTTGCTGACTTTAAAAAGGAATTTGACATAGTCCCTAGAGATAAGTTGTGGAGTAGAATGGAAGAACTTGAAATTCCTTTGCATTATAGAGTCATTGTCCATATACTTTATGAAGAGGTGAAAGTCAAAATTAGAACCTCAACGGGTATTTCAGAAAGCTTTAGAAGTGACATTGGAGTCAAGAAAGGTTGTCCTCTATACCCTACTCTTTTTGGTTTATATATTGATAAATTGGAAGAGTGGTTAAATATGCAAGGTGGAGATGGTGTTCGGTTGGGGGAGTTTGTGATACAACTTCTTTTATATGCTGATGATCTTGTATTGATTACTAAATCGGCCCATGGGTTGTAGATGCACCTATATTCCCTTGAGAATTTTTGTAGAGCAGTGGGGATGCAAGTCAATACTAGCAAGACCAAAATAATTATTTCTCTAATAAAAGGAAGCAAAGCCAACATATGTTCTTATTTGAAAGAAACATTCTTGAAGAAGTAAATGAGTACAAGTATCTCAGGATTGATTTCAACAACAAACATAATTGGGAGGACTGCAGAAAGAAGAGAATTTTAGGAGGGTGGAAAGCATTATATGCTCTTCAAAATAGATGTAAAGAGGCATAGTTATGGGATTGGAAAATGATTAAAGTGGTTTTTAGACTCCTAATATTTCCAGTGATGCTATATGGGTGTGAATTGTGGGCTAGCACCCTTCCTGTCTAAAAATGGAAACAAATTGAGAAAATCCAAAAATGCTCGATCATGAGCAAGTTCAAAATAAAAATTTATATACCATATGAGATAATGTTGAATGAAATAGGAGCAAGTCCCATTGAAACAATTACTATGGTGCAACTCATAAGATATCTAAAAAGAATTGAGCAAATGGGAGTAGGTAGATGGCCTAATGTTATCTTCAATGAAGATATGAGTGAAAGAAATAAAACATGGATGAGACAAAACTACACATGGATGCAAAAATGGAATATCTACCTCAATGCTTGTCCCACAAATAACAAGGAGCTAATAATTTTGTTATGGAGAAGTTTCGTAAACAGGTATGGTGAAAATAGTTGGGTAGAAATAAGAAGTACTACATTGAGGATTTCAATGCTATGCGTGATCTCCAACAAAAAGAGTACATTGGAGCTAGCATTCCATGGAGGGCAAAGGTTCTTAATGCTTGATTAAGAACCAAATCGAATCAACTTTGGTGTGAAACAGGAAAGTGGAAAAGGCATAAATAATCTTGGGAAGAATGGGTCTGTACATTTTGCATGTTTGATGAGCACCAGTATTGAAGCAAGGATGCTGCAACTCTTGGGCTACCAACTTTACTTCATCAACTCGGAGTTCGTACAAACTTGGAGGTGACAGTGTTGTATACACAAATAGATGTAATGGGTCCACTCTTTTTCATTGCTGAGTTGGGGCGATAGACCACTAGGGTTTCTCAAACCAACCTTCTATTGATTAGAAGAAGTCTAATTACCAATTGAGAGAGAATAATTTTACCCTAATTGAGAGAATTGAAATGCTACTTACTGTAGTAATGAAAGACTGAAAGAAGTGCCTACAAAACGCATAACTCATCTAACTATTTAAATATATACCTTGATTTCAAAAGAATTCTAATTTAACACATGTGAAGTCTTAAATAACCTAAGCATGAAATCTGATCTAAACAAGCACTTAACTACTGTGTGCATGAATGAATATAAAGACTTTTTATTTTTATCTTTTGTAGAAATTTGATTGCTAATCCTTCTTGGTTGCATTTCAGGTGAGACAGGTGTGGAGGAAGATGAGTGAAATGCATCAGATGGTTTAGGAGGCAAGCAAGGGTCCACTCCTAGCTTTCTTGATGATATTTTCACAATTCAGGCTCAAAACAGGCCACTACAGGTTTTCCTACAGGATGTCCTAGTTCACCTACAGGATCCCTTGTTTTCCTACAGGAACAGGCTGAAAGCATAGGGAGTGGTTTGAAAGGTGGTATGGAGCTTGGAGAAGGTGAGTAAGGATGAAATAAGGCAAGGGAGTGGTAGGCACTCACTCATAACTCAAACCAAAGCTTTACGATGGTTGGATTTGCTCAAGAAGCATGGCAAGTTTTCCTTGTAAAACGAGAATCCAAATTGAGAACTTAGTGGCTCTTGGTGATAATGTGATTCGGAATTAAATAGGAACACAACAAATTATAGAGATAACCATAAACACAGAGATGCAATAGAAATAATACTTCATTTCATTAATGTAAAATACTGAAATATGCTTACAAACAGCAAATGGAAATAAACCAGCTAGGGCAATGGTAGCTTGTCTCTGAGAAGAGATGTGGTGGCTACATGCCTCTGAACTGTGTTACAATGAGGCTTAAAGGCCTATTTATTGTTGAGAAATAATGGAAAACCCTAAAAATCCAAAAACCTAAACCTAGAAGATGAAACGCCAAACTGTGGGCCCCATTTGGGTAAATTGGTACATCAACTTCCTGAGGTCATAACTTTGGCATATGATCTCCGTTTGACGTGCACAATATATTGTTAGAAGGATCTATCCGAGAAATATAATTTTGGGAAGAGAAATATCGGTCCATGGACCCAAAAAACGTCCTTTAGGGAATCAAAATGGCTACAAAATTTCGAGACCCGAAAAACTAATAAAAAGTGCTACAATTAAGGAAACTGAAAAGTTGAAAGAAACAATGGTGGGGGTCCAAGTGGACTTGGTAGGTGGCCACCAATATCCACCTGGATCATTCCTCCCCCCTTAGGAAGCAATGGTCCTCATTGCGTTGAGTTCCTCCATGAGATGAGGAAACTTCTGCTGAACTTGGTCCCTGGTGAGCCACTTGCCCTGGTGAAGGAGTTGGCCTGCTTTGACAACTCGATACAGTTGGATATTCTGCTGGCGAGTGTGCTTGATCTATGTGTCCATGATCCGATCAGTTGTAGCTTGTTCCATGCAATCTGGATTTAACTCTGTGGGTGTGAGTTGTTCTGCAATGTCGGATGTGTCTAGTAATGGTGGAAAGTATCGCTGAAGGCGGTCCACATTGAACATTGGGTGTAGGCCAAGGAATGGAGGAATTCTGAGCTCAAATGCATTATCTCCCACATCCTTGGTAATGATGTAAGGACCATATCGGAGTGGTCTGAGTTTCCAATAGGCTTTGGTAAGGCGTTCCTTTTGCAAATGCAACCAGACTTTGTCGCCCACCTGAAACTTGTGTGGCACTCGATGTTGATCATATCGTTGCTTGTACTTGGCATTTGATTTCTCCAGAATGTCATGGACCTGCTGGCAAATATGTTGGATGTGCTCAATGAAGCTATTTGCCTTATCTGTTTCGGATTGGACATGAGCCAAATCTGTGTGAGTAGCTGCAAATGGCAGGGCCACATCAATGGGACATAGTGGCCGGAATCCCAAGCCCACCTGAAAAGGGTTGTGGCTAGTCGAGCTGTGGAGAGCTCGGTTGTAACTGTGCTAAACATAGGGGAGGCTCTCGTCCCATGTGCGTGGATGCTTTGAGTTATACATGCGCAGAATGTGTACGATAATCCTGTTGACAACCTCTGTCTAGCCATCAGTTTGAGGATGGAAGGCTGTGGACTCAGTGAGTTTGGTGTCCATCATCGACCAGAGACTGGACCAAAATGTACTGAGGAACCTGCTATCCCGATCTAAGATGATAGACTGTGGGATTCGAAAGCGTACCCACACTCGTTCAAAGAAGAGTTTAGTAGTGTCTTCTACTGTGATATTCTTCTTGTAGGCCACCATAATGGCCATCTTCGAGAACCTGTCGACGACCACAAAAACATAGTCATTTCCATGCTTAGTTGAAGGAAGGCCTGACATGTAATTCATGGAGATGGATCCCATGGTCGACTAGTGGTACACAGTGGGGTATAGAGGCATTTCTTCTTTATGGTTGGTTTGGCAATGGCATAGGCAGTGCATGATTTGATGTACTTCCCGACATCCTGTCGAAGATTCGACCAATAGAAATACTTCTGCAACACTGCCACAATTTTCTCGACCCCTAAATGCCCAGAAGCCCGACTATAGTGTGCTTCCCAAATCATCTTGGCATGCTCTCTTGAAGGAACACAAAGGTGACCCAGGTGGCATAACAGGGCATCTTGGAGGTGAAAATCTGGAACATGCTGAAACTCCAAGAGTGTCTAGTATGTGTGGAGAAATTCTGGGTCGCTTTTGTAGAGAAGTGGCCAATTAGAAGTCTCGTGCCCACAAGAGTTGAGCACGGTGGTTAACGCCATGATCGGTGGTTGACTGAGGCAATCTACAACATAATTGGTGCTGCCCTTCTTATACTTGATATTCAAATGGAACTGTTGCAGGTATGTGACCACTTATGACGGTGATCATTTTGCAATTTACCTTAGGTCTGTATGAACTGCAGGGGTCAGTGGTCTGTGTGGATAACCATTTCCTTCAAGGAAAATTTTAAGAACCCCCCCTAAATTTATAAATATAATAAATGGGCAAATCTCCATGGTATATAGGAAAAATGGAAGGCGATTTTATCAATAATATAATATGTATATATAATTTTTTGGCGAATCTCTCACCAGGCATGGCGAATATTTTACTCAATTATAAAATCTTGTAAGATCTTCGCGAGTCTTTCACTAAATAATAAAACTTTGTAAAGTCCTAGTGAATCTTAGCATAGGCCACATGCTGGTTTAATTCCCCCATTTAAATAGGCTACATTCCAGGTGAATACCATGGGTCAATACCATGTGCCATTTTGGTGAATACCATGGGTCAATACCATGTGCCATTTTTATTTTTATTAATTCTAATATTAGGGTTAATAATGGTTTTTTGCATGGTATTAATAACAATCTAGTCCATGGTATTTGTCCCATGGTATTTTGGCCATAGGTTTCACCTAAATATAACCCATTTTTTGAGTGTTCGTAAATATAAGGTGACTTATGGAGTAAATATAAAAAAATGTTTTATTTGTTTACCATACCTCTCGTTTATTTATATTTTTATTAATTTACCATACCTCTTTTACAAATATGGTATTTGGCCCATATGATTCACTTAAATAAAACCTCTTTCTTGAGCCTTCATAAATAGAACGAGGGTTATGGACTAAATATAAAAAGAGGTTTTATTTATTTACGATACGTCTAGTTTATTTATATTTTTATTTCTTTACCATACTGTTTGAGTAAGTATAAAAATACGTTTTATTTATTTACCATACCTCCACTTTACTTATATTTTTATTTGTTTACACCGTTACATGTGTATAAGGTGACTTATGGAGTAAATATAAAAAATATTTTATTTATTTACCATAGCTCTCATTTATTTATATTTTTATTAATTTACCATACCTCTTTTATAAATATGGTATTTGGCCCATAGGATTCACTTAAATAAAACCTATTCTTGAAAATGGGCAAATGGATTCACTTAAATAGAACCTATTCTTGAAAATGGGCGAATGGAAGGTTGTAAGTCCTAATTTCAAGGGCTAAATTTACCTTTTTTACCCTCTCCCTTAAAATAAGGTGGGCTATTTGAGGTGATTTGTAAAAATGTACTATGATACAAAATATTCGCCCACTAAAAATTTAAAACCCCTTAATTTCGCCAAAGGGCGAACATTCGCCCCTAAAATTATCCTTGATTTCCTTCCCCAGAATGTAATGCTTCCATTGTCGATAGGCCTGCACAATGGAATACATCTCTTTATCATAAGTGGGATACTTCCGGACTATGTCTGAAAGTGTCTCACTGTATTATGCCACTAGATGCCCGTGTTGAGTAAGGACTGCCCCAATAGCATAGTCATAGCTCGACCTCAAATGGTTGTTGCAAGTCTGGTAATGCGAGCATTGGTGCCGTGCAGAGGTGATGTTTCAACTCTGTGAATGCCTTCTATCGAGATTCAGACCAAAAGAATTTTGCTTTTTGTCCTCCCTTGGTGACTTGACTCAAGGGCCAAGTGATGTGAGAAAATCCCAACACGAACCTGCGGTAGAAGTTGGCAAGACCTAGAAAGCTGCGGAGCTCTGTCAGAGTGGTTGGAGATGGAAAATCCTGAATGACTTGGATCTTGGCTGGATCCACATGCACCCCCTATTCATTAATAATATATCCCAGATACTGAACCTAGGTCATGCCAAAAGTGCATTTCTTTAAATTGGCACATAACTTGTGTTGCCGTAGTGTTTGGAGAACCTATCGGATGTGGTGGAGGTGCTCTTCCCAACTCTGGCTAAAGATCAGGATGTCATCCAAGTATACCACTACAAATGAGTTGGTGAATGGCCGCAAGATGTCATCCATTAGCCTCATGAAGGTTGCAGGAGCATTTGTCAATCCAAAAGGCATAACCAACCATTCGAAAAGGCCCTCCTTGGCTTTGAAGGCAGTCTTCCACACATCGGAGGGTTCGATTGGTACCTGGTGATATCCTGACTTCAAATCGATCTTGCTGAAATATTTCCCCCCTTCAGTTGGTCTAGGAGGTCATCAATTCGTGGGATCGGGTACATATTACGAACAATGATCTTTTTCAGTGCCCGATAGTCAATACAGAGTCTCCAAGTCCCATCCTTCTTCTGTACCAACACGATAGGGCTCCCACAGGGTGATGAACTCAGACAGATGTGACCTTTCTACAACAACTCCTGAATCTACCTCTTGATTTCATAATTCTCTAGAACGGAGTGCCGATAGATTGGTCCATTGGGCAGCGACACACTAGGGGTCAGATTGATGGAGTGCTTGACCTGACAGTGTAGAGGAACCCCTATGGGGGAGGTGAAGATTTCCTCGTACTCCTCCATGACCTTGTCCATCTGTAGTTGTCGTGCAGAGGGCCCCTGTCTGGAGGTCATGGCTACCGTCTTATTCTTTCCTTGAGGGCATATCATTAGGAAAACAAATTTCCTAGTTTTGGAAATGAGCTTACTACATTGTTTTGCAGTAACCAAAGAGATGGCGGTAGGCAGTGCTACCTCTGGTATCCTGTACAACTTATTTCCCAAAGTAACAATAACAGCACAGGGCCTTGATTCATACACAACATGTCGCTTCCACAAGTATGGTTGTCCTAATAATACATCATAAACTTCAAGGGGAGCAATGTCACACAATACCTCATTCGTGAAGGGCTTGATGTTGTATGGAAGGTGACACTGCTGGCTCACGCGAAGATCCCGTCCTTGGTGAAGCCACCCGATGGTGTACGGTTGTGGATGTGCTGTGGTCGGTAATCCCAATTGCTTCACAACCTCTGCCAAAATGAGGTTCTTTTGGCTCCTGTTGTTAACAATGAATTGTAGCGGGGAGCCCTTTACCCACATCTGGAAGTGGAAGAGACACTCCTCCTCCTTTGGATCTTCGGGTTCCTCCTTCTGGATCTTCATGGTTGCAATGGTGGTATTGGGATCTGCATTAGTAATATGATTCCCTTTGTCACTTCCCTTGTCAGGTTCTGACTCAGAGTCAGAACATGCATCTGATTCTGAAACCTTTAGCTCGGCCACTAGTGACTGCTTGGCCCGACACTCACTTGTGTTGTGAGTGGAGCTCTTATGGAACTCACACCACTTCCCCCTATCCTTTTTCGGCTTCACAACGCTGTTCTTTGCTTGCAGCTTTGGTGGGTTGTCTTGGGCCACCTAGCCTTGGCTTTGTCCTTTGTTTTATAGTTTGGGGGCACCTTTCCCTTGCTTCAGATTCGCAGATCCAAAGTCTCACTTCTTTTATTTAAACTTTTGCTCGACCTTGACGGCATATCAGTATGCCATGCTGAGCGAGGGGCTGTTTAGGAATTCTATTTCTTCCTGGATGTACTTGTGCAGGCAGTCGCGGTATTTGAGTACCAAATGCTACTCCGAATCCTTGATACCCAACTTTGTGTGAAGGGTATGGAAAATATTGGTAAACTCCGGCACGTCTTGGTCCCTTCCCTGCCACAGCGTGATCCTCTTTATGTATTGATCCTCATAGCTTCCGACAAGGTAGTACTGCTCCTTGATGGCATCCCGGAATGAATCCCAAGTGGGTACAGTTGAAAATAGTGAGCCTGTACTTTCATTCTTCTGCTCGCAGTAGGTTTCCCACTAGTCCTTGACATGGGGGGCTATTTTGAGAAGAGCGAAAATAATATTTTCCCAATTGGAAAAATCATGAACAGAAAAATAACCCTCTATTAGATTTAACCATTTATCGATGGCATCTGGGTCTATTTGACCCTCGAATATGGGGATTTAAAAATTAGCTTGTACCTTAAATGGTGTGGTGTTTCCAGAGTAGCTGTTGGAAACCGATGCGTCAACCCTGGGTAGCCACTGAAGGATCTGGGCAAATTTGTCCATCATCGCGCTCCTTTGTCGCTAGAGGGCTTCTTCAAGCAAGATTTTGATAGGATCTCCTACCCCCTCATCTTTCTTTTCATCCGCCATGGGAGGCCATCGGGATTTGCGAGGCTGGTCTTGCAAAGGTTCGACCAGTTCAAGACCTAACTCCTTATATCTCGACCTCGTTGGGGACATGCAACGAAAAATAGAGAAAAAGTAGATGCTCTAATACCACTGATCTGGATTTAAACAGGAATGCAAAAAATGACAGAGATAACCATAAACACAGAGATGCAGCGGAAATAATACTTCATTTCATTAATGTAAAATACTGAAATATGCTTACAAACAGCAAATGGAAATAAACCAGCTAGGGTGATGGTAGCTTATCTCTGAGAAGAGATGTAGTGGCTACATGCCTCTGAACTGTGTTACAATGAGGCTCCAAGGCCTATTTATTGTTGAGAAACAATGGAAAACCCTAAACATCCAAAAACCTAACCCTAGAAGATGAAATGCCAAACTGTGGGCCTTGTTTGGGTAAATTGGTACATCAACTTCTCGGGGTCATAACTTTGGCATACAATCTCTGTTTGACGCACACAATATCTCGTTAGAAAGATCTATCCAAGAAATACAACTTTGGGAAGAGAAAAATCGGTCCATGGATCCATGTTGCTCCCAATTTTTCCAAAAAAACATCGTTTAGGGCCTCAAAATGGCTTCGGAAGTTCAGGACCCGAAAAACTGCTAAAAATAGTAAACTGTGCTATAATTAAGGAAACTGAAAAGCTGAAAGAAACAATGGTGGGGGTCTAAGTGGACTTGGCAGGTGGCCTCCAATATCCACCTTGATCATCATGGGTGGATATGGTTAGGTTGAGGATGATGATATGAGGTCTTCCTGCAATATAGAAACTCCTGCAACATACACATCATTGTTGGCATTTATCCATAAATTCATCTCAAAACAAGAAGGGTTACTAAAATAGAAGAAAACTGAATTTTCATCATTCATTTGCCAAGTTTATGCATGGGAATGCTTGAAGCCATCATGAAAGCAACATGAAATCTAATGCAAGACTTAAGATATCAGAAATTTCAAATGCAACCTATCTTCTAAAACTGAAAGATGATGACCTAATTAGCAGAAAAACCCTAAATTTCATAAGAAACCAGAATTCTGTCTTTTTTGGGATGAATGGGAATTGTTCCTCAAGCCATGGTCCCAAGAAGGGAGGAGTGAGGCAAGATCCACCTATTATCAACCTTTTTTGAATATTTTCTTATCCCTATAATGCTACTATTAAAGTTATTCACAAATGGAAGCAAACTAATCAAATCTACCAATACTTGCAAATTAACAACACCAAATTCAGTTTAACAACTAACTATGAGATAACCTAAGCATACATATACAGTAAGAGGAACCTCTGCTGCAAGGGTTGGGCCCTAACCCAAGAGCTTCAGCCCTCTGAGTCAACTCAGTGCTAGATCAAGGGAATGCTGCTCATTTTCATTAACATATCAAAAATACATCAAAATGTTTGGTCACAATCCTTCAACTCGAAAATTGCTTAGCTATCTTGCACAAAAAATCTGAATCCTAATGAGGCTCTAGGCCTCTTTATTTATACAACTGAAGTTGCCAACAACTTCCTTAAATATAGGGAGGCTTGGCTCCCAATCTTGAGATTAACTGGTTCTTAACTGTCACTGGCTTGGCTGCCAATGATCCTCATGACTCGACTGCTTGCAACTCTGAGTTGGTGTGATTTGATTGAGGGATCTTTGAGTGAGTGAAGAGTTGAGGAGGGAGATCCTATATCCTAAATCTCTCCTGCTTGTCTCATTCAAGTTCTTGCATCCTAATTATCCACAATTTGCTCCAAAATCCTACAATCAATGCGCATTAGACCACTAGACATGACATATTAGTTTTAGTCATCTCATTAAGAAAAATATGAATAAAACATGTAAATAATTATGAGAAGAGTTGATTTTAGTAAGCTAGAGGTGCATTAAGGTCGATATATTTTACCCATTGATGAGACTCATCATCACCCCCTACTGAAAGTGTTGCTCATCCTCTGAGAAACTCAATCTATGTCAATTTCCTTCATTGATTTTGTGGCTTCCCTGACATCCCTTGCTTCTGTGGTAGTCTCTTCTTCTTATGAATAAAACCCTGCATTCTTCTCTATCTCCTCCCAATGCTTTCTTTTTTCTTCTTCTTTCCTTCCTTCCAAAATTCCTAAAAGAAATGGTGGACTAAGCCTCAAGCCAATCCAATTGACTTTGAGTCTTTGTAATTCTTGCTTATACATTGGGGTTCTATTTAGTGCCTCCCTCATTCTGTCAGGAGAATGATATTCTCTAATTTTTAGGCTGTAAGGTAAGGTGTTCCATCTCCTTTGGCAGGCTTGTTGGCTGTCATCTCCTAGAAATCTTAGCATGTCTTCAAAGTGTGTGACTGCCTGTTCTTGTACAACAAGGTACCTTGGTGCAAGCTTGGGATCATTTGCAATGAGGTTGTGAGTGCTGATGACAACCATTGGGTTAGACTGTTCTTCTATGATCATAAGGGGTTTTGCCTCTTCTTTTGCCAATACCTTTTTCATCTCTATAGCTCTTGCCTCCTCATGATTCATCCAAGATGCCAAGGCCATTAATTGTAAGTCCCCTAGCTTTGGATTTGGGTCCCACACATTTAAATCTGTCAAAGCTAAATTGTGTAGGTAGAACTCAGATATCTTTGCTCTATCCTCCAGGGTTCTTTGATCATAGAGGTCAATGAATTGTCTGTAGTATTGGAAAGAGATAATTCCTATTTGTGCTAGGGTCTTTATCTAGAATTGTATCCATTTCTCCTTGAGGTATAAGGCATATTACTTTGCTGGCATCCTGCACTGGATGGCCTCCATGGATAAGTTGGCCATAGTTGCCAATTGGCCTTCCTTTTCTTGTAGATGCTTCCTTAGCCCTGTGTTCTCAGCCTCTAACTGACATTTCATTATTGCTTCTCTGTCTCTTATGCTACTCAGTTCTCTACCCACCTCCTGCAATTTCTCCTCTGTATGGACTACTTCCTCTACCCCTTTTGATTTAGAAATTTGCATCCACTTGTGTGTCCTTGCCCTCTCTTTTTCATGTTTGAAGAATAGAGGAATGGAAAAATTCTGTGGTATCACCCCACCTCCTTCAATGAACCTGTAGTAGGAGCAAAGGTTTCGCTGTGGGCTAGGTTCCTTCAGTTCTTGGCCCTCTTCCTCTATTTCTTCTTGAGTAATTCCTTCACAGTCTCTTTTCCGTGTTTCCTATAGGTTTGATAGAGTTTCATGTAGGATTGTTTCTACTTCCTGTAGGTCTGATTATGTCTCATGTAGGAGACCTTTTTCCTTGTGATGAGGTTGACTTGGTGACAGGCCTCCTAACATAGTTGATTGGAGACTTTGGAGAAGCTTGCTTTGATGTTCCTTCTCCTTCGTTTTTCCTTAGAGGGGCTACTTTCTCTTGTTGTTTTGGTGAGTCTTCTATGACAATTAGAGTTTTGGTGGGGGTTTGAGGTCTCCCTTGTCTAATCCTGGTGCTCTTTTTTTTTTCCTAAAGTAAAGTGGGGTTTGTCTTTGTTTCTTTCCCTTTGATTTGACAGGTGTACTTAGGGCCGTTAGAGTAGCTGCTGCTGATTTTTCTATAGGCTCTCGAGACACTCTTGATTATTCTCCTTCTTCTCTGCTCTAAGTTGCAGACTTCTACTCATCCTTCTGTCCTTCATCCTCTTTTCCATTTCCTTTTTTATCCTCTTCTTTGTCTCCTTCTTCCTCTTCTTTTTCCTCCTCTGTTTCCTCATTCTTCTCATTTGTTTCTTCTTTTGTTTCCTTCTCTGTTTCTTCTTCATTTTCTTCCTCTGTTTCTTCTTCCTTGACATCCTCTGTTTCTTCTTCTCCCTCACTATCAGTATGGCTTCTGTCATACTCAATGGCTTGAATTGCTCCTTCTTCCTACATGTCTGCAAATGTTGTCCATGCAATAGGGATTCTTAAGTTGTGTAGAGAATCTTCAAGGATGAGTTTGATCAACCCATGATGGGCTAGTTGCTAATGTTTTCCCTCTTGCACCTTGATGCTCATGTCTATCATGGATTGTAGCAGAAAATAGGGTATACTCAGTTTGTTATGAGGAGGTGTGTTCTCTCCAAATCTTAGTTCTTGGAGGAGTCTGAAGTGGTATCCATAAAATACACTGTATCTCCCTTCACACAAAATATATTTGATGATGTGGTAACTTGACTTCATTCCAAGGGTATGGAATGATCTCCCTTCTAACCCATTTTTGTCTTCAATTGGATCTTCTCCTTCCAAAAATAAACTTTTCTTTGCAAGGGTGTTGTTAGTCTTGTCCTCTTTTCTCCATGGTAACCCTAGGGGAAGTGTAGTTATCCTTCTTATAACCTCAGGGGTAATTGCTACTGATAAACCCTTCACTACAGTAGTGGCACTGGCTCTAGTGAGGGGTATGAGTGACAGGGAAAATTCTCTGGCCACATCATCATCATATCCTCTCATCCTCTCAAAGAACCCCATCCATTGATGCCTTGTAAAAATTTCCACCATTGGAGGATGTTGGTGGATTCTTGCTGTGTTGGTGGGTTCTCTTTTATTGAAACCTCCTGTCATATTTCCCTGGTAATTCTTGAGGTTTGGGTTGATACAGTTCAAGACTTCTGGTAGGTGAGGAAGTTTTGGAATTTAACTTTGATTGACATGCAATGCAATATATGCACTGTGAATTCTTAATCGAATTGAGGATTTCTTCTTTTTAAATGGAAAATATAGAAGGTATGGCACCTACCTCACTTTGCTATGTTCTGGTGATGATAACCCTTGATTTGATTGCCCTTAGTGTCCACTGATAGCTCTGTAGGCTAATCTCCCTATATCTTGTAGGTTTCCTGCTTGTTGTAGATGCTGACTGTTTCCTATAGGTGCTATTTCAGGTTTTGCCAAGAGTAACCTCTTCTTTCGATGAATCCTCGATGTTTCCTCTACCTTCCTTGTATGGGAGTCAATGTTTTATTTCTATTTATGGATGATTGTGTTGGGTGGTGTGTTGGTTGGCCGAGTACGAGTGCATTATTTTGGACCATTGGTCCCACTACCAGTCCATCATATCACCTTGCCTCGTAATCATCTCCCACTCTTATCTTCCGTAACTTAACCATTTTTGGATTCATTCCCTTTTTCCTTTGATTTGACCTTGCCATGTGTGTAGTGGTCTAACCCTTTTCTTCTCGTTATCTGACTGAGGGTGGCCAAGTTAACTAGCCACCTTCACTTATAAAATCAACTCCCACATTATTCCTACATTTTTTATCATATCATACTTATGAGAGAGTATTGGTAAGATGACATACCTTTGGGTCCTTTGATTCGTTGATGATGCATATTTTCACTGTATATTTCCTTTTTTGATGCCTTGTTCCATTTGATGATATACATATGTTGGAACTTGTTGCTGCTGGTATTCTTGCTACTGCTGAGATCTGGAGGAGATTTCTCATCCTTGTAGTCCCTATGCTGAAGATGGCTGCAGACTCTGTGGTCTTTTTTGTGGGATAGGCTGCTATAGGATTTTCAATAGGATGTCCTATAGCTGCCTTTCCCATAAACTCTCGCATTTTTCCTCAACTTTGAAGTAGAAGGGGTGTTGAAATGAGTGGATAATGGGGTTATGGAATGGCAAGTGAGGGATGTTTCTCTTGGTATGCCTCCTCTTTCCTTTTTCTCTCTTTTTTATTTTCTCTCCTTTTTTTTATAAATAAATATTTTTTTTGAACTTGATTTCTTTGATGGATACAGGGGTGACATGGTTATGAAAGGTATTGGCTGTGGTGTGGTGAGGTAAATGGTTTTTTCACATCCAAACATAGGCTTGTGTCACCACCTTGCCATTGGACTGATTTTCTTGTGGTTTTCAAGACCTCTTGTAATTTCTACAGGAAACTCCTATAGTATTACAGGGAATCCTCTAGAAAACACAGAACTGTTTGAAATGATCTGGAGTGGAGTATAGATCAAATACTATGGGGATAATGGAGGATATGAGATGGGTGAAGTCAAACATGGATTTTGTAGGTCCTACTTTCCTCTTCATGCTGTGCTTATCTTCCTCTTGCAGACCTGCAAAACATAATTGTCCCCAATAGTTGTACTCAGGTGCTTCATGGAGGTTTTCACCTGAGTCTCTTTATTTTTATTTTTTCTCTTTAGGGACATGGTGGTGTGGAAGCTTAGACTTGCTCGACCACCATCACTGTCTTGCTAATGCGATTGATGAATTATTGCTTTGATAGGGGCTTTTTGTATATTTTTAATCTATACCCATTGACAAACAAAGGGATAGCCTCTGCATCATTGGTTCTTATTTGAACTACACCATTATCATGAAACTTTTATATTACATAAGGCCCTAACCATCTAGTACTTAACTTGCCTTTGAAATCTTGGTGCCAGGTATCATACAACAAAGCCAAATCACCTTCTTGAAATTGTTTGTGTTTTATATTCTTGTCATGCCAGATTTTCCTTTGAACTTGAGTCACTTCTATGTGCAGGAGGGCCTACATCCTAAATTCATCTAACCCATTCAGCTGGAGAAATATTTCTTGTTGTGCCCTTGTGATATCTAGATCCAGTTGTGCTTCCATCCTTAAGGTATTGTATTCAAATTCAATGGACAACAGGGCTTTCTTCCCATAGGCCAACTCATAAGGAGTGAAGCCAGTGGTGGTCTTCTAGGTGGTATTGTAGGCCCAAGTGGCCTCAACTAATCTATCTGCCCAATCCTTTCTACTACTGCTAATCACCTTGGTCAGAATGCCTTCCAATGCTCGGTTGGTTACTTCCACTTTCCCATTAGCCTGTGGGTGGTAAGGGGTGGATTTTTTGTGCTTGATCTTGTGTTGGCTTAACATATTTTCAATCATGTGAGATGTAAATTGACTGCCTTGATCAATGACCAACTCTCTAGGGTACCCAAACTTATAAAACACATTCTCCCTTAAGAATTCAACCAATTTTTCTTCTGTTGCTACTTTGATGGCTTTGGCTTCAGCCCATTTTGTTAAGTAGTCAGTGCACACAATGATGTACTACTTCTATTTGGATGGAGGGTCAATGGGCCTAATGAAATCCATGCCCCACTTGTCAAATGGCTCGAAAGTCACTTGAGGTTGTAGAGGCATCTCATCCCTTGGGGTAGGTTTCCCCATCCTTTGGCACTGATCACACTGGCTGGTATACCTCCTTACATCTTGGTGAAGAGTGGGCCAGTAATAACCAGCTTGTAGTACCTTGAATGCTGTTCTTTTGGCTGCAAAGTGACCTCCACAAGGCCCATCATGACAGGTCAGAAGGATGTCGAAGATTTCCTCCTCCTTGACACATCTTCTCAGAATTTGATCTGGACCTAGCTTGAAGAGATTACCCCCAATCCAAGTGAATGGGGCACTTTTTCTTATGATTCTACTCTTTTCCTTGGAGGACAAATTTGGAGGGAATTATGCAGATACCAAGTAGTTTGCTATGTCAGCAAACCATGGAGAGAGAATTGAAATGGCGAATAAATGTTCATTTGGTAACTGATCATCAAACATTCCTTCACCCCTTGTAGGAAAAATCAATCTGGATAAAAAAACTGCAACTACATTCTCTTCTCCAGGCTTATCCATAATAGTTAAATCAAATTGTTGCAATAAAAGTAACCATCTAATAATCCGGGAATTTACATCAGGTTTATTCATCAAGTATTTAATTACAGCATGGTCAGTATGTACAAATGTCTGGTAACCAGTAATGTAATGTCTAAATTTATTCAATGAATGCAAAACAACTAGGAGCTCTTTTTCAGTCACTGTGTAGTTTAGCTCAGCTTTCGGCAGATTCTTATTGATGAAGTAGATGGCATAAGGCAGTTTGTCATCTATATGGCCAAGAGCTGCTCCTATAGCTTTATGAGAGGCCTCAACATGAATATGGAAAGGAAGAGCCCAATTTGGGTCTCAGAGAATAGTTGCAATAGTCAACTTGTCCTTTAGGGTGTCTAGGGCTTCTTGAGAGCTTTCTGACCATAAAAATTCAGATTCTTTGGTCAATAACCCAAATAAGGGAGAAGATAACTTGCTAAAATCTTTTATAAATATCATATAGTATCCGGCTAATCCTAAAAATCTTCTGACATCCCTCTGTTTTTGTGGAGTCGGGACCCTTTTGATTATGGCTATCTTATTTGGGTCTACCTATAGTCCTTCCTAGGATATCGAGTGACCTAGAACAGTCCCTGCAATCATCAAGAGCTCACATTTTTTGGGACTAAGGGATAAATTCATTTCAATGCATTTGTTCAACACCTTATGTTGACAAGGTTAATCCTCTCTGCAGACATAAACAATCTCTCTAGCCCAATGAGTGGGTCGAGCAACTGAAGTGACAATAAACTAGACATATTCCTATTTTGTAAATTGAAAATAAGAATGAAGGAGAAGGCCTACCTCATTCTGATGCTATTCCGATTTCCTTTGTTGAGGGCCTCGAACTGCTTGTGTCACAGACTTGTTCCTACTTCTCTCAGTGTTTAAGTACCTGCACAAGTGATCAAGAAAAAACAAACCATGCCAAAACCAATAGCAAATCCAATAACAACCTACTTAACTAATCAAGGAATGTCAAGCTAAACAATACATGAACATATATATATTTTGGGAGGATGAACCAGCAGTTGTATATTATTAAGAAATAAAGGGAAGCTCACAACCAAAGCCTTGATGTTGAAAGGCTCTCCTTGAGTGGTAATCAAAGTCCAAGCCAAGAACTCTCCAAGCACTCTTTCTCTAAGACAAATTAATAGCCTCTAGGCATAATCTTAGCATAAGGGTGCAAATAGACATAGACCAACCAACCTCTAACTTGACCAACCATTTGGGAATGGGAGAGGAGGAATTTATATGCTGGGAGAGGGAGTTAGGACCCCTCCAAAGATAGGATTAGGCCCACATCTCAAGGAGGTAGCCCATAGGGATAAGACAAAGAGGTCAAGTTAGGAGGATTCGACCTCATCTATCTGAAACCACATCTAGTTCGTCACTCTGGAAGCTTCTAGATCACGAAGCTTCTCATCCTCTTTGGGAAAATTATATTTTTGGGATCATCATGGGCATGCAAGGGAACATAGAGATGCCATCGTGGGTCAAACATAGTGCAACAGGTGACCATCCCGGTTTTTAGCTTCGTAAGAGTAATGATCCTTATTTTAGGGTTTTAAGAGCTATTTCTTCAGGGAAGGCTCCAAACATTTTCCAAGAAAAGTTAAAGGAGGGATCTGAACTATATACATGGATGAGTATACTATATAACGACCATGTTTCAGGCACTTTGGGGTATGTCACAGTGTTGAGATGGGGTCCCCTGGGTCAGTGTTGGGGAAAAAGCCCAAGTTTTGATGTAAAAATATGTAAAGTCTCCGCGAATTGTGGACACGGAGCACAATGATCTTTACTTATGTTATGTATGATTGTGATATGTGCTGTGATGAAATAATATCTTTACGAAATAATGATGTATTGATGTGTGAATTTACTTGATCTGTCTTATTTCCTAAACGCAATTAATGTTAAGTGATTACGCGAATTTCATAACACTTTATGTTAAGTTCATTAGGGACTTAGGTAGATCTGAGTAAATATTAATCTAAGGACAATGTGAGGTGCGCGTAAGTGGCTAACTCATCTATCCAGGTTCCGCAAAATACAATTGTAGACCTTCGCGGAGGTCTAAAGGCCTAGTGAGGGGAATTGCAGTACCAAACCCTAGGGGCTTGTAGATCTGCGCGGAGGCAGATCTAAGGTGAAAAACGACATCACACTGATCTTTGGATGTGGAAACTTGGTTCCAGCATCCCCCCATACTGCTTCGGGTGAGACCTCATTCCGCACTATGCAGGTTGATGCCGAAAGTGCCAGTAGTGTAGGGTTTTGTTTCACGAAACTAACTCTGAACCTGGGTCATGACCCCCTAAGCCGACAAATGGCTCCATTGCCAGGAACAAGATCTGCATAAAGATATGTGTGATGTCACATCACTAGAATCCAACCAAGAAAGAAGTTGAGAAGTGGTTGGATAGAAAGATTCACGAATTAGCGGAGTAGGAAAAAAGGAATCCGCGCCTGTCAAAAGAACAGTGGCTGGACATATACTTAAAAACAAAAATACACGAGATTTTCTTCTGTACCTTCCCGATCGAGCTATACGAGTGGATAGCTAAATTGGCAGACGACCAAGGAAGGTGGAAGCTTGTTGGTCCAATAGTGTGGACTCCAGAATTATGTAGAGGTTGGAAGCTTCTAAAGATAAGATCGTGCATGCTGTTGACCATTGGCTTGATCGGGTTCTAGGAGGATTTGTGACAGAGTTTTCGGTTGACACCTCAGTCAGTTACACCGAAGCAGAGTGATGCTTCTTCAAAGTACCCCGTGGTAAGTACCTAAGATATTTGAATACTTAGATTAAGACGTTGTTGTGTGAGACACAGGTTCTGCCACTGCCTTGATGTTTGGAGCTCTGCGAAGTGGGAAGCTCTTTAGAAATAGGGGAAGAACATGCCCTGAATATAGCTCGTTGATTGGACCTACTATGAGTGACAACGAGGGAGCAGCACAGGCTTCACTACAGAGTGCTATCTAGTTGATAAGACAGGGTTTTTCATGGATACCGTACACTCCACATCCACATTCACCTCTGCAACATACGCCTTCAGCCACACCACCACCACCACCATTGTTCAACATGTCGAATACAATGAATTTTCCAGTTTTCAAGTGTACAGGGAGTGAGGACGCAAATCAATTTTGGTTTGTTGTGAATGTTGTGTGGATGATCTGAATTAGATCCACAAAAGACTGTCAAGAACCTTGACTGTATCGAGTTGAACAAATCCTTGAAAATTCAAAAACAGCGATCGAAAACACCCTGAACTAGTGGCCATGGCAGCCGGCATGGAACGACAAGGACCTCGGTCAAAGCACGCTAGCCGAGGCCCATGGAGACTGCGCGGGATGCCAAAATAGCCGCTGGGAGCCCCGGATCAGGAAAAAGAGCTGATTTTCGATGCGCGATTAGTGCCTAATCGTGCATCGCTGGGCGAACAGGGGCAAAATGGGGAAGCCTGAGCACCCGGTCACGTGGTGGGGGGAACAAGAGGACTAATCGTGCATCACTGGGCGAACAGGGGCAAAATGGGGAAGCCTGAGCACCCGGTCACGTGGTGGGGGGAACAAGAGGACCGCAGGCAGAGAAATGAAAAGTGCCAACGTATGAAGGTGGGACCCACGACCTGGAAATCGATGGTTTTGATCGGGGCGCCCTTGAACGGTAAGAGGTTTTGGACAAGAGCGGAGCAATCCCATACACCGAGCGACGTGTGGCGGTGGAGGAGAGAGAAAAACCGCCATTGATCGCGCGCTATCGGTCAAGCAAGTCAACCGCGCTCGACGTGCGTATGACATTGGATCTGGAGGAGCCCAGATCGGACGACTAAGATTGCGCCCGATGAAGGAAGCAGAATCGACAGGGTTTAAGCCGATTTCTAAAGCGATTTGGAGTTTGTTTGACCGCCACGGTGGAGAAAGAACGCATACCCGGTGTAACGGAAGAAACGAACCGACGAAGCATGCTGGCACCAGTTAGATGGAGACACGTGGCCACTTCCCGAGCGTTCATGCTGACGCTGAACATGGAACTCTAAGCATGTAGGCGGGAGAGGAACCGAACAGACATATGGATCAAATGACTAAAGCCATGAACAGAGACAGTCGAATTGAGATTCAGAGAGGAGGAATAGAGAGGAGTCCAAGTGACCAAGAGAGACAGTGAATAGTGAACCCTGAGAGGAGGATTGAACACATAGAACAGTAAAGCCAAGTAGAGGAGACAGAGGGCTAAGCTGACCACAGGCAGCGTTGAGCACCAGAGAGCTTGAAGATTCAAGCCTTTCCCTAGAGGAATCTATCTGAACTGAGCATCACATTTGGCTCTTTCCATTGTAGACCAAGGGTCACAGAGCTGGTAGGAAGAAAAAGAGTCTGTGAACTCTGAGTGGCTTGGGGAATCCAAGAACCACCCTACCAAGCAAAATCTGCTTCAGGAGAACTCACATTGAGTCCCTGTATTGCAATTTCTCTACTGTAAGACACAATAAAACAAGGCCACCACTGAAGCTGGACCAGAGACGTAGCCCTGGAGAATAGGGTGAAATCCTTACTAAAAACTATTTGTGTCTTTGTGTTGCTTACTGTATTTCTCTGCTGTCTTTCCACTTATTTTCTGTGTATTGGCAATCTGATCGATCCGTTGCTCAAATAACACAGAACACACACCATCACATGAGTCTATAATACCTTTTGTTTAATAAATCTTTAACTGAGGTCACTTATAGGGTGATTATCGGATCAAGTGGTATCAGAGCTCTAGGTTGTAAGGTTAGACAAGCTTGTGTTGGTTTACCTATGAATGCTCACTAGATCAAAGCTCAAATTAGGAGAAGGATAGTTGGTGGAAACTAATCCTGAAATTGGGAGAGTCTATTCTCGGAAGACAATGTTAGAGGAAGGTTCTATAGGGCCAGACCCTCAATTCATAGAAAGTTTCCTAGCTATAAAGTCTATGGTAGAGGAAATGTATAGAGACTTTAGAAAGCATAGGGATGAAAATTCATCAAATTCTAAACAAGATAAAGAAGAAGATGAGTCTCATTCCCATGATCACTCCAAAGGAAAGGGGAAAAGGAAAGCTTTCTCACACCTCCTAATAGCCCTGTGCATAATAAGAAAGCATCTTTGATTAAGTTAGATGTTAAATTTGATTTGTCTTTATATGATGGAGAGCTAAATGCTGAAAAGTTGGAAAATTAGATTAGACAAATTGATGTGTATTGCAGAGTACAAAACATAGACTCAGACAAGAGTAAGATTCAGCCGGCAAGCCTACACCTAGGAGGCACTGCCTTGGTTTGGTGGGAAGGCAAAACCCAAGCTGATATGAAGAAGCATGGCAAGACCATCTCTGTCTGGAGTGAATTTGTTGCTGCAATCAAAAAGCAGTTCTATCCATTGGCCTACATGCAACAAGCCATGATGAGTTGGCAAACTCTTCGGTAGTTGAAGGTGAAAAGTGTACAAGGGTATACTGAATAATTCCAAAAAGAGAGCATTGATGTTGGGTATCTCATTAGACTCACCAGAGACTCTTTTGAAGTACATTGGTGGTCTACACAGCTACATGAGGCATACCATCCTCATGTCTAATCCCACTAGTATAAATGAGGTATCTGTACAAGCTACTCATCTAGAATCTAGAGGAAAGAATGGAAATCCAGAAGTTGGGGGACCATCCCAACCCACTGTAAGCAAGAGCAAGGAGAAAAGGAAGCAGAAGTGGAAAGCAAGGAAGGCTAACACTGCACAAAAAGGCAAAGCTTCATGCACTCACTGTAAAAAGGAGGGGCATGATGATGAGCACTATTGGATTCTGCATCTAAAGCTGAGACCTAAGAAGTCTGAGGGCAAGAAGAAGAAGACTGATGTAGCTATTCAGACAGATTTGGGGTTAGACTCGGGAGATTAAACAATCATTGCAGCCATAGGTATAAAAGGTTGTCTGCTTTAGAGAATGCTGAAATCAAGAAGCAGGTGCAGGAGTTGCTCGAGAAAGGGTTCATCAGGCCTAGCACATCACCATGTGGGTCACCAATCATTTTGGTGAGAAAGAAAGATGGCTCGTGGAGAATGTGCATTGACTACCGAGCACTAAATAAGATAACAATAAAAAATCATTATCCCCTTCCTCGCATAGATGATCTTTTAGATCAATTGAAGGAAGCTATTTATTTCACCAAGCTGGATTTTCACAGTGGATACCATCAGGTCAAAGTTGCAGAGCAAGATGCATGGAAGACTGCTTTCAAAATAAAGCAGGGATTGTATGAATGGTTGGTTATGCCTTTTGGCTTGACCAATGCCCCTGCTACTTTCATGAGATTAATGAATGATGTACTCAGACCTTTTCTTGATGATTTTGTTATTGTGTATCTAGATGACATTCTGATTTTTAGTAAAACGTGGGAAGAACATTTAAAGCATGTTAAGCAGACATTAGATGTTTTGAAAAGAGAAAAACTTTATGTTAAACTCTCAAAATGTGAATTTGGAAAAACCTCTCTAAATTATTTGGGTCATATAGTAGGGGGAGGCGAACTGAAAATAGATCCCTCTAAAGTGGCAGTCATCATAAACTGGCCTAAACCCAAGTCTGCTACATAAGTGAGAAGCTTCTTAGGAGAAGCACAATATTGGAGGAAGTTCATTTCAATTTTTTCCTCAATTTCAGCTCCCTTACATGCTTTGACAGGATTGAACAAGGTGTTTTAGTGGGGAGGCAAACAGCAGAAAGCCTTCGACACCTTGAAAGACAAGATTAGTACAACACCTGTACTAGCACTGCCAGATCTACAAAGACCATTTGAGATCCAAACTGATGCCAGTGACTATGCCATGGGAGTAGTGTTGACACAGCACGGTAAACCCATATGTTATCATTCTGAGACTTTTAATCCTACAGTAGTCAACTGTCCTACATATGATAAGGAATTGTATGCATTAGTTTAGAGTGTGAAAAACTGGAAACATTACTTAATGGGAAAAGAAACAATAATACACATTGATCATCAGCCACTTCAATATCTACACTCCCAAACTAAGTTGCAACAATCAAGACATTACAGATGGATGGGTTTTCTACAACAGTTTCATTTAGTCATCAGATATAAAAAGGGCATACATAACAAGGTTGCAGATATGTTATCGAGACCCATTATAAATGCATCTACCATACTTAAGCATAATTGTGTGTTGCATGAAAGCTACATAGAACAATATGCTCAGGATATGGACTTTAAAGATGTATATGCAACTTTGAGTCAAAGCAAAAGAGTAGAAGAATTGGACTATCATGTGAAGGACTGACTCTTATATCATTGTGGGAAACTCTGCATTCCACAAACTGAGAGAGTAAAGATAATTAGGGAAGCACACACTTCTCTGATATCAGGTCACTTTGGGGTAAGTAAAACATTTGCACAGTTGCAAAGGTTTTGCTATTGGCCGAAAATGAATGAGACAGTTTCTAGATATGTAAAGGAATGTGCTATGTCTGCTAAAAGTAAGCCCAGCAATAGAAAACTAGGCTTATAGACTCCATTACCAGTTCCTTCTCACCCTTGGGAGAGAATTTCCATGGATTTTGTTGGAGGAATGCCTAAATCTAGGAAAGGTCATGATTATCTGTATGTTGTTGTGGATAGGTTTAGCAAAATGTGTATTTTGATACCCTGTAGTAAACAGATTATAGCTGAACAAACTGCAAAATTATTCTTTGAACATGTATGGGTTCATTTTGGATTACCCACTTCTATTGTATCTGATCGAGACACCCGATTTGTGGGGAAGTTTTGGTCAAGTCTATGGGAACTAATGGACACCAAGTTAAAGAAAAGCACAACTTTTCATCCACAAACAGATGGCCAGACAGAAGTAGTTAACAGGATGGTGATCCAGTTACTGAGAGGATATCACAGAAAACACCCTAAGTTTTGGGGTGAACACTTGTGTTATGTGCAACATGCTTACAATAGAGCCAAACACTCTTCTACACAGAGATCTCCTTTTGAGACCTGCTTTGGTTTCGTACCGAGGTCTCCTTTGGATTTTGTCTTTGGTAAAGATACCATGGTTGATAGACACAGTGATGTGGACAAGGCAACTAGGTTCATTGAATAGATCCAGGAGATCCACCAGGCAGTACAGGAACAACTGGAAAAGAGCCAGGCCAAGTACAAGGCTAGGCATGATAAGCATCAGATGGAGCATAGTTTTCAAGTTGGAGACCAAGTTTGGCTATATATCAGCAAGGACAGGATGCAAGGTGAAGGTAAAAAGCTAAAACCTATCAGGTATGGACCCTTCAGGATACTTGAGAAGATTGGTGAAAATGCTTTTCGCCTTGATCTGTCAGCTTACATGCACATCTACTCAGTCGTGAACGCAGATTGCTTGAGGTTGTTTGAACCTTCAATGATTGAGGACCCTGAAGAGCAGAGTCAATTACCTTCTGTTGACGACCTGCTACCTGAATATCTTAATGAGTTGCAGGAAGATACAGTGATGAACAGAAAGGTAAGGATGACACATAGTGGACAAGTGGAATACCTCAGAATTGGGCTTAAGGGTTCAAAGCCGAGTAGTGCAAAGTGGATTGTGATTGGACAAGTGAGACAACAGTTTCCTCACTTAGTAGATGCTTGAAGAAAACCAACTTTTGGTGGTCCAAAAGCTTTTTCAGTAGGGAGGCTGTGATCCGAATCGGATAAACAAAAGACTGTCAAGAACCTTGACTGTATCGAGTTGAACAAATCCTTGAAAATTCCAAAACAACGACCGAAAACACCCTGAACCAGTGGCCATGGTAGTCGGTGTGGAACGAACAGGACCTCAATCAAAGCACACTAACCGAGGCCCATGGAGACTGCGCGGGATGCCAAAATATCCCCTGGGAGCCCCAGATTGAGAAAAGAATCTGATTTTCGATGCGCGATTAGCACTCGTTGGGCGAACAGGGCCAAAATGGGGAAGCCTGAGCACCCGATTGCGTGGGGGGGACTAGAGGACCATGGGCGGAGAAATGAAAAGTGCCAACGTATGAAGGTGGGACCCATGACCTGGAAACCGACGGTTTTGATCAGGGCACCCCTGAATGGTAAGAGGTTTTGGATAGGAGCAGGGCGATCCCATACAACGAGCGATGCGTGGCAGCGGCAGAGAGAGAAAAACTATCGTTGATCATGCACTATCAGTCGAGCAAGTCAACCGCGCTCGACGTGCATATGATGTTGGATCTGGAGGAGCCCAGATCGGACGGCTGAGATTGCGCCCGATGAAGGAAGCGGAATTGACAAGGATTAAGTCGAGTTCTAAAGAGATTTGGAGTCTGTTTGACCGCCACGGTGGAGAAAGAACACATACCCAGCGTAACGGAAGAAACGAACCGATGAAGCATGCTGGAACCAGTTAGATGGAGACATGTGGCCACTTCCCAAGCATTCATGCTAACACTGAACAGGGAACTCCAAGCACGCAGGCGGTAGGCGAACAGACGTAGGTGGGAGAGGAACTGAATAGACATAGGGATCGAATGACTAAAGCCATGAACAAAGACAGTCGAATTGAGATTCAGAGAGGAGGAATAGAGAGGAGTCCAAGCGACCAAGAGAGATAGTGAACAGTGAACCCTGAGAGGAGGACTGAACAGAGAGAATAGTAAAGCCAAGCAGAGGAGACAGAGGGCCGAGCTGACCACAGGCAGCGTCGAGCACCAAAGAGCTTGAAGATTCAAGCCTTTCCCTAGAGGAATTTGTTTGGACTGAGCATCACATTTGGCTCTTTCCATTGTAGACCAAGGGTCATAGAGCTGGTAGGAAGAAAAAGAGTCTGTGAACTCCGAGTGGCTTGGGGAATCCAAGAACCACCCTACCAAGAAAAATCTACTTCAGGAGAACTCACATTGAGTCCCTGTATTGTAATTTCTCTGCTGTAAGACACAATAAAATAGGGCCACCACTGAAGCTGGACTGGACATGTAGCCCTGGAGAATAGGGTGAACTCCTTATTAAAAACTGTTTGTGTCTTTGTGTTTCTTACTGTATTTCTCTGTTGTCTTTCCACTTATTTTCTGTGTATTGGCAATCTGATCGATCCGTTGCTCAAATAACACAGAACAAACACCATCACATGAGTCTGTAATACCTTTTGTTTAATAAATCTTTAACTGAGGTCACATATAGGGTGATTATCAGATCAGTGGACAACACAACAAATTACGAATGATAATATGAAGAAGGCGCAGTTGGTTCCCGCTCTGCAGGATTTTGCTCTGGCATGGTACTTCAATTACTGCATTGATAATCCCTTGGAATCATTAACAGACATTAAGGCCTCTTTGAATAGAGAATTCGGTAAGCCTAAGTCTGAGTCACAATTGGTAGTTGGATTCAAGGAAATCACGATGAGGCTTGGTGAAATTCCTTAGGAGTTAGATCAAAGATTGAAGTGTGGGATCCGTGAAGCTAATATGCATCTCACAGATAGTCAGCATCACGAGTGATTTATAGCCTCGCTCCGACGCCACCTAAGGATTGCTTTATCACAGCAAAAGATAGGAACTCAGGTGGAAGCTCTGGAAATCGCGATGAGATTGCATGAAACACCTATTCAGGATGTGTCTTTGGGAGTCCAACAAATTCACTCACAGTTGCAGAACCTTTGTTTGAAATTGCAAAGCTTGAAAAAAGAAAAGGAAGCTAGGCCAAAGGTGCGCGAGAAATTCTGACGCCTCAAGTGTAAGAGCCAGGGGTGTGATAAAGATCATTACCCTGTCTTCGCGAATTATATCATGGGGGGGGGGGGGGGGGGGACCAATGCCCCTGAGGCAGGAAGCTCCAGTAGGACCAAGTACGGGGCATGCGCTATGGTGTGCTAACTGTTAGGTGCTGGAAAAATGTAACAGATAACTATCATTTGCTACAAAAATTTGTACAGACACTGCAACATTTGTTCTGTGATTTCTACAAATCAGTGGGTCATGATGAATGCCACTACCGTAGCTACGAATTAATGATCGAAAGGATGCCTACGTATCGAATGCAAGCAGAAAATTGGCCTCTGGATCAGGGCGCTGGGGGAGCGTGCGAACGATATCAAGGGTGCGGACAAGGCCGAGGAGGAGGAGGACTTGGTAGAGGTCGTGGGTAGGTCACTTGCTACAATTTCGAAACACCAAGACACTATGTGCGGAAGTGTACGAGTCAGACACGCCCGTCATGTCAATACTGCACTCAGTTTGACCACACAATTGAAGAATGTACTATGCTGATAGCCAAGATACGGGAGAAGAAGGTGCAGCCTCAGAATCCTACCTTGAACTTACAGATGATGAGGGACGAGCCCCGTGAAGAGGATCCAAATGTGAATATCATGCTGCGAAGCGGGATCATGACTGGTGATGATAAGGGAATACAACCTGAAGAAGGTGGATGGGTTGGCAAGGCCCCAGAAAAGGAGACTGGTTTTGATATGGAGTGTGTGAAGGAAACATTCATGGAAGTGAAGAAAAGCTTTGCTGAGGCCTCTATATCATGAAGTCAGAAAAAATTTCCAAACACCAGCGTGCCTACATTGGTTGACCCCCCTGTGCCTACCACCTTCTTGGAGACTTGTATGAAACTAATGCGTGATAGCAAGGCTATGAAAGGGATAGAAGAATTGATAAAAAAGTGTTCTAGTAAGGAAAATGATCCTGAGGGACAACGTGTGGTCCACAAGATTGGTAAACATAAGGCAAGAACAGGGCACGAGATGAGGCTCACCACACAGATAGGAGACTATGAGATGGACCAAGTTATTTTAGATTTGGGATCTGATGCGAACATTTTTCCTAAACAAACATGGGAGAGGATGGGGAGACCTATGCTGTAGTGGTCTCTGATTCAACTGAGGATGGAGAACCAACAGAAGATTATCCCTATGGGATGACTACATGGAGTCATTGTAGATATAGAAGGTGCAAGTGCGCTGCCTGATTTTGAAGTGATAGAAATTGTTGATGACAACAATCCATACCCTGTGCTCCTTGGAATTGACTGGGCCATTGATATGAATGGAGTCATCAACTTGAAGAAGCAGATGATGTCATTTGAGAGAAAATTGCTCTGCGTTGTAGTACCATTGGACCCTGTAGAAGGGCCGCACTATACTGAACCAGTTCGCGACTATGAAGAAAGTGATGACGATTTGGATCAAATCTATAAAATTACAGTGCGAGACCAAGACTGGGTTAATCCAACGGCTGATGGACAAATTGCATGGGACTGCGAAAGTTCCTATACCTTATATTCGGATGAAGAATTGGAACATTGGCAGAACAGGCTGCATGAAGTATCTACACTGCGCTGCAACATGATGACTAAATCGTTGCGCTGTGTGTCATCGAAGGTAAGAAATTTACCTTATTATGATGGTTTAATTGATGTAGATAAGTTTTTGGATGATTTTGAAAGAGAAGTCCTGGAGGATCATCACTTTCAAGCGCTGGATTTGGCACTATGCGCTACGCTCGCTCGATTGTGGGGTACGCACAAGGACAAATTTGATGAGTGACACGATTACAGAAGGATGATGAGGATGCAATCTGGTCATCCTAAAGTATGGTTAAATGAGAAATATGATGGAAGAAATGATCCACACGATCATTTGGCAAAGTGGACTAAAGTCTACGGAACAGAGCCGCAACCAGAGTGGGTGCAATTTATTTTTTTGGTGGTTCACGAACACCCGTGGTCACTAGGTGGCTGCTACGTCCATGGATATCTGAGCTTGATCAAGGGTATCAAGCCCCATAGCCAATAGCTAGGCCTAACCCCAAGGACTTCAAGGAGAATTGATCCTGTGACCTCCCAAATGACGAGGCACTTATTTGACCAATTGAGCTAACCCTTGGGACTGGAGTGGGTGCACTTATTTTGTCACACTCTGGATATAATCCCCATGAATTGGTACCTAGAAATGGAGCTCTGCCATGACACTGCAGAGTGGGATATCTTAAGAGAGGGATTCTTGATGACCTTGAGTTTTTAATATGGGTTCAAAAGCATTGATGAAGCCCTGCATGAGGTTAAGGCAGAGATCTTCATAATTCTGTAGGATCCTTTGGAATTAGTTCAACCAGATTGGAGCACCCAGATGCGCCATGTGTAGGAATTCTATAATATGACTGCTGAAGGGGAGCAGGAGGATGTACGAAATATCAATATCCCAGAAGCAGAGGGCCACCGTGAGGTTGAAGGTCCATAGATAAAAAACCCCGATATCATCACGCCATTGAAGACTAGACAAGTAAACATTGGTGCTGAGGCGGAGCCAAAATTTGCGAAGATCGGAGATTAATGGGATGATGCCACAGTGGATAAAGTTGCTGAGTTACTCCATAAGTAATAGGATCTTTTTGCTACAAAATTTTAGACTTGAAAGGCATCATAGGCGATTTGGGTGTGATGAAAATAACTTTGAAACCAGACGCAAAGCCCATCAAGCAAAGGCCATATCGCCTTAATCCCAAATATAAGGAAAAGGTTCGCTTGGAGTTGGACAAGATGCTTGAGGTAGGCATTATCGAACCTGTGGAGGAATCCGATTAGGTGAGCCCAATGGTGGTCCAAGAAAAGAAATAGAAGGGAGAAATATAGATTTATGTAGATCTTAGGAAGCTTAATGATGCCTGTGTCCATGATCCTTTTCCGACACCATTTACTAATGAGGTACTGAATAATGTTGGAGGGAAGGAGGCCTATTCATTCATGGATGAATTCTATAGATACCATTATATTAAGATCACGCTAGAAGATAGGAGTAAAACAACCTCCGCGATGGAATGGGGGTGTTTTTAGTACACAGTGATGCCATTTGGACTCAAGAATGCACTGACGATATTCTCTTGTGTAGTCATCGCAGTGTTCAAAGAGTTCATTAAAAAATTATTGGAGGTGTATTTTGATGATTGGAAAGTGTTTGGGTTAGTCAAGTGCCATGTAGCTAGTCTACACCAATGTTGGATACATGTCGAAGATATCATATCACACTGAACCTGAAGAAGTGCTTGTTTTATGTCCCCTTTGGGATTCTACTAGGTCAAGTGGTATGCAAGCAAGGACTAATGGTGGACCTTGCCAAGATCATGGTAATAATAAATTTGGAGGCCCCGAGGAGTGTCAAACAACTACGCGCAACACTGGGTCATATTGGGTACTATTGAAAGTTCATTAAGGCTTATGCTCAAATTATCGCGCCTATGGAGAAGCTACTAAAGAAGGGCACTACATTCTATTGGGATGAAGAATGTCAGCACAGTCTGGATCTCTTGAAAACAAAGATAGTCATCGCGCCAATCTTGGTCTTCCCAGATTGGAAGAAGGAATTCCATGTGCACATTGATGCCTCGTGTATTGCGTTGGGAGCAGTACTGACATAGGCTGGTGAAGGAGAGATGGATCACCCTATAGCCTTTGCGAGCAAGAAATTATCAAAGGCTGAAAAGAACTACTCAACAATAGAGCGTGAGGGATTGGCTATGGTATACACACTCCAAAAATTCAGGCACTATCTGTTGGGTGGACATTTCAAGATGTACATAGACCACTTCGCTTTGAAGTACCTAGTCAATAAGCCTGTGTTGGGGGTAAGATATGAAGATGGCTGCTGTTGTTTCAAGAATATGAATTTGAGGTAATTGTGAAGCCAGGAAGGTTGAATGCAGGACCTGACCATTTGTCGCGCATTGAAATAGGGGAGGAGCCTACTAATTTGGAGGAAGGGATACCCGACGCGCAGCTCTTCACGGTGCGCGTAGTGGATAATTATTTTGGAGATATTATCCACTTTTTTACTATAGGGATGACTTCAAAAGGATACACCAGCCAACAGAAGAAGGAGTTAGTAGTACGCGCGACGAACTTCTCAGTAATTGCAGGACATTTATATAAGATGGGTTCAGACGACATTCTTCGATGATATGTGCTTGATTTCGAAAGAAACAACATCCTTGCAGAGGTTCATGGAGGGGCAACAGGAGGAAATTATGTAGGAAAAGCAACGGCTCAGAAGATTTTGCACGTAGGGTTGTGGTGGCCTATGCTGCATAAATATTCTAAGTCATATTGTAGGGCATGCAACACATGTAAGAGGATGGGTAGACCATCGTGGAGGGATGTGCTGCCACCGAAAGCTCAGGTGTCATTGTAGCCATTTGAGAAATGGGCAATTGACTTTGTAGGACTGATTCAACCTCTAGGCAAGAAGACAGGGGCGCGCTATATCATCATCGCGACAGAATATCTGATCAGATGGGTGGAGGCACATCCAGTGAAGGAGTGTATAGGAGCTGTTATACTCCTATACCAATAGGTGTCATATTTCATGATTGACTTGATGAGCTCTGTAATATGTTCATCCTTTCCTTGCTGTAAAGGTTTCCATGTTATCAAAAAATAAAAAAATGTAAAAAATATAAAGAGGGTATGCCCTAAAAGAAAAATCAAAGGGTAAAAATAATAAAAATGGTCAAAAGAAAAATAAGAAGAAATGAACCCAAAACAAAGAAAGACCAGGAAAGTGTGAAATTTCAAATGCCACTACTGTTTCATTTTCTGTAAATAAAGCATTGTGTGCAGCTTGTTAACTTCATGCCACAATTGGTGAATGACCAAACGGCTTAATCTTGGTTAGTTCATGTTTGAATTTCCTATTTTAGAGATAAAGAATAAAAATCTGTCCAAACTGTTTAACTTTGGCAGATAAGTAGATAGGTAGAGAAGCAAAGGAGCTCAACTGTTTAATCTGAGCCCTTGGAAGTAATAAGTGCAGACTTAGGTAGGCTTACCATGCAAAAGAAAAGAAAAGTTGATGAGGGTTTGCTAGACCAAGTGCACCCAAAGAAAGAAGCAAAAAATGCTAGGACTAAAGTATGGCTGGGTAGGTAGATTGGTGTTGCAGAATGATACCTGTGATGGATGATGTTTCTAAGAATGTGTTAACTTTCACTCCTATCACAATTGCAAGGCAGATATTTTCGGAGCAGCTCAGGCGAGGCAGATTCATAACTAACTTCCCTTCATGTTTTTGCCCAAATCATTTACTAATTCCCCCTAAAAATATTAAGAATCTGCTCTTAATATCACTAAAATCACTCATTCCATTTCAAAATGATTGCCTAAGTAAAAATCTGTTTTACTTAGGGAAGTGGCCATATTTCTTATATAAACCCCTTTTTCTTTTAGCCTAAGTGTTAAATGTAAAATTCCTAACATTATACTTAGCGCTGTTTATTTCATAAAATCATATTAACAATTAACATGTATTATTATTTAAATCCCATAAAGTCATTACCCTTCCCGTAATATGTATATATAATAAAAATCCCAATATCATTTAATATCCCCATCCCGGTCGATTACGACCATATCACTATATAAACGAGGGATTAATGGTTTATCTGAAACCTATTAATAACCTCCCCATCGCGCGCAATCATGGGTTAATTATCCGCCTGGGTTAATTAAAACCAAGCCCCGCCAACCAATAGAAACACACTCGATACATTCAAAAACACAATTTAATGTATTGGGCCCGCAGAGTTAACCTCCCACCATCTCCATGCACCGTCCACCGTTCGATCAAGCCTTGCCCATCCGACGGTCTGCATCCATTTTGCGACCCCCTTCATCACTGCTATTTAACTTGCGGGGAACCGACGGTATTGGCGCCCATACTCTGCGACGTGTTGCGCTCCTGCCATGTTTGCTAGCCCTCCGTCCGAAACCGCCCAGCCCCAAAAGCGGTGCGGGCAAAGCCCCTTATCGCCCCCCCCGGGCTGACGTCATCTGCCTGATGTCCTCCGTCCTATGTTGACGTCACCTCCACGTCATCTGCCTTGTACTCTTGCTTACGTCATTCATCCTGCTTATAAAAAATTCCCGCCAAAGATTCTTTTCGTTGAATAAATGGGAAAAAGTCATTTTTTCTTTGTTTTTCTGCATACAGCGCCCTGCGCACTCCAGGTGTAAAATCAGCCGAAATCAAATTTTCTAGTTTCGGGCTGCCTCCGACCAGAAAAGCTCCAGCAACGAGCTCGTGGCCTCAACCAAGCTTCCAGTTACAGTTTTCTTCCTCTTTAATTCAGTTCGAAACAACACTGAGGGACTTCCAAACTCACAGAAAAAAGAAATAAAAGGATGAACAGGGATATTCGGTACCCTAACCAGTGAGGCCTTTAGAGCCACAAATTGCTAGAGGAAGACAAGTTAAAGTGTATCAAATCAAAAATTGAAGACTGTCAAATCAACAATAAAGAGTATCAAGTTGGCATTGAAGAAAATCACATTGGAATTAATGCAACAGTTAAGACAGACAGTCGGTAGGACAGCTGCAAGCCGAACCCTAAAGGCCTGCCTCCAGCACAAACATCAGTTAGCTGTTTCTATTTTACTTGTAAATTATTTTAGGTTAAAACTAGATATTATCTCACAGCTGTTATGAGATATAGGTTGTACATATTTTGTTGTATAAATACCCCCTCCATTAGAGTATTGGGGTGGTCTATGGTGTGTGAATTTCTTAGACTGTGCTGTAATACTGAATATTTTGGAATACAAAGCTGTTGGAACCAACTGTTGTCTGGCTTACTGGATGAAGAATTGAAGCAAAGGACTTGTCACAGAATTCTTGAATCAAACTCCGGATCAATAAGTCCCCTATATCTTGTGTTTTACAGTTTTCTGGTTTACTATATCATCTGTGTTTCATAATCTGAATGATAAAGAAAAAGGTTAATTTCATAATTTGCTTGACTGCACTCTGTTTTCAGTCTTTATTATTCTCTGTGTTTTCTTCAGAATTAGTATAAGTAGTGAATTCTTAATTGCTCCTGTTTCCTGATTCTCTCATGTTGTTTATTTGCTAAGGAATTCTTAACTTCTCCTTATCAGTAATCATTCATTTTCCCTCTTTCAATATGTTGAAGGATTCTTAACTGCCCTTCACCCATTTGAGCCCATTCCATCTGCTTCAAGTCTTTTGTTTGTTCCCTATTTGACTACCTTGCTCTGTGAAGCCATCCTCTGTTAAGAAACCAAATCCAGAAAGCCATCTTCTTTGACTCCATCATGCCCAATGGACTGAACTACTCTGTTTTACCTCACTGTTCTATTGAATCTCACCACCCAAACCCAAAACAAAACCCTTGAACTTCATAACTAGCCTAACACCTTTAAAAACAAAGCTAAATCATAAAGAGAGAGCCCTCTCTGGATATAGATTGGCTAGATTCTGTATCTAAAAGATTGGTCTGTGGTTACCTCAGCAGTATTCCCTTTCTTACAACTTTTGGGAAAAACTTGAGTGATAACAGGAGCCACGACAGAAAATTTCTTATTTGAATATGTGTTAACCAAGTTTGGCTACCCAAAAGTGTTGATGAGTGATCGTGGTATGCAATTCCTTAATGAAACAATCAGCACGCTGAGAGAAGAGTTCCAGGTGTATCATCAGAAGAGTACACCATATCATCCTCAAGCTAATGGAACAGTTGAGGCCTTCAATAATATCTTGGAGAATGCGGTGAAAAATATTTGCAACACACAGTGGAATGATTGGGACGTGTGCATGCCAGCAGTGCTGTGGGCATATAGGACTACTTGCAAAATCCTAAAAGGTCAGACACCTTTTTGGTTGGTCTATGGCGTAGAAGTTATGATGCCCATGGAATATATCGTGCCTAGTCTACGCATAACGACTTTTACAGTATTGGTGAATCACGGAGATTTGGAAGAACAGATCGCGCAACTAGAAGAGCTCAAAGAAGATATTTTCTTGGTTGGATTCCATCAGCAAGTCCAGAAGGAACGTGAAAAGGCTTCGCATGATTGCCACATCAAGCTGCGCACATTCAAGGTGTTATGCTCCTATACCAATAGGTGTCATATTTCATGATTGACTTGATTAGCTCTGCAATATGTACATACCTTTTCTTGTTGCAAAGGTTTTCCATATTTTTAGGAAATCAAAAAATTTAAAAAATGTAAAGAGGGTATACCCTAAAAGAAAAATCAAAGGGTGAAAAGATAAATGGTCAAAAGAAAAAATGAAAAGAAATGAACCCCAAATAAAAAGGACCAGGAAAGTGTGCAAGTCCAAATGCCACTACTATTTCATTTTTCTGTAAATAAAGCATCATGTACAGCTTGTTGAACTTTTTACCACAATTGATGAATGGCCAAATAGCTTAATCTTGGCCAGTTCATGTTTGAATTTCCTGTTTTAAAGATAGAGAATAAAAATCTGTCCAAACTATTTAAACTTGGCAGAGAAGTAGATAGGTAGAGAAGCAAAGGAGCTCAACTGTTTAATCTGAGCCCTTGGAAGAAATAAGGGCAGACTTAGATAGGCTTATCATGCAAAGAAAAGAAAAGCTGAAAAGGGTTGCTAGTCCAAGTGCACCCAAAGAAAAAGAAGAAAAAATGTTAGGCAAAATAGGCTGGGTAGGCAATTTTGGTGTTGCAGAATGAGACTTGTGATAGGTTTTGTCTCTAAAAATATGTTAAGTCTTACCTCTATCACAGGTACCATGGCAGTTTTATATTTTGGAGCAACTCAAGCAAAGCATGACTAATCTCCCTTCATACTATTTCCCTAAATCACTTACTAATCTCCCCCAAGGTATTAAGATCTGCTTAATATCCTTAAAGTCACTCATTCCCTTTTTTCATCAGATGCCTAAGTAAAACCCCATTTTTACTTAGGGAAATGGCCTCATTTCTTGTATAAATCCCTGTTTTTCCCGTTTTGCCTAAGTTTTTAAATGTCACGACTTGGCGCTTTCCAATTAATTTTTTCATATTAACTTTAATTTTATTATTTAAATCCTGCCCCATTACCCTTTCCCGTATTATATTTATAATAAAAATCCCCAATTATTAATATTTCCCATCCCCCGGTTATATAACCATATTCACTGTTTTAAAAGGGATTAATAGTTCATCAGGAGCTTATTAATAACCTTCACATGCATAACCTCGGGATTAATTAACCTTTGGTTAATTAATAACCTAACTTAAACACCCCGACAACTAATACAATCGCTCCCGAAACCATTAAAACCATGGTTAATTACAGTGGTCCCACCACTTAAAGCCTCTGCCACCTCCAACGAGCGCCCACCGTCCGATCGGTGCTCTCCCATCGGACGACCGATATGCATTTCGCTAGCCCTCCATCCGCCGAACTTTATCGCTCGGGGGATCGGTGATATCGCCGCCCATACTAGGACACGCGTCCCACTCCCACGCTGCTCGCGGCCCTCCCGTCCGAAACCACTTTAGCCCATAAGTGGTCCGGGGTAAAACCACTTACCACCCTCCACTATGTGACAAGATGTCCCGTCATGCTGATGTCATCTGCTCAATAAATGCCAAAAAATACCCACCAATTCGAATTTCGTTAAAAAACGACGAAATATCGTTTTCGCTGTAGTTCTCTTTGTTCATGCTCCCATGCAAAATAATGACTGGAGCCATTGTACTAGCTTTTCAATCATCATCCGGCCGAAGAGACCATGACAACGCGCTCTGCAATCCTTCATTCAACCTACAGTTACTCAATTTGCCTCCTTAATCCAGGTATTTATCCATTTTACCGGCAACCCTGTAAATTTCAGTTCTTCGCTGAAAATTTTTCCTGTGAAAACCAAATTCAAGTAAAAAACAGTCCGCAGCTGCCATAAAGGGATGCCAAAACCGCTATTTAAATCCATTATTTCCACAGAAGCTCGAATTCCAGTTTGAATACACAAGAACCAAACATGGAAGCCCCCATAGCCCTAAATGTCGCGCCCATGAACGCACCTCATAAAGACTTAAATTATCTACCCTTGGCTGACAGAGATTTCCAAATAAAAGACCTATCTGGTGACAGGAATCATCTTCAGACCTTCTGCCAAATTAGAGATAGTCATCTAAGCAACTCTGACATTTTTGGACTATGGGAATCAAACCTTCCCATGTACTTCCTTCCCTCAGTCCATGTTTTCCCAAACATCATTCACCAATGCTGTGCTAGCTATGACCCTATCCATAGAGCAGTTATGTCACCTTCCCAAACTGTCCTTTTTTCCATAATTGCTGAATCCATCAATGAGATCATACATTTCCATTCCACTGAGCCCCTTGCTCGTCTTTCCATGGGATTTTTTCTTAAAAAAGCTTCTTAATTACCCAACTCAGAGATAACCCGTATTGCTCAGATATTCATGAAACCAAACTGCCAGCCCCAAGGCCCACCTCCCTATTTACATACCTGGTGCACTGAGACTGAAAAACTCATTCTTGACATGATATCCTTGATCTTGGGATTTAAGTCTAGTGAATATGTGGATGATATCACTCTGGTTCTATTATCTATCTTTACTCCAAGACAACCCCCTGCTGTCAAGTATGACTATGCCACTTTTGTTGCCAACAAAATCCATGACCAATTCTTGAATTTGGATAGAGAAGGAGTTTTCAAATACAATTCTTTTATATACCATATGTTATTATATTATCAGCCAGACAGATTTCCATTTCCCATCAGGAAATTAGACTCAAAAGGAAATCGGAGGTCTGTGATCTTTTGGAGCTCAGTCTTCCATAACTGTGACTCCCCTTATACCTATAGTGAATTCATTGACTTATTTGTACAACCAGCCTCCACTCTGTTGATAGGATCTCCTCCTCTTAGGATCACTGGTGATATGAAGAAGATTTTGCAGCTTTCCAAACAGTACAGGATAGGTGATTGGTACCTCTACCAGAATCACACAGAAATTAGAATGTATAGATGTGAACTTTGCCCTTTCAAGTTGCCTAGATATGTGCCCATGAGGTTATTTGCATTAGAATATTTCAAGTACATCATATATGTAGACTTAACTCACTTTTGTAATGTAAAGAAGAAGGCTCAGCTGAGAATAAAAAACCAGTTAGGCCCTTATGTCATCAATTCTAGGGATGCGTGGGAAGATGCTGAAAAGATCTTAGAAGACCACCTTAGATTGAAGAAGAGTTTTCAGTGGGTGCCATATGACCCATGTAGTTTCATAAGTGACAGAAGGGTAAGAAACAGGCTATCAATGTACATACATCATAGGATCCCATAAATTGAACAGTATGCAAATCAGGAAGAATGGGTAGAAGGGACATTAATAGAGGAAATTAGTGAACAGGAAAAAATGGAAAAAGCTATGAAAGATCTTGAAAAAACCCTTGACCTAGACTCTTTTGGACAGGTATCTTTCAAGCTACCTCCTTCAAGGTACCCTCAGACTGCAGAAATCATAGAGCAGAAATCAGAGGAAGACATGATGGACCTGCTCATGAAGCTTAATGAAATATTAACTGATACAGAGCAGGCACTCTAAAAATCATTAAAAGAGAAGCAGGGAGAGTCAAACTCCCAGCCACCTGAGGTAATCCCCACAGTCACAACTGCAGTCCCCTCAACAATTGGATCAGCATTGGCTCCAAATGTCCCAGGAATCACAACAAAGGTAATCACAGGTACATCATCAGCAGGAACAACACCAAGAAGCAGTACTAATATGAGCACAGAAGAATTGATAAGGGCCATGGAGGAATTGAAACTCCAAGTGTCAGAATTGAAACGAGTGAAAGAGCAATTGGCAAAAGTAGAAAAGAGTTATGATAAATCCAAAATAAGTGTGGCAGATAAAATAAGAGAGGTTAAAGTATTAGAGAATAAAGTGAGAACATTAGAGAAGGATCTCACTATGGATAAGCCTCTGGTAGAAATCAAAGGAATTCTTTGGACCAACATCAATCAATCCCTAAATAATGTTTGGCCATCTATCCAAACTATTTATGAGCAGATTGACTTAGTGAATGCAGCACATGGAGAAATTAAAAAATCAAGAGCTTTATTAGGAAAAATGCCTGATCAAGCCAACCGGCTCATACATTTTTTGAATAACAAAAATAGGGAACAACTGGAACAACTCGGTATCCCAGACAGGACAGGCACCATTTTGGAAATCAAAAGAGTTCTAACCAAGAGAACTTTAATGTAGAATTTGGAAAGAAGATGCCAGGATATGCAAGTAGAAATTAATTCTTTCATGGAAAGGTTTGCAGTTTTGCAAGATAAAGGTCTACCAAGTCTTTTAGGAAATAATGACTTGCTTATGAAACACACAGATTATGTACATAAGTTGAACAAATATGCTGCTAATCAAGTTAGTTCATCAACAAGTGCTTCAGGAGTAAAAGCACTCCCCACAGGCCAAATTCTCTATGATAACTTAGAGAAATTATTTTATATTAAGCATGAGGTAAAACATCTGTTCCAGTTCCAGCCAAATTTTTCAGATATACAGAAGCTGATGAAACCCTGAGGAAACTTCAGAAGCATAAATTTCCAGAGCAACAATGGTGGGAAGACATGTTGAGGATTTTCTAAATTTCTCTTAAGTAAAACATATATTTCAGGCTATTTTTCCGTGATAAGATAAACAGAGATAAATAAGGCTCAAGCGGGTCGAAGTGTATCTGATCAGGGTCAAAGAATGTCCGACAAAGACGGAGTAGCCAGCACAAAATATCAGTGGAAGACTGCTGTAAACCGACTGGCAGAGCCTGCATCCAGCACATCCAAAAAAGACAGAGCAGCCAGCACGACATCAATTTATCTTTTCCTTGTTTTCAAGACTATTTGTCTCTATCTTTGTAAAAAAGGGATTATTCATCACTAGATATTATCTCCATCAGATATTTTGTAAGATATTTTATATAAATACCCCCCCAAACAAAGTATTTGGGGTTGGTGGGTATTCATAGATTTTGGCTGTAATACTGAAACTTTTGGAATAAAAAAGCTGTTGGAACCATCTGTTGTCTGGCCTACTGGATGAGGAATTGATGCAGAAGACTTGTCATAGAATTCTTGAATCAAACTCTGGATCAATAAGTCCTCTATATCTCATGTTTTACAGTTTTCTTGTTTGCTATATCATCTGTGTTTCATAATCTGAATGGTAAAGAAAAGGATTAATTCAGAATTTGCTTAAACTGCACTCTATCTTCAGTCTTTATTATTCTCTGTGTTTTCTTTAGAATTAATATAAGCAGTGAATTCTTAATTGCTCCTGCTTCCTGATTCTTGCATATTGACTATTTGCTAAGGAATTCTTAACTGCTCCTTAGCAGTAATCATCCATTTTCCCTCTTTCAATATGTTGAAGGATTCTTAACTGCCCTTCACCCATTTGAGTTCATTCCATCTGATTCCAGCCTATATTTGTCCCATGTTTGACTACCTTGCAATGTGATACCATCCTCTATTAAGAAACCAAATCTAGAAAGCCATCCTTCTTTGACTCCATCATGCCCAATGGACTGAACTATTCAGTTTGCCTCACTGTTCTATTGAATTCCACCATCCAAACCCAAAACAAAACCCTTGAACTTCATAACTAGCCTAACACATTTCAAAACAAAGCTAAATCATAAAGAGAGAGCCCTCTCTAGATGCAGATTGGCTAGAATTTGTATCTAAAAGATTGGTCTGTGGTTACCTCAGCCGTATTCCCTTTCTTACAACTTTGGGGAACAACTTGAGTGATAACATCATTGGCGACTCCACTGGGGACCTGAATAATTTGTTTGTTACTACTATCTACTTCATAAGCTATAGATGGAGCTTGAAGTTAGCCAGGTAGCCTTTGAAACTGCTTTTGCTTTTCATTTGAAGAAGTAAATAAATGCTTCTTCAGTCTATCTCCAGTCTTGTTTACGTTTTTAACAGTGGTTTCAAATTCTTGATTAGTTCCTTTTTACAAAAGTCTTTTAGAAAAGTTCAAAGTTCCAATATCTAAAAATTCCTAGAAGATACTGTCAAAGTTGTATTGTTAAATCATTCCAAGAAAAAACCAAAAATACAACCTAGAAACTGGCTCCAAAGAAGATCCGTTACACTAGATCAAATCCGGATCCTAAACCCCCACCTGTCTTTGAAAATCCTAATCTAATTCCTAGGATCCTTAGAAGCCAGGAGAGCCAAGAAAGTTCTTCTAATTCACACCTTGACAAACATTTGTAGAACCCCAATCAAACTAAGCTTACCTCTGAAAAAACACCAAATCTTTCTGTCATTGCTGCAGCTTCTTCAAGTTCTCCATCAGCACCTCAAACTATCCTTCCCACTCCTCCATCTACAGCATACATTTCCATTGTTATCCCGGCCCTTCCAGTTGTCACACTTATATCTGTAAACATGGCAAACCGATATGCTCCCTTGCAATTACCTACAAATCCAGGGGCCATGCCTCGAGATTATCAAAGCAAAATCACCTATTTTGACGGTACTGGAACTTACACAGCTCAACAACATACCAAGAAAATGACAAATTATTTTGAAAACTATGAGATTGATGACGATGATGTCAGAATGAAAGTATTTGTGCAAAGTTTAACTGGAGATGTTAGAACTTGGTTTAGAGCACTCCTTGCAAACAATATAAATGACCCACAAGCTTTTTTTCAGACCTTCTTGAATAGATGGGAAAAGAAGAAAGACCCTCTCCACATTTTATCAGAATATGAAGGCTTAAAGAATGGTACCCAAGAAACTGTCCAAGATTACTGTAACAGATTCAATAATGTCTACAATGATATTCCTCAAAATCTCAGACCTCCTCCAGATTTGGCCTTGATCAAATTCCCTGATGCATTCGATTCTGATATGGCATACCAACTTAGGGAAAGAGCTCCTCGAGACTTATAAGAGATGCAGAGTATAGATGTCAGCGTTGAGGCCAACCTGATTTCTAAACGAGCTCGAGCCAGAGCTGAAAGGAGGATACCTATCAAAGAAGAACCTTCTACCTTTGAACAGAAATTAGATGATATTATTAAAGGAATGGATAGACTTGGTGATAGAGTAGAAACAATTGAGAGGAAATCCCCTTGGGATGGTCAACCGAGTAATACTGGGAGAAATCCAAATTTCAGAAAAAACCAAAACCCTAATACTGGAAAGATTGGGCCTGACCAAAACATTAGGCCCCCATTCCAGGAAAATTATGCTAAAGCCTCAACTTCTGATCAACCAACAGAAGATACTCAAATTAACTTAATGGGCCTCAATAATGAACAACAAGTTTTCTTGACTCAAGAGGACCAAGAAGCTCACACTCTTAAACAATTCCAAACTCAACCAGGTGAATCATTTGATTTTAGGGAGGGATATGATACAACCATTTATGAAGTCCACAAGCAATACAATCTGAGGAGAAAAAGAATAGATGTCCCTGAGGCCAATAAACAGAAAGAAACCAAACAACCTAACAAAGCTAAGATAAATAACACACCTGTACAGACTCTTCTTAGAACAGCTCTTAACCCAAATAATCCAATACTTGAAGATGTATCAGACAATCAACGACCTAACAGACAACCTTCCACTTCCACTCCTCCCAAAGGAAATGTGGAAGAACCTCCAGAAATTGACTTGGAAGTAACTTCAGCCAATAACACCACTCCTGAAAAGGAGAAAAACACTGAAAATACAACAGAAAAAGACAATCTCACTGTCCCAAATACAAAAATTCAAACTGAAAAACCTTTCAATCTTGAGACTGAAATAGGCAAATTAAAGATAGCCATTCCATTGATAGAATTGGCTAGACATGATGTCTACAGAGGACAAATTAACAGATCACTCCAAATTTCAGAGAAAAAAGATTCAGTAAATCTCTTTGATGACTAGCCTGAATTAATTTTTGGCCTTGGTAAATGGAAAATCAGTAGATGGAGGGGTCCCTCCTTTCTATGTAAGTCTGAACATACATGATAAAATACTTCATAATGCCATGTTTGATTCTGGTGCTTCTCATAACTTAATGCCTAAATCTGTAATGGAGAAGTTGGACCTAGATATTACTAGGCCATACAAAGATTTATTCTCTTTTGACTCAAGCCAGGTCAGATGTCTAGGATTGATCAAAGATTTATGTGTATCATTAGTTCAATACCCCGCCAAGACCATTTTAATGGACATAGTGGTAGCTGATATTCCACCAAAATATGGCATGTTGTTGTCTAGATCTTGGGGTGCAAAGCTCCAAGGATCTTTACAGTTGGACATGTCCTATGCTACTGTTTTAGTATTTGGTCAACCAAAGAGATTGTACTGAGAAACTTTAATGAAATATGTGGTAAGTAGTCAGGAGAAACCCCAGAATTTTCCCATCTACTCCATGCACTTTGACATGGACTCCTTCATTCTCTACAATGCTGAAATTAATCCTCCAACTGATGTCAAGGTTTTAGCACTTGAACAAGAAGAAATTATAAACCAAAAGTCTAGTGTTCAAATTCAAGAAATTTCTGAGAACAATGATATATCAGACACTCAAGAGAAACTAGATGAAACTAAAAAACCATATCTCCCTAGTAAACAAATTTTTGAGACTCCTAATACCAATCATGGACATGAGATCCTCTGGTACATAGAATTTGATGGTTCAATCAATAAATTAGGGGCAGGAGCATGGATTTGGGTACACAATCTAGAGAATGATCATGCTGAAGGGCATAATTACAGATTAAACTTTAGATGCACCAATAATATGGCTGAATATGAAGCCCTGTTGCTAGGACTTAAATTGATAAAAAGTTTAGGGGCAATCAGGGTATCAGTTTTGGGAGACTCTGATTTAGTCATTCAACAGATAAAAGGGAACTTCCTCACAAATGATCCTAGATTAAGATCTTATAGAGGAGCAGCGATTGAGATCTTTAATACATTTCTAGAAACACAGCTTGCCAAAATTCCAAGAAAACATAATTTGCATGCTCACAGCTTGGCAACATTTGCCAGCACTTGTAAATTACCTTTTGAATCCAATCATCAGTTTACAGCTGAGATCAGACATAGGCCAGCCATACCCGATAATGTAAAGAACTGGCAAGTGTTTGACAATGATATTCAGATTAACAATTTTTTGACCCTAGAATAAGAATTCTCTAGCACTAATATAGACATGGGCACTGTTAGTGAGGTTGATCAAATAGATAAAATTGAAACAGACATTACAGTAGAAAGTGCAACTCAAATACTTCACCCAATGAAATTTACCAATAAAAAGTTGCAAGAGCTTAAAGAAGTAGACATCGATGAGATTATCAGAGGAGAATTTGAAGTTATTAATTTAAAAGATAATTATTTGCCCACAGGATTAACTCCTTTGGAAGATTTCTTTGATTTTAATGATATCCCAAAGAAACCCAAGATGCAACCTCTAAACGCAGACATTGAAGACTGTAACATAGGAACTGAAGAAAATCCGAAAATGATAAAATTATCCAAAACTTTGCCCCCTGATCAAAAACTTAAATATGTTGAACTCATCAAAGAATTCCAAGATGTTTTTGCCTGGAGCTATGAAGATCTGAAATCTTATGACACCTCTGTAATTCAACATACAATACCCCTCAAGGAAAATCAAAAACCATTCAAGCAAAAACTCAGAAGAATTAACCCTGTACTACTCCCCTTAATTGAAAAAGAAATCAAAAGAATGTATGAAGCAGGGATAATTGCTCCTATCAGGTTTTCAGAGTGGGTGTCTAATTTAGTACCCACTAGGAAGAAAACAGGAGAAATCAGATTGTGTGTCGATTTAAGGAATGTAAATAAGGTTTCTTTGAAATACCACTACCCGTTACCTAAGATGGACCACATTTTACAAAGGGTAGTAGGTGCCTCTAGGATTTCACTCTTGGATGGGTTTTTAGGCTTTAACTAGATTCTAGTCCATCTCGATGACCAGGAAAATACTGCTTTTACAACACCATGGGGAAATTTCAAATATGTTAAAATGCCATTTGGACTAAAGAATGCAGGGGCAACTTTCCAAAGAGCAATGGATATAGCTTTTTCAAAAGAAATTCATGATTTTCTGGTCATATATCTAGATGATCTTATTGTGTTTTCTAAATCAGATAAGCAACATTTAGATCATTCAAGACAAGTGTTGTTAAAATGTAGAAAGTATGGTATTTCCTTAAATCCTAAGAAGTCGTTATTTGGTTTGGAGGAAGGCAAACTGCTGGGCCAATAATCTCCAAAGATGGCATCAAAATTGATCTTGATAGAATAGAAGCCATTCTACAAATACCCCACCCCAGAAATGTCAAAGAACTTCAATCTTTCCTAGGAAAAATTAACTTTTTAAGAAGATTTATTCCTAATTTGGCTGAATTAATTAGACTGCTGAACAATATGTTGAAAAAAGATTCCAAGGTTAAATGGACATTAGAAGCTAAACAAGCATTTGAAGAAATTAAAATGGCCTTGACCAGAACACCAGTCCTTACAAGTCCAAAATTTGATAGAGACTTTATCATATTTTCATTTGCATCAGAACACACCATTGCTGCTGTTTTACTACAAAAAGATGATCAAGGATGTGAAAAACCCATAGCCTTTTTTAGTAAATCACTTAGAGATGCACCGCTAAAGTACCCAATCATGGAAAAACAGTATTTTGCACTTTTGAAAGCTATTAAAGACTTCAGAGTCTACATATTATACTCCGATATAATAGCCTATGTATCGAATGTTGTTGTCAAAGATATCTTGACCCAAGATAGGATTGAAGGCAAGAGAGGTAAATGGATTGCTACTATATTAGAGTATGATATTGAAATAAAACCTACAAAGCTTATAAAAGGATAGGGATTGGCTAAACTCATGACTGAAACCAATTGCCAAGCCCTGGATATTAATGAACTGGATAATGAACAGGTGATGGCGACTCCACAAATCAGCCAGACCTTCTTAGAATCACCTTGGTATGCTGATATAACTTATGTATTATTAAACCTGCAGGCTCCTCCAGGGTTATCCAGAACAAAGAAAAGGTTGTTAAAAATGAAAGCTTCAAAATGTTGTATTTTAGATGGTGCTCTTTTTTGGAAAAATCATGAAGGTATTCTATTAAATTTTTTAATAAAAGATGAAGCTGACAAAGTACTCAAAGAGTTTCATGCAGGGGACTGTGGTGGACATCTTTATTGGAAATCAACTGCAGACAAAATCCTAAGGGCTGTATTTCACTGGCCAACCTTGTTCACTGATGTCAAGAAGTTTGTAAGTTCTTGCCACAAATGTCAAATTTTTGAAGGCAAGAGGAAACTTTTACCCCTACCCGTTAGATCAATTTCCACTGAAAGGCCTTTCCAGCAATGGGGTTTGGACTTCATTGGGGAAATCCATCCTCTCTCTTCAAGCCAACATAAATGGATCCTCACTGCCACAGATTATTTCACCAAATGGATAGAAGCCATTCCTTCCAGACAAGCCAATGATACAATGATTATAGAATTCTTACAAACCAACATACTGTCTCGATTTGGCTGTCCTGAAAAGATCATAACTGACAATGCTGCTGCTTTCAAATCTAAGAAAATGATAAATTTCTGTAACAAGTACCACATCACCTTAGGCCATTCCACAGCCTATTACCCTCAAGGTAATGGTCTAGCTAAGTCCTCCAATAAAAGCCTGATTAATATTATCAAGAAAGTGTTGGAAGAAAACAAGAAAAACTAGCACAAGAAACTTACCAATGCACTATGGGCAGACAGATTAACTACCAAGAGATCTATTGGGACTAGTCCTTATGAACTAGTCTATGGTATGGAGGCTATATTTCCTGCATCCTTAGGAGTCCCTGTAATGAAATTACTGCAAGAAGCTCAGGTGGAACCCAATGACATTCAAAGAAGAATAAATCAGACCATCCATTTGCAGCAGACCAGAGAAGAGGTATACCAAAGATCCCAAGTGTTACAAGAAAAACTCAAGAAGATATTTGATAAAAGGACCAAGGCAGAAGATTTTTACCTAGGGGACAAAGTTTTAAAATGGGATTCTAGGAGAGAAGACAAAGGAAAACATGGGAAGTTTGACTTCCTATGGAAGGGACCTTTTATTATCCAGGCCTCACAAGGGAACAATACTTACTTTTTGAAGAACTTGGATTGTTCAGAGACGGAAGAAGGGCAAGTTAATGGTCAGACGCTGAAACACTATTTTGATCCCACCTCTTGATGAAGGTGAAGCCCGAAGAGAAGGCCCTCAGCCTCATAAGTGTAACTGTCATATATAAAAGAAAGCAACCAACAGAAGGAGATTTCAGAGCACAGTCAAAGTTATGGAGAAGGCCATCTGACCTGCTGTCCTTGACTTTCCACTAGGGAAAGCCATCCCCAAGTGGAGCCAGTGTTATGCTCCTATACCAATAGGTGTCATATTTCATGATTGACTTGATTAGCTCTGCAATATGTACATACCTTTTCTTGTTGCAAAGGTTTTCCATATTTTCAAAAAATCAAAAAATTTAAAAAATGTAAAGAGGGTATACCCTAAAAGAAAAATCAAAGGGTGAAAAGATAAATGGTCAAAAGAAAAAATGAAAAGAAATGAACCCCAAATAAAAAGGACCAGGAAAGTGTGCAAGTCCAAATGCCACTACTATTTCATTTTTCTGTAAATAAAGCATCATGTACAGCTTGTTGAACTTTTTACCACAATTGATGAATGGCCAAATAGCTTAATCTTGGCTAGTTCATGTTTGAATTTCCTATTTTAAAGATAGAGAATAAAAATCTGTCCAAACTGTTTAAACTTGGCAGAGAAGTAGATAGGTAGAGAAGCAAAGGAGCTCAACTATTTAATATGAGCCCTTGGAAGAAATAAGGACAGACTTAGATAGGCTTATCATGCAAAGAAAAGAAAAGTTGAAAAGGGTTGCTAGTCCAAGTGCACCCAAAGAAAAAGAAGAAATTTTTTTAGGCAAAATAGGCTGGGTAGGCAATTTTGGTGTTGCAGAATGAGACTTGTGATAGGTTTTGTCTCTAAAAATATGTTAAGTTTTACCTCTATCATAGGTACCATGGCAGTTTTATATTTTGGAGCAACTCAGGCAAAGCATGTCTAATCTCCCTTCATACTATTTCCCTAAATCACTTACTAATCTCCCCCAAGGTATTAAGATTTGCTTAATATCCTTAAAGACACTCATTCCCTTTTTTCATCAGATGCCTAAGTAAAACCCCATTTTTACTTAGGGAAATGGCCTCATTTCTTGTATAAATCCCTGTTTTTCCCCTTTTGCCTAAGTTTTTAAACATTATGACTTGGCGCTTTCCAATTCATTTTTTCATATTAACTTTAATTTTATTATTTAAATCCCGCCCCATTACCCTTTCCCATATTATATTTATAATAAAAATCCCCAATTATTAATATTTCCCATCCCCCGGTTATATAACCATATTCATTGTTTTAAAAGGGATTAATAGTTCATCAGGAGCTTATTAATAACCTTCGCATGCATAACCTCGGGATTAATTAACCTTTGGTTAATTAATAACCTAACTTAAACACCCCGACAACCAATACAATCGCTCCCGAAACCATTAAAACCATGGTTAATTACAGCGGTCCCACCACTTAAAGCCTCTGCCACCTCCAACGAACACCCACCGTCTGATCGGACGATCGATATGCATTTCGCTAGCCCTCCATCCGCCGAACTTTACTTGCTCGGGGGATTGGCAGTATCGCCGCCCGTACCAGGACACACGTCACACTCCTGCGCTCCTCGCGGCCCTCCCATCCAAAACCACTTTAGCCCATAAATGGTCAGGGGTAAAACCGCTTACCACCCTTTGCTACGCGACAAGATGTCCCGTCATGCTGACGTCATCTGCTCAATAAATGCCAAAAAATACCCGCCAAATCGAATTTCGTTAAAAAATGACGAAATATCATTTTCGTTGTAGTTCTCTTTATTCACACTCCCATGCAAAATAACGACTGGAGCCACTGTACCAGCTTTTCAACTGTCACCCGACCAAACAGACCACGGCAATGCACTCTGCAATCCTTAATTTGACCTACAGTTACTCAATTTGCCTCCTTAATCCAGGTATTTATCCATTTTACCAGCAACCCTGTAAATTTCAGTTCTTCGCTGAAAATTTTGCCTGTGAAAACCAAATTCAAGTAAAAAAACAGTTCGCAGCTGCCATAAAGGGACGCCAAAACCGCTATTTAAATCCATTGTTTTCCACAGAATCCATCAATGAGATGATACATTTCCATTCCACTGAGCCCCTTTCTCGTCTTTCCATGGGATTTTTGCTTGAAAAAGCTTCTCAATTACCCAACTCAGAGATAACCCATATTGCTGAGATGTTCATGAAACCAAACTGCCAGCCCCAAGGCCCACCTCTCTATTTACATACTTGGTTCACTGAGACTGGAAAACTCATTCTTGACATGATATCCTTGATCTTGGGATTTAAGTCTAGTGAATATGTGGATGATATCACCCTGGTTCTATTATCTATCTTTACTCCAGGACAGCCCCCTGCTGTCAAGTATGACTATGCCACTTTTATTGCCAACAAAATCCATGACCAATTCCTGAATTTGGATAGAGAAGGAGTTTTCAAATACACTTCTTTTATATACCATCTATTGTTATATTATCAACCAGACAGCTTTCCATTTCCCATCAGGAAATTAGACTCAAAAGGAAATCGGAGGTCTGTGATCTTTTGGAGCTCAGTCTTCCATAACTGTGACTCCCCTTATACCTATAGTGAATTCATTGACTTATTTGTACACCCAGCCTCCACTCTGTTGATAGGAGCTCCTCCTCCTAGGATCACTGGTGATATGAAGAAGATTTTGCAGCTTTCCAAATAGTACAGGATAGGTGACTGGTACCTCTACCAGAATCACACAGAAATCAGAATGTATGGATGTGAACTTTGCCCTTTCAAGTTGCCTAGATATGTGCCCATGAGGTTATTTGCATTAGAATATTTCAGGCAGATCATCTATGCAGACTTAACCCACTTTTGTAATGTAAAGAAGAAGGCTTAGCTAAGAATCAAAAACCAGTTAGGCCCTTATGTCATCAATTCTAGGGATGCGTGGGAAGATGCTGAAAAGATCTTAGAAGACCACCTTAGATTGAAGAAGATTTTTCAGTGGGTGCCATATGACCCATGTAGTTTCATAAGTGACAGAAGGGTAAGAAACATGCTATCAGTGTATGTACATCATAGGATCCCAGAAATTGAACAGTATGCAAATTAGGAAGAATGGGTAGAAGAGACATTAATAGAGGAAATTAGTGAACAGGAAAAAATGGAAAAAACTATGAAAGATATTGAAAAAACCCTTGACCTAGACTCTTTTGGACAGGTATTGTTATAGACATTTTTGGGCACTGCAACCCCAAGCATAAAGTGTCCATAAACCAAGGGCTCCTAAGTCCCTAAAAGTGTTGTTCTAATCCCTAAAGGAACAAGGTCAACTGATTACAGCTTCTCCCAGAAGTTCTCCATGAAAAACTGCTCAGAACTGGTCAAAACAGGATCATTTCACCTGCTCCATAGGCAAAGTGCGTTGCATCTCACCTAAGTACACTCTGTGGGTGCGTTGTATTTCAAAAATCCCTTCTATGGGGTGCAATGGGCGAGAAGTGACAAATGGCAGTGTCAATCCGTGAGGTGGAGAGGCATGGAATCTTCCAGAAACTTCTCCTGTGACACTTGCCTCTCTGAATTCGACCAAGGATGAGTAAGAGATCATCAATCTCCAAGTGGAAGCAAGAACTATCAGAGGGAAGACACTAATCAAATCACAAGCTGACTCATCTCCCTTACAGATATCTATATATGGATCCCTCATCCGAGAGATCCAGAGGCTGGAATTTTGCATCTTGTAAGGAATTGCTGTTGGTTTCTTGAGACAACATCATAGTGTTGGGTGATCTAAGCTTTGTATGAGGTGAAGAAGGGCTTACTTACCAAGAGGATGATGCTGGGTCAGAACAACTGGTTGTAACTCCCTTGGCTCTTTCTTGATTATCAATAAAAGCTATTCAAGTTTTCCTCCATACTCTTGTGTCTTTTATGTTTATGCATTTGTATGGTCAATTTACATCTGATCCTAGATTGTTTATGATTATAGATCCATGTTCTTGTATAGTGTTATGCTCCTCTGATTCTATAGGTACTTTGTGAAGCTAGGCGTACAAGGAAGCAAGTAGCAAAGGACTATCAGAAGAGAGAGGAATCGAACTAGGAGCCAAGTGAAAGACAAAGGTTGGTCTCCTCTGTTCTTCTCTCATCTATATTTCATAAAGGAAAAACGAAAGTAGCTTTACTTTGTTTGTTTCTAAGGTAGCTGCCACACCTTAGTGGGATTAGCAGTTCTTCATAGACACTTTTCCCTGTAACAAAATGGCGATTCCGCTGGGGAGCGACTAGGTTGTTTGTTTATCTTCCTTGTTGTTTATTTTATAAACTTACAGATGGAGCCTGAAGTCAAGCCAGGTAGCTTTCAAACTGCATTTGCTATGCAAATGCAAAGTAGATAAATACCGCTTCAGTCAATCTCCGGGTTTTGTTTATGAATTAAACAACTGATTTACAAACTCTCTGATTGCCCTTGTGGTAGCTCTAGTAACCTCCTTAGATCTACCCCTGATTGTTGATTTACTGATTACCATTTTCTCGGCCAAAACCCCTGAACTGAACTGCAAACTGTGACCCGGAACCCAAGCAAAGTCTCATCTCTGGCCCAGTGTAGGCTCTGTTCTGTGAATCTGAAATTTAGCGCACTTCCCAAGTGTAGTAGGTGCGCTGCATTTCAAGTTCACTGTGTTACAGGTGCGCTGATCAGACTAGGCATTGTTCCTCAGTTTTGGTTTCTGTGTTCATTCTTTTCAGTTCTATTCATGAATTTTGCTGCCTGTAGTCAGTATATCTCTGTTTGAAACCCCTTTTCCTTGCTGTTATTCCGCCTCCATTGTGCAAAGAACTGTAAATGTTTTTGTGTATTTGTTGAGTCATTTTCAGTTCTCCTTTGCAAAAAAGTAACGTAGTTGTACTGTCGTTTCTCGATTTGAAAGTGTCGTAAGTGTCGTTTTCAGTCGTAGAAGAGAGTCTGATTGCTCTTGATAGTCGATTACCCTGTTACTATTGTATTTGATCTGAATTTGTAGTTTTTCTAGTGTCGAAAGCAAGTATTCATTTCCGAATCGTAAAGTGTTGTGATTATCTTCATTTTTGATTTTGAAAAGAAACTTGTTAGTAATTGTCGCTTGAAAAGTAATTCAGATTTGTGCATTAGCTTTCTTTTTATCATTCACATACTAAGAAAGCCGAAAACAAATACATGCATGTGCATTTTCATTTAGACTGTTTGATTGGTTTGATTTAGGACAGTGCATATAGTGTGTGCTCTTTGCTCTTTGTGAAAGAATACTGTCTCTCTTTCCTTAGTAGCTAGGATTTTCATTGCATAAAGAAGATAAAAGACTGTTTATCATCTTAGATTGCATTTTAGGAATTGTACATCTACATCACGTGGTGAACCTGAAAGGAAAATTTCTTAAGAAAGATCAACTATAAAATAAATTTAATGAATCTAACAACGCTTTGGAACCTAACGCACAACATATAGAAGTCTAGGCTAGAGACGTATTCTGGCGTCGTAAAGCCTGGTAACTGTTGTTCTCACTGATGGTTGGGTGATTCCTCCACTTTGAGACGATAAGTGCCAGTACGGACTTGTGCTCCCACGTACCGTCGAGTATATTTTGGGAGACCACAATAGGCTTAATCCTTTATCTATAGGAAGCCGTGTCTGCTGCCCTATCGATCGCAATGCACTGAACACAGCATTCAGGAATATTGACTACCGTACCCTAAAAAGTATTCTGCAGTTCTACGATTGGTTTGGTAATCCCTCTACCTAGATTTCCAGAGCAGTCCCTTTCGTTCCTTTTCAGAATCCTTAACGGAAAAGGTCCATCTGAGCACTTGTCACTTCGGGCTCATTAAAAATCGAAGGCGACTAGAGTCATCTTTTGTTTTTCTCGACTCTTTAAAATTGAAAAAAAAGTTGTGTCAAAGCTTCTAAAATTTATTTTAAACGGAATAATCATCACCCTTTCCTACGTTGATCTTAGGTTGAGAAAATGGAATCCACCAACCAAGGAATTCCCCTTGGAGGAAATCCTAGTCCCTTCTCCTCTTGGGGAGATGTTGGTGCACCCCATATGGCCACATTGTCGCTTCCAGGATTGACAATCGGCTTGCCCGTATGGCTCTTCTCAACCTATGTCGTTCAGAACACCACAATTCTTGAACAATCGAGTTAGCAACTAGATGAATCCAGAGTTACCCCCCAACCCTCTACTTCCTCCAATTCTTCCTCTCCTCCTTCCTCTTCGCTTGATGGGGCTGGTAAAGCCAAAAATCAAGTATCTGAGAAGAAGAAGGAAAAGAAGAAGAAAGAGAAGAAGAAGAAGGAGCCAAAAGTGAAAGGGGGCAACCAAGCATCGTTTAGCGAAAATCCACACACTGCACCGACCAGGCCTAAATCGCCATGTGTGGTTTGCAAAGGAGACCACTATCATAGATATTGTCCCTGCAATCCTTGGATCTTAAGGGACTGGTCTCCTCGTTTGCACAACCCGGTGTCATCAACCTTTGATGATCATGTTGAGAACACACCGTCGACTAGTGAAAGTGAAGCCCCAGGACAAAAAGGAAAATATAGATTTCCTTGTAAACTGTGTGAAGGCGATCATGCCGTCCACCGTTGTCCCTTCTTAGATGAGGCTAAAAGAGTTTTGGACAATCGTCCGGTTTCACCGTTACGACTTCCTCCTGGATATAAAAAACTCTTGCCGAGTCCGTCACTAGTTGAAAATCCAGTTGACCCGCCCAGGTGGTCGGCCGAAGCATCTATCATTGAAGACAAACCATCTGAACCCATACCAGATGAAAGTCAAAAGGTCGAGGTGGCAGTTGACTCGGTCTTGCCTTCAGAGGTTCCATCTTCAGATGATACAGTCACCGAAGAGAACAAGGATGACACCGTCCAAATTCTTTTCGTAAGCGCAGACTCCGATGAACATGGGGGCAATTTACCCATTCCTTTACCGCAGGAAGGAAGTTCGTCAGAGTCATACCTGGCCGTCTATTCGGTCCCACCACCAAGAAACCTAGTTGTTTCCTTTGACTGGAATCAACTAGGCAGACCTCGTTTACTGGCTAGGGTACCATTTCGAATCATTGCTCAAATATATAGAATGGTTATGGCCGGTACCATCATAGATGAAGGGGCTTTTGTGAGTATCCTTTCCTTGACTGCTTGGAAAGCGCTTGGTTCACCATCGCTTTTGCCTGAGATGAGAAATCTAGCAGGCTTTAACAGGATTATAATCTACTCCTTGGATGAGACTATATTTATTGCATGGGAGCCATTGTCTCATCACTCTTTAGAGTAATGTGTTTTCCGCACGAAGGAAGAGTGGTCAAGCTCGTAGACCAGCTTTCATTTCCCGGATCACACATAGAAAATAGTCATATACCATCCCTAAATGGTCTTTTCACACAAGGAATGTCTCATCAATCTCCAGTCCGTCCACCTGATGAGCGCGAGTGATTTGGGGGACATGACTGAAACCCAGGGGGCATGCACCCTGGTCTGCTTCGGCAAGAAAACTTCGGGTATAGGGTAGGTTTCCACGAGAGATATATGACTGGATTGTACTCTCGTCCATGATTGGAAGAGGGGTTAGACTGGAATAAGATTCCCTCGTCAAAGTTATGAGAGCGGATTGTCTCACCTTTGTCTATTTCGGTAGACATCGCCAAAGAAGTGTTTTGTTTGCGCTGTGAATAGAACAATCTTTGGTAACTTGAAAGAGGTATATCTTTCCTGATAAAACAAATGTTTTGTTGGTGATTTGAAGGGTGACCTTGAAACTCTATTTTATACCTGGGAGCATGCGAACCTTTTGGCGTGCAAGCGAAGAGCGATCATTTATTTGTTTTTTGGATTGGTCGTTTCTAACTTACATAAAGAAAGGATGTGGGGCAAAACTCTAAAAATTGCCGTTTTCATATATGAGACATTCTTATTATACGACTAGATTTATCGAGCAGTTTTAGCACATAGTTCAGGCTCGTTAAAAAATAAACATAAGTCATGAGCAAATGTTTCTCCCCGCGTTTAAGCTCATTAAAAAATAAACTATTTCCCAGTAAATAACCATCGTGAATGTAGTACTTCAGCCTTTAAATCCTTGGTCGTGTTCTCATCATCACCTCCACTCTGTATTGGCCGATCATTCACCTCCATTTGATTGTTTACCCCTTTTTGAGGAATAGCTGTGAAGAGTGATCCCACTAGCCATCCTTGTAACGCTGCCGTGATTGGAAAATTCCAAACCTTACCTGGAATCAGTTGCTACCCAATTTTATCACTCGTTCCTAAAAAAACGAGTCTTCTTTAAGCTCTTTTCAACTGACTCGTAAAATATGAAAAGGTTGCCGAGCCATTGGCCTCTCTAGCTCGTTAAAGGGACTGGAAGTGCTATCCCTCCTTTAGATTTTAATCTTTTTGGACCTGAGGGATTATTACACAAAAATATCGAGCGCTTGTTTTGTTCAGCTCGTTAAAAGTATCGAAAATTCATCCCTTCTGTATTATTTTATACTTTTTCGGACTTAAGGGATTATATGATGAAAAAGGAATTTTGGAGTTTCCTTTACGTCCCTTTTCAGACTCTCTAAAATTGAAAAGGACTGAGTTATCTTTGTCGTTAAACTCGTTAAAACCTAACAGTGACAAACTTGTCCATAGCAAACAAGAACGAGTTTCACTATCGCTAGGCTCGTTAAAACATAGCGATGGGTTTGCCTGAAGGGAAAATTATAGAACAAGCATATGTTATCCTCCTCAAGCTTGACAAAAATAAAGAGGTACTGGTCAGCAATTACTGGGGAAAAATTGGGAAGAAAACTTGAAGAAACTTTGTTGGTAGCAAGTCGCTCTTGAACATGACACTTTCACTCCGCATCCAAGTCGGGCTGGGTTGTTTCATTCACCGTTCACATCACCATGGTCCCATCACACCATCCACATTTGGGGTTAATGCTACCAATCCATCACGTCAGTGTCGCCGATATGTTCAAGAGAATTCATTCAGAGAATTCACTTGTGTCTCACCTGCTACAATATATTTACGCTCCATTCTTTCATGACTGCCACCCTGAACCTTATATCACTAGATCGTTTTCACCTCCATTAGAATCATTTGCTCCATTCCATTTCATTGATGTGGGATTCATTAAGGCCCTCCTATGATGGATCACTTCTTGTCGACATCAGCTCATTATCCAAGAAGTCGATCTAGGAACACCCTGTTCAGTACTTTGAAGCTTTCATGCCTCAATGGCAAGTTTCTCACTTCCGATGACCAGTTTACATCAATGACCTTCGACCGAAAGATTTTTCCTAGTGTTCGACACCAAGTCCTTTATTCACACCACGTGAATTGTACTGCAGTACCTTGAGGGTCATTATCATTATCGGTGATTCCTCTCGCGCCTGTTAACAGCTTACATCATTGGCTGGTAATCAGGCGATGTCTTTCCATGTTCGACTCCAGAACATATCTCACATGGATAGACTTGTACTTCGAGTGAAGATCGAACGAGATTGAAGACCCCAGATCTAGTTTCATCCATCCGGGCTGCGATATATATTCAGGGAAATAAAGACATCAAATGTACATCGTTGCTGCACAGATAATCATCCAATCAAAGGGATGATGGCTCTACCAGAATCATCAGTCTACACTCAGACGATTGTCTGTCCTATGTACATGAAAGTGAATTTATAAAGCTGAGCATGGGAATGCCCACCTCAGCTAGATCATGAAAAAATTATGAAGATAATGTATTGTATTGTATCTTATTACAGGTCTCCTCCCAGCTTGAAAGAACTTCGGATCCTCATAATAAAGCATTTCACCCGACATCAAAAAAGATTAACGACCTCATGCTTTAGGGGGCAACTGTTATAGACATTTTTGGGCACTGCAACCCCAAGCATAAAGTTTCCATAAACTAAGGGCTCCTAAGTCCCTAAAAGTGTTGTTCTAATCCCTAAAGGAACAAGGTCAACTGATTACAGCTTCTCCCAGAAGTTCTCCATGAAAAACTGCTCAGAACTGGTCAAAACAGGATCATTTCACCTGCTCCATAGGCAAAGTGCGTTGCATCTCACCTAGGTACACTCTGTGGGTGCGTTGCATTTCAAAAAGCCCTTCTATGGGGTGCGATGGGCGAGAAGTGACAAATGGTAGTGTCAATCCGCGAGGTGGAGAGGCATGGAATCTTCCAGAAACTTCTCCTGTGACACTTGCCTCTCTGAATTCGACCAAGGATGAGTAAGAGATCATCAATCTCCAAGTAGAAGCAAGAACTATCAGAGGGAAGACACTAATCAAATCACAAGCTGACTCATCTCCCTTACAGATATCTATATATGGATCCCTCATCCCAGAGATCCAGAGGCTGGAATTTTGCATCTTGTAAGGAATTGTTGTTGGTTTCTTGAGACAACATCATAGTGTTGGGTGATCTAAGCTTTGTATGAGGTGAAGAAGGGCTTACTTGCTGAGAGGATGATGCTGGGTCAGAACAACTGGTTGTAACTCCCTTGGCTCTTGATTATCAATAAAAGCTATTCAAGTTTTCCTCCATACTCTTGTGTCTTTTATGTTTTATGCATTTGTATGGTCAATTTACATATGATCCTAGATTGTTTATGATTATAGATCCATGTTCTTGTATAGTGTTATGCTACTCTGATTCTACAGGTACTCTGTGAAGCTGGGCGTACAAGGAAGCAAGTAGCGAAGGACTATCAGAAGAGAGAGGAATCGAACTAGGAGCCAAGCGCAAGACAGAGGTTGGTCTCCTCTGTTATTCTCTCATCTATATTTCATAAAGGAAAAACGAAAGTAGCTTTACTTTGTTTGTTTCTAAGGTAGCTGCCACACCTTAGTGGGATTAGCAGTTCTTCATAGACACTTTTCCCTGTAACAGGTATCTTTCAAGCTACCTCCTTCAAGGCACCCTCAGACTGCAGAAATCATAGAGCAGAAATCAGAGGAAGACATGATGGACCTACTCATGAAACTTAATGAAAGATTAACTGATACAGAGCAGGCACTCGAAAAAGCATTAAAAGAGAAGCAGGGAGAGTCAACCTCCCAGCCACCTGAGGTAATCCCCACAGTCACAACTGCAGTCCCCTCAGCAATTGGATCAACATTGTCCCAAAATGTCCCAACAATCACAACAGAGGTAATCATAAGTACATCATCAATAGGAACAACACCAGGCAGTAGTACTAATATGAGCACAGAAGAATTGATAAGGACCATGGAGGAATTGAAACTCCAAGTGTCAGAATTGAAATGAGTGAAAGAGCAATTGGCAAAAGTAGAAAAGAGTTATGATAAATCCAAAATAAGTGTGGCAGAGAAAATAAGAGAGGTTAAAGCATTAGAGAATAAAGTGAGAACATTAGAGAAGGATCTCACTATGGATAAGCCTCTAGCAGAAATCAAAGGAATTCTTTGGACCAACATCAATCAATCCCTAAATAATGTTTGGCCATCTATCCAAACTATTTATGAGAAGATTGACTTAGTGAATGCAGCACATGGAGAAATTCAAAAATCAAGAGCTTTATTAGGACAAATGCCTGATCAAGCCAACCGGCTCATACATTTTTTGAATAATAGAAATAGGGAACAACTGGAACAACTTGGCATCCCAGACAGGACAGGCACCATTTTGGAAATCAAAAGAGTTCTAACCAAGAGAACTTTAATGCAGAATTTGGAAATAAGATGCCAGGATATGCAAGTAGAAATTAATTCTTTCATGGAAAGGTTTGCAGTTTTGCAGGATAAAGGGCTACCAAGTATTTTAGGAAATAATGATCAGCTTATGAAACACACAGATTATGTACATAAGTTGAACAAATATGCTACTGATCAAGTTAGTTCATCAACAAGTGTTTCAGGAGTAAAAGCACTCCCCACAGGCCAAATTCTCTATGATAACTTAGAGAAATTATTTTATATTGAGCATGAGGTAAAACATTTGTTCCAGCTCCAACCAAATTTTTTCAGATATACAGAAGCTGATGAAACCCTGAAGAAACTTCAGAAGCATAAATTTCCATAACAACAATGGTGGGAAGACATGTTGGGGATTTTGTAAATTTCTCTTAAGTAAAACATAGATTTCAGGCTATTTTTCGGTGATAAGATAAATAGAGATAAATAAGGCTCAAGCGGGTCGAAGTGTATTTGATCAGGGTCAAAGAATGTCCGACAAAGACAGAGTAGCCAACACAAAATCTCAGTGGAAGACAGCTATAAACTGACTCGCAGAGCCTGCATCCAGCACATCCGACAAAGACAGAGCAGCCAGCACGACATCAATTTATCTTTTCCTTGTTTTCAAGACTGTTTGTCTCTATCTTTGTAAAAAAGGGATTAGTCATCACTAGATATTATCTCCATCAGATATTTTGTAAGATATTTTGTATAAATACCCCCCCAAACGAAGTATTTGGGGTTGGTGGGTATTCATAGATTTTGGCTGTAATACTGAAACTTTTGGAATAAAAAGCTGTTGGAACCATCTGTTGTCTGGCCTACTGGATGAGGAATTGATGCAGAAGACTTGTCACAAAATTCTTGAATCAAACTCCAAATCAATAAGTCCTCTATATCTCATGTTTTACAGTTTTCTTGTTTGCTATATCATCTGTGTTTCATAATCTGAATGGTAAAGAAAAGGATTAATTCAAAATTTGCTTAAACTGCACTCTGTCTTCAGTCTTTATTATTCTCTGTGTTTTCTTTATAGTTAATATAAGCAGTGAATTCTTAATTGCTCCTGCTTCCTGATTCTTGCATATTGACTATTTGCTAAGGAATTCTTGACTGCTCCTTAGCAGTAATCATCCATTTTCCCTCTTTCAGTATGTTGAAGGATTCTTAACTACCCTTCACCCATTTGAGTTCATTCCATCTGATTCCAGCCTATATTTGTTCCATATTTGACTACCTTGATCTGTGATACCATCTTCTGTTAAGAAGCCAAATCTAGAAAGCCATCCTTCTTTGACTCCATCATGCCCAATGGACTGAACTATTTAGTTTGCCTCACAGTTCTATTGAATTCCACCATCCAAACCCAAAAAAAAACCCTTGAACTTCATAACTAGCCTAACACATTTCAAAACAAAGCTAAATTATAAAGAGAGAGCCCTCTCTGGATGCAAATTGGCTAGAATCTGTATCTAAAAGATTGGTCTGTGGTTATCTCGGCCGTATTCCCTTTCTTACAAATTTTGGGAACAACCTGAGTGATAACACAAGGTAAATGAATTGGTTTTATTATATGATAGTAAGTTCACTAATTGTCTAGGAGAGTTTCAGATGCACTGGTTGGGGCCATATGTTATCAAAGAAATCACAAATGGGGGTGCGGTTTAGCTTGCAAAGCTGAACAAAGAACCTTTCTCGTGAAAAGTGAATGGAAGTCAGTTGAAGCCGTATGCAAGAGATCCAGCTCAATGACTACATGATGGCAGGGTAGTCTCAGTGCTCGAGGCAACTGTAAGGGATTGCGAGACTGTAAAATACACTACCCAGTTTTGGGACTACGCGATAGGGGGACTGCGCAAAAAAGGGTGATGTCACAGCACTAGAAGCCACGCGAAGGGAGCTGCGCTATGGAGGGAGAACCGCGCAACACAACCAGAAAATGACCATTAGAGTCACTATTCACGATTTGACATCCAGGAGACGGTTAAGAGGAGCGAGTGGGTGGAATTTAAGGCTGAAATCTTTGGATATCTGCTGCTAAACCAACATTAATGGACGAATTTTGGGGGTAACAGTCGAATTTGAATTCAAATTCCCCTATAAATTACATGTGCCAGTGTAGCAGAGAACACTTTTCACCCTTAGAATTTTTGAGGTGTTCTATCCGTCGCTTATGAATCGTAAGTTCTTCGAGGATTTGGTCACAAGCTCCATGTTTGTTAATCTACCCGAGGAAACCCAATAATTCATTTGTAGCACTATGTTAGGACCAGGTCCCACTGAGACAGCAAGCACCGGAGGAACTATTTCCTTCAAAGGAGCGGATCCATAGGTTGTGAGCATGGAGGCTCCAGTTCCTATTCCTATGGCACCGAGGTCGCCTAGGCTAAAGCCTACACTAGTGTGTGAGACCCAAAAGCCGAAGAGACACAAGCAGAAAAGATCGGTGCTAGTGCGCGAGTCACCTAGAAAGCATTCTGCTACCCCCAAAAAATAGAAGGACAAGAAACCTTAGAAGGTTGTAGATTTAGAGGCTGAAGAGGGCACTAAAGATATAGATGTTGAGGGTGCGAAGCCCATCACCAAGTTGCTGAAATATTTCCCTTCGCATAAAGGGAAGGTGAAGGTCACCAAGGACCCAGACGTGGAGAAATTCATCATTCACACACCCCTATTGCTAGAAAATATAACCTTTGAAGGTTCACACTTGGCACAAGTTCCTATTTTAAAGATGGAAGATTGGGACCTAGCTGACCATGAGAGGTTCCCCCACCTCACGACAGAGAATTATATGAAGTGAGTATATTACAAAGACTCAGGTGTCACTGAGTTGGAGTCAGTTCAATGGATCCACAGAGTAGAGTGATCTGGGTTGTTGAACCTGTTGTGGGTGCCCCACTACTAGCGCTCCAACATTAAAACCACCTATATATGGCAACTACTAACTCTGGTGCATGATGGGTGCTTATGGCTTGGTGTGCCCATCCCCATCATGGACATGCTCATCCAACGGATCACGCTCCTACTGTATCAAGGATTGAATTCAACCAAGGGGATTAGCGGAAAGACAAGCAAGAGAGACTTGGTAGAGAAAATGAAGAAGAAATTTGATCTTCTTAAGAATCCGCGCGGGTACTCCATAACATCCATCAACTACCTCGCTGTGAAAATTGTCACCTAGATACTAGCCAACAAGATTATGAGGAAATGCTGCGTGGACGAGGTTCCAGCACCAGTAGTATCATTTGCTGCACAATGTACGAAGGGCGTGCAATTTAACTGGTCGCGTTATTTATGTGGCGAGTTAATTGTGAATTGTCATGAGGCTCAAGATGAGAGAAAGACAACTAGTATCATGTGCTGGTTACTTGGGAGTTGTCGAAGGACAGCTAGTTCCCTCCATTGAAGGCAACATTTCCAGAAGCTTCACAGTTTGCCTCCCTTTGGGCTATGAAGGATCCCATGCAGGTCACCGAAACGAATATTTTCTGGGTTTTGATGGAAGCGAGCATCCACATGGCCATCAACTAGCGCCCACCATTTCCCCCAACCATGTATGAACAACTGTCTGAATATGCGGAATTCAAGGTAAACTTCCACCACGTTTATATTTGGGCGCGGAAGGACCCACAACAGAAGTGGTTCGATCTGCCATATCTCACCATAGATGATATGATTCAGGAAGTAATTAAGTGCTAGCTAGCAGATTGGAATGCTTCCTCTAACTTGGTTGTGGGTACTAGTAAAGGCACGGGGAGATTAGTAGAGAAAAATCGGAAGGATGCAACGAAGAAGGTGGCATAGAAGTTGGCTACGCAATGAAAGAAGGAGGCTGAGGAGAAGGCCTGAATGGAAACGGAGAACGCTGCAAAGCAGTAGGCTGAACAGGAGAAGCGCGACTCCAAGCAAGGTGGTAAATCCCTTTCGCCCAAAATTGAGGAAGAAGAGTAGTCGGCGTAGGGCGGTGGAGGCGATGAGGGGCAGAGCACTCAATTCCGGGAAAAGAGGTACATAGAACAACAGTAGGAAGGGTCCCAAAAGAAGACAAAGGTGACTAAACCACCGCTATATCCCATTACACTGATGGAGGGCGATCTTGACGAGATCGAGGACAAAGTGCGTGACACTTCCTCTAAACTATTGCAACAATTTGAGCAACAATATATGTAGTCTTTGGGTAATTTTCAAAAGGATCTGTGCAAACTGTAGATCCAGACCAGTAGGATACAGGTGGGTGTAGGATAGGTGAGCTCCACATAGATGAGACTAGCACCGGGGACAAGTCAGGCTGCAAAGCTAGTCAGGACAGTGGATCTTAGGATAATCACACTGCCAGAAGGGTCCCTGAGCGCGGAGGCGGCCAATGATAATATCATTGTTAGCACCTTAAAGAACATTAGCCTAAATATTTCAACACTCCCTAATGAGTATCTTCATGCATTGCAAACAGGAATAATAGTGGAATTGAGAGTGTGGGAGTAGCGTGCTCTCAGCTTAATAAGTGAGTATCAGGTGAAAAATGAGCAAATGTTCACTGAGAAGACGGAGGCCCTAAAGGCAAGGGAAAGTATCCAAGCATAGAGCGCCTAGCTGGAAGCTGCGGTTGCAGAGGCATGCAGGACAGTGCCGGAGTTGCACATACCTGAGGGCACCGCCCGAGCCCAAGATCCAAAAGGTAGCTGCGGGTGTCCGTGATGCAAAGGCAGAGGTGGAAAGAGTTTAATTTGAACTCAACATGAAAATCATGGAACTGGAGCTTAAGTCATAGCTTTCGAATTCGCCTAAAGTCAAGGAACAATACGGAGCTACCATCAAGAAAGGGATGGCTACTGTGGATGCTGCAGTCATGGACTGCACTGCGTTGTTTGAACAAGCCATGGAATTGGTGACAACCCTTTAGGAAGACCCCAACTTGCATCGATAGAATACAAAGATCCGCAAACTCCAGTAACAGTATGATGAGGTTAGGGTAACCACACGCTCTATTTCTTCAGCGCATCGCCTTGCCAAATTGCATGAGGGCAAGCAACTTCTTGCACTGGTGGAAGCAACACAGAAAAAGGAAGTAGTACTTAAGGCCAGGTTGGATCCTTGGTTGGAAGAAGCTTATGAAGTATCCACCACCATCCAAGAAAATTTTATGCATTTGTATCTCATGCAACATAAGATCAAGTAGGAGGGCTAAGGACCAACCACATATTAGCTGGTTGAAAAAGTGAAGTAGGCAGTGACACAGAGCGCAGCTAAAGCAACAGTTGTGTAGGTGGAGCCGGGGGATCTTCGCAGCAAGATCACCACTCCAGTCGAGTGACTTGAGGGTGGGTCAGGGAGTGAGTCACGACCTTTGTGTTGGGGGCCTATTGGGATGGGGTCCCCTGGGTTAGTTTTGGGGCAAAAGTCCAAGTTTTGATGTAAAAAGATGTAAAGTCTCTGTGAATTATGGACGTGGAGTGTGTAGCTAGTCAAGAGTCAAAAAGGGTTTTACCATCGTCTCTTTAAAGTTGAGTCGGTTTTTGAGATATACCCATTGTCTGCGGACCATGGGATTGTATAAATAGGCGTGTCTTAGAGAGTCTAAGGAGATCTATGTCTTTGTCTATGGGTAGGACGAAAGGAGTCTAGAGAGTTAGCGTAGAGAAGTGAGTCTTAGAGGGGGAAAGGCTCTACAGCTGAGTGCAAAGAGGCCTAGAGTAGTGTTCGCAGCTAAATGCGAGGACCCGTCCAGTTGAGTGTGTAGGGAAGTTTTTAGTCTGTAAACCTATACTAAAGATCAATAAAGAAGACTGTTGCTGAAATTCTTGTGTTTTATCTCTTTACTTCTGTTATGTATGATTATGATATGTGCTGTGATGAAATAATGTCTTTATGAAATAATGATGTATTGATGTGTGAATTTACTTGATCTGTCTTATTACCAGAACACAGTTAGTGTTAAGTGATTACGTGAAGTTCATAACACTTTCTGTTAAGTTTATTGGGCACTTAGGTAGATCTGAGTAAATACTGATCTAAGGTCAATCTAAGGTGCACGTAAGTGGCTAACTCATCTGTGAAGGGTTCTCAAAAGATAGTCATAGACCTTCGTGGAGGTCTAAAGTTCTAGTGAATGGAATTGTGGTACGAAGCCCTAAGGGCTTATAGATCTATGCAGAGATATATCTAGGGCGCAAAATGACATCACACTAATCTCTGGATGCGGAAAATTGGTTCCAGCATCCCCCCATACTGCTTCGGGTGAGACTTCAGTCCATGCTATGTGGGTTGATGCCGAAAGGGCCAGTAGTGTAGGATTTTGTTTGGTGCAGCTAACTCTAAACCTGGGTCAAGACCCCATAAGCCAACACATAGGGAAGTGCAGGAGGCATGACAAAATATTGTGTAACAGATGCCCCCTAAAGCATGAAGGCATAACGAGGAATGATGGCTGAGATTCTTTACAAGCTTTTGGAAAGGACGAGGACACACACTGTCAGGAGACCTGCAAATCAATGATGCATAAACATATACATATTTGAGATAAATACATGAATCCACGACATGTACGCAACCATTCGAATGATGAAGACTATATGAAAAGATCCATGGTATGGGCACAGCCATCCAGATAACAAGGATCATCATAAATATAAAGTCTCACGGTATGGTCACAACCATCTGTATAGTAGAAACATGTGTACAATCATGAATGACATATAACTCCATGCAGCCTAAGTCATAACAGACAAGACTCAGGGTCTTGTGCTCCATCCCGACCTGATCAATGTATGAATTCTAACATGTGAATAAACGTGTTGAAGTCGAACATGATAGAAAACCACCTGATTATCGACCAATGATGGGGACCGTTTAGTAGGTACCAAAGAAACCACCAATAATGACAATGGCTCTCAAGGTACAATAGTACAATCTGTGAATGTGATAATGAAGTTGAGGTCAAACACTCATGGAATCACCTAATCGAAAGCCAATAATGAAGACCTGTCATCAAATGCAAAGAACTGGCCATTAGAGCATGCCAACTCTAAGGTACTGAAAGGGAGTTTCTAAGTCATCTTCCTAGATAATGAGCTTAAGTCTACAAGAAGCGACACATCGAAAGAGGGCAATGATGAATCCTTCATCTTCGACATGAAATAGGGAATAAAGTGGAATAATATTTAGGACTATAGCAATGACTAAAACAATGTATAGGTAAATAACTGCAGATTGGATTTCTCTTGAACAACGACGACACGACTCCGGAGTGTGGCAACATTTGACTCAACATAGGACTAAAGGTCATGATGACATAATAGAATAGTCAAATGAGAGGCAAAATGGATCACCCAAACCCGAGAGGACAAGTGACTAACTGAGGATATCCCAAACACGTCACGACAGTAAAAGAGTGTCATATTCAAGAGAGACATGATGCCTATACAAAGGATGTCTCATCTTCATTTTCCCCTGCTATTTCTAGCGAGTAACCCAATTATTTTTTATCACAAGTTTGAAGGCGATAGCATATGCTTGTCATGTAAGTTCATTCTTTGAATGAATCCATCCTAGTAAGTTTTACAAGACCTAGAAAGGAGAAGCTCAGTCTCATCATGGTGACGAGTCTTTCATCGTAAAGTTTTAACGAGCTCGATGTAAGAATAACTTGGTATCTTTTTCATATTTAGACAGTTTGAAAAATAAATGGAAAAGAAAACTCCATCATGTCCCTTTTTGTAATTTGTCCCTCGAACCCAAAAATGTAGAAAATAATATCCGAGGGAACCTCTTAACCATGTCGACCAAGGTGTACCTTTTTTGTAAATAATCAATCTCAGCCCAACAAAGGGGTAAACATATACTGAGGTGAAGTCAATTCATTTACTTTGAGGAGTTCAAAACAACAAGTACTCGACAATCTTTTGAATTTTCAAGAGTTAGAAAAGAGATGAAAGATGACTCTGGGGGGGTTCCTTTTTTGTTTATTTAATGAGTTTGAAAAAGAGATAAAATAAAACTCACGAGAATCGGTCAATAATGATCATTGTTCATATTGAAGGCACCTGTAACTGCACAAGAAATGCACCCATCACTGATATCAAGAGAAAATATTAAAATGTTATGAAAATATCAACAAAAATGACTTTTAGAGCCCACTTTGGTAAAAATAAAATCATTTTTGCCTATTTATAAGAAAGAACAAATGAGATGGCCTACCTTGTTCTGATGCTATTTTGATCTCCTTTATTGAGGGCCTCAAACTGCTTGTGTCACGGACTTGTTCTTGCTTCTCTCAGTGTTTATGTACCTTCACAAGTAGTCAAGAAACAACAAATCATGCCAAAACCAATAACAAATCCAATAACAACCTACTTAATTGATCAAGGAATGTCAAGCCAATTAGTACATGAACATATATATTTTGGGAGAATGAACCAGAAGATGTATATTATTAAGAAATAAAGGGAAGCTTACAACCAAAGCCTTGATGTTGAAAGGCTCTGTCCTTGAGTGGTAATCCAAGTCCAAGCCAAGAAATCTCAAATCACTCCTTCTCCAAGTCAAATGAATAGCTTCTAGGTACAATATTAGCATAAGGGTGCAAATAGACATAGGCCAACCAGCCTCTAACCTGACCAACCATTTCAGAATGGGAGAGGAGGAATTTATAGGCTGGGGGAGGGAGTTAACACTCCTCCAAAAATAGGATTAGGCCCACATATCAAGGAGGTAGCTCATAGGGATAATACAAAGAGGTCAAGTTAGGAGGATTCAATCTCATCTATCTGAAACCACCTCCAGTTCGCAGCTATGGAAGCTTCTAGATCACAAAGCTTCTCATCCTCTTTGGGAAAATTACTTTTTTGGGATCATCGCGGGTATGCAAGGGAACAGAGCGATGTCATCGTGGGTCAAACATGGTGCAACAGGCGACCATCGTGGTTTTGAGCTTCATAAGATATATGACCGTCATTTTAGGATTTTAAGAGCTATTTCTTCAGGGAAAGCTCCAGACATTTTCCAAGAAAAGTTAAAGGAGGGATCTAAACTGTATACCTAGATGAGCATACTATATAATGGTCATGTTTCAGGAACTTCAGGCTATGTAATAGGGAAATGCAGGAGGCGTGACAAAATACTGTGTAACACCTTACCCAAGTTAGAGAGAGCCTCCTGGAAATCACACCCATAGGGTGTGAAGTCATCCATATAAGTTTCTACTGCATCATGGACTAGCTCTGCTAAGATACTCAATACTACTCTCTAGAAAGTGGCAGGGGCATTACATACACCAAAAGGGAGGACCCTATAAGCGAAAGTACCCCAAGAATAGGTGAAGGTGGTTTTATCCTGGTCCTCTGGGCTAATCTGGATTTGATTGTACCCACTGAACCCAACTATGAAAGAGAAGGACTTCTTCCCTACCAGACCATCTAACACTTGGTCAATGAAAGGTAGAGGAAAATGTTGGCATTATGACACAGGTTTGGCACTATGAAACATGTGTTGTCCTTGATGGCAACTCACTCAAATGGCAGATCATAGTTCAGGCTCTCAGAATGAAAGAAAAAGGGATATACGCAGTTTCCTCTTAAAAAATTCGCGTATACATGCAGGATCATCAATCAAAAGGAGCGTATGCATATACACGCACTTTCATGCATGGAAAAGCACGTACATGTGGGAAAACTCATTTTTAGTCCATGGTATTTGGTCCTTGGTATTTGGACCTATGGTTGTGGACCATGGTATTGCATCCGAAGTGTTGAACCTAGGTATTGGGTCCCAAGTATTGGTTCTAAGTGGTTTTGGACCGTGGTATTGAGTAAGGCCTAAGACTATAAAAGGGAAAGGAGATCATTAGGCAAAGGTATTCACTCAAGTATTGAATATCTGATGAAGAGAAAGATCTAGAATACTGGTCATTGGGTAATGGTGCATAGCTGGATTTGAATCAAGGAGGAACCTGAGCGCTAGAAGAAGGATAAGTTCTATTTATGGGTCAAGATCTTAAGGCTTGAATGGTAGTATCTTTGTGTGATTTTGATCTGTTGTATTTGGCGCATGACTTGATCTATAAATCTGATAATCTAGGTATAACTGATGTTTGAATAAGTGAAAAGGGTAAATTATATTTTATAGATCTGTACGCAGGTTCAGCACATAAGAGGCACGTATACACGCTGGTTCATTAATTCAAAACAACATATATGCAGGTTGGCCTTAATACATCAGCATATGCACGTAGGTTCTGCATATTGAAGTAGCGTACATCTCATGAAATATGTTTTAGCTACTTTTATTTATTGTTGCAGTGTTTTGGGTTCAGGATTGGTTCTGGTTACTGTCACTGTATTCTGGTTACAACTTTCTGAGAAGTGATTGGTTGATTCAGTATTGGTTTGTATAAAGGAGATTGGTTGATGCAGATATACTTGATGTTTGATTGATGTTATTCATGGATCCAATTTGAAAATTTATGAAACGTGGTCCCTGGAAGAAAAGAGAAGGTTGTAGCCTTCTGTAGGTCAGCAGCTATGTACTAGTACCTCAGCTAGTACAAGAGCTAAGGGGGTTGTAGCTCCCTTCCAGGAGAAGCTAGAGAATGAGAGAAGGTTGTAGCCTTCTGCAGGTAGCAGCCTGCGTACTGGTATAGGACTGCACCAGTACATAAACATTGTAAAAAGAAGTTTCTAATTAAAAGAAGATAGAGATGAATTGCAGCAGGTGGGTTTCACCCACATTGGGTTTCCACCTTATATCTTGTGTTCTTATGTGTGACTACCTGTTCTATTTCACTGTTCCTAGTTACTGTTTATATGGTTTGATGCACAGATTAATGATCAACATCTGAAGAATAATTTAAATTACAAGTCTGCTGGTTATACGCTGGTTTCCTTAACTGCAGTTGCGTACATACGCGGTTTTTACTAACTGAAGTAGTGTATACAAATCTGATTGTAAAATGAAAAATAATTGACCTGATAATATTGATTTACCCCCCCTCTCAGTATTATTTTCAACAATTGGTATTAGAGCAGGTCCTTCAGAAGAAGCTTGATCGGTTGAAGGAAGATCTATCATCATGAGCAACTACGAAAAGGAGGCATCTATCAGGCCACCAATATTTGATGGAAGCAACTTCATCTATTGGAAGGTAAGAATCACAGCCTATCTTCAATCTCTTGGTATAGAAGTTTGGGATATCGTGGAAACAGGATACACATTTCCATCAACAACTCCTATAGATACGGCTGGTAAGAAGCAGTATGAAACAAATGCAAAGGCTGTGAATACTCTATTAGGGAGTTTATCTCAATCAGAATTTGTCAAGGTTATGCAGCTCAAAACCGCAAAAGAAATATGGGACAAGATCATTATGAGCTATGAAGGAGACGACCAGGTAAAACATGCAAAACTACAAACTCTCAGAATTCAATATGAAAATCTCAGAATGCACAATGATGAAAGTGTGGATAATTATTTCTTACGTATAGATGAGATTGTTAATCTTATGAAAAACTTGGGTGAAGAAATAAAAGAAGTTACTTTGGTTGAAAAGGTTCTAAGATATTTGTCTTCTAAGTTTGGATCAAAAGTTTCTGCCATAGAAGAAAAGCAGAATCTACAGAGCGTTACCATGTCACAGCTGCACGGAATCCTAACTGCTTTCGAAATGAGAAAAGGGGGACCATTTGACATGAGAGAATTTGCATTCAAAGCCTCAGGAAAAGGAGAATACAATGAGTCAGGACATATGTCAGAAGGAGAGGAAGAATCAAACTTTCTCAAGAAGCTTCAACGGGGTTCTGGAAGATTCAGAGGTAAGCTACCTTTTAAATGCTTTGCTTGTGGAAGAGTCGGTCACTATGCAACCAAGTGTCCTCATAAAGATAAGCTTGACAAAGTTAAGGAGCTAGTTATATGGAACAGAAAACAGAATGTAAGTAAGAAGAGCTATTATACACATGAAGACAGTGATGGATTTTCAAATAGTGATGAAGATGAACAATGTAATGATTATAGACTTTTGATGGCTTTTGAAGATGATGATTTCTTGGATGCTATAGATGAAGAAGGGCTTTATGAAGAAATTTCTAAACTTAAAATTTGTTTAGAAGAAAAAAATATGATTATAGATACTCTGACATTCCAACTTGTTGAAAGGGAAAAACACAATGAAAAGTTAGAATGTGAAATTGTGGGACTTAGAAAAGATATTCAGAAAACAAAAGCTCTTAATCTTAGATTTGCTAAAGGATCTGAAATTTTAGATGAGATTATCAAAGTGCGGCGTTCTCCTCTAATCAAGACAGGTCTTGGATATACTGAAGAAGCATCTCAAGCACAGAAGCCATCCACCTCCAAAAGTTATCTTGATGCAGCAAGGAGAAGTGAACAGGTTGACAATCAACAGCAAAGGCATAATGCAGATCACCAGGTAAATCAGGGACAATTTACTTCAAGAATGAACAGAGATCACCAAGTAAATCGGGGGAAATCTACTTCAAGGATGAACAGAAGCTACAACCAACCGCAGGTAAATCATTCTCAATTTGCCTCAAGAATGGATGTCAATGGAAACTACAATCATTTGGTTGGTAGGTTTGATAATCACAGGAATTTCTTCAATGGCCAATGTTTCTCTTGTCATAACTTTGGACACAAATCTGCTCAATGTGTTGCCTACAAGACCATCATGACTAGAGAAGCACAAAAACAAAGGAATATGACTGGGATCATGAAAAGGTCCTACAATAACTTTTCTGCTCTTGAAAATGAAATAGAATGTTCTATTTGTAACAACTTCGGTCATGAAGATTCTGAATGTAGGAGTAGGTTTCGGCAAACAAATCAAAAGGAGAAAGCTTCATTAAGTCCCAAAACATGGATAAAGAAAGAACTGCAACCTGAAACATATGACAGGTGATAAAGAAAAACTTTAGTCATATAGTGCCTTAGAAAAGGAAAAGAAGGTCCCATTTGGAAATGACACCCTTGCACTCATAAAAGGTAAAGGTTCTATTCTTTTGAAAGAAAAGGTCAAAGGTGGAAATGTTATGTATGTTGATGGCTTAAAGCATAATCTATTGAGTGTCAGTCAAATGCGTGATCAAGGAAATGAGGTAATATTTCGATCAAATGGATGTATTGTTCATGAGCTTGATACAGGAGAAACAATGATCAAAGGCATAAGAACTACAAATAATTTATACATACTCAAGGGAGGACAACAACAATGCTATCTAAGCAAGAATGATGAACACTAGCTATGGCACAGAATATTGGGGCATCTAAGCTTCTCTCAGATAAGGAAAGCATGCAAATATCAGGCAGTTCGTGATCTCCCTGACATCAGAATTCCAGACAATACAATATGCAAATCATGTTAGTTTGGTAAGCAAACCAGAACTAATTTCCCTGAGAAGGAAGGATCAACTAGTAGGCCACTTGAACTTGTCCATACTGATGTATGTGATCCATCTAGGAAAAGGTCACCTCGAGGAGAAGAATACTTCATACTATTCATTGACGACTTTTCCAAGATGTGTTGGATAGGACTTCTGAAGCATAAAGACGAAGCTTTCAAAAAGTTCAAAGCATTCAAAGCCTTGATTGAAAATGAATCAGATCACAGAATCAAATGCCTTAGGTCTGATCGAGGAGGGGAATTTACCTCAGATGAATTTTTCTATTTTTGTGAAGAACATGGAATAAGAAGGGAATTCTCTATTGCAAGGACTCTTTATCAAAATGGAGTAGTGGAAAGGATGAACAGAATGGTTCAACAAATGGCTCGTGCTATGCTTGATGAGTTTGGAACTCCTGCAACCTTCTGGGGTGAAGCTACATTTGCTGCAATTACTATTCTCAACAAGACAAACGTCCAGGTGAACAACACTTAAACTCCTCATGAACTTTGGTATGGTAAGACTCCCACGGTAAAATACTTCAAAATTTTTGGAAGCAAATGTTACATCAAAAGGACTGATGAAAACCTTGGCAAGTTTGAACCTAGAGCAGATGAAGGCATTCTCCTTGGTTACTCTCCCCAAAGTAAAGGATATAAGTGTTACAATAAAAGACTTAGAAAAATTGTTGAAAGTATTGATGTAGTGGTTGATGAAGAAGGAAATATTCCTAGGCAGGTAAAATCCGAAGATTTCGAAGATGATGAGGACTATCCTTCAACATCAAATTAGACTTATGATGAAGAAGAAACCCATGAGGCACCAAAAGAATAGATAAGGATAGAAGAAAAGACTCCATCAAGGTACGTTCAGAAGAATCATCCAGAAACTCAAATTTTGAGGCAGAAAGAGGCAAATGTACAAACAAGAAGAACTATCTCGGAAGCTTTAAGCTATCTAGCATTGCTTTCCTCCATTGAACCACAAAATGTAAGTGAAGCATGCAAAGATGAATGCTGGGTCAAGGCCATGAACGAAGAGCTTGAGCAGATTGAAAAGAATAATACTTGGGAGTTGGTTCCTAGACCAAATGATAAGAATGTCATAGGAACAAAATGGATATTCAAAAATAAGCTGAATGAAAATGGAGATGTTATTAGAAACAAGGCCAGACTTGTTTGTAAAGGGTATGCTCAACAAGAAGGTATAGAATTTGAAGAAACTTTTGCACCGGTTGCCAGACTTGAAGCCATAATAATTTTCCTTGCTCTTTCTAGCTTTCAGAAGTTCAAAGTATTTCAAATGGATGTGAAATCTACCTTTTTAAATGGAGACTTAGAAGAAGAAGTGTATATTGAGCAACCAGATGGATTCATCCTTGGAAATGATCCAAAACGTGTATGCAGACTTAATAAGGCTCTTTATGGTCTTCAACAGGCTCTAAGGGCTTGGTATTATCGTCTAGACAAATACCTCCATCAACAAGGTTTTTAAAAAGGAACAACAGATAGCAATCTATATATAAAAATTGATAATGATAAATTGCTAATACTTGTTGTGTATGTTGATGATATCATCTTTGGTAGCAATGAAGAAGCCATGAGTCAAAACTTTGCTTTGGTGATGTAGAAAGAATTTGAAATGTCCTTTCTTGGTAAGCTGACATATTTTCTTGGTTTACAAGTCCAACAAAATAAAGACGATATATTTCTATCACAAACCAAGTACCTCAAGCAGATCTTGAAGAAATATGGCATGGAAGAGTCGAAACCAGTATGTACCCCTATGGTAATAGGATGCAGCCTCAGTGCAAATGATGAATCAGCAGTAGTACATCAACCAACCTATAGATCCATGATTGGTAGTCTGCTCTATCTGACAGGTACCTGACTAGACATCATGCATGCAGTGGGAATAGTTGGAAGATTCCAGGCAAATCCAAAGGAATCACACATTTAGGCAATTAAGAGGATTTTCAAATATCTTCAAGGAACATAAAACTATGGCTTATGGTATCCTAGAGATGCAGATCTCACACTTCATGCATATACAGATGCAGATTGGGCAGGAAGCGTGGATGACAGAAAAATCACTAGTGGTGGTGCATTCTTTATGGGTTCCAAATTAGTATCTTGGTTCAGCAAGAAACAAAGTTCAATTGCTTTATCTACAGCTGAAACGGAATATGTGGCTATTGCATCTTGCTACACACAACTCCTTTGGATGATGCAAACTTTGCAAGATTTTCAAATCACTTGTACTACACCTATCTCCATTTTATGTGATAATACAAGTGCAACCAGTATTTCCAAGAATATTGTCATGCATTCAAAGACCAAGCACATACCTATCAAATATCATTTTCTCCGGGAACAAGTGCTTGAATAAAAGGTCAAATTGGAGTATGTTCCCTCCAAGGAATAGGTTGTTGATATACTCACCAAACCACTGCCCAGGGATACATTTGAATACCTCAGACAGAAACTGGGAGTAGTTGATGCATCATCTTTCTGTTGAAACTTATCTGTTTCAGATAAAAGTGGTTGTACGCTAGTTTCATGAGGAGCATCCACGTATATACGCCGGTTTCTGTGGATACAGTCGTGTATATGTTGGTTTGAAGGAAATCAGTGGGCCAGACTTAGGATGAAAAGAGTCTGATATGGGTCTGACAGAGACCATCTGGCACAGGTTCAGGGGGAGCATATACTTCTAATAATGCATTGTTGGCATTATCTTAGAAGATCTTGGTTCAATTTCACAGTTGTTTTTGGTTTCAGGTGGAACAGGTGATGAGGAAGAACATGGTTGCTGCTCTGAATGATGATTGATAGATGCTGCTAATGATACTTGTTGATGACTATCATAGTCTTGTTGTAGATATTTCATCTCGATGTCATGTATTTCTTTTCTTGTCAAGGTCATGTAATGGCCTACTTTGGTTTCCCCACTATGCCTGGGATGGATGATGTAATGTTCTTGTTTTATCTTGTGTAAACTTTTGGTGTATCCCCACTTGGTTGGGTGGATGAGTCAATATAGGTATATCCCCACTTGGTTGGGAGATGGATGTATGTATGAGGCTTTGGTGTTAGGAAGGTCATTTATGATGTATAAAGTCATGTATCTTCTTGTAGAACATCTTCTTGCAGACCTTGCCTACAGTCAGGGGGAGCATGGACAACTCAGTAGAGCAGAGATTTCAACATAAACTTAGGGGGAGCATAACCCTTTGCACTTGATGACAAAGGGGGAGAATGATTTTGAGTGACTTGGAGTTGCCATCAAGTCCAAAGGGGGAGATTGTTGGCATTATGACATAGGTTTGGCACTATGACACAGGTGTTGTCCTTGATGGCAACTCACTCAGATGGCAGATCACAGTTCAGGCTCTCAGAATGAAAGAAAAAGAGATATATGCATTTTCCTCTTAACAAAGCCATGTATACATGTGGGATCATCAATCAAAAGGAGTGTATGTTTATACACGCACTTTCATGCACGAAAAAGTGGGTACATGTGGGAAAACTCATTTTTAGTCCATGGTATTTGGTCCTTGGTATTTGGACCTATGGTTGTGGACCATGGTATTGCATCCAAAGTGTTGAACCCAAGTATTGGTTCTAAGTGGTTTTGGACCATGGTATTGAGTAAGGCCTAAGACTATAAAAGGGAAAGGAGATCATTAGGCAAAGGCATTCACTCAAGTATTGAATATCTGATGAAGAGAAAGATCTAGAATACTGGTCATTGGGTAATGGTGCATAGCTGGATCTGAATCAAGGAGGAACCTAAGCACTAGAAGAAGGATAAGTTCTATTGATGGGTCAAGATCTTAAGGCTTGAATGGTAGTATCTTTGTGTGATTTTGATCTATTGTATTTGGCGCATGACTTGATCTATAAATCTGATAATCTGGGTATAACTGATGTCTGAATAAGTGAAAAGGGTAAATTATCTTTTATAGATCTGTACGCAGGTTCAACACAGAAGAGGCATGTATACACGTTGGTTCATTAATTCAAAATAGCGTATATGCAGGTTGGCCTTAATACATTAGCGTATGCATGCAGGTTATGCATATTGAAGTAGCATACGTCTCATGAAATATGTTTTAGCTACTTCTGTTTATTGTTGCAGTGTTCTGGGTTCAGGATTGGTTCTGGTTACTGTCACTGTATTCTGGTTACAGCTTTCTGAGAAGTGATTGGTTGATTCAGTATTGGTTTGTACAAAGGAGATTGGTTGATGCAGATATACTTGATGTTTGATTGATGTTATTCATGGATCCAGTCTGAAAATTTATGAAACGTGGTCCCTGGAAGAAAAGAGAAGGTTGTAGCCTTCTGTAGGTTAGCACCTATGTACTAGTACCTCAGCTAGTACAAGAGCTAAGGGGGTTGTAGCTCCCTTCCAAGAGAAGCTGGAGAACGAGAGAAGGTTGTAGCCTTTTGCAGGTAGCAGCCTGTGTACTGGTATAGGACTGCACTAGTACAGAAACATTGTAAAAAGAAGTTTCTAATTAAAAGAAGATAGAGACGAATTGCAGCAGGTGGTTTTCACCCACATTGGGTTTCCACCTTATATCTTGTGTTCTTATGTGTGACTGCCTGTTATAGACATATTTGGGCACTGCAACCCCAATCACATATGTCCATAAACCAAGGGCTTCTAAGTCCCTAAAAGTGTTGTTTCATACCCTAAAGGAGCAAGGTTAGCTGATTACATCATCTCCCAGAAGTTCTCCATGAAAAACCACTCAGAACGGGTCAAAGCAGGACCATACAGACTGCCCAGTGCTAAGGGTGTGATGCATCTCACCTGCCACATGAAAAAAGTGCGATGCATACTGGAAAGCCTTTCTGTAGGGTGCGATGAGCGAGAGCAGACAAATGGCACAAGCAGTTTGCTAGGTGGAAACCCTGAGAATCTTCTAGAAGCTGCTCATTTGACACTTGCCTCCCTGAATTCGCCCAAGGATGAGTAAGAGATCGTGAAATCTCCAAGTGGAACCAAGAACTATCAGAGAGATGACACTAATCAAAATCCTTGAAGCTAACTCACCCCCCTGCAAATATCTATATATGGATCCCTCATCCCAGAGATCTAGAGGTGGGAATTTGGTAATTTGCAAAGAAGTGCTGTTGGTTTCTATTTGAAGACATTGTTGGGTGATCTTGCTTTGTATGAGGTGAAGAGGGCTTTCAAGCTGGGAGGATGGCGTTGGGTCAGACCAAGTGGTTGTAATCCTCTCTTCTACTACTTTTATCAATAAAGCTATTTGAGTTTTCCTCCATATTCTTGTGTATATCTGAATGTTGTGTTGATATATGCATTTGTATGTTTAATATATATCTAATCCTATATTGTTTACAGTGATAGATCTCTATGCTTTGATGTTATTATGTTGCTATGATTCTATAGGTGTTCTTTGAAGTGGGACAAGTAAGGAAGTAGTGGCGAGATTCTGTGAAAGGGGAAAGGAAACAAGCAAGGAGCTAAGCGAAAGATTGAGGTTGGTACTCTTTGCTTCTTTCTCATCTATCTCTCGTAAAGGAAAATATAAGTAACTTTAGTTTGTTTGTTTCTAAGATAGCTACCCGTATTAGTGGGACTAGCAGTTCTGAATAGACACTAGTTTTCTCGGTAAAAAAATGGTGACTCCGTTGGGGAACGATTAGTTTGATTGCTTGTCTCTATTTGTTTGATTCATAAACCACAGATGGAGCCTGAAGTCAAGCCATCTAGCCTTTGAACTGCATTTTCTATGCAAGTGAAAAGTAGATCAACACAGCTTCAGTCAATCTCCATGTTTGTTTATGAACTGAACAATTGACTTGCAAACATCCTAAGTGCCCTAGAGGTAGCTCAAGTAACCTCATTAGATCAGCCCCTATACTTTGTATTTAGTATTTACTGACTATCATTAGCTCGACCTAAATTCCTGAACTAAGTTGAAAACTGTGACCGAAAACCAAGTTAAAGTCTCGTCCTCGGACCATCGCACCTTATCCTCTTGGCAATCTGGATGCATCGCACTTCCCGTGTGCAGTAGGTGAGATGCATCCCTGTTTCCCTGTGTTACAGGTGCGATGATCAGACAAGACTGTTTCTGCCTCCAGATTTTGGTTTTTTCTTCACTGTCTTCAACTTTATTAAGGATTTTTGATATCTGTGATCAGTAGACCACTGTTGAAACCCCCTTCCTTTGCATCATTCAGCCTCCATTGTACAAAGATTTGTGAATTTTTTTTGTGTATTTTTCACCATTCACAGTTCTCATTTACAAAATAGTAGCTTAATCAAACTGTCATCTTTTGATTTGAAAGTGTCGCAAGTGTCGTTTTTAGTCAAGGAAAAGAATCCTTCTCTTTTTGATAGTCGATTACACTGTTACTCTTGTATATGAACTGAATTAATAGTATTTCAAGTGTCAAAAGCAGTTTTCGATTCAAAATCGCAAAGTGTCATCTTGTCTCCCTTTCGTTTTTTGAAAAGAAAATTGTTAGTACTGTCGCTTTGAAAGAAAATATAATTTAGATTTGTGCCCAACATTCTTTTTGTCATTCACACATTAAGAAAGTAGAAAAAAAATACATGCATGTGCATTTTTATTTAGACTGCTTGTTGATTTTGATTTAGGACAATGTATCTAGTGTGTGCTCTCTGCTCTATGTTGAAAGGATTTCATTTCTCTTTCCTTAGTAGCTAGGATTTTCATTGCAAAAAGAAGAGTAAACGACTGTTTTTCATCTTAGATTGCATATTTAGGAGTTGTATATCTACATCACGCAGTGAACCTTAAAGGTAAACTTCTTAAGAAATATCAATTGTAAAATAAATTCAATGAACATAAAAACACTTTGGAACCTAAAACACAACATCTAGAAGTCTAGGCTAGAGACGTATTCCGGCATCGTAAAGCCTGGTAACTATCACTTTCATCGTAGGTTGGGTGATTCCTCCTCTTTGAGATGACAAGTGCTAGTATGGACTTGTGCTCCCATGTACCGTCGAGTATATATTGGGAGACCACAATAGGCTATATCCTTTATCCTTAGGAAGCTGTGTCTGCCACCCTATCAATCGCAATGCACTGAACACAACATTCGGGAAGATTGACTGCTGTACCGTAAAAAGTATTCTGCAGTTTTGCGATTAGTTTGGTAATCCCTCTGTCTAGATTTCTAGAGTAGTCTCTTTCGTTCCTTTTCAGACTCCTTAAAGGAAAATGTCCATCTGAGCACTTGTCACTTCAGGCTCACTAAAAATCGAAGGTGACTAGAGTCATCTTTAGCTTTTTCTCGACTCTTAAAAATTGAAAAAGCAAGTTGTGTCAAAGTGTCTAAAATTCATTTAATTCAGAATAACATTTTCCCCTCTTATTTTGAGTTGATCAAATAATCCGCAATCGTGGAAGAAAGTCAATTAAAACCCCGTTGTTCGCAGAGACTGATGAGTCAGCCGTCTTTGACTCCAGAAAAGAAACCATTCCGGGCCAAGCGAACTCATTTCACTGGGTCAAAGTCTCTTGGTTTGCTTGAAACTTGTGTTTCAACATCCTCTAATACTCTAGTTACTCCAACCATTTCTGTTATCCCTGCCTCTACAAAAGAAGTTCCGCAGTTACAAGAGGACATTAGAACTCATCCTAGTGTAACAGTAAACACTTCTATTCCTGAACCAGCTCCATTTAGAGTTGATTCGAAAGGTGTTACCCCTCCAGCATCTGTCGCTGTAGAATCTATACCTTCTTCGGCACCAGAAATATTTTACGGACCTGAAGGTCTACCTCTTCCACCTGGATTGATTGCTATAGAAGAGATTACGAAGGATCTTCCATCCAGTACTCCATCACATTTCGGAACTGGGATCCACCTATATCCTTCTACTTTAGAAGTTAATACCCCTTCATCGCAAGTTCTTGTAGAATCGCTAGTAAGTCTTTTGGATAGACCTGACATGTTTGGACAACCATCGACATCTAGGACTATGTCATCCGATATAGCGGTAGCAGAACCTCTTGCCGCCACTCCGACGATGTTCGCTGGCATACCATCTGTCCCAACTAGCTCTCAACCGCTAGAGGGAGTCCACCCAAGGACTGTTTCGACAGTATGGTCTGTTCCTGTTTGTTCGTCCGGAATAATATCTAGAATTTCTTATGTTGAGTCTCAACAAATTAATCGTTCACAACAGTATCAATTTGGGCAATCTGGTCTCCGAAGGCCAATATTTCCTGTCAGCACTGGATTGCTGCCATATGGAGGGTAGTATGCCCTTTCATTGTTCCCTCCGGGAGAACAACCATATGAGAGTTCTCAATCGAATTCGGGTCAAAATGGAATCACATCCAGTGGTTGGGTGCCAATACTGCCTCAACAACCAAGAATTGTATACTCAATGCAACCGAGTCTACCTGTGTCAAATATCCCCACTACACCAGCTATTGTGACAGTGTCACAAGTACAAGCGTTGCTTGTTGTATGCCAACCTCAAGTTTCTTAGGTCGTAATACAACAACTTCTTCTCTCCATGATGCAACTGCAATCACTGGTTAGTGGCTCCTTAACTGGAGCGACTCAGGCTCAAACAAGTACTATTACCCCTCATCTTGGTCAAAAATCCAGTATCAGGTAACAGAAAATGGTTTCACAACCATGGCTGGTGCAACATCAACAACCATAGTTCCAACAAGCTTACCAAGGACGTGAGCAACAAAGCTTTGCAGGTAATGGCCAGTCGTATATTCAAAACAGTTATCATCAATCATCCCAAATTGGTTATGCCAAACAACCTTATCAAAGTTATCAACATCAAATGCATTATGCTGGTATGCAAAGACCCACTGCTCAGGCAATCCCATCTTATCCTAGGTACGCTTCACTGAACCTGAATCAATAGTTGCCCTTCGTGGCGATTTTAGAGTTACTAGATCTAAATCGGCTAACGAATGATCCAATCACTTATGCCCCTTGGTGGTCGGCGATTCCTCATAAACTTCCATCAGATATTCCTAAATTCAATGGAAATCCGGGTGAAGATCCATCAAATCATGTGATGACCTTCCATCTGTGGTGTTCCTCCAACACTCTAAATGATGATTCGATTAGGCTTCGCCTTTTTCAGCGAACGTTAACTGGTCCGGTAGAAAAATGGTACATCGAATTGCCTAGAGCTTCATTTGATAACTTTGGCACCCTTGCCACCACCTTTTTAACCCATTTTCAGTTACCAATAAGGTACGAAATAGGAACAGAGCTTCTTACCAATTTCAAATAGACAACGGCCACTCACATATCTGATCATATTCATGAATGGCGACGTCGTCGTAGAATGGTAAAAACATATGTCCCTGATCAGCTACTAGCTGAATGGTTTATTAAGTCTTTGTTACCTTCTATTACAGAAGATGTGGCAAAGGGAGGAGTTGTCACTGAAGAGCAAGTCATTGCTCATGCGCAATATCTAGACTTGATCTATACTCAGTCTGGCATGCTCTATGACAAAATCCTTGATGCTCCAAGGCCAGAATTTTCCATTCCTTCTCCTCCTAAATAAAACAAGGATTCTCATGCCGCCGATGGCATGATAGGTACAACAAGCACGAAATCGAAAAAGGCTGCATCTAAGAAAGCCCGTAAGGTTTCTGGTCAAAATGCAGATGAAGAACTTCCCACCTCGGAGGTTAATGTCGTGTCGACCGACAAAGGCAAAGAACCGAAACAACCAGGGGCCAAGAGGAAAGGGAAGAAAAAAAATAAGAAACAGGACGATTCGTCTCCTGAAAAATCTTCTGCAAACCCTTCTGGGTAGAGGAAACCTAGTTAGTCATGCCTCATATGCGATGAGGATCATTGGACGAGAGATTGTCCATATAAAGCTGAAGTTAAGAAAATCTTTAAGAATTCAAGAACTTGAGCAATATTGACTGATCCATTTCCAAACCCAGGAACCAATCTGGTTGCTAGCGACAATGCTTCCCCATCCCAAGTGCTTATGTTGTCCATTTCAAAATAGCAAAATGATGCTTTGATATCGACAAGGAGTAAATATTACGAGAATCCACAGCTGTCAAACAACAAGGCTACTGATTAACCTAGTAGTTCGACAACAACTTCGACCGAAGTTGTGCCACCCATCATTCCTGAGCTAACGATAAAACCGCCAAAGGGAGTAGTACACAAATCAACATTTAATCCTCGTGCCAGAGTGGCAAGGAATTATAATATAGTAGAGGACCTGGCCCAATTTCCGTCTGCTATGTCGACACTTGAAGTACTGCAAAATTGCCCCTCCCAAAAGCAGGCTCTATTATCAGCAATAGGTGGGATTGACCCAGCGGATTCCAATCTTGTGACCTTTAATCATAAAGGATATGAACCTCAGTTGCCAACTTAACTCGCTGAGTTGCATCTACATGTATTATGTCAATGAGTTGCTGGAAAACTTTAGGATCACCACCCTTTTTGTGATCGTCAACGATGTTAAAAGCATTCAATGGACGAACATACACTCCATACGGGATTTTGAGTAACTTACAAGTTGAACTGGGGGGAAAAATAGTAGAAATTGATGTTGAAGTTATTGATGGAAATATCGATTATAACATCCTACAAGGAAGGCCTTGGATTTATGCTATGGCCGTTGTTGTGTCAACGTACTTCAGGAAGATTTCATTTCCTTTTCAAGGAGGAATTACAATCGTTGACCAACAAACCTTTCTCCCAAACAGTTCACAAGTTACGGAAGCATCCTGATGATCCACAAAAGCTCTCAGTTGCTTCAAAATATCGGGGTAGGCCTGCTAAAAGACCCTACATTGATGGGTACTTTTTCCCTATCACCTCCAAACAACCTGGCGGAAGTGGCCACGGTGGGAACCTGCAATATGGTATCTTCCATTCAGAAGATGTCCGAACACGATATTAGCATGGATCATCACCAGGTATTGCCTCCAAGCCCAATAGAAGTATTGTAGCAATCAATGTTCTCAGCATGGGAGGCAAACCCAAATGAATGCTCGTCAAGCATTTGGGTAGATAGGTCTAAAGAGTATGGTACCTCTTCAGATCCTTGGTCGCATGTACATTCTACAGACGAAGGAATTGTTCAGTTAATGAACATAGAGTGGGCATCATGGGAAGATTACCACCATTGTTCCCATCTTCCAGATTACAACGAAGATTACTCTGACGACCTTAATCATCATTAGTTTTTGATTTTCTATCAAATACTGTAAATACGGTGGATTTCGAGAAAAATTTGTACAATTTTGAAGAAACTATCACCATAAATATCTCGACCAAACCAGATGTTGTAGAAAATATTCATGTCGGAAAATCTTGTTCTTCTTCAGAACTGGAAGTATATTACGCTCTCTTTTGCGAGTTTAGAGATGTCTTTGCATGGTCATATGAAGAAATTCCAGGCATTGACTCGAGCATAGTTGAACACAAAATTAAGATGTATCCAGATGTCAAACCAGTAAGACAACGGCTTCGGCAGGTGCACCCAAAGAAAGCCGCTGCCATCAAGGCAGAAGTTGAAAAACTTCTCCATGCTGGTTTCATTTACCCGGTTCCTCTAACTGATTAGGTATCAAACATTGTTCCCATGATGAAAAATCAAGGAAAAATTAGAGTGTGAATCGATTACAAGGATGTAAATCAAGCTTTTCCAAAGGACAACTACCCTACACCCTTCATCGAATAGATAATTGATGAATGTGCCGAATGCGAAATCTTTTCGTTTAAGGATGGATTTTCTGGGTATAATCATATAAATATCCACCCATAGGACCAGTCAAAGACTGCATTTATCTATTCGTGGGGCACATTCGCGTATCGTAAGCTACCTTTTGGTTTAAAGAACACAGGGGCAACTTTTCAGAGGGCAATGAATTATGCCTTCCATGACATCAAGAACATCGTTCAACCATACCTCGATGATCTTCTGGCTCACTCACAAAAGCAGACCGATCATCTGCAGCATTTGAGAGAAATATTTCTATGTTGCCGACACTACAAAATAAGACTGAATCCACACAAGTGTGTGTTTTGCATTGGTTTTGGTCGTTTACTTGGCTTTGTAGTTTCAAAGGACGGGATTTGTCTTGACCCGTGCAAGGTTCAGGCAATCATCGATTTGCCTCCGCCTTAAAATTTGCTTCAGATTCAGAAACTCCAAGGGAAAGCAAGCTTTCTGAGGAGGTTCATTCCAAATTACACTGAACTTACTAAAGGTTATACATGTCTCTTGAAAAAAGAAGTACCCTTAAACTGGGATCAGGTCACGCAAGCTTCCTTTGATGCTCTAAAGGAATCCCTAATAAAAGCATCATTAATGTACGCTCCTGATTATCAAAGAGACTTTAACCTATATCTGGGAGTTCAAAAAGACAATGGAATCGAACATCCTATTTATTATTTAAGTCGAAACTTAAATGATACAGAAAGCAAGTACTCCTATGTTGAAAAGCTGGCTCTCACAGCTGTTCAAGCAATACAGAGATTTTGACACTATGTTCTCTTTCGAAAAACTACCATTTTGTCAGATTGCAACCCCATGACTTACATCTTGTCGTGACAGTTGCTTGGGGGCAAATATTCGAAGTGGATAGCAATTTTGCAAGAGTTTGATCTGGAATTCGTAAAATCCAAATCAAAGAAAGCTCTGGTTTTCGCGGAGTTACTATGTGATTTCCCATCGTCGTCCAATGATTCAACATCTAAAGCAACAATCGTGGATGAATTTTTGTTTCTGATATCTTCAAGCGATCTATGGTATGGAGACATAATCATTTATATCCAAACCCAAACGTATAGGTCTAATACCTCTCACTCAGAATAGTGATGTACTCGATACGAAGCAAAAGACTACATGATCGTCGGTGATACGCTTTACCATCGTGGTGTCGATACAGTTCTGTGAAGGTGCCTTACCCATGAGGAGGCTGAAAAAGTCCTGAATGATTGTCATTCAAGTGCATGTGGGGAGCATCAATCTGGTTATGCTATGGCACAAAAGATTTTATGAGCAGGATACTTCTGGCCAACAATGTTCAAAGATTGCATAACCGCAGTTAGAAGTTGCCATGGTTGTCATATCTTCGACCGCAAAACCAGAATTCCACCCGCACCTCTGCAGCCAGTAGTTGCTGTTGGGCCATTCGCCAAATGGGGCATAGATTTCATGCAATTTAACCCCACCTCAGCCGGGGGGCATGGGTATATCATAGTCGCAGTTGACTATTTTACGAAATGGGCCGAGGCGATGCCTACATTAAACAACAGCGGCAAAACGACCGCTCTTTTCTTTTTCAATCATGTAGTCTCCAGGTTCGGTGTTCCACAAGTTATAGTCACAGATCATGGATCGCATTTCTGCAATCACATGATGGTTGAATTGGCCGCCAAATTAGGACTGTCCCATGACAACTCTACTCCATATTATCCGCAAGCTAACGAGCAAGTTGAGGCGATCAACAAAGTCCTGAAACGCATGCTGCAAAGGATGATTGGAGTCCATAAATGGAGTTGGCACCTAATCCTGTACTCAGCCTTGTGGGCATACTGGACATCGGTAAGAAATGTGACCGGATTTATGCCCTTTTAGCTGGTGTATGGCCTAGAAGCGATCTTATGAGTTCAGTGCGAAATTTCGTTTCTCAAGCTCGCAATTGACCTCCTCCCCGGAACTTCAGAGGAAGAGGCTTGTTTCTTAGAGTTAATCCAACTAGATGAAACCCGTCGTGATGTCGCCTTGGCTAACGAAGCACATAAGAAATGAGTCAAAGCACAATTTGACAAGAATGTCAAACCCCACATTTTCTCAGAAGGTGACCTGGTCTTGCTTTACGATCAGGAATCTGATAAATTGGGAGCAGGTAAGTTCCAGTCTTTGTGGATGGGTCCCTACATTGTTAAACGTGCATTAGCAAAAGGAGCCTATGAGCTAGTAGATTATGATGGGATTCCACTGTCACAACCCTGAAACGGGTTGTACCTTAAGTGTTACTATGCTTAACTCAGCATAGTAACCTATTCACATGCTTTTGTTACATTTTTACTTTCGTTAAGAGTGATAGTTTTGGTTAGGTAATCCACTTTTTCATTTTGTTGTAGATGTCGAACCCATTGGAATCATTTGTTGGATACGCCGATGGGGCAAGTCGTAGTACGCAGAACCTATCTTCTGCAGCTTGGGCCATCTTTGATCCGAGCAGCGAGTTAGTGAGTTTCAGAGGGGTCTGTATTGGTCGATCAACGAACAACATCACTGAGTATAACGCCTTGATAGAACTCCTCTCTGATGCCATCGCGGATGGCATACACCGACTTGTCGTCAGGCTAGACTCACAGCTTGTCATTCTACAGCTTATGGGCATCTATTCCGTTCGGAATCCAGCTATCTATCACATGTTCCTAAGGGTCAAGATTTTGGAAAGGCAGTTCGATTCTATTCAATATCAACATATTTCCAGAAACTTAAACACATTAACCGATTCATTAGAAAATTATGTGTTAGATAGACATTTGCAACATTTGTAAAAGAAAAGCATTTTATCAATAACTGCATTAGGATCATATAACTTAACCGAAATAAAGCTCCAAAAATAAAAAATATATATATAACTGTTTATAGTTTGTACATAGTGTTTTGTGTCTAGGACAAAATCGGTCATATGACCCAAAAACTCAAAATGCAAGGGGGCACCCTAATCTAATGGTGCTAGTGATAACTAGTCACCGCCTGTGCAATCATGCACAAGAGCCTAGTCCATCGGCTCGGCATGCCAGTGGTATGGCGCTGTAATCTCAGAGGCAGCTCATTGGTCCTCACATCCGGAATACCAAGGGTGAGACCCTCGATCTGATCCTGCAACACTGCAAGGGTCTCGGATACATCCAAGTCGTGAAGAATGGCCCTCCCTACAGCCTCTCCTGCTGGAACGGCAGCTACTGCTCTCGAGCGCACTGTTGGTCGCACTGGCCCGATATCTGCATAAGCACATGAGTTTTGATTAGTATTGATAAATATTTAAAAAACATAAGAACATTATAAAAATAATAAACAGAGATATGGTCAGAGATTTTTACCTATGACACCCCACTGCTCGCCAGCCAGCAGCACCAAATCTGGGTCACCCCGGAAATCCATCCCAGCATATGGATACTCGGCATAAACCATTTGCTGACGATCGAACCACTCAAAGAAAGCATTAGAGAATGAAACCTGCAATTGACCAGCATGTCTGGCCATAAGTTTGACCCATATTTGCATCCGTGGCTCAGTCAATGGTCGTAGGCCAAGTGAGATGTACTAGGGTTGCATTAGTGGAATCCTCTCCAAGGCGAAAGCGATCAGAATAGAACCATAGCCAAAGTTCTTAGATCTTCCGTTTTTCACCTTGGTAAGCTGTTCTTTGATCACTGGAAGTACTGCATCACACCAGTTGAATACCTTGGGTTTGAGGCATTCTAAGGAGTACTGCATATAGGACCTGTTAGCCAAGTGAAGGGCCACGCTACCAACCAATCTAGTAAAGGTGAATAAAATATTCCTCAAGAACTGGTCTGTGACATCTCGGATGTTGATCTTGCCGTCCCTACTCGGCTGAGATCCTTCTCTATAGTATCGGTGAATATAATCCCTCACAGATTCACCCCCACGGGAAAAACCTGATAATGAGAGAGAGGCACGACGCCTCGATAAACTGGTCAAAAAGTAGATGTCCTCGACAGCCATGGGGATGGATTTTCCTCTTGGTTGGTAGGATCCCATGCATCGAGGAAATATTGAAACAAGTTGATTTGTTGCATCATGCTAGACATGCGGAAGAACTTGAGCAAGCCACAGTTCTACAATGCAGTTACCGTACCCAGATCATGTAGGGAAACCATGTCCTCTTCTTCATGCTCACGTTCACGCCATGTAACAACCATTTTTACTCCGATGAATCTCTGAAAAGCAAACAAGGGAAGAACTAGGATCCTGATTTGGCAAAAAATAAGAAAAATTTCCATGAAAAATCAGTGCAAAAGTTTTCCTCCTTGCGCCCATTGCACCCTAGCTGTCTACTAGGTGAGATGCATCCTGACTGGCCAGTGGCTAGCTTAGGATGCATCACACCTTTCGATGTATACTAGGTGCGATGGGGGTAGTGTTGGAAATAATACTGAGAGGGGGGGTGAATCAGTATTATCAGATCAATCAAACTTTTCAATGCTCAGAAACATATACGCTACTTCAGTTAAGTGAACCAGCGTGTATACGCTACTGTGACTAAGTAAAACAGCGTATAAGAAGAAAACTCACAATTTAGTTAGCTTATTCTTCAGTTAAGTGCATCAGGACATTATTCACCACATTAACAGTAAACATGTGCAGTATAACAGAACAGATCAAAAGCCACACACATGAACACCAAGATATAAGGTGGAAACCCAATGTGGGTGAAAACCACCTGCTGCAAGTTGTCTCTATCTTTCTTTAATATGAAACTTCAGTTTACAATCTTTTGTACTGGTGCAGCCTTATACCAGTACGCAGGCTACAACCTGCAGAAGGCTACAACCTTCTCTCGTTCTCCAAACTTCCTTGGAAGGGAGCTCCAACCCCCTTTGCTCTTGTACTAGCCAAGATACTAGTACGTAGGTGCTGACCTACAATCTTCTTTCTTTCAGGTATCACTTTTCATACATTTTCAGACTTGGATATTCCTGAAGCACAACATTACAATCTGAAGACCACAATTCATTCAATTTCCACAACAGATCATTGAAGCATAAAACAACCAAACTTTGAATCACTGAACCACTGAACCCTGTCAATCACCAGTTACCAGAACACAGAGCAGACTACAGAACTCTGCAGTAACAGTCAGACCCTACTGTAAACCCAAAATCAAGCTTCAAAATATATACGCTACTTCAATGAGCAAAACCCGCGTATACACGCGCTTTTACCGAAGCCAAACTGCGTACAGATCTAAAAATAAACTTTCTCAATTTGCAGCTGTGCCAGACATTAGTTAGACCCAGAACATAATATTGCGACAATATGCAGATCTAGAAATACGCATAATCAACCATATCATGATAGTGCATTTCAAACCATTAGATCCCGATCTATCCTTAGATCTAGTCTTCCATCAACCGATGTGATCTCTCCTTGGCTTAGATCAAGCAACCCAGAACCTGCATATCAGATCTCTTTCTCTTTTAGATATTCAAGCCTTGTCGAAAGATGATTTTGCCTAATGATCTTCTTCTCCTTATATAGTCTTAGGCCTAGCTCAATACCAAGAGCCAAAACCATAGTAACACAATACCATCAACTTCAAAACTAGGGATCGACACGCCCGTCGAGACACAATGGTCCGAAATCATAGGCACAACTTCCAAGGACTAACCACCATGGACCAAAGATACTTTTCCACATACACGCGCTTTTTATGAATCCAACTAGCGTGTACACGCGACTTGGGCTTAACGAACTTGCGTATATGAACTTCCTTGGCATGCTGTACTAAGATCTGTCTTCTGATTAAGTTGCCATCACCTGTACCAACCTCTGAGCACCTGTACCATCCTCTGAGTGAGTTGCCATCAAGGACAACACTTGAATCATAATGCCAACAATCTCCCCCTTTGGACTTGATGGCAACCACCACACCAAGTCACTCTCCCCCTTTGACATCAAGGGCAAAGGGCTGTGCTCCCCCTGAGGACATGCTGATACCTCTGCTTGGCTGTGCTGACTCGTGCTCCCCCTGACAGTAGACCAGATCTGCAAAAGATGTTCTTCAACAAGAACCAAGACTTATACACCATAAGGGACCTTCCTATCACCAAAAGACTCAATACATACATCCATACTCCCTACCAAGAGGGGACATATCAGAAACAACCAATTATATTACAGCATTCATCCCAGGCATAGTGGGGAAACCAACATAGGCCGTTACATGACCTTGACATCATAAAAGAGATATGACAAGAGAGATACATGACATAGAGACAACAGATCTAGACCAAGACTTAGGAAAGGCCCCAGCAGCATCTGATAAACATCTTGTTAGATCAGCAACCAGGATTTCTTTCTGAGCTCCTTCTCCTGAAACCAACAACCAAAACATCTGAATGCCAACAATGCTTTATGAGACTTTTAAGCTGCTCCCCCTGAACCTGTGCCTGTTGCACTCCCTGAAACTGTGCCTGAAGAATTCTGACATTCCCATTGCTGTTCAGAACTTCAGAGTTTTCCCTTGCTGTTCAGAACTTCATATACGCTATTTCACCTGTATAAAACAGCGTATGTACGCGGATATTCTTTCTGCAACAAGCGTCCAACATACACGCGACTTACCCAGCAGGAATCCGCGTATATACGCGCATATCCCTTCCGTAACCTGCGTATACCAACTTTTCTGTAGAACAAACAAACTTCAACAACAGGATGAAGCATCAACTACTCCCAGCTTTTGTCTGAGATATTCAAAAGTTTCCCTGGGCAGTGGCTTTGTGAGAATATCAGCAACTTGCTCCTTAGAAGGAACATACTCCAACTTGACCTTCTGCTCAAGCACTTGTTCCCGAAGAAAATGGTACTTGATTGGTATGTGCTTGGTCTTTGAGTGCATGACTGGATTCTTTGAAATGCTGATTGCACTTGTATTATCACATAAGATAGAGACAGGTGGAGTGCAAGTGATTTGAAAGTCCTGCAAGGTCTGCATCATCCAAAGAAGTTGTGTGCAACAAGATGCTGCAGCCACATATTCTGCTTCAGCTGTAGATAAGGCAATCGAACTTTGTTTCTTGCTGAACCAAGATACTAATCTGGAACCCATGAAGAAAGCACCTCCACTTGTGCTTTTCCTATCATCCACACTTCCAGCCCAATCTGCATCTGTGTAAGCATGAAGAGTGAGATCTGTATTTCTAGGATACCATAAGCCATAGTTTTGGGTCCCTTGAAGATATTTGAAGATTCTTTTGACTGCCTGAAGATGATTTTCCTTTGGGTTGGCTTGAAATCTTCCAACCATTCCTACTGCATGTGTAATATCTGGTCGAGTACCTGTCAAATAAAGCAAACTCCCAATCATGGATCTATAAGTGGGTTGGTGAACTGCTGCTGATTCATCATTTGTACTGAGGCTACATCCTGTAACCATGGGTGTACATACTGGCTTTGACTCTTCCATGCCATACTTCTTCAAGATCTGCTTGAGGTATTTGGTTTGAGACAAGAAGATACCTCCTTCATTTTGTTGGATTTGCAATCCAAGAAAATATGTCAATTCTCCAAGAAGTGACATTTCGAATTCTTTCTGCATAACCAAGGCAAAGTTTTGACTCATAGTCTCTTCATTGCTGCCAAAAATAATATCATCTACATAAACAACAAGAATTAGCAATTTGTTATTTTCAACTTTTATATAGAGATTGCTATCTGCTGATCCTTTTGAAAAGCCTTGTTGGTGAAGATATTTGTCCAACCGATAGTACCAAGCCCTTGGAGCTTGTTTGAGCCCATAGAGTGCCTTTTTCAATCTGCATACAAGGTTTGGATCATTCCCAAGAATGAAACCATCTGGCTGCTCAATATATACTTCTTCTTCTAAGTCTCCATTCAGGAAGGCTGATTTCACGTCCATTTGAAATACCTTGAAGTTTTGAAAGCTTGAGAGAGCAAGGAACATTCGGATGGCCTCTAGTCTTGCCACAGGAGCAAAGGTCTCTTCAAAATCTATTCCTTCTTGCTGTGCATACCCTTTACAAACAAGTCTGGCCTTGTTTCTAATTACTTCTCCATTTTCATTTAATTTATTCTTGAAGACCCATTTTGTTCCTATTACATTCTTATCTTTTGGTCTAGGAACTAATTCCCAAGTGTTGTTCTTTTCGATTTGCTCAAGTTCTTCATCCATTGCTTTGACCCAACATTCATCTTTGCATGCTTCTTTCACATTTTGTGGTTCAATGGAGGAGAGTAGAGCCAAGTAGCTTGAAGCTTCTGCAAGTGTCCTTCTTGTTTGTACTCCTGCTTCTTTCTGCCCCACAATCTGAGTTTCTGGATGATTCTTTTGGACATATCTGGATGGAGTCTTCTCTTCTATTCTTGTCTGCTCCTCTGGTTCTTCTTGAGATTCTTCTTCTTCTTGAGGTTCTTCTTCTTCATTATTTCGCCTTTGAGAGTAACCTTCATCTTCTTCAATGTCTTCATGATGAACTTGCCTAGGAATATATCCCTTCTCATCAACCACTATATCAATACTGTCAACAATTCTGCCAAGTCTTTTATTGTAGCACTTGTATGCTTTGCTATGTGGAGAATAACCAAGAAGAATGCCCTCATCTGCTCTAGGTTCAAGTTTGCCAAGTTGCTCATCAGTATTCTTAATATAACATTTGCTCCCAAAGATTTTGAAATGCTTCACGGAAGGAGTTTTACCACTCCAAAGCTCATGAGGTGTTTGAGTGCTGTTTACTCGGACATTTGTTTTGTTAAGAATGATAACAGCAGCATGTGCAGCTTCACCCCAGAAGGTTGCAGGAGTACCTGATTCATCGAGCATAGCACGAGCCATTTGTTGGATAGTTCTGTTCATTCTTTCCACAACCCCATTTTGCTGAGGAGTTCTAGCTGTAGAGAATTCTCTTCTTATCCCATGTTCATCGCAGAAATCGAAAAATTCATTTGATGTGAACTCCCCACCTCTGTCAGATCTGAGGCACTTAATTTTGTGTCCTGATTCATTTTCAGCCAATGCTTTGAAGGATTTGAATTTTTCGAATGCTTCATCTTTGTGCTTCATAAGCCCTAACCAAACAAACCTTGAGAAATCATCAATGAATAATATCAGATATTCTTCTCCTCGAGGTGTCCTTTTCCTAAATGGACCACATACATCTGTATGGACTAGCTCAAGAGGCAAGCTAGCTGATCCTTCCTTCTCTGGAAAGTTAGTTCTGGTTTGCTTTCCAAACTGACAAGATTTGCATATGGTGTTGTCTGGAATTTTGATATCTGGAAGATCGCGAACTGCCTGATATTTGCATGCTTTCCTTATTTGTGAGAAGCTTAGATGTCCCAACCTTCGATGCCATAACCAGTGCTCTTCATCCTTGCTAAGATAGCATTGTTGTTGTCCTTCTTCAAATATGTACAGATTATTTGGAGTTCTTTTGCCTTTGAGAACTGTTTTACCTGTATCAAGATCACGAACAAGACATCCATTCGATCTGAAAATAACCTCGGTTTTTTGATCACACATCTGGCTGACACTTAGTAGATTATGCTTCAATCCATCAACATACAAAACATTTCCAGCCTTGACCTTTTCCTTCAAAGGAGCAATACCTTTTCCTTTTATAGTTGCAGGAGTATCATTTCCAAAAGAAACTTTCTTTCCCTTTTCTAAAGTAGAATAAGATTCAAGTTTTTCTTTATCACCTGTCATATGTTTCGAACATCCACTGTCAATGTACCATAGATTTTCCTGTCCTTCTGCATAAAAAGCTATCCCACATCTTTCTGTCTGAGGTTCCTTTATTCTCCATTTTTTGGTGCTCGTGGCTTGTTCCTTTTTCTCCTGAAACCTGCTCCTGCATTCAGATTCTTTATGACCAAAATTATTGCAAATAGAACATTCAACTTCATTTTCAAGAACCGAAAAGTTGTTATAGGTCCTCTTTGTAATCCCTGTCATACTTCTTTGTTTTTGAGCTTCCCTAGTCATGATTGTTTTATATGCAACACATTGAGCTGCTTTGTGACCAAAGTTATGGCAAGAAAAGCATTGTCCATTGAAGAAGCTTCTGCGGTTATTGAATCTACCAGCCAACTGATTGTAATTTCTATTTTCATCTATTCTTGTGCCAAACTGAGAAGATTTTACCTGTGGTTGGTTGTAGCTTTTGTTCACCTTTAAGAAGGATTGTCCCTGATAGTTTCTGTTTGTAATTCGTCCCTGCTTTACCTGATTATCTTCATTGTTCTTCTGCTCATTTCTTCTTGCTGCATCAAGATAACTTTTTGAGGTGGATGCTTGAGAGGTTTCTCCATTATAGCCCAAACCTGTCTTGTTTAGAGGAGACCGCTGCACATTGATAATCTCATCCAAAGTTTCAGATCCTTTGACAAACTTAAGATTAATAGCTTTTGTTTTCTCAATTTCTTTTCTGAGACCAACAATTTCACTTTCTAGTTTTTCAAGATGTTTTTCCTTTTCATCAATTTGAAATTGCAAAGTATCAATGATCACACTCTTTTCTTCTATGCATCTCTTGAGTCTAGTAATTTCATTATAGAGATTATCCACATCTACAGCATCCTCATAATCATCATCTTCAAATGCCATTAATAGCTTATATTTATTACCTTGTTCATCTTCATCACTGTTTGATAAGCCATCACTATCTTCATGGGTGTAGTAGCTTTTCTTATTTGCACTTTGTTTCTTATTCCATCTAGCAGGTTCTTTTCCTTTATCCTTATTAGGACATTTTGCAGCATAATGACCTACTCTTCCACAAGCAAAGCATTTGAAAGGTAGCTTACCTCTGAACCTTCCAGCACCCCTTTGAAGATTTCTGACAAAATTTGATTCTTCTTCCTCTTCTTCTAGAACATGGCTTGCCTCATAGTAATCTTCTTTTCCTGATGCCTTAAAAGCAACTTCCCTTCTGTTTGATGGACCTCCCTTTCTCATTTCATAAGCAGTTAGAATTCCATGTAGCTGAGACATAGTGAGAACTTTGAGATTTTCCTTTTCTTCTATTGCAGATACTTTAGATTCAAACTTGGGGGATAATGATCTTAGAATCTTTTGAACTACTATAGTCTCTTTTACTTCTTCACCCAAATTTTTCATACAATTGACAATCTCATCTACCCGAAGAAAATAATTAGCCACACTTTCATCATTATACATCTTGAGAGTCTCATATTGAATCCTGAGAGTTTGAAGTTTAGCTTGCTTTACCTGTTCATCTCCTTCATAGCTAGTGATCATTTTGTCCCATATCTCTTTTGCTGATTTGAAGTGCATGACCTTCATGAATTCTATTTGGGATATACTTCCTAATAGAGTACTGACTGCTTTTGCATTTGTTTCATATGTCTTTTTCTCAGCTGGATCTGTAGGAGTAGCTGAAGGAAAAGCATAGCCTGTTTCTACAATGTTCCAAACTTCTGTACCAAGAGATTGAAGATATGCAGTAACTCTTACCTTCCAATAATTGAAATTTGTTCCATCAAAAACCGGTGGCCTGATTGATGCTTCTTTCTCGTAGTTGCTCATGATGAATGATCTACCTTCAAGCGATCAAGCTTCTCTGAAGGACCTGCTCCGATACCAATTGTTGGAAATAATACTGAGAGGGGGGGTGAATCAGTATTATCAGATCAATCAAACTTTTCAATGCTCAGAAACATATACGCTACTTCAGTTAAGTGAACCAGCGTGTATACGCTACTGTGACTAAGTAAAACAGCGTATAAGAAGAAAACTCACAATTTAGTTAGCTTATTCTTCAGTTAAGTGCATCAGGACATTATTCACCACATTAACAGTAAACATGTGCAGTATAACAGAACAGATCAAAAGCCACACACATGAACACCAAGATATAAGGTGGAAACCCAATGTGGGTGAAAACCACCTGCTGCAAGTTGTCTCTATCTTTCTTTAATATGAAACTTCAGTTTACAATCTTTTGTACTGGTGCAGCCTTATACCAGTACGCAGGCTACAACCTGCAGAAGGCTACAACCTTCTCTCGTTCTCCAAACTTCCTTGGAAGGGAGCTCCAACCCCCTTTGCTCTTGTACTAGCCAAGATACTAGTACGTAGGTGCTGACCTACAATCTTCTTTCTTTCAGGTATCACTTTTCATACATTTTCAGACTTGGATATTCCTGAAGCACAACATTACAATCTGAAGACCACAATTCATTCAATTTCCACAACAGATCATTGAAGCATAAAACAACCAAACTTTGAATCACTGAACCACTGAACCCTGTCAATCACCAGTTACCAGAACACAGAGCAGACTACAGAACTCTGCAGTAACAGTCAGACCCTACTGTAAACCCAAAATCAAGCTTCAAAATATATACGCTACTTCAATGAGCAAAACCCGCGTATACACGCGCTTTTACCGAAGCCAAACTGCGTACAGATCTAAAAATAAACTTTCTCAATTTGCAGCTGTGCCAGACATTAGTTAGACCCAGAACATAATATTGCGACAATATGCAGATCTAGAAATACGCATAATCAACCATATCATGATAGTGCATTTCAAACCATTAGATCCCGATCTATCCTTAGATCTAGTCTTCCATCAACCGATGTGATCTCTCCTTGGCTTAGATCAAGCAACCCAGAACCTGCATATCAGATCTCTTTCTCTTTTAGATATTCAAGCCTTGTCGAAAGATGATTTTGCCTAATGATCTTCTTCTCCTTATATAGTCTTAGGCCTAGCTCAATACCAAGAGCCAAAACCATAGTAACACAATACCATCAACTTCAAAACTAGGGATCGACACGCTCGTCGAGACACAATGGTCCGAAATCATAGGCACAACTTCCAAGGACTAACCACCATGGACCAAAGATACTTTTCCACATACACGCACTTTTTATGAATCCAACTAGCGTGTACACGCGACTTGGGCTTAACGAACTTGCGTATATGAACTTCCTTGGCATGCTGTACTAAGATCTGTCTTCTGATTAAGTTGCCATCACCTGTACCAACCTCTGAGCACCTGTACCATCCTCTGAGTGAGTTGCCATCAAGGACAACACTTGAATCATAATGCCAACAGGTAGAACGAAATTTTCAAACCCCGGGGGCCCAGAAAAGAAGGACAACATGCTCAGAATTCAAAAAGGAAAGAATGCAATTAAAGAGCTCAGGTTTAGCTCCTACCCGGTCCAGACGGCGCCAAAAATCATCCACAGAATCTCCCAGAATTAGCTGATGAAAATCAAGGGGGAAAACAACTCCAGGGCTCCAAAAGTCACAACTCCAAATGAAATGGTAAAGTGAGGGGTAAAAAACTATTTTTAAGTTACCTTTCACGTAATTTAAGGTAGGGTATTAGTTTTTTAATTCATTTTTCAAGCATATTGATGAACCCCAAAAATGGAAAATTATATGGGCTCATTCAACCTCCTAATTCGACTTAATCCACCATTCTCATTAGTTTATTGCATGTTTTTTATTATATTTATGCTAATAGAGTGAATTGGGTTAGTCATTATGCCAACAAGTCTAATGGGTGCTTTGTGCAGATTTTTAGTCAATTTTGAGACAAAATCAAAGGTTTTAATGAGCACTTGGCAGCCAAATTCGTGGGAGAACAAGTGAGAGGATTTGTAGGAAGGTGTCCCCTTCATTTATGGGCCCTTACCTCGAATTCTCCACCATCAGCTCGGAGTTCAAGGGCCACCAAATCAATTATCACAAGCACAGTCGAGCAAGTGCTAGTAAAAGTGCTGTTAACTACAAGTTTTGGCAGCTGAGTTCCTAAATTTTAGGAGGGCTGTTGGGGTCCTCAATTTGTATAAATAAGAGGGCTTAGGGCCTCATTTTAGTTAGTCACTTTGTAGGCAGAAGTTAGCTAGTTTTTAGTTCGATTTTCGTCATTTTTTAGGCAGTAGGATAGCTCTGCATTTCAGCACATTTTCAAGTTTTCCTTGTGGACAGTTTTTGGAATGTAACTATTCTTTTGATAAATAAAGATGAATCCAGCTTTGCACCAGCTCTAAATCTCTCTTAGGAGGCTGTAGCTCTTGGGGTTGGGCCCATCTCAAGTGCCCAGTACCTCCTTTGTTTACTTTTATGTGTTTTTGTTGCATTCTTAAAATAAAATCTGCTATTTAGATTTAAATCTTGTTTTGTTGTGTAGGTTACTTTTGATGATTAAAAAGGACTTTGATGTTCAGATTGAGTTGATAGGTTGTTAACAGGGGAAAGCTTCAAAAAAGGGCCATCAAACACCTCTGATTTCACCTCTCCCTCAGTGGGATCAGGAGCTGGGATCAGGATGACCTTGCTGCCCACAAAAACATTGACTTTGCTTTGCCATGCAACCACTAGTGTTTGATTTTCATTTGTAGAAGTTGGTTACATGTTTACATTTTTGCTTGCTTACTTGCATAAGTTAGTATACATGGTTTCATTGCAGTTCAAACTCCTGTTCATTCTCTTTACTGTCAGCTAGATCAGATTAGGTCAACGTAACTAGGTCTTTGATTTTACAAGTCTTCGTTGGTTCAGTTAGAAAAACAACTTGCAGAGCACCTGTACCACTTCGCTACCTGCCCATACTCCATCAAACCCATCTCCTCCATCCCTCAACTCAACTTCTTGCCTTACGTTTGCCATTTTCTCACATAAACCTAGTTTTTGTGCATCATTGCTTCAGTCCTCCTTGAACAAATCAAGCCATCTACATCTTTCCTCAACTCCATCCACCAAGTCCTGGACCACCTCCAACCCTTATCCTACCTCCATACCCACTCCTTCATCTTTATTCCTCCATCCATCCTCCAAAATCCCATTTCTGAACATCCTGTAGAAAAATTACAGACATCTTGTAGAAAATCACAGACATCCTGTAGAACCCCTGCAGACTTCCTGTAGAAGCTCACGAATGAGATTTCTTTATAGCCAAACTCTGTGAAACTCTCTGGAAGGGTGTTAGGGACCCCTTAGGCCCTCGCTGAACCTTCCTGACCTCCTCCAAGCATTTCCTCTCACCAATCCACCTCTGCACAGTAAAAAACAATTAAATCGCATGCATGATAATTCTGACAACTTATTCAAAAAATACCAAAAGATGTTTTTTTCATATGTTATTGTAGAAGTAGCTTAGACACATGCATTTTACCTTCCTAGAAGTAAATGGCATCTCTTTTAGTAGCTTGCATCCTCTTTCTTGCATTGGTAGGGCTAGCTGGTAAAATTAGGGTTTGCTAGGGTTTACGTTTCCTTTCAGCTTTCCAGTTTCTTTCTGCAAGTAGATTAGCCTTCTTTGAGTTAGCTTTCATCCATCAGTTAAAAAGCTTCTTCTGAGATCTCATAGAAGTTGGCTTAAGCTCCTAGCGGACTTGTGCCAGCTAATCCAGTGACACTGCGGCAAGAGCTAGTACTTGTGCATATAGCACTGTCGCTTCCAAGTTTCTTATGAACTACCGGGTTGATAAAATTAAAGAAGGGAGTTCCAGGAGTTGTAGCATTATTGCTGCAATACTGGGGCTCACCACTCATTTTGGTGTCGCTGCCGGGGAAGCGTCAGAGTATTGGTGATTGCTGCTTTTCTTCTATTTTCTACTACAACCTTCTGCTAAGTAGTTTATTTCATTTCCATTTTGCAATTTCATTTCCGCAAAAGTAGATTAGACATTTCCTGCTTTCATAGATTAGCATTTCAATTCCACAATTTCAATTTTGCAAGCGTAGATTAGCATTTCAATTCTGCAAGCGTAGACTAGCATTTCATTCCTGCAATTTCATTTGAGAAAAATAGATTAGTCCTTTCCTGCTTTCATTTCAATTCCGCATTTTCATTTCAGCAAGATAGTTAGTTGTAGTTCAATCTATTTTAGTTTTGTAGGTACAAGCAGAAAAGTGCAAAAATCAACCAAAAAGATTTTCTTTCATGCCTTGTAGGAGTAGAGATAATTCAGAAAAATTATTGCACAACACCCCCACTACTTCACACAGCCAACCTTCTCTCTTCTTCGATGGTTGTGAGTAATGAGCCCTTAGGTGGATAGCAAGACATATTTGAAGAACCTCAAGGGAAGAAGAAGAAGAAAACATTCCTCTGGAGCGAATGGCTACAAGCAGAAATGTTGGGAGCAATACCTTTTCCAAAAATGAATTTGAAAATCAGATGGAAGATTTCAAGAGCGAGGTAAGACAGTTTCTTGCCATGCAACTGGATACCTTGCGGATCCAAAAGAAGCAAGAGGAAGCCAAGAGGGCTTTGATCATCTTTTGTCCCAAGTGCACTAGAAAGCATCCTAGGAACGAATGTCCATTGCACTCCCTAGAAGTGTGTTTCGTCTGTGAAGAATACCATCCTACGAATCAGTGCCCTTCCTTGCCTGGACTTAAAGCTGCATATCATAGAGCCAAAGGAGCCACTGAATCACTCTATTATATGAACCAAAGGAGGCCACATGGACCCATACCTTACCAATAGGGAATGCAAGGGACATCCCAGACCTATTGCGACCCCTATCCAGCCACTTCCATGCCTTCTTGGGGTCCCCCTGCTCATCCTTCCTAGTCCACACCCCCTCCTTGGTCGTATCCTCCTCAATACCATGCTTCTCCAGTTGCTCATTCGTTTCATTCTTATGCTCAGCCACAACCTCAATGGAATGCACCTCATCCGAGGTGGAGGCCCCAGTACAACTCTCCTCTCGCTCATTTGCCTCTACCACCTGCCCAACCACAACGCCATCCACCTCCATATCAAATATACACCCCCACTCAACTACCCATACCACCATTTCCAAATCCACACATTGGAATAGCTCAACCCAATTATAAAGCTGAGGCACAACATGTCCAAATGACTCCTCTTGAGCTCGATGATCTTCACCATAGCTCAGGAAGAGTATTGCAAAACAGAGATTATATTGACAACATTGAAGGACTAAAGGCAAAAGAAGATTCAAAAGAGGAGATCAAAGCACCATGGGCTGCAGTTGATGAAGAGAAGACATCAGAAGCAGAGATCAAGAAAGCTCCCTCATGGTTACCATCAAACCCTCCATGTAGTAAAGAGAAAAATAAGCACAAAGAGGAAGATGTGAAGGTCATGATAGAAGAAGATATGGAGAATGATCCAGATTAGCAAAAGGACCAAGGATATCAAAGATATATTGAGATATGGTTCTAGACGGTCACTAAGTTGCAGCGGTACTCTCTTCCTCATCTATGTTTGATCCCTTCAAAGTCAAATCATTTGGTCTCTGAAATCCAGATAGCTGTCAAAGCATGAATTTCAAGCCTCCACATCATTTTGTCTCTAATCTCGATGTGCACATGGCTCCATTGGAAGCATTCTTACACTTGAAAATGATTTTGTTTTTCAAGTAGGGTAGGGTAGAGGAAAAAAGAAAAAAGAGAAAAAGAGAAAAAATGAAAATAAGAAGAAAATAAAAATCTAAGGTGAAAACCTCCTCAGAGGCGCCTTAGATTGGCTCATTGATTGAAAACCTCCATGAGGCGGTCAATGGGTTGGAAAGAAGAAAAAATAAAAAGGGAATAAGATCCCTGGGTGAAAACCTCACTTGGAGGCACCCAGGGCAGGCAATTAGGGTGAAAACCTCCATGAGGCGCCCTAGTTGTTTTTCAAAACAAAGAGAAAAAGAAAAGAAAAATAAACTTAATTTCCATTGAATAATTGCAGGTTGCAGCAAGGACATTGCAAATCAAGAGGATCGCTCAGAACAAAGGCAGAGAGAGTTTTGTGCCTTCTACAGGAAGTTCTGTGTCTTCTACAGGAAGCCTATAAACAAGCCAGAATTGGTCTCTGAAGAGGACCTGAAGGCTAGGAATCTGTCCATGAGGCCTGCAATCATCCATGTTTCCATCCCTCACCCTTCTCCATCATTTTTTCCATCTCATTGTGCTTCTTTCCTCAAAACTGTGTGTTCTACAGGAAGTTCCTGTAGAAATTACAGGATTTCTACAGGAAGCTAGAAATGGATTTCAAAAAGGTGGTTTGGCGAACATGATAGCTTCCGCAAGGGTTCAGAAGTCCTCCTGCAATCTTAAAACTCCTCCTCCATCATCTCCATGCCTGCATCACAGCCCAAGCTCATTTTTTTTACCATGCAAAAACTTGCAGAATGCTTTGAAGAAAAAATACATAGAACAGAATTTGTTTTTGCCCTAACTTGAAAACCATGCATCCATTTGAAAAACCATTTTACGGGGAATTGTACAGGGATGATGGAAACATGCCCGAGCAGTTTCAGCCAATTCCGGTGCACGGTTTCCAAGAAACCAGCCTCCATCACCTTCAGCCATTTTTGCATTTTCTCCATATCCGTGCATCTGTTTCAAAACCTGTTTCATGGGGAGATGCACATGGGTGATAGTAGCCTACCCAAGCAGTTTCAGCTGATTCCGATGCACAGTTTCCGAGAAATTGATCTCTTTAATCTTCAACCATTTTCCATTTTTCTCGAAATCTGTGCATCCATTGATCACAATTTCTCTATGGGAGGTGCATAATGATGATAGGAACATGCATAGCAAGTTTCAGATCGATGCGGTCTATCGTTTGGGAGCAATGTCGAAAACAAGTTTCTGTCCTGTGAAAATTCAACATCAACAGCTTGAGGGTGCAGATCTGAACGTGGAAGCCAACTCCTGCAGTGTGGATCTGACCAGAGGATACCTGCACAAGAAAAAAGCCATGAATCAGTAGCCAAGCCATCATGCAACCACCGAAACAAATGCATGCAGCAGCAAACAACACCTCACAGCAACCACTCGACTTCCAGGTACATGACTAAACTTGTTCCTCTGATTGCATGAATGTAATTTGAAAACTGCATGAGTAATGAGATGGTTGTGATTAAAAAATCAGTGGCTAGCTAACTGGCCACCCTCATCCAGTTCTCTAGCGCTCAGGCAAAAATCATGCAACATACGTGTATAGTCATTCACGTGAAATTTGAAAAACACAGGTAGTGGTAGACGTGTTGAACTCCAGCGCATAGGACATCAAATGATTAACAGATAGAAGAGAACATACAATTCATAACATCACTGTAGTTCGAATAAAGACAACACACATTTTGCCACCTCATTCCCTCACCACGAATTGCACCGTAATTCAAAATTCTCGACTGAAGACTCACGTTAACTATTGTTCATTTACACTTGCAAACCTCTTCAGCTGAAGTACGCGTCCTCTGCCCCTAAATTCTGTTAAACTGACGTCCTTCTCCAATTTTTTCGGCCTGTTCAAAATTCTCCCGCATACCAAGATCGTTCAGAGGCATAGAGACATCCTACAGAAGCTAGCCAGTGTTCTACAGGAAGATGTTCTACAGGAAAGTACAGCAAAGCCTTCCAGAGCAGAAAAGCCTGGATTTTTCTTCGACAAATTGGGAGTCCCGAGAGAGGTAGGCTCGAAAAATGCCATACCCGTGCATGAAATTTCAAAAGGTGGTAAATTAAACTATTTGGAGTAGGGAAAGTTAAAACAAGTCTACCTGTGGGTCAAGAATTGTCGTTTGCCTGGGTGATACATGGAGTTTTTTTCAGTTGGTTCAGTGTTACATTCTCCTCCATGGTGCCTGTTAACGAATCCCTCCTGTAGAAACGATAAACCTCTGTAAGGACTGATCTATGCATAAAAAAATGTGACTTGTATATGGTGGGTGTGAAAATTAAGCTCTGCACTCTGTCTGTGAGAGCCTAATTTCATTTTGACAGTCAAGTTTTGGGGCAGCAGCAGCATTATAACCAGGGAATTGGTGAAAAGGGAGATACAAACATCTGAGAAACCCTGTCCTGAGAATCAAAGGAGGAAACCATACACAAAATTCCCCTTCTGATCAGTACACAAGCCAAAACAGAGTATTTTTCACCATGCCAGGAGGGTTTATCAGAAAGGAACCCTCGGATTCTAAGAAGTTACGAGAAATGCCTGAGGTGGTAGACCTATTTACCCGTACAAATTGGATGACCTTCTGTGATAGAATTCAAGGTCACGATGATGAGATAAAAGAGGAGTTCCTAAGGTCCCTGCAGCCTAAATCAAAGACATTGGCCACTGTAAATTTCCGAGGATTGACCTTAAAACTCACCCCACAACTCATTAGTTGGGTCACTGACTTTCCATTGGGGGTACCCTGGGATAAAGAGGAAAGGAAATTGGGCCAGAAGGCCAAAAATGAATTCTTCCTACCAGAAGAACAATTTTGAGAGGATAAAAATGGGGTCTGGAGAGCTAGCCTACATCCATTTTGGAGCGAGGTCAGCCTTCAGATTATGAAATACATTACCTGTGGGGGGCGATTCAGTATTGTATATGGTTATCACTTCCGGTTGCTCACTGAACTCAGGCATAAGATGGATTTACCCACAGAACAAAAGCTAAGCATCCCCTACTTCCTCCTACAGTCATTGATTGAGTGTGGCACAAAACTGAAGGAAGGGACACCAGACCAGCTAGCCCATCATGGGCTTATCAAGCTTCTAGTAGAAGATGCCCTCCATATTGAAAATCAGGGTAGAAAGGACTGAAAAGGTCCATGCAAGTGAGGGCACATCCAAGGAAACTACAGCAAAATTGAAGAAGAAGACACCCCCAGCCAAGCAGGCCAAAAAAGTGAAAACTATTTCTACAGGGAGCCCAAAAACTGCTTCTATAGGAAGACAGAAAATAGTCAGAACAGGACTTTCTACAGGAAGTTTGAATATAGAGCAACAGAGGGAAAAAACACCAGAAATTTTAGCTAGGGAGGCAGCAGCTGTGCTGGCCACCCTAAGCACATCTCCCAAGCATAAGGAAAAGTGAAAGAGGGAGCCTCCCCTGTATTTTAAGGCAAGGAGTGTGAGGATTAAGACTGGCAGACCCAACCTTAGTCAAAAGAGCCAATTACAATGGTAGACACCCCAGATACACAAAAGGAGAGATCTCCCTCAAAGGCATCCATCACCTATGAACGGGGAAGCCCGAATACATCCACCTGGAGAGAAAGAATGAAAATGTTGGACATAAAGGCCTCTCTACAGGATGCTGAGACAGTTCTACAGGAAGCTGAGAATTCTCTAGGAAAAGGAGCACAGGCAGTGGGAAGAAGCAGAGAGAAAAGCATGGTTTCATGACCGAGAAGAGGACATCACTTCAGAAGCTTGGCATGACAGGGAAGCCACCAGGGCCATCAAAGATGAGGAGATAGATTAGTTGCTCAGAGGATGAGTAACACTTTCAGTAGGGGGTGATGATGAGCCCCAAAAATGGATAATTATATGGGCTCATTCAACCTCCTAATTCGACTTAATACACCATTCTCATTAGTTTATTGCATGTTTTTTATTATATTTATGCTAATAGAGTGAATTGGGTTAGTCATTATGCCAACAAATCTAATGGGTGCTTTGTGCATATTTTTAGTCAATTTTGAGACAAAATTAAAGGTTTTAATGAGCACTTGGTAGCCAAATTCATGGGAGAACAAGGGAGAGGATTTGTAGGAAGGTGTCCCCTTCATTTATGGGCCCTTACCTCGAATTCTCCACCATCAGCTCGGAGTTCAAGGGCCACCAAATCAATTATCACAAGGGCAGCTGAGCAAGTGCTAGTAAAAGTGTTGTTAACTACAAGTTTTGGCAGCCGAGTTCCTAAATCTTAGGAGGGCTGTTGGGGTCCTCAATTTGTATAAATAAGAGGGCTTAGGGCCTCATTTCAGTTAGTCACTTTGTAGGTAGAAGTTAGCTAGTTTTTAGTTTGATTTTAGTCATTTTTTAGGCAGTAGGTTAGCTCTGCATTTCAGCACATTTTCAAGTTTTCCTTGTGGACAGTTTTTGGAATGTAACTATTCTTTTGATCAATAAAGATGAATCCAGCTTTGCACTAGCTCTAAATCTCTCTTAGGGGTCTGTAGCTCTTGGGGTTGGGCCCATCTCAAGTGCCCAGTACCTCCTTTGTTTACTTTTATGTGTTTTTGTTGCATTCTTAAAATAAAATCTGTTATTTAGATTTAAATCTTGTTTTGTTTTGTAGGTTACTTTTGATGATTAAAAAGGATTTTGATGTTCAGATTGAGTTGATAGGTTGTTAACAGGGAAAAGCTTCAAAAAAGGGCCATCAAACACCTCTGATTTCACCTCTCCCTCAGTGGGATCAGGAGCTGGGATCAAGGTGACCTTGCTGCCCACAAAAACACTGACTTTGCTTTGCCATGCAATCACTAGTGTTTGATTTTCATTTGTAGAAGTTGGTTACATGTTTACATTTTTGCTTGCTTACTTGCATAAGTTAGTATACATGGTACCATTGCAGTTCAAACTCCTGTTCATTCTCTTTACTGTCAGCTAGATCAGATTAGGTCAACGTAACTAGGTCTTTGATTTTACAAGTCTTCGTTGGTTCAGTTGGAAAAACAACTTGCAGAGCACCTATACCACTTCACTACCTGCCCATACTCCATAAAACCCATCTCCTCCATCCCTCAACTCAACTTCTTGCCTTACGTTTGCCATTTGCTCACATAACCCTAGTTTTTGTGCATCATTGCTTCAGTCCTCCTTGAACAAATCCAGCCATCTACATCTTTCCTCAACTCCATCCACCAAGTCCTGGACCACCTCCAACCCTTATCCTACCTCCATACCCACTCCTTCATCTTTCTTCCTCCATCCATCCTCCAAAATCCCATTTCTGAACATCCTGTAGAAAAATTACAGACATCCTGTAGAAAATCACAGACATCCTGTAGAACCCCTGCAGACTTCCTGTAGAAGCTCACGAATGAGGTTTCTTTATAGCCAAACTCTATGAAACTCTCTGGAAGGGTGTTAGAGACCCCTTAGGCCCTCGCTGAACCTTCTCGACCTCCTCCAAGCATTTCCTCTCACCAATCCACCTCTGCACAGTAAAAAACAATTAAATCGCATGCATGATAATTCTGACAACTTATTTAAAAAATACCAAAAGATGTTTTTTTCATATGTTACTGTAGAAGTTGCTTAGACACATGCATTTTACCTTCCTAGAAGTCAATGGCATCTCTTTCAGTAGCTTGCATCCTCTTTCTTGCATCAGTAGGGCTAGCTGGTAAAATTAGGGTTTGCTAGGGTTTACGTTTCCTTTCAGCTTTCCAGTTTCTTTTTGCAAGTAGATTAGCCTTCTTTGAGTTAGCTTTCATCCATCAGTTGAAAAGCTTCTTCTGAGAGCTCATAGAAGTTGGCTTAAGATCCTAGCTGACTTGTGCCAGCTGATCCAGTGACAGCTGCGGCAAGAGCTAGTACTTGTGCATATAGCACCGTCGCTTCCAAGTTTGTTACGAACTACCGGGTTGATAAAATTAAAGAAGGGAGTTCCAGTAGTTGTAGCATTATTGCTGCAATACTGGGGCTCACCACATATGTCCTCATTTCTAATCAATTTGATGGAGCAATTGAACAGGTAGTACGACCGTCAAAAGAACATAGTGTTAACGGTGAATTGAATATCAATGACCATTATCACAAGCAGTTTTATGCAAAGTTCAAGCTCGTTAAAAATTAAACCTAGCAATGAGCATATGTTCCACCAGAGTTTAAGCTCATTAGAAAATGAACCCACCTCCGGTAAATAACCATTGTGAATGCATTATCATTAGCTTTTGAGCCTTGGTCGTGTTCTTACTATCACCTCCACTCTGTTTTAGCCGATCATATGCCTCCATTTGATTGTTTACCCCTTTTGAGGAAAAACTGCAATGAGTGATTCTGTTAGCCATCTTCTTAACACTGCCGTGATTGGAAAGTTCCAACCCTCACCTAGATCCATCTGCTACCCGAAATATCACTCGTTCCTAAAAAAATGAGTCTCCTTTAAGCTATTTTCATCTAACTCATAAAATATGAAAAGATTACGAGCAATTGGCCTCTCCAGCTCATTAAAGTGATTGGAAGTGCCATCCCTCCTCTGGATTTTAATTTTTTTGGACGTGAGGGATTATTGCACAAAAATATCAAGCATTTGTCTTGTTCGGCTCGTTAAAACTATCAAAAAGTCATCCCTTTCGCATTGTTTTATACTTTTTTGGACTTAAGGGATTATACTACGAAAAAGGAAAATTGGAGTTTCCTTTCCATCTCTTTTCAGACTTTCTAAAATTGAAAAGGACTGAGTTGTCCTTGTCGTTAAACTCGTTAAAACAATAGCGAAAAACTTGTCCATTCAGACAAGAGCGAGTTTCACTGTCGCTAGGCTCATTAAAACATAGCGACGGGTTTGCCCGAAAGGTAAATTATAGAACAAGCATATGTTATCCTCCTCAAGCTTGACAAAAATAAAGAGGTACTGGTCAGAAATGACTGGGGAAAATTGGGAAGAAAACTTGAAGAAACTTTATTGGTAGCAGGTCGCTCTTGAACATGACACTTTCACTCCATCACCATGATTGAGTCAGGTTGGGTTATTCCGTTCACCGGTCATATCACCATTGGTCCACCATACCATCCACTTTTGGGGTTAACGCTACCAATCCATTTTAGTGTCACCGATATGTTCAAGAGAAGTCACTCAGATAATTCACCTACCTAGCTTGTGTCTCATCCACTGCAATACCTTCATGCTTCATTCTTTCATGACCGCCACCCTGAACCTTGTATCATCAGATCGTTTTCACCTCTACAAAATCATTTGCTCTGTTCCGTGTTGTAGATGTGGGATCCATCAATACCCTCCTACGACAGGTCACTTCTTGTCGACATCAACTCATTATCCAAGAAGCCGACCTAGGAACAACCCTTTCAGTACTTTGAAGCTTGCATGCCTCAATGGCAAGTTTCTCACTTCCGGCGACAAGTTTACATTAATGGCCTTCGACCGAAAGATTTTGCGTGGTGTTTGACATCGACTCATGTATTCACACCACATGAATTGTACTACAGTACCTTGAGGGTCATCATCATCATCGGTGATTCCTCTCGCGCCTGTTAACAACTTACATCATTGGCTGGTAATCAGGCGATGTCCTTCCATGTTCGACATCAGAACATCTTTTCACATGGATCGACTTGTACTTTCGGGTGAAGATTGAACAAGTTTTGAAGACCCTGGATCTAGTTTCATCCATTCGGGCTGCGATATATTCAGGAAAATAAAGACATCAAATGTACATCATTGCTGCATAGATAATCATCCAAACTAAGGGATGATGGCTCTACCAGAATCATCAGTCTGCACACAGACGGTTGTCTATCCTATGTACATGAAAATTAATTTATCAAGCTAAGCATGGGAATGCCCACCTCAGCTAGATCATGAAAATATTATGAAGATAATGTATTGTATTGTATCTTATTACAAGTCACCTTCCAATTCGAAAAACCTCAGATCCTCATTATAAAGCATTTCACCTGACATCAAAATATTTACGACCTCATGCTTTAGGGGGCAATTGTTATAGACATATTTGGGCACTGCAACCCCAATCACATATGTCCATAAACCAAGGGCTTCTAAGTCCCTAAAAGTTTTGTTTCATACCCTAAACGAGTAAGGTCAACTGATTACATCATCTCCCATAAGTTCTCCATGAAAAACCACTCAGAACTGGTCAAACCAGGACCATACAGACTACCCAATGCTAAGGGTGTGATGCATCTGACCTGCCAGATGCAAAAGGTGCGATGCATATTGGAAAGCCCTTCTGTAGGGTGCGATGAGTGAGAGCAGACAAATGGCACAAGTAGTTTGCTAGGTGGAAACCTTGAGAATCTTCTAGAAGCTGCTCATTTGACACTTGCCTCCCTGAATTCGCCCAAGGATGAGTAAGAGATCATGAAATATCCAAGTGGAACCAAGAACTATCAGAGAGATGACACTAATCAAAATCCCAGAAGCTGACTCACCCCCCTGCAAATATCTATATATGGATCCCTCATCCTAGAGATCCAGAGGTGGGAATTTGGTAATTTGCAAAGAAGTGTTGTTGGTTTCTCTTTGAATACATTGTTGGGTGATCTTGCTTTGTATGAGGTGAAGAGGGTTTTCAAGCTGGGAGGATGGTGCTGGGTCAGACCAAGTGGTTGTAATCCTCTCTTCTACTACTTTTATCAATAAAGCTATTTGAGTTTTCCTCCATATTCTTGTGTATCTCTGAATGTTGTGTTGATATATGCATTTTTATGGTCAATATATATATATGATCCTATATTGTTTACAGTGATAGATCTCTATGCTTTGATGGTATTATGTTGCTGTGATTCTACAGGTGTTCTTTGAAGCAGGACAAGTAAGGAAGCAGTGACGAGATTCTGTCAAAGGGGAAAGGAAACAAGCAAGGAGCCAAGCGAAAGACTGGGGTTGGTACTCTCTGCTTCTTTCTCATCTATCTCTCATAAAGGAAAATACAAGTAACTTTAGTTTGTTTGTTTCTAAGATAGCTACTCGTCTTAGTGGGACTAGCAATTCTGAATAGACACTAGTTTTCTCGGTAACACTGCCTGTTCTGTTTCACTGTTCGTAGTTACTATTTATATGGTTTGATGCACAGATTAATGATCAACATCTGAACAATAATTTAAATTACAAGTCTACTGGTTATACACTGGTTTCCTTAACTGCATTTGTGTACATACGTAGTTTTTACTAATTGAAGTAGCGTATACAAATCTTGTTGTAAAATGAAAAATAATTGACCTGATAATACTGATTCACCCCCCCTCTCAGTATTATTTTCAACAGAAAATGGTCCTTCTTTTTTTCTTTGTTTATCTCTCTATAATCAACACAAATCCTCCACATTCCATTTTTCTTTGGAATCAACACCAGAGGAGACACCCACTCATTGTCTAAGATATGGTAAATGAATCCTGCATCCAGTAGTTTCTGCAGCTCTTCTTTAACTATTCCCTGAGAGATGGATTCATTCTCTTTTAGGGTTGTCAGACTGGTTTGCAACCTTCCTTGATGTAAATGTGGTGAGTACACACCAAGGGGTGCACTCCCTTCATTTCTTTGTAATTCCAAGAAAAGGAATCCAAATGCTCTCTTAGCATATTACATAACTCTTCCTTGGTGTACAGAGAGAGAGGGGTTGATTTTCAAAGCTCTTTTAGGGCCGAATTCTATTGTCTTGACACAAGTAGGGTTTGAGTCAGATAAGCATAAATCAACCCGATGGTTGTGCTTTGTTTCCGTCACTACTTCCTCTAGAGACATGGTGTTTTTAGTTGGATTTTGGAGGATGTGTTCAATCAAATCATCTTCATTATGCTGCCCTCCTCCTATGGTAGTTTCTAGGGTATAGATTTGGGAGGAGTAGACTTCATCTTCTTCCTTTTCTTCTAGCCATAAATCTAAGTCATGTTCTAGAGATGGCTGAGCAAGAGGGTACAAGACCAACTGCTTGGATAGATGTCCATTTTTGATAATCATATTTCCAACCTTGCAGCTTATGTCGGCATTAACAGTGGCTAACCAAGGCCTCCCAAGGATGAGAGGATAACCATTAAAATTGGTTTTAGGCAGGAGAACTAAGAAGTATGTATGGTATTCCCAGGATTCAATGGAGACCATCACATCCTGAACAATCCCCTTAGGGGCTATTGTGGATTGGTCTGCAAGCTACAAGAATGTTATGGTCTTTCTTAATGACCCCTAGAGATTCATCTTGAGCATAGTGTCCTTAGTCATTACATTGATGGCAAACCCAAGATCACTCAGGGTAAGGGGGACAATGGTTCCATCGATGTGTACATCTACTATAGGTTTTCCAGGGTCTAAATACTTTGGGTAAATTACCTGCCCCAACATTAAGTCAGACAATTGTCCAATGACATTAATGGTAGGGGTGTCTCTTTTTCGCCTTCCTGGATGTTTGAAACACTTCTCTTTAATCAGGTTGTTGTAAATGTGTACATTTTTAAAGGCTTGTAGAAGTGGGATTTTGACACAGATTTTTCAACTCACCCAGAAGTTCATTCTGTTCTGGGGTATGCTGGACTGGATGGGTTAATCTTTCAGGAAAGGGTGGTGGATTTAATTTAGGCATACTTTCCTCTCTTTCCTCCTCACTCTCCCTAAGTGGACATGGAGGTTGGTTATCTAGGAGAACTGTCCCAGACCTAAGGTTGATTTAATGAATTTCCATAACATAAGAAGGATAGGATGTCTCTCCACTATAGACCTACTGTGCCTGTTTTTTGTTTGGGTTTGGGTTTGGTTGGGCATGCATCTAAGGTTGTTTAGGTGGATCAGGGTGTAAAAAATGTGGTTGATATGGAGGCAAAGGAAATAAAGCTAGAGCGTTGTTGTATGGGGGCCTACACCCCTGGGATGGTGCATTCCATTGAGGTTGTGGAGGAGAATATGGTTGAAATGGCTGGTTGGTTGGTTGGGAATGGTATTGAGGTGCAAAATACTAGGGAGAAGGTGTAGACTAGGAGGTATGAGTAGGGGGGCACCAAGAGGGAATGGATGTGTTTTTATTCAGGTTGTAATATGCATAGGATGACCCTTGCATGCCCTATTGGTATGGTCGAGGCCCATGAGGCCTCCTTTGATTTATGTAGCAGAGCTGTTCAGTCACCCCTTTAGTTCCTTGATACACAACTTTTAGTCCAGGCAGAGAAGGGCACTTGTTTGTGGAGTGGTTTTCCTCATAGACCAAGTAGATTTCTATAAGGTTCAATGGACATTCATTCCTAGGGTGCCTCCTTGTGCATCTAGGGTAGAAGATGGCTAATGATCTCTCTACTTCCTCCTATTTCCTCTTGATTTGCATAGTGTCCATCTGCAGGGCAAGGGTTTGCAACATTTCACTCTTAAAATCTTCCAACATGTTCCCAATTTCACTTTTTATAGATGTGTTGGAAGAGGATGAGCTGGCCATTATTTGATTAACCCTACCCCTTTTTCTAGCTGCCCTATAATGATTCTTAAAAATGGTCTTGATATCCTCATAGGGTAGCTGGTAGATGTCCCCTCCTGATAGTAGGTTTAGGGTTTCTAGGAGATCTTCCCTGATCCCCCTGAGAAGGACTAACTTAAGTGACTCAGGATCAAGTGTGCACCTGACCCTTTTATAGCTGAGCTGGAATATTTCCTCATAATCCTCTAAGGACTCATCATGTCCCAAGGTCATTCTAAAAATTTCCTCTTTGGTATATTTGGACCTATAGTAGTCCCTATACTTGTTGTTGAAATCTTATTGCATATGAGCCTAGGTGGTGATACTATCCCTAGGTAAACCCATGAACCAGTGTAGGGTTGCATCCTTAAGAGTGGATGGGAATAATTTCAACTTCTGATCATTAGAGGTGTAATCATAAGTTCTGCATATGATAAAAAATTCGAACAAAAAATTATCTGGATCTTCTAAGGTCAGGCCATGGAAGTGAGGAAGAGCAAAGGGGATTATGTTTTTCATCTTGGCATCCCCATTGGTTTCTCTGATGGGAAAAGCACCCTCAATTATTTCTCTATCTCCCCTTTCATTTCTATTTTCAGCCATTATGTCAATTGGAATGGTTTCTTCTTCTTCCCCTATAGGCTCTTCAAAAATCTCTGGTTGTTCGCCTAAGGGGTCCTCTAATTCACAGCCACCGAAGAAGAGGGAAGGTTGGCTGTTTGAAGTGGTGGGGGTATTTGGTAGAAATTTTCCTAAGTTATCCCTATTCCTATGAGGCATGAAAGGAGTGTTTTTGTTTTGTTTTTCAAGCTTTAAGACTGATTGCAAAATTGAAAAGACAACTGAATTGAAACTAACTGCTGAATGGAATCAATTGCAGAATGGAAAGGAAAGCAAACCAACTTACAACTACTTTGCAGAATGGAACTAATAACAAAATGAAAGAGATAAGAAATGGAAGAAAGAAAGCATAAATCATATCTACTTAGACACCTCCCCAACAACGATGCCAAAAAGTGAGCACCAATATTGCAGTAAGGATGTTGCAACTCCTGGGCTACCAACTTTACTTCATCAACCTGGGGTTTGTACAAACTTGGAGGTGACAGTGTTGTATACACAAATGTAATGGGTCCGCTTTTTGTCACTACTTATATGGGGTGATAGACCACTAGGGTTTATCAAACCAACCTTGTATTGATTAGAAGTAGTCTAATTACCAATTGAGAGAAGAATTTTACCCTAATTGAGAGAATTGAAATGCTACTTACTTCAGTAATGAAAGACTGAAAGAAATACCTACAAAACACATAACTCATCTAGCTATTTGTTAATATACCTTGCTTTCAAAATAATTATAATTGAACACACGTGAATTCTTAACTAACCTAAGCATGGAATCTGATTTAAACAAGCACTTAACTGCTATGTGCATGAATGAATATAAAGACTTTTGGTTTTTATATTTGTGTAGAAATGTGAATGCTAATCCTTCTTGGTTGCATGGCAAGTGAGATAGGCATGGAGGGAGATGAGTGCAATGGGTCAGATGGCTTGGGAGGAAATCAGGGGCTACTCCTAGCCTTCGTGATTCTATTTTCACAATTCAGGCTCAAAACAGGCCACTACAAGTTTTCCTACAGGATGTCTACATGATGTCCTAGTTCACCTACAAGATCCCCTGTTTTCCTACAAGAACATGCCAAAAGCATAGGGAGTGGTTTGAAAGGTGGTATGGAGCTTGGAGAAGATAATTAAGGAGGAAATAAGTCAAGGGAGTGGTAGGCACTCACTCATAACTCAAACCAAATCTTTACGATGGTTGGATTTGCTCAAGGAGCATGGAAAGTTTTGCTTGTAAAACGAGAATCCAAATTGAGAACTTAGTGGCTCTTGGTTATCATGGGTGGATATGGTTAGGCTGAGGCTGATGATATGATGTCTTCCTACAATATAGAAACTCCTGCAGCATACACATCATTGTTGGAATTTGTCCATAAATTCATCTCAAAACATGAAGGGTTACTAAAATAGAAGAAAACAGAATTTTCATCATTCATTTGCTAAGTTTATGCATGGGAATGATTGAAGCCATCATGCAAGAAACATTAAATCCAATGAAAGACTTAATATATCAGAAATTTCAAATGCAACGTATCTTCTAAAACTGAAAGATGATGACCTAATTAGCAGAAAAACCCTAAATTTCATAAGAAACCAGAATTCTGTCTTTTTTGGGCTAAATGGGAATTGTTCCTCAAGCCATGGTCCCAGGAAGGGAGGAGTGAGGCAAGATCCACCTATTATCATCATTTTTTGAATATTTTCTTATCCCTATAATGCTATTGTTAAAGCTATTCACAAATGGAAGCAAACTAATCAAATCTACCAATACTTGCAAATTAACAACACCAAATTCAGTTTAACAACTAACTATGAGATAACCTAAGCATACATATATAGTAAGAGGAACCTTTGCTGCAAGGGTTGGGCCCTAACCCAAGAGCTTCAGCCCTCTGAGTCAACTCAGTGCTGGATCAAGGGAATGCTACTCATTTTCATTAACATATCAAAAATACATAAAAATATTTGGTCACAATCCTTTAACTCGAAAACTGCTTAGCTATCTTGCACAAAAAATCTGAATCCTAATGAGGCTCTAGGCCTCTTTATTTATACAACTGAAGTTGCCAACAACTTCCTTAAATCTAGGGAGGCTTGGCTCCCAATCTTGATATTAACTGGTTCTTAACTGTCACTGGCTTGGCTGCCAATGATCCTCATGACTCGGTTGCTTGCAACTCTGAGCTGGTGTGATTTGATTGAGGGATCTTTGAGTGAGTGAGGAGTTAAGGAGGGAGATCCTATCTCCTATAATCTCTCCTGCTTGTCTCATTTGAGTTCTTGCATCCTAATTAGCCACAATTTGCTCCAAAAACCTGCAATCAATGCACATTATACCACTAGACATGACATCTTACTTTTACTCATCTCATTAAGAAAAATATAATTAAAACATGTAAAGAATTATGAGAAGAGTTGATTTTAGTAAGCTGGAGGTGCATTAAGGTCCATATATTTTACCCATTGATGAGCCTCATCAACGTCTAGGGTAGTAGAATCGGAAAAACATTTCATTTTGGAGTGATTTGTTCAAAGATATCAGAGAAAGTTATGGGAATATATTAGCATAGTTTTCTTGGCATTGTCTTTTCGGTGAGGGGATTGTTAGAAGGTTGGACCACCTCATCATCAATTTGAATAATAAAAGGATTTAATTAAAAAAGGTGAAAAAACAAGGATCTGGTTGTCCCATAGATTATTTTTAGTTTCGTAGACGTGAAAATATCATTTCATTTCATTTCATATAACTACACTATTTCATGTCATGCATTAAATAATCTTTCTCTTTCATTTAGTTCATTCATATTTTAGCTTCTTTTGAATTTTTATTGATAGTTTGATGTTATTATATTTTGCACACATTGGTGATAATTGGAATCTTGGAGGAGATGCACATTGACTGAAAACATTGAGTTATTGAAATTAAACGTAGAATTTTTCAATATAATATGAAAATGCGATGAATTTTAAGAAAAAAAAGTCATTTTATGGGATAAAAATGAACAATATACAAAAATAGAGTATGTCCATGTGCAAGAGAATGCTTATTAAAAAAACAAAGGAAAAGGTAAAAAAGAAAAAGAAAGAAATAAAAAAAGAAAGTTGAATAAAACCTTATTTAAAAACCAGTCTTTTCTAGACAATGTTATATAAAAAATTATGTCTTATTTTACAAGTTTTATAGTTTTCTGCAACAAGTTTTATATTATGATACAAGTTCTATTATATAGTATTTGGAGTTTGAAAATTTAAAGTTTACTACAAGATTTGCATAAAATTGTTGGAAATTTTAAAAATTCATATCTTGCTATATGATTTCAATTTGTTTTGTAATTTAATGTGGGTGAGATGTTGGGTTTTCAATTTGATATCATTTTAACAATCAACTAATGATCTTATTAGTTACCATCTTATTTCACATTTATACAAAATTTATTTGATTAAGAAAAATTAAGGTAATTAAAGACTGTTTTATGATATTTTCTTAATTTTTGATAACTTAGCTATACGAATGTTATCTTGAGGATATTAAAAAATATGTTTTTTTGAGAATTTTGAACAACGAAGAGCCATGAATGTATTAAACATCTGATTTAGCCAGATATCAAAGATAACATTTAAGGGAATGATCACACCCACTTACTAGGATTTTTAAGAGGTGGCACTTTTATGTAGAAAAGAAAGGGGCCTAAGATAGGACCAGGCCTCAAATATTCAGAAAATATGATACATATCGATGTAAACATTAAATGAGTTTCAAAATTCATAAGTTTTATAGCATAACCTTAAGCAAAGAATCAATAATTTGGACTAAAGAAAGGAATCATGGAATGCATTTGTAGAGAAATTTAAGAATATTTTCATTCAAATTAATTGGGATGAAAAGAACTACACCCTTGCAATATTAAGCTTAAAATCCAAATTCCAAGGATCACTGCTGAGTCCTAGTTTTGCTCAGTTTCGACAGCCTTCCAAGACCTTGTTTTCCCATTTTCGAACTCTATTTGACCCCTAGTTATACGTATTTCGACCATATTATCTAGATTTTGGCCAAAAGGGTAATATGTGCTTAAGGTATGCAAATTAACTTAAAAAGTTTCATTTTATCTCTCCTAAGTAGTTATTTAAGCTAACTATTCCTTATTGAAATTATCGGGTCAACTGATCAAAGTCTTATGCAGATTCGAAGCAACTTGTCCATTTCCTCTAGACAACTTGCGGTTGCCATTTTTATGAAGACGCTTCGCAATTTCCTATAGGTGCGGATTTCCTACAACTGTCCAGATTTCCTGCAACCATCCAAATTTCCTGCAACATAATCGATGCTTTTCTATGTTCCACTTAATCTCAAAACAAATGGGAACATGGGTTTTGTGGGGAATTCCATCTACATGGATGCTATCCTATTGGCTACTCCAGATTTATCATCAAAACCACCTAGATCTCCAATCTCCTTCTCATTGGTCGCATGAGGAAAAGCTCCAGCAAATGTAGCAAAATAGTCTGATCCATGCTTTCAGTCATGGATCAGACTCAACAGAGCTATTTTTGATATTTTGTACCTGTAATAATAGTAAATAGTTCAGCAAGTAGTTTTTCCTTATTCGGGCAACTCATATGCCTACAAACTTGTATAAATACTATTACATTGTATGTGTAAGGGGGTTGGTTGGCTGATCAATGCATCAGATTGTACAAGACTATGATATTTTCTATATTAATACAAGTTATATGTTCTGTCCATTTTACTGAGTAAACCCTTTTAATATTGAAGGGGTTGTTAGTAAGGGACTACCCCCTTTACTCACAACTCCATTAGTAGTAATAGCATATTCTTTTGATTATGTTTATGCAGTGATATCGTTGTTGCAAAGCTAGTGTTCTCTTTTATGATTGAACAACATATATGGATTGATTTATGGTTTAGATTTATGTGATTCATTTAATCAGTTTCAACTTTCCATTATCAAATTGATTTCTTTTTGCCGTGTGTTTGATCTTTTATCTTTTCTGATCAATATTAGCAATATTAGAGCTGTAGAGGGAGGTGAATCCACTCTATAGCCTTTGTTGCCAAGTGTTGATGCATAAAAGAGTCATTAGTGTTGTGTATATGTGACTGATTTAATTAGGAAGCACTTGAGGTATCAAGCCTGCATATATTTTGCATGGCATCTCGCAAGTTTACTTACCCTTGGTTGATAATTTATGTTGGTAAATTATAAGTCTATAATTTAACTCAACATTTTGGCGCCGTTGCTGGGGAGGTGCTAAGGGATGATACTGAAAGTGTTTTAGTATGATTTCTGTTGTTTAAGATTTTCAGGACTAGGGGAGTCAAAGTGGTAAGACGTAGGGTAAAGCCTACGCACCTGCAGAGTTCAGAATTTGCCAAAGCCATGTCCTAATTACTTGGTAAGTAGAAGATTTTGAATTTGTTTGCATAATAGATAAATAGGGTCCAATATTTACAAATTTCTTTTGTGGTGGTGTGAGCACCACTTCATTCACTAATAAACTGGCAAGAAAAAGGAAGTCTGCAAGAAACAAGGCAGCAAAAGAGGAAGAATCCGAACAGGAGGTCTGTGGTCCTGAAGATAGCTTGGTCTCTGACCCTAAGAAGACTAATATTTCCACAATAGAATATTTTGTTGAAAAATATTCTGTTGTTGCCCATTTAGAACCTCCTCTTATAAGGAAGACAGTATCTCTGCTCAGTGGTCAACCTGAGAAGGAATTCTTTGTCCATCCTATCCAAGAACTGAAGTTTCGGACCATTGACTCTAAAGAATATGTGGTTTATAAGGGTCCTACTTTCTCTTGGATTGACATGGCTCATGAAGAAGGTACCGATAATACAGATGGAGGCCACGTTGAAGAGGAACTAGTCACATTTGAATTTCCAATCAGGGAGACTATTGGAGCTACTTAGATGAAAAATATTCCTCCTTCAGCCTTGCCCAACTTTCATGGTGTCTCTAGTGAAGATCTTGATGCCTTCTTATTCGAATTTGATGTATTATGCAGGAGCTATGACTATTCTTCCAATGCTCAGAAGTTGAAGTTGTTTCCTGCTACATTAAAGGATGCAACTCTTAGGTGGTTTATGGGGTTGGGATCAAACTCCATTACAACCTGGGATGAAATGAAGAAGGTATTCCTGAAAAAGTACCAAGATTATTATAAAACTAGGGACCTCAGGGAAGAAATTTTTGGCATGAATCAGAAGGAAGGGGAGAGCCTTGAGGACTTGGTGGAAATATTTCAATATAATCTCCAAAGATCCAAGATGAACCAGCTGAGCAAAGAAACCTTGAGAATAATTTTTCTCAGGGAAACCTGACCAAAATATCTGTGTGTTTTGAACCTAATGGGAGTAGGTGATGTATCAAAATTGAGCTATGATGATGTGTGTGAATTGTGTAGATGTTATTCATGAGGAAATTCTAAGGTTGGAGGAGGACCGAGAGACACTTCTTCTAGGATTGTCAAATTAGTTGCCGGAGCTGGAGTAACCAGAGTTGAAATGGGTAACTTATTTGAAAATTTTAAGACTGATATTCTTAGTGCTTTATCTTCACAATTGGATGTTTTTCAAGCTAATAATAAACAAGAGGAATTGGAAAAATCCATGGCCGCATTCTGCTCCAAATGCAGGAAGAAACATGCTCTAAGGGAATGCCTTGCTAACAACATAGAGGTATGTTGAATTTGTGAAGCTAAGAATTCTACTGATCAATGTCAATCTCTTCCTGAGATTAAAGTATCCTATGCAGTATATCAGGAAGCTGTCAATGAACTCTATTGTATGGCACCTCAACGACCATGGCAACCAAGTCCTACATGTATGTCACAGTCACATTTTCAATTTCTGTATGCTCATAATTAGATGTGGAATGTTCCAATGCCCTGGCAGCCCTGGCCTCCTCAACAACCTTGGCAGGGGAACTTTTCTTACCCTGCTGCACAGAATTTTCCACCTCAGAACTTTTATCCACCACATCCCATGCCGCAACAAATGGTACAACCACAACAACAACAACTTCAGTTGCCTACCCCACCAAATCAACCTCGTCCCACACAACTTCCTGCTCAGCCAGTATCTAACCCCAATAATAAAACCATCCAATTTGCTCATAATATTGGATTGGTCACTTATCCCACTTTTCCTACTTATTGTATTTCCCCACAGTCGCTGCAGGAATTTTTTGTTCCTTTACTGTAGGAATTTCCTATGTCGCTGCAGGAAATCAAACTCCGATATGGAAAGTGGTGACTCAGCCTAAAAGAATTGAAGAGGTTGTAGGGGAAGACACTCTGGAACCACCTGAAGTAGAAAACATACCTAAACCAGTAGAACAAATCACTTCAAGATCACAAGAACCTTCCTCATCCCATGCGGTCCAGCCTCCTTTTCCAGAGAGGTTGGAAATGAAAATAAAACAAGTCAAGTTTTATCTTGTGTCTAAAATAAGAAATTTGTGCATTAAAATCCCATTACTACAAGCAATTATGGAAATCCTGATTTATGCCAAAACAGTGAGGGAACTATGTACCAAGAAGCCAGGAAGATAGAAGAAATAACCCTCAATGATTCAAGTAGGTGGAAAAATTGCAAGTGTTATGTCCACCAGATTTGCTACTAAAAAATATGTAGATCCCAAAATCCTTGTGGTTACCACCTTTATCAATGGGTATCCAATAAAAAAAAATTAATTGATTTAGGTGCCACCATCAATGTGATGAGCATGGAGACTTTATCTCACGTAGGATCCTTTGACTTACTATCTACTCCTACCCTATTAGAATTAGCAGATAGGTTTAAGGTAAAGCCAGAAGGGGTATTAGAAGATATTGTCGTCACATTGGATTCTTGGGAATACCCTGCAAAATTCTTTGTTCTTCAACCTAAAACTAACTTGGGAGGGAATCCTTTGATCTTGGGGAGGCCTTGGTTAGCCACAGTAGATGCCTACATAAGGTGTAGATCAGGGAATATGACTATCACTCACGGGGCTGAAACAAAGCATATCAATTTGTATCCCCCTGCTAAACCCTTCTTAATATCAGAAAATACACAATGGGTTGAAGAAGAAGAGCATGATTTAGAATGTACCCAACTAGTTTTAACAATAGCCCAAGCCATGAGCCTTAAGGGAAACTTAGAAGAAAATCTTATAAATTGTTATATTTCTAATCTCGACTTTTTGCAGCATGAAGAAGGGAAGTCTAGTCATTATATAGATAACAATACTAACTTTTGATGGAGGAGGAATGACCTGTTGAAGAGTTTTGTGAACCCAACGTTTCGGACTACAAAGTGAGTCCATCATCAGGGGAAGCGACAGAAGATGATCTTTTAAAATTAATGATGTATCCCAGAGCTATGAACATTAATATATATAAAAAAGGGTTATTAAGGAGTGATGAGAGAAATTAGGTCGGCTTATTTTATTTAAAATTTATTTATTTATTATTCATTTATTTATTATTCATTTTTATTATTATTTTATATATATATACATATTTTTATTATTATTATTATTTTTTATTATTTATGTTTATTTATTTAATTGTTATTAATATCATAGTAATTATTAATTTAATTTTTTCTTTGTTATTATTATTAATATTATTATTTATTAACTTTATTTATTTATTTATTTAACAATACTAACTTGCAAAATTCTTGTGAGCATAGTACAACAACTAAATTACGTTCAAACTTCTTATTTGTATTTCCTGCATATTCAATTACTGAATTTGGGGCTAAGGTAGTTAAAATTTTTCCTGAAAAAATTCTTAATATTAATGTTGCCTTGACTCTTGAACAAGAAAAACAATTAATTTAGACATTAGAAGAATTTTCTAACACATTTGCATGGGAATATAAAGACATGAGAGGTATTCACCTAGTTACTTGCATTTATCATATTTACATTGAGGGAAGTGCCAAGTCTGTAAGATAACCACAAAGGAGGATGAACCCCACTTTAAGAGAAATTGTGAAAAATGAATTGCAGAAATTGTTAGATGTAGGGTTCATCTATCCTATTTCAGATAGCTAGTGGGTGTCCCCATTGGTTATTGTCCCTAAAAATAATTGTAAATGGAGAGTGTGTGTGGATTATAGGGAACTAAGCAAAGCTACATTAAAATACCACTTTTCCTTGCCTTTTATAGACCAAGAGTTAGACACCTTAGTAGGGAAGAAGTATTTTTCCTTCCTAGATGGATTTAGTGGGTACAATCAAATCAGGATAGCTCCACAGAACCAAGAGAAGAAAAAATTCACATGTCCCTGGGGTACCTATGCATATAAGGTACTACCATTTGGTTTATGTAACACACCAGCCACATTTCAAAGGGCGATAATTGGTAGTTTCTTTGATCTTTTGCATGATTGTGTAGAGATCTATATGGATGATTTCACAGTAATAGGTGGTACTTTTGAAGAAGCTTTACATAATATTAGGAGATTTTTGTAGAGATGTAGAGAAACGAATCTTTCATTAAGTAATGAAAAGTGTTTTATGATTATGGCTAAAGGCATTGTTTTGGGACATCATGTTTTTGTTGCAGGAATTAAAGTTGATCTAGCTAAAATCGAAGTAATTGTAAAAATTCCTCCACCAACCAATCAAAAGGGAGTGCGATGTTTTCTTGGACATGTGGGCTACTACAGAAGGTTTTTTGAGAATTTTACAAAGGTAGCCTCGCCATTTTTTAAATTATCAACGAAAGAATATGAATTTCATTAGAATGATGAATGTCAAGCTGCTTTTGATACACCCAAGGAAAAGCTTTCTTCATCACCTGTCTTGAGAGGTCCAGATTGGAAATTTCTATTTCATATTTCCACTGATACCTTTGATTCAGCTATAGGAGCCGTATTGGACCAAAAGGAAAATCTTGTAACCCATGCTATTTATTTTGTTAGTAAAAAATTAACTCCTGCAAAGCTAAATTACACTGTAACTCAGAAATAGTTCCTTGCTGTCATTTATACTATTAACAAGTTTAGAAGTTACATCATTGGTTATGAAGTTTTTGTACATACTGATCATTCTGCTATTCGATATCTCATGAACAAACCAGTCACTAATGGCAGGATTACTAGGTGGCTGTTGCTACTGCAAGAATTTGACATCATAGTATTGGACAGGCCAGGAAAAGAAAATCAGGTAGTTGATTTCCTATCTAGGCTTAACCATGCAGGTGAGGATGTTCCTGTTAATGATAAATTTCCTGATGAAATTTTTTTTTCTATCTTTGTTAAAACACCTTGGTTAGCAAATATGGCCAACTACCTTGCTGCATGAAAGTTATCCTCTACTTTTCATCTATTCAAAAGAAAATAATTATTAGGAAAAGTGCTAATTACTCTTGGATAATGAGAGACCTCTTTTTCACCGGACCTGATTTGATTATTCACAGGTGTGTTAGGGAGGATGAGATGTATGATATCTTGAGAGCTTGTCACGATGAACCTTGTGGAGGTCACTTTGTAGAAAAGCGAACAACCTATAAGATCCTCTGCTCAGGTTATTATTGGCCAAGTCTTTTTAAAGATTCAAGGGAGTATGTCTGGAAGTGTGATAGTTGCCAGAGAATAGGGCGGCCTGTTCAATGAGATGAAATACCCTTGTAGCCAGAAGTTCTCATAGAACCATTAAAAAAGTGGGCTCTCGATTTTGTAGGTACCATCAATCCTATGTCCAAAGGTAAGAAGTATATTTTAGTTTGTCTGATTATGTGATGAAGTGGGTGTAAGCAAGAGAACTACCTAGAGCAACGGAGAAAGTAGTGGTAGAATTTTTTTTTTATGATATTTTTGTAATATTTTGGGTACCTAGGGAGATAATTACTAATCAAGGTACTTAGTTTGTGTTAGATTATGCATGGAATTGTACTCATCAGAAGTGAACCCCTTATCATCCACATGCCAATGGGAAAGTGGAATCAACAAATAAGGTGTTGGATACAATCCTTACAAAGACAATGCAACTGCATAAAAAGGATTGGTCTGGTCGACTTCCTGAGGCATTGTGGGCCTACAGGATCACATGGAGAAACACCATTGGCTTCTCTCCATATGAATTTGTGTATTGAAAACATGTTTTAATGTCCATAGAAGTTTAGATTAGAACTTTCAAGATGACAATAGATTTGGGTATAGACCTTGATGAAGCACAACAACAAAGGATCTTACAACTCAATGAGTTGGATGAGATAGCCAGGATGTTTTTCAGCATACTAACTTGATACAACAACAACGTGCGAAATGGCATGACATATACATAAACAAGAAGCAGTTTAAAGAGGGAGACTGGGCATTGTTGTATGATTCAAGATATAAGAACTTTAAAGGGAAATTCAATACACATTGGCTGGGTCCCTATGAAATTGAGAAAGTTTTGATAATGGACCTATCCAGGTTAAAACAATTGACAATGGGAATGTTTCCTTCTTGGTAAATGGGCACAAACTTAAGTTATATCAAAAACCCTAATCTAAGGAGGAGTTTGTGGAATAAATTGTGAAGAAGAGGGAGCTAGAAATGGCCAGAGAAGGAGTTGTTCCTTCTACTACCTCTTCTTGATTTTTTGTTGTCATAAACTGAGCTTACTTTGTTCCTTCTCGTGCTTAGTAAACCATGAGAGGAATGTCTATTAGGTACAGGTTTATTCCTCTTTCCAGGTCCAATGGACTAATTATGGAAAAGGAGCCCCCTTGGAGTCTTCTTTTTCAGTATTTTAGACTCTCTAAAATTGAAAGTTGGCGAGCATGAACTGCCCTAGGCTTGTTAAAATAACAGGATAGTAGATCCTTTGGATCCTCAAAATAAATTTTATTTTTCAGCTAATCTTTGGATTTCTCGTGTTGGATTGATGTGGGATTCCTTAAGGCCCTCCTTCCAACAATCTTGGCCCATCGACATCAACAAATTATCTGGGCCCAAGATCAAGAGCCTCATGATGCCTTGAAGCTTGTATGCCTTAATGATAGGCTATCTCACCAGCAACAATGGGGAATCATCATGGCTCCTTGACTGTGGATCCTACAGGGGGTTCGACATCAGCTCATAAATTCACACCTGATAGGATGAATCAGAGTACCTTGGTCCTCACTCTCATTAATGGTGATGGGCCCCCAATTGGTTAACAGTTGACCTTAATGGTTGGTAAACCAATGAGATCATTGCACATTCGACATCGGCACCTTCATTCAATTGCAACAAACTATACAAAAAGGGGAAGAAATGGGTTTGTTGTATACAGAAGAATTTCATGCAGAACATTCAACAATTGTGCATAGAAAAATTCATGCAGCATACCAACGGTTTCCTGAAAATCCAAGACAAAAATTAGATTTTTCGATAAAGTACTGATGATTTATTAATGGTTAAGATCATGAATTATGTAATCATGTTTATAACCTATTATTTTTAATGTATATGTTGGGAATGGATCCCTTAAGGTCAATTTAGGGGTTAAACTCCCAAGTTTTGGGGCTAAAGGCCCAAGTTTTGTATAAATAATGTAAAGTCTTTACATTTTGTGGTCACGGAGCGCAAAGATGTAAAGAGTCAAAAAGGGTTTCCGCCCTTAGTTTACGTAACTTGTGTCAACTTGATGAGATACACCCTTGGTCCACGGACCATGGGAATATATAAAAAGGGAGAGTCTTAGAAGAGTCTAAGCAGTTCTTAGTAAGTTTTTAGGAAATTGATTGACGTAATGCATTTGTGAGAGCTAAGAGTGAAGAGTCTTAGCAGAGGAAAGAGGCTCTGCAGCTATGTGCATAGAGGTCTAGGTTAGAAGTCCATAGATGAGTGTGCAGACCCCTGTAGTTGTGTGCGCAGGGAAGCTAGAGTTTGTACTGAAGATCTGAACCATCAATAAAGAGAATTATTCTGGATATATCTGTGTATGAGCTATTTTACTTCTATTATAAATGTATGTGGTTACGTTATGTTGAATACTGGGTTTATGATTTAATACTGTATTGATGCGCAAATCTATGTGTTTTACTTTGTCATATGAACATAAGTAAGAACCTCTGTTTATGTGAAGATAATCATAATGCATGTTGAAGTTATCCAATACTGAAGCTAATCTGGGTAGGAATAGAAGTAAGGGTAATTACAGAGGCACATAAGCGTCTGAATTGCCTATTTAGTGTACGTGAAGGATGATCACAGACCTTCGCAAAGGTCTTGAAGACGAATAATATAAGGGCATTGATAAGCCCCAAAGGGCTTATCGGTCTGCAGGAAGGAAGGGTTATGGTATAAAATGACATCTCAACTATCTCAGGGTGCAGAAACTTGGTTCCTGCATCCCCCCATACTGCTTTGGGTGAGACTTCAATCTGTGCTCCGCGAATTGATGCCGAAAGGGGCAGTGGTGTAGGGATTTTCTTGGATAATTAACGTTGAACCTGGGTCAGGGCCCATAAAGCCAACAAATGGTTCCATTGGCAGATCATGGAGTCCTGGAAGAAAGGCTCGCGCAGCTGACAGAACTGGAAGAAGACAGGATTTTGGCTGGATTCGATTAGCAATTTCAAAAGGAGCACGAAAAGGCATGGCACAATCATCACATCAAACTACGCACTGGTTGGGGCCCTATGTCATAAAGGAGAATTTTGGATGCATTGGTTGGGGCCCTATGTCATCAAGGAGATTACCAATGGTGGAGCAGTTTAGTTGGTGAAATTGAATGGAGAGCCATTCCAGGGAAGGTGAATGGTAGCTGATTGAAGCCATACAACATGGATCTGGCTAAATGACTATATGGTGGAAGCACAACCTTAGTGATCCAGGCAGCTAAAAGGAGGCGCGAGACTATAAACTACATTGCCCGGGTTGTAGAGTTGCACAATTGGGGAACTGTGTGGAATGGAGGATTATCACAGTGTCAGCAGAAGCACGAGGGGAACTGCACTATTGAAGTAGAAACCATGTAGGGTAGCTGGAAAATGACCGTTATGGTCACTATTCATGATTTGAAATTGGAAAAATGACTAAATGGAGTAGGGGGCAGCAATTAAGTCAAAATTTAAGAGCAAGATCTTTGAAAATCTGCCGCCACTCTAGCATTTATGAATAGATTTTGGGGGGAACGATCAGATTCAAATTCGAAATTGCCTATAAATTACAGATGGCTGCCCAACGAAAAACACTTGGAATTTTGAGAATTGAGGTGTTGAGCTATCAGGCACGCATGAACCTTGACTATTTCGAGGCTTTAGTAGCGAGTTCAGTGTTTGAGAAATTTCCGAAGGAAACTCAGGAGCTCTTAACTGGCATCATGTCGACACCCGTGGAGACCGCAAGTGTTGGAGAAGCGATGGAAGCTGAGGGAGCTACCCCGGAGATAGAAAGTGTAGAGGTACTTGCATAAATACCCAAATCACTGAGGTCACCCAGGCCGAGGACTATGTTGACCAGAGAGGGTCCAAAACCAAAGAAGAATAAGCAGAAAGTGGCACAGCCAGTGCACGCATCACCTAGAAAACACCCACAGAAAGAAAAGCTCATTGCATAGGAGAAGGGAAAGGTAGCCGACCTAGAACCTGACAAGGACATAGAAGACATCAATATGGGCGTGGAAGATGTCAATATGGGAGCAGAAGACATTGACGTTGAGGGTGTAGATCCTATCTCCAAGATATCATAATACGTCCCTCCGTGCTGAGACAAGGTGAAGTTCCCAAAGGACCTCGATGAGAGCAAAATCACACTTTTCACACCGTTGCTGCTAGACAAGATCACATTTGAAGCTCCGCACCTAGTGTGCGTCCCCCAGTTAAAGCTAGAGGATTGGGATTTGGTAGATACAGAGCGCTTTACCCACTTGGAAACTAATACATTCATGCACCGCATCTTCTATAAAGACTCTGGTGTGATTGCGCTGGAGCTAAGACAATGGATAAAAGGGATGGATAAGGTAGGACTGTTGAACCTGCTATGGGTGCCGCATTACAACCGCGTGCCCATAACTCTGATAATGATCAAATAACTATTATGCTTGGTGCACGATGGGTGCCTGTGGTTAGGAGAATGGATACCGATCACTGACATGTTTATCCACATTAATCACTTTTCTCCGACATTCATGCTTGAATCCGACCATGGAATTTGGCAGAAAGACGGGTGAGCGTGACCTTGCTGAACAAATGAAGCACAAGTTCAAGCTTTCCAAGAAGCCGCACGGCTACTCCATCTCCAGCATAAGTGACCCCACGGTTAAAGTAGCCACCCAGATCTTGGTGGGGAAAATAATGAGGAAGTGTCACGTAAATGAAGTGTTGGGACTGGTTGTGTCTTTAGTGGCCCAGTGCGCAGAGGGTATACAATTTAACTTGGTGCGCTACCTTTGTAGCGAGTTCCTCACAAATTGCAGAGAAGCGCATGACCAAAGCAAGACCTTATGCATGGATGCTGCTGTCAATTGTACTGGTTGCATGGGATTTACCGGAGGACAGTCAATTTCCTCCAATTGCAGGAGATCTACCAGAAGCAATGAAGTTCACTTCACTCTAGGCCATAAAGGACCCCCAAAGGGTTAAGGACAGTAAGATATTTTGAATCCTCATGGAAGAAAGCATCCATGGTAGAATAAACCACAAGCCGTAACTCTCACCAACTGTCTTTGAGTAGTTGTCCGAATATGTGGAGTTCAAGGTGAACTTCTACTGCGTTTCCATTAGAGCATGAAAGGACCCTGGGAAAAATTGGTATGATCTTCCAAACCTAGTGACGGATGATGCAATCACTGTGGTCCTGGAGAGTTGGCCAGCATAGTGGCACATGGCCTCAGACTTATTAGCTGAGTCTAGTAAGTGTGCCGTGAAGCAAAAGAAGGAAGAGGCTAGGTTAAAGATGGAGCAGTTGGCCGAAAGAAAGAGGAAGGAAGCCAACGAAAAAGCCAAAGCAGAGCGAGTTGCCAAAAAGTAGGCAGAAGGGGAGGATGAAGAGGAAGAGCGCGACTCTGATAGGAGTCAAAAGTCACCTTCTTTGCAGATAGAGGAGGAGGTGCAGCACTCAGAACAAGGAGGAGTAGACCCGAAGACTACTGCATTCCAGGTTAAGCGCACAAGGGAGCAAGAGAAAGTAGGGCCTCAGAAGAAGTATAAGGCGAGAAAATCATCCCTTGACCTAATCACCTTGACAGAGGGTGATTTGAATGGCATCGATGATACAGTGAGGGACATGACTGTAGAACAGCTGCAGCAGTTCGACCAGTAGCATAAATAGGCCTTGGTCTCCATTCAGATGGGTATGCGTGAGCTGCAGATCCAGGTTACTTAGGTGTAGGCCAATGTAGGGCGGGGAATCACGGCGTCGAGCAGTTTGGTGCCTAGAACCTCAGATTCAGCAGAGATGGTCCACTCAATGGATCTCGAGGCCGTTGCACTGCCGGATGGAGCATTGAATGCAGAAACAAAGGTTGACAAGGCCACTGTCATTGCTCTCAAGAAAGTTGGGTTAAACTTGGCCACGCTTCCAAGTGAATCCCTTCACACCCTGCACGATGGTGTGATCGTGAAACTTAAAGCTTGGGAACAACACACCTTGAATGTTATCAACAAGTAGAAGGTGAACAATGCCCAGATGTTCATAGAAAAGACGTCCGCGATTGATCTTCTTAAGAAGGTCATAGAAAAGAATGAGCGCACAACAACTGTGGTGGCTGAGGCATGCCAGACTGTTCCAGAGATGAACATCCCAGAAGATGTGCTAGTCGACACAAGAATCTGGAAGCTTGCTGCAGGTGTGTGTGACGCACAAACAGAGCTGGCTAAGGTTTAGTTTGAACTGAACCTTAAGATCACAGAACTTGAGTTGAGGGCCCAGCCTTCGACTCCACCAAAAGTTAGAGAGCAGTGCGAGACTGCTGTCAAAGATGTCATTGCAGCTATTGATACCGTAGTGAAGGATTGCACTGCGCTCTTCGAACAGGTGCTCGAAGTAGTTACTAGTCTGCAGGAAGATCCCAACTTGTAGAGGCTAGAAACTAAGGCATGGGAACTGCAATAGAGGTATGATGAGGTCAAAGCGACAACATGCATCATCGCCATCACACAAAGGTTGGCGAAGCTGTAGGAAGAAAAGGCACTCAAGGAACAGGTGGACATAGCACAACGCAAGGAGGCAGTATTGAAGGCTAAGTTGGGGCCTTGTCTAGATGAAGCATATGTGCTCATGACCACCATTCAAGGAAAACTCACTAGTCTGCAAGAAACACAACAGAAAATACATGCGGACAATGCAGGACCAACAACGGAGCAGTTGGTAGAGCAGGTGAAGCAGGTGGCCACGCAGTGTACTGTTGAGGTTGCAGTAGTCCAAGTAGAGCTGGGAGGTATTCGTGACAAGATCTCTACACCATCCAAGTGACTCAACACGAGTCACCAGATATGTGTTGGGGACCGGTTGGAAACAGGTCACCTAGGGTCAATTCTGGGGTTAAAAACCTAAGTTTTGGGGCTAAAGGCCCAAGTTTTGTATAAGGAATTTAAAGTCTCCACATTTTGTGGTCGCAGAGTGCGAAGATGTAAAGAGTCAAAAAGGGTTTCTGCCCTTAGTTTAGGTAGCTTGTGTCGGCTTGATGAGATCCATCCTTGGTCCGCAGACCATGGGAATATATAAAAAGGGAGAGTCTTAGAAGAGTCTAAGTAGTTCTTAGTAAGTTTTTGGGCAATTGATTGATGTAACAGGTCTGTGAGAGTTAAGAGAAAAGAGTATTATCATAGGAAAGAGGCTCTACAGCTATGTGCACAAAGGCCTAGGGTAGAAGTCCACAGCTGAGTGTGCGGACCCCTGTAGCTGTGTGCGTAGGGAAGTTAGAGTTTGTACTAAAGATCTGAACCATCAATAAAGAGAATTATTCTAGAGATATCTGTGTATGAGCTATTTTACTTTTGTTATAAATGTATGTGGTTATGTTATGTTGAATACTGGGTTTATGATTTAATGTTGTATTGATGTGCGAATCTATGTGTTTTACTTTGTCATATGAACGCAAGTAAGAACCTCTGTTTAAGCAAAGATAATCATAATGCATGTTGAAGTTATCCAATACTGAAGCTAATCTGGGTAGGCATAGAAGTAAGGGTAATTACAAAGGTGTGTAAGCATTTGAATTGCCTATTTATGGCATGCGAAGGATGATCACAGACCTTCGTGAAGGTATCTAAGACGAATAAGAGAAGTGCATTGATAAGCCCTAAAGGGATTATCAGTCTGTGAAAAGGAAGGGTTAGGGTATAAAACGACATCAAAACTATCTCAGGGTGTGGAAACTTGGTTCTTTTACCCCCCTCGTACTGCTTCAGGTGAGACTTTAGTCCGCACTCTGCGGATTGATGCCAAAAGGGCCAGTAGTGTAGGGATTTGCTTGGCTAATTAGCGCTAAACCTGGGTCAGGGACCATCAAGCCAACAATATACATGAATTATGTAATTCTAAGGTGCGTTATCATTTTGGAGATAGTGGAAATCATCATCAAAGGACTGGATCGTTGGGAGGTAAGATCAATAAGGTACAGTTGGTGATAGGATGCTTGAAGTGAAAGATAATGATGCTTTAATTTAAAAAAAAGGAGTTTGCATGATCTTAAGCCTCGGTACCTTTTGCGGAAACGTGAGGCCATGACTGTTACGTCATAAATGGAGTTCCATGTCCACCTATCATAACTCTGACACATCCTTTGGTGATATTTCTGATATCCATTCTACAGGTCAGATCATGATGCTAATCATGATCATGACCAACGTCCTTTTTAAAAAAAAAAAATTCCATACTTCCCTAATACTTCCAAAATTAAAATCTCATTGTCAAGTTTTTGCAAAGGCTTGGAGGCATCACTGTGAGCTGAATTAGCTCTATTTCTTCTGCTCCTAACCATGTCTAAACTACGTGCCCTTGTTTAGTTTGAACCATAAGGCCCTACACTATTAGATGTTGATCCTGGAAGTAAAGGTAGGATGGAAAAGGCGGGGTGGTTGTCCCTGTTTCAAAAATTATGTTGGCACAATTCAGAAGTGACCAAATCCTTCACTCTTAACCTTAATGGCGAAAAAGTGCAGGTGGAAAATGTCCAATTTCAGTTGACAGAGGAGCTGGTGGCTCGAGCCTGTGGCATTCCATAGGAGGGAGATTGTTGGTTTAAAAATTAACGGTTTGACAAAGGAACCTATGCGCTCTTCCTCTGGAAAGAACACAAAAACCCTAATTGGAGTAAAGGCATCCTGTAAGAATACCTGTGGAGTAAGTATCAACAACTATTATTTTTCTTATAGAAATATATAACTTGCAAAGGTTGTTTCCAGCTTGCATTTTTGTTTCATATTCAACTTCTCGGGAACTTTCGAGATAGGCCTTTAAATTTACCTTATTTCTTAAGGATGTCTTTAATGAAAATGTCCACTACTGCTAAGGAAAGAGCAGACCACATAGAGGAAAACCTCTATCACCATGGGTTAATAAGAATTATCCTAACCGAGGTTCTAAAGAAGAAAAATAAAATGTGGGACGATTTCCTGCCAGAAAATCATTTCATGGAAGATGAGAAGGACTCTAGTCCTTTTGAAGTTAAGGAAGAAAATCCAGATGAAAAGCCAAGGAAAAAGTCACGAACCCGAGGTTTACTGATAAAGGAGAATCAAAAGGATGAAGAGGTAGTGGTGACGGGAGAAATCATAAGGAAGAAGCCTAAAATGAAAAACTCTTCTACCCCTAATAAAAGAGTTACAAGGAGCTAGGTTGCAAAGCTGGCCACAAAGGAAATCACAGCAGAAGGAACATCACCAAGTAGACCTGATAAGAAGAAAAAGAAGCCCCAGGGCTTGGAAAAAGGAAAGGAGAAGGTGGTATTGACTGAATTTATTGACAGAAAAGCAGTATCCTTCCAGGATTCACCGCTACAGGAAAGTGGAGATAAGACAGTAGAAGACCACCAAGGGAAGGAGGAGCCTACGTTTCCTCAGTCCTACCCTAGATGATAGGAGGTGGAGGTAAATTCTTAGAAAAAGTGGGGTCGATAAGAACTGGAAGAAATCATCCATGAGCTTACTGTGTCAGAGCGGGCTCTGCAGAAGGAGAATGAAACCTTGAAAGAAAATAGTTTATGCATGCAGAAAGAGCATGATGAATTGAATCAGAAGGCAAATCAAATAATGAAGAAGAAACAAAGACAGATCGTCCACCTGAAGAAGGAGAATGAAACATATAGAAGCTAGATTCATGTAGAATCTAGTAGGACCGTATTGGACCATTTGGTCGTAGTAGCTGCAGCACAGGACAAGGATTGATCTTTTTCTTTAGACGCTGCATAATTTTGCTTGCTAGGGGACATGCAAGAATTTATGCATGGGGGAATTTTGAGTCCTAGTTTTGCTCAATTTTGACAACCTTCCAAGAACTTTTTTCCCATTTTCAAACCCTATTTGACCCCTAGTTATACCTATTTCGACCATATTATCTAGATTTTGGCCAAAATGGTACTATGTGCTTAAGGTATGAAAATTAACTTAAAAAGTGTCATTTTATCTTACTCTTAAGTAGTTCCTTAAGCTAACTATTCCTTATTGAAATTATCGAGTCAATTGATCGAAGTCTTATGTATATTTGAAGCAACTCTGCCATTTACCGTAGATAGCATGCGGTTGCCATTTTCCTGTAGACGCTCCGCAATTTCCTGCAAGTGCGGACTTCCTGCAACCGTCCAAATTTCCTACAGTCATCCAGATTTCCCGCAACAAAATCAATGATTTTCTATGTTGATCTCAGAACAAACTGGAACATGGGTTTTGTAGGGAATTCCACCTACATGGACGCTATCCTATTGGATGCCCTAGATTTATCATCAAAGCCACCCAGATCTCCAATCTCCTTCTCATTGGACGCATGAGGAAAATCTCCAGCAGATGTAGCAAAATAGTCTGATCCATGCTTTTAGCCATGGATCAAACTCATCAAAGCTATTTTTGATATTTTGTACCTGTAATAATAGTAAATTGTTTAGCAAGTAGTTTTTCCTTATTCAAGCAACTCATATTCCTACAAGCTTATATAAATACTATTACATTCTATGTGTAAGGGGGTTGGTTGGCTGATCAGCACATTAGATTATACAAGACTATGATCTTTTCTATATTAATACAAGTTATATGTTTTTTCCATTTTACTAAGTAAACCCTTTTAATATTGAAGGGGTTGTGAGTAAGGGAGGGCCCCCTTTACTCACAACTCCATTAGTAGTACTAGCATATTCTTTTGATTATGTTTATGCAGTGATATCATTGTTGCACAACTAGTGTTCTCTTTTCTGATTCAACAACATATATCGATTGATTTATGGTTCAAATTTATGTGATTCATTTAATCAGTTTCAACTTTCCATTATCAAATTGATTTCTTTTGGCTGTGTGTTTGATATTTTATCTTTTCTGATCAATATTAGCAATATCAGAGCTATAGAGGGAGGTGAATCCACTCTATAGCCTTTGCTGCCAAGTGTTGATGCAGAAAAGAGGCATTAGTGCTGTGTATATGTGACTGATTTAATTAGGAAGCACTTGAGGCATCAAGCCTACAATATTTTGCATGACATCACGCAAATTTACTTACCCTTGGTTGATAATTTATGTTGGTAAATTATAAGTCTATAATTTAACTCAACAATCACATTAGACATGAACTCTTAAATAGTTCTTTAAGGGAGCATTAAAAAATATATAAGTGTTTAATTAAAGTTTGTAATATTCAAGGAATGTGAAGGCACTCGTTCATTTAAGGATAGGGATTGGGCTCCCGTGAACCATATAACAAAATAAAATACTTCGAAGAGAAAAAGAACAAAAATCAGAAATCGACCTTAATTTTTTGAAAACTCAAAAGTTAAGAAGGTTGTATGATTTCTAAATGAGAAGAAAGGTAGGAAACAAAATTTTAGATAAATTACTTACAATAATGGGAAAGGATATTTTTTATGTTGAAAAATCCTCCTTTTTAAATGTTGAATATGTACCAGAAACTTAATCGTCAAAAATGTTGATCAGTTATCCTAAAATTATTACCTTCTCCAAAGTATCCTTGAGAAAATCCTCATTGAAATCTCATAACAGTGCCATGGTAACTTCTTGTTTCACTTTTGCTTTTAATCAACAAGTTGGTTAAAGTCATTTCTCTCTGTGACCCTTAGTACATCAACATGTTCGTACATTTGCTCTCGATTTAATACCATTGCATCTACAACTAGGTTAAGGCCTTCCAATTCTTTCATTGCCTCGATCAACTTAAGGAATAAGTCACTCCATCTTGTCTTGATATTGTCACACTCATCAATTAATTTTCAGAGTGTTTTAATTTTGTTTCCAACGAGATTTTAATTATTTAATTCTTCCTTGAATTGGAATACGTTGTTCTTTTCTCTACCCCTCATTCATGTTTGACACTTCCACTATGTATGTAAACATTTCATCATTTTCTAGATATTTTTGTAAATATCCAATAAATGAATTAATTTTGAGGGATAGGTTAGCCAAAGCCACAACCACCTCCCACCTTTCTAAGATTATATCAAATCTTTTATTAATATTTTCAGTGATGTAGTACTGGATTTTCACTACAAAACTCAATGTTACTTTGATTCTTAAACTATTTTCCAGGACACCCTCTAAAGCTTGAACTTGCCTAATAGTGAATATTGGTTTAGTAAATAATGGATTTGGTAGAAAAACTTCTCCTATATCCTTTGTTTCAATATTATTGTTTTTTATTCTTGATATGAAATTTAATAGGACAATGCATCTCCAATCCCTTAATGAAATTCACACAATTTTGAGGGATTTATTAGATATATATATATATATATATATATATATATATATATATATATATATATATATATATATATATCTAACATGATCATTCTTTACATTTAATTTTTCAAGTGATATTTTCTTCACATTTTTATTGCAAGTTGAATGGTACAATGTCATTGATTAGATTTCAAAATCAACTAGCACTTGTTAAGGCAATTTATCAGCAATAGACTGGATTTCTAGGACTTTCCTTTCATATCATTCTGGTTCCTCTGGAATTTCTTTGATATCATCGATATCCATAACTTAAATGTTAATATCTTTGGGTGTTCCATGGGTTTTTCTTCTATTCCTTTTGGAATTGGCTCAACAACATGGGACTTTCAAATTTTGAACCTTCGTTGGTTCCCGTTACCATCTTCTCTAGTAGTGTTATTAGCCTTCTTCTTAAGTTCTTTCACTTGGTGTTGAATCTTTGAACTAGAGGTACTCTTTATTAAGTGGTGGAGAGTAGAGTCACTGCTTGCATCTAAATTCCTATTAGATAAATTATTAATATATAAATCACTTGGGTCTTTATGAAAATTTGGAGTACTATGAAAAATATGATTGTCTCCAGTAGCTTCAACTTGCTTCACTTGAAATGCAATAGCATATCTAGTAGAATTGAGGTTAGAAGAGAAAATAGATTAAGGATAAAAACCTTTAACCTCTTGCAAATCCTTTAATTTAAAAATATATAGGTAAATGACATATTCATTAATTCCAAAAGTATTCTTAACCTTGCAATTTCTCAATGTAATAGGAAAATCTATAAATTGCCTCTTTCATTTTCATTGAAAAAGTTTTCACAAGACTTGTTTTATTGACATTATGTTTCTTGAAAGAATTTGTCGCGTATATGGGTTGGAAGTATCAAAGACTTTCCTTCAAATTCAAATAGTTGAATATAAGAAAACTCATCTTTTGTTTGAAAATTTTCCTTTCTTTCTATAAGGGTTAGGGCTTTGTGAGAGAACATGCCAGCAATTGGACCAATTATCGTTGTTCTAAAATTTGAGATAAATCAATTTTATATTGAATAAAAATGGAACTAATCCTTATGTCTCCGAAGGGATGAATACCAATGTTACAAATACTGGTGGGGGGTGAGTTAGTATTTTGGTCAACTTCAACAATTATTACAAATTTATATTTTCAATTTGTTTTGCAATCTATCATATAAGCAACATCATAAAACATACAAACACAATTAACATTATACACAAATGACACAAAGATTTTAGGTGGAAACCCATAAAGGGAGAAAACCACCAATCTTCTTATTTTATTTGCTTTCAATATTAGATTACAATAGTTCATTTTCACTAACTAATAGGATATTTCTATCCCCTTTTCTAGTTTTCAAACACCGAATTGCATGAGCACCAAACCCTATTTGTTTTATTGGCACTAACTAGTAGGAAGCACCACTTCTTATGTACATTTTTTCTTCCTTATACTAACAAGAAGCACCCAATCCCTTTTTCATCTTATGGTACCAACATATCACCCTTTTATTTCATTTCTAAAATGTCCCAAGCACCTTCCACAAAATTTTGATAAAATTATTTTTTCTTTCTTTATTCTGTCCTCTACACTGTAAACTGATAAATTTGTTCAATTACTCACAATACTTTTGTTATATGATATTTCAATCTATTCAACAGATAATAATTCTTTTAACCATTGACCATTACTCCTAAATCTCCAACAATCATTTCATGTAAAGAATTTAGTTTTTACCTTTCTCAATTTTGCTCAATGCATTTTTCATGAACATACAACCTTACCCTATTTCCCCCTATAAATCAATAGAACCTCAAATCCATATTCAACAATAATTGTATATTTTATAGATTCTTCGATCCACAATACCATGGAAATTAATCCATGGTTCTACCCATGGAATTTTCATTTCTTGACTAGATCTGTAGGTTTGACTGATTCAACTTCAAAATAGACCATTGTTAATCAACTATGTTTGGCACTTCAACACTTAACTTTGTTGTTCCCTCCAACTTTGGACCCAAAATGCATGTGAATGAAGCCTTTAAACCACATCCTAATCCATCTGAATGAATCCCTGTGCTGATGTGATGCTAATGTCACTATGCAATGTGGCACCCTGTGAGTGGTCCATGTGTCATACAGATTTAGTCCACTTCGCCACCCAACAATGTCAAAATTTCCTGCTGTGTGTCACCTGTACAAAATGTGCTATTTCATTTGTTGATGTCATGCTAACATCACCTATGTTGCATTAGCATGCCAAGTTGTCCTTCACATCAACTCTACCTGTCTACCATGTATGCTACCACAATGTCCATCAGGCATTGGATGCCTGTTAATCTCCATGCAATTTGGCACCTAATGTTGATATTGAACATCATATCAAATGCTTTTTCACCATGGGATCATATCACGCTCTAGGCTATGCATTGGGTCTCACACTAGTTGTTCGATGTCAAATTTGGACAGCTGATCTAACCCTTTCTCCACTGTCCAATCATATCGGGTGTAAAAACCTACTTTAAATCCTGCACACATTCTCACCTGATGATTATTGATATAATATTTCAAGGTAAATCAATGATGAGTGGCCCCCCCTACCTAGTTTTTGTTTGTGGAACCATGCAACTTGGAACCATTCCAATCTTTAAACAACCATAACTTTTCAAGCCTTTGGATTATTTCAAGATGCCATATATCATTGGAAAGGTTTCTCTAAGGATTATGCAACCATGTAATTTGTAAGAGAACCTGAGCTATTCCAATAAGGAAGAAATGCCTTCAAATATATAATCACCATCTTTGACCTTAGCTAGGTAGAAACATTCATCAATACTCTTAGCAGGGCTCCAATTCAAATTGAGCAAGAAACACACTCAACTGCAACTACCAACATTCTCAACACAAGTAACACCAATATATAGCAATGACTCAACAATAACTAACCACCTTTGACATCAATGACGACATTCTACAACATCAATGACAATAATATGCCCAACAATCCCCCCCTTTGGAATTGATGGCAACACATCCAAGCATTGTTGGTCATTTATGGAAACAACACTTAGCAATACTTGCCCTGAAAAAAGTACACTAATATTTGGGCACTTTTTAATGTTTGGACACTTCTTCCCCTTTGAAATCAATGGTAAAGGGTGCAATTGATTGAAACATATCCCCATGATACCATGCTACTAAAAAAATTAATAACACTAATGAACCACACAAGATTCCCCCTGAGATGAGGTTGTAACTTGTGCTGGGGAAATGTTCATACAAAATTCCAATCCACATGTCAACAACTACCATTAGGCCTTGGTGAGAAAATTATGAAATACATGAGGAGGAGATCATCCCCAATGCTTGTCAATTATACTCAAACAATTATCATGGAAGAGGCTTAGTAAAGATGTTTGAAATCTACTCATATGTAGGAACATATTCCAACTTCACTATTTGATCTAACACTTGTTCTCTAAGAAAATGATATTTAATAAGAATGCACTTTATCTTGGAGTGTATTACTAGATTCTTTGATATGTTGATAGCACTGGTGCTATCACAAAAGATAGAAACATGTTGTGTACAATCTACCTGAAAGTCTTTCAGATTTTGAATCATCCACACCAATTGTGTATAACGTGATGCAGTTTCAATATACTCTTCTTTAGTAGTAAACAAAAAGATTGAGCTTTGTTTCTTGTTGACCCAAAATACTAAGCAATTTCCTAGAAAGAAAGCTCCACCATTGTTAATTTTCTTGTTATCAATGTTTTCTTTCCAATCTACATCAATGTAAGTTTGTAGAATAAAATTTGTATTCTTAGGATACTATAGTATAAAATATAAAGTTCCTTGCAAATATTTAAATATCCTCTTGACTGATTTGGGATGAGTTTCCTTAGGATTATATTGGAGATGCCCCACTATTCCAATAACATGCATAATATCAGGTCTTGTAACTATGAGATAGAGTAGATTTCCAATCATTGACCTATATTCAGATTGATTGACTTCTAGAGATTTTTCATACTTGTTGAGGTTGCAACTTGTTACCATGGGTGTGCAATCAGGTTTACAATCTGATGAGCCCCAAAAATGTACAATTATTTGGGCTCATTCAACCTCCTAATTTGGCTTAGTCCACCATTCTCATTTGTTCATTGCATGTTTTTGATTATTTTTATGTTAATAGAGTGAATTTGGTTAGTCATTATGCCAACAAGTCTAATGGGTGCTTTGTGTAGCCTTTTTGGTCAACTTGGAGACAAATTTGAAGGTCTTAATGAGCACTTGGCAGCCAAATTCGTGGGAGAACAAGCTAGAGGATTTGTAGGAAGGTGTCCCCCTCATTTATGGGCCCTTACCTCGAATTCTCCACCATCAGCTCGGAGTTCAAGGGCCACCGAATCAATCAGCTCAAGGGCAGCCAAGCAAGTCAAGTTGGACTGCTGTTAACTACAAGTCTTGGGCAGCCAAGTCCCTAACTTTTAGGAGGACTATTGGGTCCTCAAATTGTATAAATAAGAAGGCTTGGGGCCTCATTTTGGTTAGCTAGTGAGCAGTCATTTTGTGTAGCTAGTTAGTCAATTTGGGTTAGCTAGTTAGTCAATTTGGTTAGTCATGTTGTAGCTCGGTTTTTGCTCCTTGTAAGCCAGTTTTGGCATGTCATTAGATTCATGATTATTCAATAAAGACAGGCAGCTTTTGATCCAATTCTGAGTTTTTAAGAGAGCAACAGACCTCCTCTGTGTTGTAATGTTAATTTCTTTTTGTTTCAGCACTTTAGTTCATTGCTTTACCATGAAATTCGAAATTACAGGTTTGCTGAGTTAGTTTTTATGAGATTGAATGAGTTTAGCTTATGGTTGAATTGCTTTCGGTTGTTTAGTTAGACTAGCAGGTTGATAATACATTGGAGCTCCAAGGAAAAAGGTTGAGGAAGTCTCCACTGCCATCTCTGTTTGGAGATTGGAGTGCAGCCTATACCAACCACAAAAATACACAGTCCTTCACTTTATACATGCTGCAACATAGTCTCGTTTATGATAGATCTTTCCATGCACTTCACTCTTGCACCATACACCTTCATCACCGCTTCATGCACATTCCTCTACACGCTTTATATTGCTGTTCATTGAGTTCATAGCACAGGTAGCATAGGTTAATGAATTTTCATCTTGGTGACAGTCATAAGCCATTTGTTCTATTTACATTGCTCTCCATCGTTCTATTACCTTATTCTTCGTCTTGATCATGCATACAACCACATCCTTGACCTCTGCTCCGCTCTGTTATCTCCCAAACTCCTCCACTCCTCACGTAACTTCATTCTTTAGACATTTCGTTGTTATAACCTTCCATCCATCAACCCACTTCATACACTCGTTCTCCATCCTACTTCTCCACTCCTGAGCCATCACCAGCTTTATTCCTACCTTGCACATCTCCCCCTACCATTCCATCACTCCACCATCACTTCAAACACCCATGGTAGGTCATCCTGTAGCAATTTGTAGACTTCCTGTAGAAACCCCTGCGTTTCCTGTAGAATCCCCTGCAGACATCCTGTAGGAGGCCACTCACTCGGTTGCTGAGCCTCTGAACGTGAGGAACCTCTGTGGACTGATGCTAAGGATCTCTGGGGACCTCTCCTAGCCTCCCCAACCTTTCCCAAGCTTTCCTTCCTTCCGCATCACATCTGCACAACCAAACCCTAATAAGCACAAAATCACAATCACTCCATCCACTTAAAGAAAAAATACAAAAACATGTCTTTTGAGATGCAAGTAGATTAGATTCATGCATTTTCACTTATTAGAAGTAATGGCATCATTGGTAGAAGTTTCCTTCACATTCTTTGCATCATAGAGGTTAGACTAGTTAAATTAGGGTTTCCTAGGGTTTCCATGCTTTGATTTGCTTTCAGTTCATTTTTGCCAAGTAGATTAGTCTTCTTTGAGCTAGCTTTCGTCCATCATTTAACAAGCTTCTTCTGAGAGCCTATAGAAGTTGGCTTGAGCCCTAGCGGACTTGTGCCAGCTGACCAAGTGACAGCTGCGACAAGAGCTAGTACTTGTGCATACAGCACCGTCGCTTCCAAGTTTGTACGAACTACCGGGTTGATAAAATTAAGAGACAGGAAGCCCCAGGAGTTGTAGCATTATTGCTACAATACTGGAGCTCACCATCTTTTTGGCGCCGTTGCCGGGGAAGCGGCAGAGTATTGGTGATTGTTGCTATTCTTCTATTTTCCTTTACAACCTTCTGCTAAGTAGTTTATTTCATTTCCCTTATGCAATTTCATTTATGCAAAAGTAGATTAGCATTTCTTGCTTTCATAGATTAGTATGTCTTGCTTTCATAGATTAGCATTTCCTGCTTTCATAGATTAGCATTTCCTGCTTTCATAGATTAGCCTTTCCTGCTTTCATAGATTAGCATTTCCTGCTTTCGTAGATTAGCATTTCAATTCCGCAATTTCATTCCTGCAAGCGTAGATTAGCATTTCAATTTCACAAGCGTAGCCTAGCATTTCATTCCTGCAATTTCATTTGAGAAAAATAGATTAGTCCTTTCCTGCTTTCATTTCAATTCCGCATTTTCATTTTAGCAAGATAGTTAGTTGCAGTTCAATCTATTTCAACTTTGCAAGTAGAAGTAGGAAAAAAGAAAAAAAACAACCAAAAAGATTGCATTTCATGCTTTGTAGGAGTAGAGATAAGTTAGAAAAATGATTGCACAACCCCCCCACTGCTTCACACAGCCAATGTTCTTCTTCGATGGCTGTGATGAAAGAACCCCTGGGTGGACATCAAGACATATCTGAAGAACCTCTAGGGGAGAAGAAGAAAGAAACACTCCTCTGAAGCAAATGGCTACAAGCAGAAATGATTGGAGCAGTCCCTTGTCCAAAGATGAATTTGAAAATCAGATCGAAGGTTTCAAGAGTGATATGAGGCAGTTTCTTTCCATGCAACTGGATACCTTGCGGATCCAAAAGAAGCAAGAAGAAGCCAAGAGGGCTTTGGCCATTTTTTGTCCTAGGTGCACTAGAAAGCATCCTTGGAATGAATGTCCAATGCACTCTCTAGAAGTGTGTTTCATCTGTGAAGAATACCATCCTACAGATCAGTGCCCTTCCTTGCCCAGAATCAAAGCTACATATCAAAGAGCCAAGGGAGCCACTGAATCACTCTGTTATATGAACCAAAGGAGGCCACATGGACCCGTACCCTACCAGCAGGAACTACAAGGGACACTCGAGACCTATTATGACCCTTACCAAGCCACCTTCATGCCTTCTTGGGGTCCCCCTGCTCATCCTTTCTGGTCTACACCTCCTCCTTGGTCATATTATCCTTGTTCCTTCACAGATCCATATTATGCCCAACCAGTTGCTCATTCATTTCACTCTTATGCTCAGCCACAGCCTCAGTGGAATGCACCTTATCAGGAGTGGAGGCCCCAGTACAACTCTCATCCCACTCATTTTCCTCCACCACCTGCTCATCCACAACCATCGCCTCCTCCTCCACCAAGGCAACCCCAAATGCCTACCCAACCACAATGCCATCCATCTCCATCTCAATTTCACACCTCCACTCAAATACCCGTACCATTTCCAAAGCCATACCATGGAGCAGCTCAACCCAATTGCAAATCTGAGGCACAACATGTGCAAATGATTCCTCGTGAGCTCAATGATCTTCACCCAAGCTCAGGTAGAGTGTTGCAAAAGAGAGAATCTATTGACAACATTGAAGGACCAAAAGCAAAAGAAGATTCAAGAGATGAGATCAAAGAACCATGGGCTGCACTTAATGAGGAAAAGAGATCAGAATCAGAGATCGAGAAAGCTTCCTCATGGTTACCATCAAATCCTCCATGTACTCAAGAGAAAGATCAGCAAAAAGAGGAAGATCAGAAGGTCATGATAGAAGGTGACATGAAGAATGATCCAAATCAGCAAGATGACCAAGGATATCAAAGCTATATTGAGATATGGTTTTAGAGGGTCACTAAGTTGCAGCAGCACTCTCCTCCTCAGCTATGTTTTGTACTCTCAAAGTCAGATCATTTTGTCTCTGAAAGTTGGATAGTTGTCCAAGCATGCATTTCGAGCCTTCACATCATCTTGTCTCTAATCTCGATGTGCACATGGCTCCATTGGAAGTATGCTTATACTTGAAATTGATTTTGTTTTTCAAGTAGGGTAGGGTAGAAAAAAAAAGTAAAGAAATGAAAAAATGAAAATAGGATAAAAATAAAAATCTAAGGTGAAAACCCCCTCGGAGGCGCCTTAGATTGGCTCATTGATTGAAAACCTCCATGAGGCGGTCAATGGGTTGGAAAGAAAAGAAAATAAAAGGGAATAAGATCCCTGGGTGAAAACCTTCCTTGGAGGCGCCCAGGGCAGGCAATTAGGGTGAAAACCTCCATGAGGCGCCCTAGTTGTTTTTCAAAAAAAAAAAGAGAAAAAGAAAAAAAAAAATAAAACTAATCTCCATTGGCTAATTTCAGGTTGCAAGAAGGACGTTTCATGGCAGGAGGAGCACTCAAATCAAGGTCAAAGGAGTTTTTGTGCCTTCTACAGGAAGTTTCGTATCTTCTACAGGAAGCTTACAAAAAAGCCAAATTGATCTCCGAAGAGGACCTGAAGGCTTGGAATATGTCCATGAGGCCTACACTCATCCATGTTTCCACTCCTCACCCCTTTTCCATCATTTTTTTCATGTCATTATGCTTCTTTCCTCAAAACTGTGTTTTCTACAGGAAGCTCTGTATTTCTACAGGAAACATCCTGTAGAACCTTTGGATGAGCCAAATTCAATCTCAAAAGTGAATCTAATGGTGGGAATCTGTTGATTAGGCCTACACGCACTTGTGTGTCCATCCCTTGCCTTTCTCCATCATTCGTCCACCTCATTGTGCTTCTCATTGTGCTTCTACAAGAACTTCCTGTAGAAATTGAGGGAAACTAGCCATGGATTTCAAAAAGTGGTTTGGCGAGCATGGTAGCTTCCTCAAAGGTTCAGAAGTCCTCCTGCAATATTCCAACTCCTCCTCCATCATCTCCATACCTGCATCACAGCCAAAATTCATTTTGTCATCCCATGCAAGCACATGCAAAATGCCTTGAAGCCAAAAACACATAGAGCAGAATTTGTTTTTGCCATAACTTGAGAACCATGCATCCATTTGACAAACCATTTTATGGGGGATTGTACAAGGTCGATGACAACATACCTGAGCAGTTTCATGCAATTCCGGTGCACGGTTTCCAAGAAATCAGCCTCCATCACCATCAGCCATTTTTGCATTTTCTCCATATCCGTGCATCCGTTTTAAAACCTGTTTCATGGGGAGATGCACATGGGTGATAGTAGCCTACCCAAGCGGTTTCAGCCAATTCTGATGCACGGTTTCCGAGAAAATGACCTCTGAAATCTTCAGCCATTTTCCATTTTTATCGAAATCCGTGCATCCATTGATCACGAATTTGCTATGGGAGATGCATAATTATGGTAGGAACATGCTCACCAAGTTTCAGATCAATCTGCTTCACCGTTTGGGAGAAATGGCGAAAACAAGTTCTGGTCCTGTGAAAATTCAATGGCAGCAGTTTGAGGGTGCAGATCTGAACGTGGAAATGAACTCTTGTTGCATGCATCTGGCCAGAGGACACCTGCACAAGAAAACCAGCCATGAATCCACAACCAAGCCATCATGCAACCATAAAATCAAATGCATGCAGCAATGACAGCCCACAACAGCTCACGGCAGCCATTCAACTTCGAGGTACGTGACTTAACCTTGTTCCTCTGTTTGCATAGATCTAATCTAAAGAAATGCATGAATGAATGAGATGAGTGGATTCAGCCAAGAAGGGAGCCACGTTCAATTGCACTCAGTAAGGCAAAAATCACGCATGCATGGATCAGCCATTCACGTGAAGTTCAAAAACAAAACACAGTCAGTTGGGGATATTCTAAACTCTAGTGCAACTAATGGAATTGAATACAAGAAGAGAACAAATAGTTAACAACAGCAGTTCATAACATCACTTCAGTTTGAAAAAGCCACCGCGCATGTTTTTGCCACCTCACCACAAGTCACGCAGTAATTCAAGGGACGCTCAGCTGAAACTCACAGATTGTTGCTAAATTTTCAACTGAAGTATGCAAGTCTTTCTATGAATTCAAAATCCATTTTCTTATTGCTGCCTGGAGTTGTCTTCGTGGTCTGCATGTGAGATTTTCTTCAGGGTCTTCAATTAAAATCCCTCCTGTAGAAAAATTGAGACACTGTTAAGGCTCACCGGTGAAAAATTGTGAATTTTATATGACTGTGTGCATAACAGAGACGTAGCTCTGCGCTCTGTGTAGAGAAATCCCGAAGTCCTCCTTCTGTACACAAGCAGGCGAGTTCAGAACAACAAAAACAGAGTTTTTTTCATGCTAGGAGGGTTCATTAGAAAAGAACCTTCGGACTCCAAGAAGTTATGGGAAATCCCTGAGGTGGTGGACTTGTTTTCCCATGCATTGAAAAATGAAATGTTGCTAAAGATAAAACATCAAGGATTGGAGATCAAACCTGAAATTATTGTGGTGACTCGGTTGATTCCTGAGGCCTATGGTACAACATGCAACCAACGAATTGAAAGAATTCGTGGAACACAACATTCAAGGATACTCCGGGTACCCTTTACAACAGCAAAATGAGCTCTGCAAAAATGGGTTTCTCGATTTGGTGTGTGGCCTTACTCGAAAAGATTTTCAGAGGGTGTATTAAATGAAGTAACGGCAGAGCTAAAAGGTCAACCTGATCTGATCATTGGCAATTACAATGATGGAAATTTGGTTGCATCTCTGATTTCACATAGACAAGAAACCACTCAGTGCAACATGGCCCATGCTTTGGAGAAGACCAAATACCCATATTCAGACATATAGCGAAACAATATGAAGGAGAATACCATTTCTCTTGCCAATTACTGCAGAGCTAATTGCAATGAATCATGCAGATTTTATTATCACTAGCACATTGCTGGAAGCAAGGATACTGTGGGACAGTATGAGAGCCACACTGCTTTCACCCTTCCTAGTCTTTATCGTGTGGTTCATGGAATTGATGTTTTTGATCCCAGATTCAACATTGTTTCTCCTGGAGCAGACATGCAGATTTATTTCCCTTATATAGAGAAGCAGCACCATCTTACTGCTTTACATGGTTCAATTAAGGAACTCTTGTTCAATCCTGAACAGGCAGCTGAACACATGTGTATTTTTAATGACCGTAAAAAGCCCATTATCTTTTCTATGGCAAGACTCGATAGAGTGAAAAACATGACAGGACTAGTTGAATGGTTTGCAAAGGACAAGCACTTGAGGGATACTGTCCTCCACATCCTAGGGAGGAAGCCATATACAGAATTCCCATTCTGGTCAGTGCACAAGCCAAAACAGAGCATGAGGAAGTAAGATAGTGAGGCAGAGAAGAAAACTAAGGGTAAGGAAGCTAAGGGAAAGAAAACCTAGGACAAGCCATCACAGGAAAAACCACAGAAAAAGCAAGAAGGAAAAGCAAGAAAGAGGACAAGCTGCTGAAGCCAAAGCTGTGGGTTAAGTAAAAACACAAATGCCAAGGGAGAAGCGGTTGCAAGCACGAGCAGAGAAGACTGAAAAAGGCCAAACAAGTAGGGACACACCCAAGGCAACCACAGCACAGGTCAATGAGAAGGCAGCCTCAGCCAAGCAGGCCAAAACAGTGAATACTGTTTCTACAGGAAGACAGAAAAAGCCACTACAGGACTGTTTCTACAGGAAGACAGAAAAAGCCACTACAGGACTGTTTCTACAGGAAAGTTTGAAAAGAGGGAAGCCAAAGGAGAAATCGGCCGAGATGCTAGCCAAGGAAGTCACCAGGGCCATCAGAGACAAGGGGAGAGATTTGGTTGCTCAGAGGATGAGCAACACTTTCAGTAGGGGGGTGATGATGAGCCCCAAAAATGTACAATTATTTGGGCTCATTCAACCTCCTAATTTGGCTTAGTCCACCATTCTCATTTGTTCATTGCATGTTTTTGATTATTTTTATGTTAATAGAGTGAATTTGGTTAGTCATTATGCCAACAAGTCTAATGGGTGCTTTGTGTAGCCTTTTTGGTCAACTTGGAGACAAATTTGAAGGTCTTAATGAGCACTTGGCAGCCAAATTCGTGGGAGAACAAGCTAGAGGATTTGTAGGAAGGTGTCCCCCTCATTTATGGGCCCTTACCTCGAATTCTCCACCATCAGCTCGGAGTTCAAGGGCCACCGAATCAATCAGCTCAAGGGCAGCCAAGCAAGTCAAGTTGGACTGCTGTTAACTACAAGTCTTGGGCAGCCAAGTCCCTAACTTTTAGGAGGACTATTGGGTCCTCAAATTGTATAAATAAGAAGGCTTGGGGCCTCATTTTGGTTAGCTAGTGAGCAGTCATTTTGTGTAGCTAGTTAGTCAATTTGGGTTAGCTAGTTAGTCAATTTGGTTAGTCATGTTGTAGCTCGGTTTTTGCTCCTTGTAAGCCATTTTTGGCATGTCATTAGATTCATGATTATTCAATAAAGACAGGCAGCTTTTGATCCAATTCTGAGTTTTTAAGAGAGCAACAGACCTCCTCTGTGTTGTAATGTTAATTTCTTTTTGTTTCAGCACTTTAGTTCATTGCTTTACCATGAAATTTGAAATTACAGGTTTGCTGAGTTAGTTTTTATGAGATTGAATGAGTTTAGCTTATGGTTGAATTGCTTTCGGTTGTTTAGTTAGACTAGCAGGTTGATAATACATTGGAGCTCCAAGGAAAAAGGTTGAGGAAGTCTCCACTGCCATCTCTGCTTGGAGATTGGAGTGCAGCCTATACCAACCACAAAAATACGCAGTCCTTCACTTTATACATGCTGCAACATAGTCTCGTTTATGATAGATCTTTCCATGCACTTCACTCTTGCACCATACACCTTCATCACTGCTTCATGCACATTCCTCTACACGCTTTATATTGCTGTTCATTGAGTTCATAGCACAGGTAGCATAGGTTAATGAATTTTCATCTTGGTGACAGTCATAAGCCATTTGTTCTATTTACACTGCTCTCCATCGTTCTATTACCTTCTTCTTCGTCTTGATCATGCATACAACCACATCCTTGACCTCTACTCCGCTCTGTTATCTCCCAAACTCCTCCACTCCTCACGTAACTTCATTCTTTAGACATTTCGTTGTTATAACCTTCCATCCATCAACCCACTTCATACACTCGTTCTCCATCCTACTTCTCCACTCCTGAGCCATCACCAGCTTTATTCCTACCTTGCACATCTCCCCCTACCATTCCATCACTCCACCATCACTTCAAACACCCACGGTAGGTCATCCTGTAGCAATTTGTAGACTTCCTGTAGAAACCCCTGCGTTTCCTGTAGAATCCCCTGCAGACATCCTGTAGGAGGCCACTCACTCGGTTGCTGAGCCTTTGAACGTGAGGAACCTCTGTGGACTGATGCTAAGGATCTCTGGGGACCTCTCCTAGCCTCCCCAACCTTTCCCAAGCTTTCCTTCCTTCCGCATCACATCTGCACAACCAAACCCTAATAAGCACAAAATCACAATCACTCCATCCACTTAAAGAAAAAATACAAAAACATGTCTTTTGAGATGCAAGTAGATTAGATTCATGCATTTTCACTTATTAGAAGTAATGGCATCATTGGTAGAAGTTTCCTTCACATTCTTTGCATCATAGAGGTTAGACTAGTTAAATTAGGGTTTCCTAGGGTTTCCATGCTTTGATTTGCTTTCAGTTCATTTTTGCCAAGTAGATTAGTCTTCTTTGAGCTAGCTTTCGTCCATCATTTAACAAGCTTCTTCTGAGAGCCTATAGAAGTTGGCTTGAGCCCTAGCGGCCTTGTGCCAGCTGACCAAGTGACAGCTGCGACAAGAGCTAGTACTTGTGCATACAGCACCGTCGCTTCCAAGTTTGTACGAACTACCGGGTTGATAAAATTAAGAGACAGGAAGCCCCAGGAGTTGTAGCATTATTGCTACAATACTGGAGCTCACCACAATCTTCCATCCCAAATTTCCTTAAAATCTCCTTGAGGTACTTAGTTTGAGAAAGAGCGATTCCTTTCTTTGTTTTTTGTCCTTATAATCCAAGAAATAAGGACATTTCACCAAGTAGAGAGATGTCAAATTCATGTTGAATTGTTGCTACAAAACCTTTACTCATGGATTCAATATTACTACCAAAAATTATATTATCAAGATATACAACAACTACTAGTAATTTTTCAGCTTCAGTCTTGATATACAGATTGGTATTCGTTATCCATTTCGTAAAGCCTTGTTGTTGTAAGTATTTGTCTAACTTGCAATAGCAACCCTTAGGGGCTTGCTTTAATCCATACAGGGTTTCTTGAGTTTACATACGTAATCCTTGTTTTTGCTTAGTAAGAATCCTTCAAGTTTCTCAAGATAAATCTCCTCTTCCATTTCCCATTTAAGAAAGTAGACTTAACATCTATGTGATACACTTTGACTTTACAAAAACATGCAAATTCTAAGAAAATTTTTATGGATTCGAGTCTTGCAATAGGGGAAAATGTTTCTTCAAATCGATCCTTTCTGTCTATGCATAAGCTTTATAGAAAATTATTTCCTTGTTCCTGATCACATTTCCATCTTCATTTAATTTGTTTTGAATATCCATTTGGTTCCTATTACATTTTTATTCTATGGCCTTGGAAAAAGATCCCAAGTTTGATTTTTCTCTATTTTATTCAGTTCTTCATGCATTGCTTCACTCCAACATTTGTCTTGGCTTGCATGGTGAAAATTTTGATGCTCAGCTGTAAACAACAAAGCTAGATTTAAATCACTAGATGAGCATATGAACTTCCTTCTAGTTTGTACTCTATTTTCTTTATCTATGAGAATTTATATTTCAAGATGATGTTTCTATACATACCTGGATGGAATATTTGTCGACCAATTTCTTCTCTATCTTCTTCCTCTAATTCTTCCTGATCTTCTTGATCTTCATTCTCTTTGACCTCATTCTTTGGTGACTTATCATCATTTGATTCATCATTCTTAAATTTTATTCTAGGGCTTACAAGTCCTTCATCAAATTTTACATCTATGCTTTCAACATTTTTCATAGTCTCTTATTATAACATTTGTACTGCTTGCTTCTGGAAGAGTACCCAAGTAGGATACCTTCATCTTCCCTTGGTTTAAATTGGTTGAGTTTGTCCTCATTCCTTTTGATATAACATTTTATTCCAAAAAAAATAAAGTGTTTAATATGGATTGGATCATTATATTCTTTGTCATCCATCTCGATGCATTTGGAGTGGAAAAAGTGGAGGAATCTGCTCACGGGAAGTTTTTTACTAGTTGGACCCAGTTTGGCAAAATGAGGTATGAAACCTTCCAAGAGAGTTTTGAGGCATCAAATCACGTTTTTTGGGAGTAAAAATTTTCCACCTTTGGTGCACACCATTTCATTCTATTCTACACACAAATATCTTTCCAATGACGCAAGAAGTGCGTTAATTAGAGTCTGTATGCTAAAGTTACTCCACTCAGAAGTTGACCTTCCTGTTTTCACACATATAGTTAAGGAGGATGCTGCATCAGCCCCCATTATTAATGGAAAAGGGGCTAGCCACATTATTATCATGTAAAATACTATAGAAGAGTCTATATTATAACTCTAGTTAAGGGTTGATGTAGTCAAACTTAACCACTAGTAGGCTATCGAGCTATGTTATAACCAGGCCACTAAGAGGAAGAGGAATTCAATTTTTTTGAGAGAATTTTATTCCATAGCTGAGAAAAGATATTCATGAGAGATAGGAGGTAGAGCACATAGAGAGGATTTGTGCATTATAGCAGCCCACATGCCACAATAATTACTTCTTTGTACATAAAACCATATTTATAGGCAGAGGAAGAGAACAAAGAGGCATCACCTTCCCGCTTGGTTTTTCTCTCGAAAGGATTTCCTAGAGAGCATATCTTGTGTCTTATGTGTGTGTGTGTGTTCTATACTTTTCTACACAATTAATATTTTCATTCATGCACTAATTATAGTTAAATATATAGATCTTAAAGTTTAGTAAAATTATAATAGTGTAGAATCTCAGATTTTTAATATAATATTATAAGATCTGTTGTGATGATTGTCTAGAAGAATATCCATGAAAATTTATGAATCATTTGGTATTAGAGTAGGTTTCTTTGGGTGTTTTGTGGATATCTCATGGATCTAGATTGGTGGGGCCAAAAATCGTAAAACCCTAATCATGACTGACAAATCTGTAAACAAACCTTGTGATCATGCAGAGGTGAGGATTAAACGGTTGGAACAACAAGTCACATATATCAACCACAACGTAAGACTCCTCATGGTGGCCTTAAATAATAAGCTAGGGATATTTGGAGAAGAAAGGGGTTCAAATATAGAGGAAAAATTAGAATGGGGATTAGAAGATTGGGGAGAAATGGAGAACCAGTAAGAGAAAGGACTCAAAAAAGATCAACCCAGTTCGAGTGACGTGAACCAATCATAGCCCCTGTTTAAAATGGAAGAAAAATTTGATATCAAGCCATACCATGGTGAGATCGATGCTCTGAAGCTGAACCATTGGTTGCAGCAACTGGAAGTTTATTTCAGTGTCCATCAGATCGAGGAAGGCCAAAAGATCTCATTCACATGGTTGAAATTAGAGGGCCATGCACTGACTTGGTGGGATATCTACACGGAAACCCTGAGATTGGAGGGAGAACCTACAGTGACTAAGTGGGAGAATTTCAAAACCCTCATTAAATCACAACTTTATCCCATTGGGTACGTCGAGTACCAATGGATCTATTGGCATTACTTCAGGAAAAAATTGGGCCAAAGCGTGCAGGAGTACACCATGGAATTCATGAAGATGGCTATAATGTTGGGTATCTCTCGGAAGAACCAAAATGTACTACTCAAGTATTTGGGGGTCTGAACCACCATCGACATGAGCAAGTGATGTTGTTAAAGCCCAAATTGATGGACAAGGCTTGTGTACAGGCACAATACCTAGAGAACATAGGCTTGAAGAGAGTGCAATCAAGAAGTATAAGGAGAAAAAATAAGCTTCTAAGAAGGGGAAGAAGAAGCAAACATGGGGAACATATAACAAGATGAAAACCACAACACACCAGTGCAAAGATCCTAGCAACTAATGCAACAATGATGGCCATATAGAGGAAACATGTTGGAAGTTGCATCCAGAGCTAAACCTGAAGAACAAGAAGAAAGATAACAAGAAGAAAAATATCATGGCCATTGATTCGAGCAACCAAGTTGAAAGAAACTCAGATGTGGATGAGAAGATCATATGTATGTTAGTACAGAAGGAGGTGAATCTAAGTAGCCTTCAACAACAAGAAGAGAAAGAAATGACCAAACTCTTCCATATAAAGATACAGGTCAAAAAGACAAGATTGATGCTCTATTTGATTCAGGATCGTAGGTGAAGCTCATTGCAGCAGAGTTGGTCAAGAAGTTGGGCTGGAATTTCGTGATCATCCAAACCCATATCCATTGGGATGGGTAAATAAGGATGCAGAGTTGAAGGTAACAAAATAATATAAAATTAGATTTGCTATCAGTGTTGATTTTATTGATGAAGTATACCTAGATGTGTTTCCTCTTGATGTATGTGGAGTCATGTTTGGGAGTCCATACATGTACATGTGTGATGAAATATTCATGAGGAGAGCTAACCAATATCGACCTGTCAAGGATGGAAAATTGTTCATCATCAACACGCACAAAGGAAAGTCAAAAATTTTATTGGTAAGTGCCAACCAAGCCAAGAAATTGATCAGTTCCAACAAGAAGTATGTTTTATTATTTTTAAGAGAAATTCAGTCTAAAGATGAGTCAATAAGAGGCAAGGCATGCTTGGAGGGGTGTACTAAGAAAACAAATAAAAAATTGGAGGAGTTATTACATGCATACAAGGATGTGTTTGAAGAACTTAAAGTGTTGTCACCTAAGAGAGAAGTGGAACACAAGATCCAGCTATTGCCGGAGTCCCCATTGCCAAATATTAGGTTGTACAGATAGCTTGTTATAGAAGCAAGCAAGGTGAAGAAATAGTTGCAACTAATGCTGGAACAAGGTGTCATTAGAACGAGTACATCACCACGTGGGTCACCCATCATCATTGTGCCGAAGAAGGATGGGACTTGGAAGATGTGTATAGATTACATTGTGTTGAAAAAAATCATGCTAAAGAATAGATACCCCCTACCCAGGATAGATGGTTTGATAGATCAGTTGTAGCAAGAAAAATACTTCACCAAGCTAGACTTGAAGTTTAGATATCACCAGGTTCGATTCAAAGAAGAAGATACTTGGAAGATTGCCTTCAAAACCAGGAAAGGTTTATATGAGTTGTTAGTCATGCCATTTGTCCTATGTAACGCACTAACTACATTTATGAGATTAATGAATGATGTACTGTGACATTTTATAGATTCATTTGTTATTGTCTATTTGGATGATATACTGGTATATAGTGATACCTGGAGGAGCATATGTCACATTTGACATAGGTGCTAGAAACATTGAAGAAGCACTGAATGCTAGAAAATCTCAAGAAGTGTGAGTTTGCACAACAATATTTGGTGTGTCTGGGGTATGTGATCAGTGGAGGAGAACTGAAGATAGATCCTTACAAGATGGAGGCCATCATGGAATGGCTGATGTCTACTAATATTTCTAAGGTCAAGAGTTTCATTAGGGCAGAAAAGTACTTGGGGAAGTTCATAGCCTCATTTTCAGTGGTAGAAGCATCGTGCCACAACATAACAACATGTGGCAAGAGTTTCTAGTGGGGAAAATTTCAATAAAGGGCTTTTGAAGAGCTAAAGAAGAATATCAACCAAGTACTAGTTTTGACATTACCAAACTTGCAGTAACCCTTTGAAGTGGAGACATATCAAATTTGGTATGTTATGGGAGTTGTCTTGACGCAGCGAGGAAGTCTTGTATGCTACCATTCTGAGGTATTTCATGGGGCATTACTTAACTACCCTACCTATGACAAGGCGCTTTATGCCATGGTGCAAGCTATGAATAATTGTAAGCACTATTTGATGGGAAAGGAGAAAGTAATCCACACAGATCACCAACTGTTACATTATTTTTAGGCCCAGAGTAAGCTACAACAAACCAAGAATTACAAGTGGATGGGGTTTTTACAACAATTTCATTTGGTTATCAAGTATAACGGAAGCACAAACAAGTTGGACGACATGATTTCAAGGCCACCCACATCAAAGATCACAACTTTTAGGACCCTTATGCACATGGACAAATTCACCCATGATGCATACAAAGAGGCATATTCAAAATATGAGGACTCCAAGGAGGTGTATCAGCAGTTGCAGAGTCAGATCCATGTGCACAATGGTGATAACGCAGTTGACTACCATATCCAGGATGGGTTACTCTACAGGTTGGATAAGATATGTGTTCCTAAAGGTGAGTGATTTTAGTTGATCAGAGAGGCTCATACTTAAAAGGTTGCAATGTGATTTGGTGCAAGGAAGACCATGGCTAACTTGTAGAGGTATGTGTATTGGCCCAAGATGCAAGAGAAGGTAGCTAGGTTCATAAGAGGATGCATGCTTTTTTTTAAAAACAATACTAGCATCAAGAAACAAGGTCTATATCATCCCTTACCTATACCTACTCGTCCTTGGGAAATCATTTCCATGGACCTTGTGGGAGGTTTACCGATAACTAGGAAGGGGCATGACTACCTGTTCGGGGTAGTTGAAATGTTTAAAAAGATGTGTGTTCTGATACACTGCAAAAAGACCATCAATGGGCAAGAAGAACCAAACTTGTTCTTTAGACAAGTCTAGGTGCACTTTGGGATACTAAGGAGCATCATTTCAGATAGGGATACAATATTACTCAGTGCATTCTGGACTACATTGTGGGAGAGGATGGACATGAATATGAAGAGATATACAACATTTCATCCATTATTAGAGAGATGGGAAGACAAAAGTAATCAACAGGACTTTGGTGCAACTTTTGAGGGGATACAACCAGAAGCATCCAAAGACATGAGATGAAAATATGGTATATATACAACATTCTTATAACTGAGCAATAAAAACTTCTACATTAAAGTCCCCATTTGAGACTTGTTTTGGATATTTTCCACCTTCACCTTTGGATATTGCACATGGGCAACACAAAGGAGTGAGGGAAGATCTTACAAGAGATGCTTCAAGGGATGAAAAATTTATAGAGAAGATCAAGTAGATCCATCTAGAGATACAAGAAACACTGCTAAAGTCACAAGAGAAGTATAAAGCCGGACATGATCAACACAGAACAAAGAATTCATTCAAGGTGGGAGACATAGTATGGTTATAGTTGAACAAGGAGAGACTATAGGGGCCTGGTAAAAAAAATCAAGGCTTTGCGGTGTGGTCCATTTGAGATACTCGAAAAGGTGGGTGATAATTCCTATCGACTCAGTTTACCACCATATATGCGAATTTACTCAGTTGTGAATGTAGATAATTTGGAACTCTATGAGCCTTCCATGCTAGATTAGGAAGAGGGACATGTCATGCCTTCTGTGGAGGATTTTGCACCAGATGCTCAGGCATAGTTGACAGAAGATGAAGTCGAGAACTACTTGACAAGGATAGCATGACCTTTGGAAGATTGGATTGAAGGGACAACTTCCAGACAAAGCTAAAAGGTAAAGTAGAGAGAAGGTGGAGAACAATTTCTTCACCTCATTCAGTAGAAGATTTTGGGGACCAAAATCCTCACAAAATGGGGATGTGTGATCCATATTGAATCATTATATTATTTTTCATCCATCTCAATGAATTTGTAGTGGAAAAAGTGGAGGAATAAGCTCACGGGATTGTTTTAACTAGTGGGACCCAGTTTGGCAAAACGGGGCCTGAAACCTTCTGAGAGTGTTTTGACGCATCAAATGACGTTTTTTGGGAGTAAAACTCTGCCGCTTTGGTGTGCACCATTTCATGCAATTGTACACACATATATATTTCCAACGACGTAAGAAGCACGTCAATCAAAGTCCGTACGCAAAAGTTATGCCACCCAGAAGTTGACCTTCCTATTTTCACACCTATAGTTTGGGAGGATGCTGCGTCAGCCCCCATTGTTCATGGAAAATGGGATAGCCACAAGATTGTGATGTAAAAGACCCTAGAATATTCTATATTGAAACTCTAGTTAAGGGTTGATGTAGTCAAACTTAACCACTAGTAGACTATCAGGCTATGTTATAACCAGGCCACTAAGAGGAAGAGGCATTCCATTCTTTTGAGAGAATTTTGTTTCATAGATGAGCAAAGATAGCCATGAGAGATAGGAGGTAGAGCACATAGAGAGGATCTATTCATTGTAGCATCCCATGAGCTAGAAGCATTACTTATTTGTAAATGAAACATATTTCCAGACAGAGAAAGAGAGCGAAGTGACCCCACCTTCCAGCTAGGTTTTTCTCCCAAAAAGGATTCCTAGAGAGCATATCTTGTGTCTTATGTGTGTGTGTGTGAGAGAGATTATTTTATCGTTCTCTACTTTTCTATATATATACAAACTTAGGAGAATAAAAAAAAAAAAATCTACAAATATTGAAGTTTAATAAAACTGAAGTAGTGTAGAATATCATATTTTTAATATAATATTATAAGATATGTTGTGATGAACAGTCCAGTGGAATATCCATGGCAGTTTACGGATCAATGTTTAACTGAAGTAGGTTTTCCATACCAGAATTCGTAAGGATTTTTATCACTATTTACCCTAACTCAAGCCTTATTGAGAATATTGATTGCATTTTGTAGAATTTCTCCCCAGAAGTTATGAGGTAGTCTTGATTCACTAGTACTTCCTCCACTTGTTTAACTTCTTCTAAATGAAATTTTAAAACTTTCGTCTCTTCATCAATGCTATTCTGCATCTCCTTATACACTTGTGTTTCTCCTTTCTTATTTTTGTTTATTCTCCTAAGTTTGTATATTTCTTCTAATGCACTTAGGAATTCACCTTCCATGTCAACAACATATTCACAGTCTTCTAACTCAGTTTTTGCTAGACCAGGAATTTGATCTTCTAATGCTATAAGAAGCTTGTCATCAAGGTTATAATCAGAATCATAATCTATTTCATCCTATGATGAACTATTGTTGAAGTGAATATAAGCTTTTCCTTTTTAGATAATTTCTTCTTGGATTTTTTTTTAGACATTTTCTTTCCTTTCTCTTCCTTTTAAACATTGCTAATTTCTTTGTAAAGACATTTCAATGCAAAGTGTCCTATTCTACCACATTGAAAACACTTGAATGGAAACATACCTTTGTACTTTCTAGTGCCCTTTTGTAGTTTTCTGACAAAGTTTGCTTCATTATCATCTAAGATGTTGTTGGAGCTATCTTGGTTTTGATTATACTTTGGCTTTCTTGATACTTTGAAAGAAAATTCTCTAAGTTCTGATTAGTCCCCTTTTGTTGTCATTTCATAGGTTGTAAGGATTCCATGGAGCCTTTCCATGACCAACTGACATAAATCTTGTAAATCTTTGAATTTATTATCGAGTACTTTCATGGTGTTTACTACTTTGTCCATTCTATGGAAAAAACTGCTTAGGCTCTCATCCTCGTGAATCTTCAGACTTTCATGTTGTATCCCACATGTTTTTAATTTTGCATTATTTACCTTGATGTCCCCTTCATAGTTGTTCACTAGTTTATCCAACATCTCCTTAGTTGTTTCATATTGCATTACCTTTACAAATTCTGATAAACAATGTCATCCTAAGATGGTGCTCATTGCCTTACCATTACTTTCACATCTCTTCTTACCAACTTCATCTGTTGGGGTGGTTTGTGGGTTATGATACCCACTCACTATAACTTCCCAAGTATATGCTCTAAGTGACATTAGATATGTCTTCATTATGATTTTCCATAATTTAAAGTTTGTCCCATTAAATAGTGGAGGTTTGCTTAAGAACATTTCATCTTGACTAGCCATTTGTTGAAGATCTTCCTTCCAATCATTAAGTTGAAACTTGAAGAAACCTGCTTTGATACCAATTGTTGGAAATACTAAGGGCATGGGGGGGGGGGGGGGGGGGGGGGGGGTTGTGAATCAATATTTAAGTAAATTTCAAGGCCTATTACAAATTTATATTTTCAACTTGTTTAGCAATTTATCATAGAAGCATAATCATAAAACATACAACCACACCATAAACATCGTACACAAATGACACATAGATTTCAGGTGGAAACACATAAAGGGATAAAACCACCAATTCTTCTTTTCTTTATTTTGAATCTTGGATTACAATAGTTCACTGGCATGAATCAGTGGGAGACTTCTATCTCCTTTTCTTATTTGGAAGAACCCACTTGCAGGAGCACCAGCCCCTATTTTTTACTCGAACCAACTAGTAGGAAGCACCCTCTCCCCCTATTCAGTTTTGTTGGCTTCTACCAACAAGAAGAAACCACTCATTTTTTCTTTCTCTGGTATCGACATATGACCTTTCATTTCATTTTCAAACAAGACCCAACCACCTTCCACAAAATTCTAATAAAAATAATTTTTATTTCATTATTTTTTCCTCCACACTGTAAATTGATAAATTTATTCAATTCACTAACAAAAATGTTGCATTTTGATATTTCAATCTATTCAATAGATCATTGTTCTTTTAACCTTCATCCATTACCCCTTCTAAATCTCCAACAATCACTGCCTATAAACAATTTAGTTTTTACTTTTCTCATTTTCCTCAATGCATTTCTCATGAACGTACATCCTTACTCTGTTTCCCCCTGTGAATCAATAGAACCTCTGATCCATATTCAACAATAAATGTATCTTTTATAGCTTCTTCGATCCATAATACCATGGGAATAAATCCATGGTTCTACCCATGGAATTTTATTTTCTTGACTAGTTCTGTAGGTTTGACTAGATCAACTTCAATTAGACTTACCATTGTTGATCAACTACATTTCGTGCTTCAATGCCGAATTTCACTACTCCTCCAAATATCGCCTCGAGATGCATGTGACCAAAACCTTTAAACCACATCCTTAGCCATCCAAATGCATCCTTATGTTGATGCCATGATGATGTCACCATGCCATGTGGTGCCCTATGAGTGGTGGACATGTCATACAAATTTAGTCCACTTGGCCACTCGAAAATGCCAAAACTGCCTACTGCATGTCACCTATACAAAATGTGTTGAATCATCTACCAACATCATTTGTGCTATGTTAATGTGACAAGTTGTCCTCCATATAAAATTTATTTTCCTTCCATGTATGCTTCCATGGTGTCCATCGGGTGTTGGATACATGTTAATATCCATGCAAGTTGACACCCAATATTGATCTTGAACATCAGATCAACTCTTTTCCCACCATTGGATCATATCAAGCTCTAGGTTGTGCATTAAACCCTGTACTAGTTGTTGTTCGAAGTCAAATATGGACCATTGATGTGACCCTTGCTCCACCGTCAGATCATATCAGGTGCAAATAGCCACTTGAACTCCCACACACGTTCTCACCCAATGATCACTGATCTAAGTTTTCGAGACATATTGATGATAGGAAAACCCCCTACCTTTTCTTTGTTTATAGAACATTGTAGCTTGGAACCATGCCAATTTTTAAACTTCCATAAATTCTCAATCCTTTGGAGTTGTTGAAACCTAGTATAAATTCCTTTCTAAGGAGTATCCAACCATGCACCTTCTAGGAGCACCTAAACTATTCCATTGAGGTAGAAAATCCTTTAAAGATATAATCACCATCCTTAACATTAGCTAGGAAACAACATCCATCAATTGTCCTACCAGGGCTCCAACTCCAACTAAGCAGGAAACGCACACAACTGCAATTTCCAACATTATCAACACAAGTAACACCAACGAATATCAATGATTCAACAATAACTCACCACTTGTGACAACATTTTGTGACATCAATGACAACACTATGCACAATAACTAGAGATGAACATGGTTGAGGTCAAAATTGGAATGCCTCAACCCTGGGAGCCCTTCAAAGATGTTGCGATAAAAAATGAAATATACTAGGTATGAACACAAGTAAAAAAATTGACTGAATGAAAATTTACCAATTAATATGAAAATTCTGTTGAAATTGCATGAGAAGAGTCGAGTATGACTGATGCATGCACATAATAATGTATGACAAAAAGAAAATAACTAGGAACAAAGTTGGTGAATTCTTGACCACTAATCTAGGTGAATAATGAGGAAAAATCCTTGAATGGGTTGGCTAGTGCACATACATCAATCTTGTCAGTATTAACAAACTCCTTGTTTGGATTCTTCAGGAAATTCTTCAAAATATTCTCCCCTCTATTCTAGTTCATGAGGAAGGAGCTGGCCTCTGTTATTCTAAAAACTTGGTTGGATTCTAGAAGTTGGAGCATATTATTGAACACACTAAGGGTTAGAAGAATTGGAGTCTTATAAGAGTCTACAAACCATATCTTCCTTTTCTTGTTGTTGAAATTTTCAAAACACTCTGAAAGTAATTCGAAAAAGGTTAAAATTTCAAGCATGCATCCAACATACATAATGGATGAATTCAAAGGTCTTTTTACTATTATTTTCTTCTAAGTTAATACATGAATGCCGTATGTAAGGAACGTACCACTAAAATTCATGATCCTATCATCTAAGTGTATTGAGTTTATCCTTTCAAAAAGCTTCTTATACTTTGTTTGACATATTCATTTACTACTTATCAATACTTGTTACATATATGAATGAATCATCAAGTGGCTAATTTAAGAGATTTGATAAATTTAAGGGTATTATTAATTCTTGTTGTGTGGATTTGTGCAAAGGAGGTAGTTCATAAATAATACGAATTCCGATGATTCGGAAAGATAGGCAAATATCAATGAAAAATGTGTATTATTTAATACTAGAAATATTTTTAGTCATGTAAAGCATGCACCATCCTTAGAAATTAATGCATCTCAAAGGAGAGAGAGACACATAAAAACAAATAGGGGACTTATGATGCAAGATTCAAGATGCAAATAAGGGGTGTTTCTAGGGAGTAGCTCACACATTTGTATGTGAAAATAAACCAAATGTTAGAATGATTAATGTAGAATCATGCGGGAAAGACTCATGCAAGAATGAAAGGTACTGTGAGAGGTAATCAAACCACATACAAGTGGAGCAGCTAAGTGTAAGCATATTTGCAAGTTTCTTGCAGGATGAAGTCATGGAGGATGAAAAGTGAATAAAACCCATTCAACAACCTACATAGAAGAAAAAATGACTAATTATAGGATGGGTGAAATTTGTAGGTTGTGGAGATGCGGGTGTGAATAAAAAAACACAGGATGCAAGTGTAGGATAACTTAAATAAAAATAGGGCCCAAACCCATAAAAATGAATATGCTAAGGAAGAAATAATTATGCAGGCTTAGTACATGTGGGAGAAATAAAGTCAAAAGGTGTTTTAAAACTCACAAGCATAATATTGGCTAAGTGTTAGAAGAAGAGATTTGAGGGTACAATATAGTGTAATGTAATTTAAACAAGTGATCATCAAATGTTGGTCAACATTTTACTCCAACCATGGGACAATGATCCCATGTTGGTTTCTAAGAATCTAGAGGGTTTGATTCATTAGGTGCATAGAACCACAAAAAGAGTAAAATCTATAGTTTTTTAAAAATTTAGAGATATGCATAGAATAGGGAAAAGAAAAAATATGGGAAGATATGACAACTTTATAATAAAAAATGTTTGAAGTATCACCCATTTACAAGAAATGTCTTAATAACACCATTCATATCTTTGAGAATATTAGAGTTGAATCCATACACTTTTTCTATCTGATATAGTCCAAGCCAAAGAGCTTCAAACTTTCTGTGTAGGGATGGATTTTCCTTTGCCTTGTTCCATAATAGAACCAATAGATCCTTATGAAAATACTTCAGGGTTGAGATTTGGTCAAATTATCTCTTGAGTACTTGTTCCCTTTTTTATATATTCATCATTGCTTCCATATGTTGTTCATTGAAGAAGTTGATAATATCTTGTTTAGAGTGAGCTAACATCTTCTTTATCATCTATTCCAATAACAATTGATATAGCATTATATTCTAGATGTATCATAATCCTAACATACTTTCCATACACCGACATTTAAGGTGAGTACCTTATACTTTTTTTGAGTTATTTTGTTTGCTTAGAAAGCATCAAATAGTCTATTTGGCCAATTTTTCTGATTTGAGGAAATGATCTTCTTTAAAATTTGGATCAAGAATTTATTGATGGATTCAACTAGACCATTTACTTGGGGGTAGTAGTTTGATGACTTTCTCATAAATATTCCATATTTTCTATAGAATAATGTAACTTTTGACCCAATAAAAAATGAATCATTATCTGTTATAAGCTTCTTTGGGATACCAAATTGCAATAGAATAATTTATTGCAAAAACTGTATTAATTTTTCGGAGTTAGATATTTTTAATGGCACAACTTTAGGACATTTTGTAAAATAGTAAGTAGTAGTCAAGATTTGTGAATTCCCTTTACTAGATTTTAGATTTATGGTTCTAATAACATCTAAGACTCATTGTGAAAATGGGCTTTCTGACATAATGGGTTTTAATGGAATAACTCTTCTTTTGATTTTTCTTAAGAATTTCTGATATTGAACATATTTTCTCATTATCACATAAGCATCATTAAATAAAATCAGTCAACAATAATCAACTCTAATAACTTTATGAGTAGATACCAAAGGAGTGAAGTTTCCGGCACAAATTTTGTCATGTAATTTATGAAGAAGCTTTTGATACCTTTGGGAATATAAAGAACTTAACAATATACCATCTAAATTTCTCATAAACAAAACATCAAAAATTAGAACGAACTTATTACTTTTCATCTTCAATGTTCTTCTTTCCTTTGAAGTCATATGTAGTGGGAATTGTTAAGATTTCAATTAAAATACAATATTCTTATACCAATGACATCTTGCAATAGAAAGATCCTCTTCATCATCTATGATAATGGTATTTACAGCTTCGATACCCATGGTCAACTTACACAATCCTTGTCTCTTTATTTCCTTTAAGGGATTTATTTTGATGTCATATTCCTATAACTTTGTGAGCCAATTTTCCCATATTCCTTCTTTGATTTATTGATTAGGCTTGGTTTTAATAGGAGTTAACATATAAGAAATAATATGGGATGTGATAATACAAGTCTTGAAATGAGTGATTGCCTTAACTAAAGTAGGAGTATTCTTTTCCAATTTTTAATATTTCAGTTCATATTCATGCAATGTTTTGCTTATGAATGAAACAGGAAGCTCTTCTCCCTTTGTACTCTTTTGATTAAGAATATAAGAAATAATGTATTTAGAAGTGTTAACACTCAGAATGAACCTCAAGGCTGAGAAGAGGTAATTCTGAGGTAACCACAGACCAAGCTTTTGATCTAGCATCTAGCCCTGCCAGACCAAAGAGGGATCTCTCTTTGCCAACAAAATGTGGCTGCAATAAGTGAATCTTAGGCTAGCTATGAAGTACGGGGATTTTATTGAAAGTTGAGGGTAAAAAACAACAAGAGAAGGGACCATTGGGCTATGGAATCGAGGATAGTTTCTGCCAGCAAACTTGGGGCAAAGTAAGTGCAATGTTCAGCTAGATAAAAGATGTAAATGAGAGAAGGAAAGAGGAGAAAGCCTGATGCACTGTAGGAATCAATCAAGGGATGGATCTACAGTGGAAACTTTAGAAGAAAGAGAAGCACAGGGTTACTCAACAGAGCATCTAACAGAGGATGGATTCTGAAAAGATAACCACTACATCAAACAACATAATCATTGTGAAAGGAGCATCGTGCATGGATGGATTCCTAACACTTCCCTTAGAGAATGTTGTAACCAAATTAGCAGAAAAAACAAAGCATGGAAATGAATTTACAAGAAAAACATACTGCACATTAAACACCATGATGAATCCCAAATTTAAAGAGCAGAAAAAGCTTCATTAAAATAATATTCAAAGAAAAATTTACACAGTCCAATGCAGCCTCCCTCTGCTACAAGAATCCAACCCTTTACACTCTGAAATTCATAAAATATATACAATTAGCTCATCCTTGTACTAAGGGAGTTGAGCTTAACCATCTCCCTCAAGATAGAATTAGTTACATTAAATTTGGACCGAATTTCTGAAAATAGTGCTCAAAGATGAACTCGTATCTCTTGAACCATAACACCTGTTACAAAACAGAAAGAGGTTTTTGTAGATAGGGTAATTATTGAGAAAAAACTCTCTCAAATTTTAGAAATTTGTTTCCAGTTTCTCGGAATCCATGTCACACAATAATCTCTAAAATAGAAAATCACTAAATATTTAAAACTGTAAAAATAGGCTGTAAAGATCTAGTCAAATATTCCAACTCAGGACACCTGGGAATAAATTGAAATAGGGTTTTGTTATATGGCTCGTGTTTGACATAAACATCTTTGGGTTTCTCAAAATTACTTTCCATTTGTTGTAAAATGGTGCCGCACTACAATGACTAAAACAGTAAAACAAATGCAAAATTTGTTTTGTTTTAATGTAGGCTTAAAATATCACTGTATATCTCCCACATAGTAACACCTGTGCATAAACTGAAGGAGGTTTTTGTTATCTGGTATGATATTGAAAAAAACCTCTTTCACTTTTGTAAAATCCCTGTCCATTACTTCAGAAACATATTTTGTAGTAAACTTGTCCCTGTGTGCAGCAAATGACCTCAAAACATGCATAACCAAGAATCAATCATTCATTTCGATCATATCTTCTGATCCAGAAACTGGTTACTAGAGTGTGATATACCGCTGGAAATATTTTTCCAAGATGCTTCTTATGGACATACTTAGGATATGATTTTCACTAAAACTCATGTGCAAAACATCTCTGAAAACCAAACATAGTAAGAGCCCATTTTGATCCTTGGTGACAGGATACGAAGACTGGAACTAACAAGAAGCAAAGGAATAAAGTATGAAATCTTTCACAAAGGTTAGAATTATTAGCATTTGGGATTTCATTATTGCTTCCCTAATATTTGTGAAATCCATCTGTATTTCTGGTGTAACGACCCTTTTTGCTACACCGCATAGGTGAATATGTAATTGTATAAATATTTTCTTTTATGTAAATATACATGAAAATAGAATTTATGGCTGAACAAAGGAGAGAACATAGATTTATAGCTCCGAAGGGAAGGTTGTGTGGATTATATCAGAAGGCATGTGGAATACCAGGAGCTAGTTGTAACCAGTGCATTAACCCCTCAACTATCATCCCGACTATGGACTGGCTTGTGCTGATAGTTAATGAAGTTAGGAGTGTGAAGACAGTGTGGGAGATAGCACCCATATTGGCCCCTTATTCATGAAGTGTGGCATGGAAGAAAATAACTAAGACAACAAGAGAAAACAATGGGAGATAAGGAGAAAAAGAGAGATAGACAACAAGTGGGGGGATTGAGGGGAAACTGACAGAGAGTATAGACATACAAAAGACAATTGAGAAATGATTTCAGCTAGTGAAGAAGATTGGAGCATAGACAAGATTTTCCTTGAACCAGTGCCTGGAGATTGGGATGAAATTTTCTGTGTAGTTGAGAATACCTCCGAATATGTGTGTCTAAGCCTGTATGGCTAGTGGGAGACTCAATGGGGAATTGAACCACTTAGTACTTGTTGAAAGAGTCGATAAACCACTAAGTGCTTGTTGAGGAAGCTGATAAAACACTTAATGCTTATTGAGTAAGCTGATAAACCACTTAGGTTCTTGTTTTATGGATGACAAACCACTTGACTTAGTAAGTTGAGCCACTATGGTGCTTGCTAAAAGAGCTATAAACCACTAAGTGCTTGTTGAGGAAGCTGATAAACCACTTAGTTTTTGTTGAGTAAGTTGATAAACCACTTAGTTTTTGCTAAGTAAGCTAATAAACGACATGGATAGTGGATTACAAACCCTTGTAGTGCTTAACATGAAAACACAATTGATAAACCTCCTAAATAGTGGAATCTTCCTCCAGTTTGTGTTGACCAAGCCTTGGTATGAATTTTCAGTGAGAAAATACCCCCTCATACTATGGATCTGGCTTGGGGGTGGTCAACTACAAGAACCATGTGATTGTAGTTGGCCTATGGTTGGGTGGAGAGTTGAATTCCCTACTTCAATTGCCAACTAATCTAACTCAATCAAATAAGTATAATTATTTATGCATGTTTGATTTATGGATGATTCCTATGCTTGTTATGTTATTGGCTGGTATATGGTTCCATGTGATTCAAGAAAGAATGCCTAAATCATTGTATATTCATGGTTGATAAACTATCTTAATTGTCCATGGTGGTAAGGAATGCTTGAATGATGTGATTTTTTCCATCTTTATGAATATGTAGGATCACTTACATGTTTGTGACTGATTGTTTGAAGTTCACTCAGTTGAATTGGAAAGCTCACTTCTATACCCATGACTTTGGGTTATCTTACATGTTATCAGCTTAATCTATATGATGTGTGTTAAATAGGTATCTGATTATAGCTAATGGTCACTTAGTTTATGGATTAGGTGGTGATTATATTTTCTATGCACATATATACATTGTTGTAACTGAGAAATGTAACTAGCTATATCAACTTGAGATTCATTGTTAATACATGAACTATAATGCTTATGAATGGTCACACAAACCCTACATTCCTCCTTGCTAATGAATAAATAAATCCTAATTCACTTATGAAGTTAACTAATCTGTAATAGACCTCAAATTGTATTTCCTTGCATATCTTATCTTGTACGTTGTTGAAGTTGGGTGAATTGGCCTTGGGACCATGAATTCCTCTTGTTATGGATCTGAAGTAATTTAGACTTTGCTAGTACACCTTGGATAGGGCTCAATGGTTCTAAGGAATATGCACAAGCCTTGCCATTCATCTTCAAAATTTTGGTGTACAAGCAATGTCCTCTACCTTAAAAAATTTCTTGAAAATTCCCTTTATTTTTCGTTATTCTTCAAAATATTCTATTGTAATCTAGTGATCTGGACATCTGGGGAGTCGCAAGGGTCAACACCCCCATGTGTAGGCCAGATCATCACAAGGCCAAATATTATTCTAATATAAATACACTTTTTCATCTAGTTATCCAAGATCTAGGATCAACAACAAGTTACTACCTCATGAGTGGAATGAGCCTCATCCAAACAAATTCCCTTTCAAGTTTTGGAATCTGGTGATCTAGGCATCCAATGGTGCCAACGGTTGAAACTCCTCTATTGAGTCTGGATTTCCACGTGGCCATATTTCCCCTTTTTGGAATTCATGACATCTGGTGTGTGTTGGGGGTACTTATACTTGTGGCAGGTTGGATGTGGTTGGGATGATTATAACGTTGAGGGCCCAATGGATAAGATTCAAACAAAAAATTATTATAACAAATGAACCTTGAAAAACACCAATGGGGAGGATATGGCGTGACCTGCACCTAAGAAAATGTGACAGTGCCACATGGACCCATGAGGAGGGTACATGGTGATAAAATGATGATGTGACCCACTTCTATAATGACTTAGAAGTGCCACATGGATATGTCTGGGATGTGGGTTACATGGCAGTGCCATTATGGATGTGACATGGATCTAGGCATTCGAGCATTTGGGATGTGGTTGAGGTCAGACTACTCTACTCATGAATACTTGCATCTAAGATCTAGGGATATGAATGTGGATGAGGATAGATATATAATAACAAGCCGAATATGGCAGGTATCCAGATATCATCCGACGAGTCCCACACTAGATACATGGTGCAAGTGTGGATCCAAATATCCAGAGGTCTGAGAGTGTAGAAGGGTGGAATTACATTGTAACATTGGATCACTCAAAAACAAGATATAATGGGAAAACATACCAAAACATAAATGGGGGAGTCCTGGGGGGCCCCTTGTTTGATTTAACATGGAAAGTTGTACGAGGATATGACATTGGACTATAATTGGATGCCACATGGCATCCCAATGTTGATGTGGCCTAATATGTTTGGTTGAATTTCAAATGGGAATAACTTTCAATCTAGGAGTTGGATTGAGATAAAATTTATATCGCTGGAAAGATATTTATGATATGAACACGATGGTAGCATTCTTTTTGGGTTTTGATGAAGTTGAAAAAAGAGAATTTTTGTAACCCCATCTTCATAACAGACCTTAGAGGTCGGGTTAAAGTTTATAGGTAACACCTCTTGTAGCTCGAGATAATATAAGGGGGTGGGAAGGGGTGTTACAGAGTGGTGTCAAAGTCCATGTTCAACTCAGATTGGATGGACCTTAAAAAAGAAAATTTATTTTAATAATTTATTTACTATATATGTTAATTTTAAACTTGTTGTGAATGTGATTTTTAACATGCTAAAATTTCCTTTCGTTTCTTGGAACATGTGACTGACATGGGATTTAAATGTATCATTAGATAATTTTTGAGGTATAAAATGGGCCTCGTAAGGAGTATTATAAAATAATAGTGGAAATAATAACACAAGATTATATTACATCATCAAATTTTAGAGGGAAAAAGGAAAAAATATTTTTTCAACTTATCTCCTTGCAATTTTTCTCAAATTTTGAGCGGGAGTACTCATTGAATTTAATTCCTCATCCAAGGAGTACCTATGTTGCATACTTTAGATGGACCCTGCTACAAAAAAAAAGAAATACATGAAAAAATGTGATTATCATCACATTTTTCATGTATTTCTCATTTTTCTTGTAGCAGGGTCCATCGAAAGTATGCAACATGGGTACTCCTTGGATGAGGAATTAAATTTTTCATCCAACAAGTGCTCTGACTTGAAATTTGAGTAAAACCATAAGGACATAAGTTGAAAAAGTATTTTTTTTTTAATCTTTTTACCTTTTTACTCTAAAAATGGTGAATCATCCCCCATGGTTGACATCATCATCTTGAATCCTATTAGTTCTTATAAAATTGATCTTGTTTGTACATTTTTGTTTTGAGGCCCATTTTAGACCTCATAATTTATGTAATGGAACAACATTAGATCAACATGTGTGAACTAAAATTATGTTGTAATCCAGGGTTAATGGATTGGGGATTTATGAATGCTTTAACATGTATATAATGTATTGTAACATTGAAATGAATATAAATGAAAAATCAATTTGGTTTTTCCCTGTTTTGGGTTCCGTGAGAAAATATCTGTCTATATTTTATGTTCTTTCCATTGTATTTTTTCTATTTTTCTTTAAGAATTAGGTTGTAGGTATTATTTGTATAGGGTTAAAACATTCATTTGGTATCAAAGTATTTTTTGCTTCGAGGGGACGCATTTGTGGCTAAGGTGTTTTGCTCGGGCCTGTGGTAGACCCCGTTAGAGTGGTTGATATGCGAGATTGATTCTTATGGTGAAAGGAAATGGTGGATAGTGTCGAGAAATTCAACGAAAAAAGTTGAGTTGTGGAAGCTCAAGATGGAGGATTTATTGGTGGATAAATATTAGTGGATTGTTGTGGATCTAGGTACCAAAGTAACTATAATTTTGATATAATATTGGACCAAGTTGGATTGGAAGGAAAAGAGAGCAATATGATTATCTATCTCAGATCTGGTATTATTGAATGGTTTAGGAGAAGCTATAGTGAAATATTTATGAGACAAGTTAGGGACTTTGTATCAGTCTAATTCCCTAGTAAATAAATTGTTTCTGTAGAAGAAGTTGTATAACTTGAGGATGAGGGATGGAGACTCGATGAAAAAGAATTTGAACTCCTTCAATAATGTTGTAAGTCAATTATTATCTTTTGATATTAAGATTTCAAATGAGGATAAGAACATTAGTATGTTATGTTCTCTACCAAACTCATGGGATAGTCTAGTTGTTGCAATATATAGTAATGCAGCTAACTTGAAATTTGATGAGATAGTCACATCCCTATTGTTGGAGGAGATGAGACGAAAACATATGGAGAGCCAAAATGGAGATACCTTGTTTAAAAGAGGATGCTCTCAAAGTAGAAATAGAAACTTAGTTCTAAAGTGGGAGATTTAAATATAGAGGGAGATCTAAATATCCAAGAAAAATTGTAAAGGTATCTTGGAAATATGGAAAATAAGAGCACTACAAGAAATATTGTGGATCTAAAACTCCCAGGAAAGGAAAGGTATTTGATGATGCTCCTTATGTAGAGGTGAAAACCACCTCAGATGAATGTGGGGATGTGTACTTGGCTTCTTCAAGTACACATGTAGATCATGAGGCATGAATGATTAAACTAGGTGAATACTTACAGATGACTCCCCATAGGGGGTGGTTCTGTGAATACAATAAATATGATGGTGGCGATGTCTTCCTAGGTGATGACATGAAGACCAGAATCATAGGATGAGGAAAATTCAAGCTAAAGTTGATAGGAAGAAGGATTGGAACACTTCCTGGTGTTCTACACATTCTAATATAGGCCAACAATCTAATTTATGTAAGCAAGATGGATGATGCAAGCGTAAAAACAATATTCAAGAAATATGCTTACAACATGGATCGAGGAGCATTGGTATTGATGATGGGAGTTTGGATCAGAACTTTGCAAAAGATGTTGGGAAATACTGTTATTGATGTGCACAAGAGTTTTGTTGTTCCATAAAGTGGAGTAGAAAGTCTTGTAATATTTGGAAACAACGCTATGCTATGGCATCAAAGACTAGGAAATATTGAAGAGAAGGGCATTTGAATACTACATGGTAATGGTATGGTAGAAGGTATGTCTAATTTCTCTCTAGATTTTCATTTCTGTGAACATTGTGTATATGGGAAGTAGAATCAGGTGAGGTTTTCCTATAGTGCTAAGAGGGAAGAAGGAATATTATAGCTTGTGCACACTGGCGTGTTTGGACCTGTGTCGGTTCCATCACTAGGTAAATATGTGTACTACGTCTCATTTATAGATGACCTCTTGAGGAATACATGGATATGTTTCCTCGAGAAGAAATATGAAGTCTTAGGGAGGTATAAAAATTTAAGGCTCTGGTGGAAAACCAGTCAGAGAAGAAGATTATGGTGTTGAGGACAGATAATGGTAGATAGTTATGCAAGAAGGAGTTCAAAGAGTTCTATAAGAAGTGTGGTATAGCATGGCAGGATACTACTCCATATGCACTTCAAAAAAATATATTTGTAGAAAGGATGAATAGGACATTGATGGAAAAGGAAAGGAGCATTCTCGATGGTGGTAGATTAAGACAAGAATTATGGGCAGAAGCAATGGAGATTGCATGTTACCTAGTTAAATCACATGGTGATCATGTTATTTATTTGGTCTTGTATTTTGATGTTATGTTATTGATTGGAAATGTCAGAGAAATTATCTGGAATGTGAAGACCCAATTATCCTCTAAATTCAACATGAAGGATATTAGTGCTGCAAACATTATTTTAGGAACAGAAAATAAAAAAGATAGGGAAAATAGGAAACTATGGTTAAATTAAAGGAATTATATCGTAGCCCCAAGGGTTAGCTCAGTTGGTCAAAAACAGTGCCTCGTCATCGAGAGGTCACATGGTCGAATCCACCCAAAGCCCTTGGGGTCAGGTCTTGCAGTAGGCCAAGGGGTGATTTAGCCTACCAGATTTTTCCGTGGACGTAGCGATCACTCACTGACCAGGGTGCTCGTGAACCACATGCAAAAAAAAAAGGAAGTATATCGAGACAATATTGCAGAGATATAACATGAAGGATAGTAAAATGATGAAGGTTCCTATTCCTATAGGTGTAAATTTATTTACAGAATAGTGTCCCAAGGCACATGAAGAGGAAGACGAAGAGGACATGCCCCATGTTCCATATACAAGTGCAATTGGAAGTTTAATGTATGCAATGTTCTGCACTAGAACAAACATTACACATGAAATGGGAATATTGGGAAGGTTTATGTCAAAAATAAGGAGCGAGCCTTCAATAGTAGTAAAGCAGGTTTTTAGGTATCTACGTGTGTTGAAGCCCCGAAAATCGGGTCTACAATAAGGGGAAAACCCACCTGGTCCAGATCTTGGTTAGCAACTCCTTTTCTGTTTGGTATAGTGGGTCCGATTGGGGATATGGGACCAGTTTCCCAATTTATGTGTGTGTGTGTGAAGAATTGATATTTCCTTTCTAAAAGTTCCTAAGTGAGATGCTGTAATTCTAACTCTAATCTAATAACATGCAAATTTTATTCTAATAAACAGAAACATCTAATTCTACACTAACCTGGGGTGTAATCCTTCTGTTATGCGATCTAAAATGATTTCAGATAACAATTGGTAATAAATATCATTCAACTGTTATGAGAAAAGAATTCAATACAGATAAACCACTTCGTATAAAAATTTAGATGAAACAGTTATGAAAAACATATCGCATAATAAGCTAATCATACACTAAGCATAAATAAATAGCTATCACCGTACAAAAGTGCCAAATGATAACTCAGACATTCACGCATCAATATATAAACAGCTGAACATGAATATCACTTTTAACACAAAGGCAGAAATAATTAAGAGATAAAAGTACCATTTATAACTAGTTCTAATCATGTGCTTCAAGTGATAATGATTTATCTCCTCTTAATCCAACATCCACTAAGAGTACAAAAGTACAACATCAGTAGCAAATATTAAATATAGATATCAATAAATCCTATTCCATTCATTCATCAAAACCTCCTCAAAGGGTACAAAAGTGCATGTTATGGGGATGAGTTTTTGATAAATTTCAGGACCCTTCTCTAAATGCATGAGAAGGGTTTAAATACTACTAACTAAATCTAAAAATAACTTATTACAAAAATGTAGGATGTGGTTTAAATGATTGTCCTCATTTCAAGCAAAAAATAAAACAAAATTAAAACTAAAACTGAATCTAAAATTAAAATTACTAACTAACTATTTCTGTATCTGCTCCTTGAAATCGCACGCATTCAACATCTGTTTGAGAAGAGTCGGTTGGCCGACTTCCAATTTTAGCTGTGCTGTGAAAACAGAATCGGCAAGAGCTGGTGCCATCTTCTCGGCAGAATTGATGATACACTTGAGAGTCATGCACTGGCTGTGTGGTTTTACCAAGTATGCCCAGTAATAATCCCAATTCAACTTGGTTAACCTTTGGATTGCTTCTGCCTTTTCTTGAGCCTTCTGTCTCCAGTCTGTTTGTAGTTGTTGTTCATATGTACATACCATTTTGAAGATATTTCTGACAAATACCACTAGTTTTAGGATTCAAGTTTTACTTTTTACCTCTATCGTTGCTTTCTTACAAATTTTTGGGCTTACAGATGACTGAGCAATTAGAATCTTTCCTTTTCAAAAAATTTTGCTTAGCGATGCACGATCGCACATCGGAAACTGCCTCTGTTTCTTGATCCGGGCTTTCTTGGCACTTTTTTCACCTTTTACGCATTTTCTTTTAGCGGATATAAAGCTCAAATTTTGTGAAAATAATGATTCCGTAAGCTCTTGACCCTGAGTTTTAAATTATCTGTTTCCGATATCAACGTTGTCTAGTATCCATTTAACCATGTTTGTGTATGGGATAATTTTGGGCCTCGCCGCTATCCTGTGTAAGAACGAACAAGCTAGCTCTGTAATGGATGCCTCAGAAGAACTATGTGAGCCTGCAGTAGCCTCAACCTTCATCACTCTGGGATTCTCTTCCTCAAGTAGATTATACATGCCTTCCCAAGTAGCAATACCAATGTCTCTGTTACAGGCGGTGTCTGTATACAAGGGCGTCATTTCTTTCTCTTCAGAACTCAGAGATTTGCCTTTCTTCCCCATAGTATCCTGCGTACTGATTTGTATCGTTCTCTGCTCTCTGTTCCTGCAATTTACAAGTGAAGTGAGAATAATGATAAGGAAAGGTGACGGGAAAGTCTTAAATGCCGAAGACGTATAAAATATACCACCTTACGTGAAATGACTTCTTGATAAGCACAAAACTATATTCCATTAATGACTGGCAACTAACTCATTAATTAGCATTAAAGCGCATAACCAGGTCTTGGTTTATGGAAAATACTTTTTTGAACAACGAGCCTGAAAGATCTGCGATGAAGCGATTTTGCGATTTTCTTCGCAATATCGCAGAATCGCGACCTTGCTTGCTTGCTATATCGCAAATTCACAATATCGCTTTATCGCACTATCGCATTATCGCATTATTGCATTGTCGCATTGTCGCTCTATCGTAAAATCGCAATATCGCAATATCACAATATTGCAATATCTCAATATCGCAACATCGCAAGGTCGCAAGAGCGTGGCATATGACAATTTTCGTTAATCTGTTTTCTGTGAAATGCGATTTGCGATATGCGTCATCGCATATCGGCAGTTTAAAGTTTTTCAACGTAAGCGGTGTTTGATGCATGCAATGCGATATATGTTCGTAGTCCTGTATCTCAACCTCGTAATCTTAGAATTCGGCTTGCAAGGAGGTATCCATGTTATCCTTTTTGTGATGCGATATTTCCTAAGGAATAATTCTACTTTATCATAAAACTTAGGTTTTTTGGTTTTTTTCAAGGATATTCTCCTAAATTTTTTACGGTAAGTTTTATTGAAAAAGGAAATACAAGCACTAATTGATTTTTTAAAATTTTGACTAAGGGTCCCCACTTATTTAGTATTAGTAATAATATTAAATAAGAAGGGGGGTTGTTGCTGGCCACAACAATTGGAAATTCACTTGGAAGAACCAATTATCTCTGCTTTTCTTTTGAATTTTCTAAACTTCCAAAATAGAAAATTTTCCAGAAAATTAAACTTTATTATAAAAAGACAAAGTACATCATGCTTTTGCCTATCAATGATATTTTGTTTCTTCTATTTTCAAATTTGATTATTTACTCCCTCAAGCTAGTCCTTGTATCTACATCAGTCATTACTTGGTTTATAAAGATAAAAACAAAGTCTTCTCTATAAATCAGTTTTGAATATGCTCATTTGTCGTAGGTAGAGCCTCTGCTGCCAGCAGGCGTTTATAGCCTCGACAGGGTTACCTATTACCCAGCAATGATCCTATATCCTACTTAGAGAAATTTACAACTTTCAAAGAGAAATCCACATCTACACTTATTGCTTTCATTTTCTTTTTTACCCTTAAAGAAAAATGTCTTGGTTTGGTAGCCAATTTATGACACAGCCATTCACTTGATTTATAGCTTTGTTGAACAAGCTGGCTCATGATGAGACCCCTTGTCTTTTGATTGCAATAATCTTGAGTCATTGCCCTGTTGTGGTATGCAGTATTGGCAAAGTCAACAAGCTATAATATCTATGATCATGATAAGTCGGCTCGTGATGAGACCTATTACTCTTTAAGTTAAAGTGTATATTTAGATCATTCTCTAAACATTGTAGTTTCCTAGGTGGGGAGGAAATCATTGTTTCCTTAAGATGGCTCTGGACGACAATGATAGAGTTTTTGGAAAGAGATTTTCTACAGAGAATCTTCATTTTTGTTATTGATACCTTTCATTGGACTGATACAAAACAATTTCTTACTAAAAGTCGTTTTATGTCAAAGTTTATACGGTTGAAACTAGTATCATTTCTAGGCCTAGAGTCTTTAATTATATCTTTCAATAATAACGATCAGTTTTCTAAAAGAATTCTATTTATACAAGTGAAAAAACAAAATCTAAAAGAGAATTTGTGTCTTTTTCGTGAATTCCTAATGTAACCATTTACAACCGGTTTTATTATGAAACTAAAACAACTACTCTACAAAATAGAAGAATGATCTCCTATGGAAAATATTTTTTGAGGATCTGTCTATTAACAGGTAAAGAATCTCTTTTTCCTGTTAAATCCTGTAACATAAAAGTAGACGGACCTATGAATTCTATGATTTGAAAAGGGCCAAGCCACATTCGTTGAAATTTTGTATGTTTCCCTTTTTCCTCATGAGCCTTGTCCCATTTTAAAACTAGATCTCCCATCTGAAAATCTTTTCTGGATATCATGTTGGAATCAAAAGAGGCTTTTACTAATGCTTGATGATGAGCGTGAGTTATTTTAGCCTGTTCTCGTTGTTCTTCTAACTTAATTATTTCCAGTTGCCTTAGTTGTAAGGAAGAAGTTGGTGCTTCATCAATATATTGAACCAAGGCCAAAGAGGGGATTGCTAAATGAGTTGGAAGAACCACTTCTTTCCCATAAACTAAATTAAAGGGAGAAGTGCCAATGGAGGCTTTCTGCGTTATTCGATCTGCCCATAAAGAATATATTAAAGACTTGTGCCAATTTTTGTGATTTTGATCAATGGTTCGCTTAATAATTCTGATTAAGTTTTTATTTGTAGATTCAGCTGATCCATTCCCTTGTGGGTAGTAATTGGCAGAGTATTTAAGCTTGAAACCCCTTTTGAGTGCAAATTCAGTCATTGCATAAACAGAAAAATATGATGCATTATCAAACATTAAAGCAGAAGGCAACCCAAACTTGGTGATTATGAACTGATCTATGAACTCGATGATATTTTCAGCATTAGCCATCTTGAGTGGAACTGCTTCTACCCATTTAGTAAAGTAATTTGTTGCTATAAGGATATATCTATGCTGTTTAGAAGAGTG